>OX388310.1:11398284-12044284 GCA_947579605.1 Athripsodes cinereus
TTTAAGAAATACATCTATTCCCTCGTGTCTTCAATTTGGGGTTGAATTTATTTGTAAGAAGTTCCTGTGAGTTGAGTTCACGCCACAATAAGCCTAAATAAATGTGATGAATCTTTCGCTATTATACTGTGTGAAAGTAAAATCCATGAAAAATTCGCCAGTCATTTCAATGATATTACTTAGTCTCGAATCCTTGATTCATCACAGATGTACGTGAGACCATGAAATTACTTACAAAAGTGCTTTGGGGGGTATATAAATTCATATTCATCCTAACTCGTACACCAAAGCGGGTAGAAAGATTAAATTTAATTCAAATTATGTAATACTGAACGGCTGAAATATTTATTCATAAATTTACCAATTGCCTTAACATTAAAAGTATGTGGTATATGTATGCACTTTTTCTACAAAATTGTATGTATTGTAATAAATACACAATGAACTAATAAATACGTATCTTTATTTTTAATGTAATATTATTTACCGTATTCTTCCATTATTATGAAGTCAATGATTCCGCTGTTTCAGAACAAATCATATTAAGCGAGATTCTGTTATTTCTTCACTGCTAGAAAACTGAGAATGATTATTGTTGTTGTAATGAAGAAATAAATTATTTCATAATGTTCATTAAAATAAAAATATAGCTTTAACAATAAAAAAGAAAACAATTTGGTGAATTGTTGCTTGTTATTTTTGTTCAGATGTAATAAAATATATTACTTGCGTGAAATACACATTATTTTATAAAACCAGAGTACATCTAATTTGAATGAAAAATCCCTCATAAAAATATTAAATCGTTGATTAATAAAATATTCAAACGAAACAATATTATGAAATAAGGAATAACAAATTCCTGTTTATATTGTCATTAAAGTTCGACGGTAAGTGAAATAATACTGTTGTGTACCTTCCACATTTTTGTTTATTATTGTACAGTGTAGAATTGTAATAATACCTTGAAGCCCAAAAACAAGTAGGTGTATATATTACTCAACTATACAGAGAGCAACCTTTAAACTCTGAACTTTATTGCTCGACTCCAGGGTTGTCACAAAAAGTTTCATCAAAGGGGTAAACAATGAAAAATTGTATTATGCAAAAGGATCCTAGAAGAAGTTTTATTCAAGAAAAGGTTCCCTAATATAAAATATTCTTCATTATACTTATTAATGAAATATCTGGTTAAAATAATTAGGTATTTATTAACTATATATAATGGGTTACAATCTATTGGATTGGTCCGCAACGAGTTTGGATTTTCTTCTCCATTCCTCCCTATTCTCAGCCAGTCTTTTCAGCTCTACTATAAGCCACCGTTCATGCCCCTCTTCAATTTGTCCATATAAGCGTCTCTTGGTCGGCCTCTGTCATTTGTCTTACCTTTCTTCGGTCTTACCTTCCGCGATGGCGATGAGCAGTTCTGGGTGATATTGTATTGGCCAATCCAGGTAGCTTGTTGTTGGCTGATTCTCTTAAGGAGTTGCCTTTTTTCGCCTACCCTGGTCAACACTTCGTTTTCGACGTGCTCCGACCAATGGATCTTCAGCATACGTCTATAGCACCACATATCAAAGGTCGCCAGCCGTCCGCTTTCACTCTTGCTGATGATCCACGTCTCACAACCATATAGCAAAATGCTCCATATAAAGGATTTAGTAAGGTTCTTCCTTAAGCTTAAATCAATATTTGGGGATTCCAATATCTCAGAATCCCCAAATATTCCCAAATCCTTAAATATATTTATACAAAATTAGCCGAGGATTTTATTTGAAACTGAGTATAAAATCGCGCAATGAGTATAAAGTGTATCATAACGTTACTATAACATGAAGTGATAAGCATCATGTTATAAATCCGATAATAATATTCTGTGAAGCTATGTTAGTGTGTAGTGTTAATGAAATAAACTAGAAAGCTAAACCAAATACAATTTAGCGTATTAAGTAAATGATTGTATACTAACAACATAATAGGGTAGGTTTTATAGCCTAGTAAGCAATGGTTTTCAATCATCCCCTTCATAAGTTTTCGTTGTAAACCGTGGTTATGGAAAATAACAAAATCGAGTATTTTAATATCGCCAAAATATAACTCCAATATTTTTAGAAAGAAGAAAATCGGTGTAGAATCTCAGAGGAGTATCTAATGGAGTGATTTAAGTTATTTTTTGACGTAGTCTTATGTAGGTCTTATATGGGATATCCATTATTTCAATTCTACGTTTTCTACTTGGCGAAAACAATAAGTTTCTCCGTATTATCGCTGCTGATTTATTTCCTATATTACATTATATTATATTATATATTTATTCTGACCCATGAGACAACGTTTGAAATTTTTTTTAGAAAATTTTATTAGTCTTCCGAAAAGGATAAAAAATACATTCCTCGAAATCGAACAAAAACTAAAGCATTTTGTGAATTGATAAAAGAAGTAAGGTAAGACGAAGCGAGACCCTTAGAATTCACATAAAGAGAGTAATCCCAGTGGAGGACGAATAGAGAGAAGCGTAAAGAATTCAGGACGAAATGTGGTGTAATCAAAAGGAAACTTGTAGTGGATACAACAGTAACTGCGCTTGTATTATGAGTGTGTATATACTTGTACCTACGTACGTACGTACGAACATTATGCCTACCTTCGGGATATTGTGGAATCAGACGAGATATTTGCGCTATAGGTATCCAGTGAGATATAAATTATTAATTTCGCCCCTTTGCTCAGTTACAAAATACGCACACATATTAAAAAAGAAAACATTTTAGGTTTATTTTTCTTTACAACTCTAAACGTTGTATATTTGTTCAGAGAATATAAACCAAGTTCAATCTGCTGTAAGTATCTACCTAAATTATATATAAAAAAAGTATTAAACAAAGAGTTATGTATTTAGACACTGTTATATTTCTATATCTAATGAAGAATGTAAGTCTTTGTGAAAATCATATAGTTAATATTTTGACATGAACTTACATACATACATACATCGATCGAGTAGTAACCTTCGCAATTAATGAACCTTAGTAATTATTCATCGTACGTGTATTTTTACAGCGTTGATAATGTTATGTAAAATGTAAATGGTTGTATGTGCCATTGCAACTTTTAAATCTCACAAACATGGAACGGTGTTAGTTGAGTTGGTATTTTCTACATTACATTTTGTTATACAACAGGGCCACATAATACCTTGAGAACTGGAAAATATTTTATTAGCAGGTTGGTACATTTTTTCGATTAAAAAGTATATTATCTGAGAAAATAAAGGGATTTTATTTGCTCTCGCTATGTTCCTTGATTAAATTACAGCTGTGTGTCATTTCAGCAGGCTTATTGCTTTTTTATGTTCTTTCGTTTTTTAATGCTTTAAATTTAATGTCCTTGAAGAAGGTTTCACACTTAAAGAAAATCGTAAAAGAAATAATATAACCCTTCTTCAACGATTTATAAAAGATATTTTATTGCATTTTAATAAAATTCAAATATCAAGTTTATCATCTAATATTAGGTTATACAAAAATAATTCACTCTTTCGCCGATATAAAATTTTGCATTTTTATAAGTACGAAAAAGTAACATAAAAATTTTGTTAGCCTTTTATAAATGGAAGTACCTACCCACTTATAAATAACTTTGAAATAAAAATACTTTTGATGTATTATGCTGTATATTATTTTCTCTCTTGACAAGAAACGAATAACGTGAATGCAGAAAGGAATTTAATTTGTTCATTGGAATAGGTCAGATTATTTTTATTTCAAACACGTAAATATATTTCTCGCAATGTGACAGTCATAACTCCAAGAAAATGACATCTGTCATGTTTTTATCCTTGTGCCCTACTCATTCCTGATTTTCTAAGGTGTTTTCAGGTAATGCTTACATAAAAATTCTCTCATTTTTGTATCTAGTAATTCACTTATAATTTCAATTAGAAAAAATATATATTTTTGTGAAATTCAAAGTAAAGAGTAAAGATGTAATTTTATAGATGATGCTTGTTGTATTTTGTAAACCGTGTTATTACGAATTAATATTCAGAAATCAATTTACATATACAAGAATCAAAATAAAGATAATTATAAAGTTTAACGTATAGACGGTTGATTTTTGGTGGAAGTTCATTAAAGTGAAATAAAAAACTTAGTATCTCCACATTTGAAAGTGGAATTATCTCTATCTATCTATTCCCTCACGCCGTATCCCAAGTGGGGTAGGCAGAGAGAACGGAACGCCATATAGATCTGTCCTTACATACTTCTTTTGCTTCTTCTACAGTCATACAATTTCTCATGCACGCACGTCGTCTTCTCTGACTAGTTATTTTATTATATTTTTATTAATCATTCATAATTAAAAAACTAACTAGAATAATATTATATCTATGGATGGTCCACTTTATATTGTTCCAAAATGAGAAAATATGTAGCTACTGAAATTAATTTTATAAAATTCACTTAAACACAATATTCTTAATGCAAAACGTTCCTTTTTATACTCTGCGTCATGAATGTATGTGAGGTATACCAGGTATACCTGTTCATTATCTTTTTTATATCATTTAAAAGTACATATGATTTCTTATAAATTGTGGTGCCTACATATTAAATACTCATTCCACTATACAGCACCGTTTCTGATACAATATTATAAGTGTGTACAAATTTATATGTATGTAGGTATGTAGGTACTACATATATCTATTTCACACGCCATATGGGAGTATAGGGGTGAGGAACTGCATTATGTCTGACCCTCACGGAGCCTATACCACTCTCCTATAATACCAACTAACCAACCCAAAGGATTACCCACTCCACTCCATCCTACATAATAATATTATTCACTACACTATCCAAAACATTTACGTCACACTTGATTGGGCGCTAAAGTCACTGATATTGTTTGAAGTCATTATAAAATCACCTATGCAATGTATATTTATTCCTTTCACACTTCAACGAAACAAGCCATTTACATTGAGTGTGACTCTGCACTCATCTTGTATCCTATTTTCATAATAAACTTAAACTTATGCTAGGGTGGCGTTGCCTCAGTTCTAAGAAGATTGTCATCCCATGGAAGGCAAAACATTATTATCATTTGTTTTCTATTATATTCCTTAGGAATACAACTATATTCCTTATGGTAAAATCATGGTACTAATTATATTCCACTGAAACCTAGATTCATTATTAAATACTCAAACAATAATAGTTCTTACTCTGAACACTAAACGTTACGTGCTAAAATTAAATAGTTCACAGCAATGACTAAAATGTTGAAGAACCTACTAGACATAACAAGTGCCCATACAAGGAGGAGGAAAAACAAAAGTATTGTGAATGAAAGTAAAGTGTAGGTAAACAAAAATTCAAAGTGTCAAAGCTACACAGTGAAATATGGCCTACCTTGTGAGTATCGCGACAAGTTATGACATTTAATTAATTATCCTTTTATACAATCACACCACTTCACTTTTGAAGCAGGCATAGAAGGATTTGTGATACTATCATCTTTTTGCAAGTTTTGCTTTGCATAATTTAATATATTATATTTTCATACAAACATATGCACGTAGTTCATCCCTTTTTCATTTCATTATCATTATTTTGTTTTTAGATTGTGAAGCGATAAATTTAATTCGCATGCATACAGATGAATAATAGCCTCGCGTTTAATAAGAGAAATAGCCTACATGTACGAGAAATCGGATGAATCGAAAGAAGTATACAAAAATAGATCAATATGGCTTTCCATTCTCTTAACATACCTTGCTTAAGTATAGTTAAATAGAAAGATTTTTTTTGCACTCGATGTCTGTTGTATGTATAGTTAATATGTTTTATAATAACACCCTTACTTTATATTATACTTACTCAAATCACAATAAAGTGATATCACTGTTCTTATCATGATGTTATATTTCGTATTCATAATGTATGTTAACTTACTCTGTATTTAGGTACCTACTATATAAGTATTGTATTGTGATTACAATACTGGCTATTTCGCTATTATTCGCATGGACTTGTGAGAGTAACCAATTTCACCTACAAGATTTATGAGTTAAACGCTATAAATTATTCTAAATACCCACTTAAAACGGGAGGACATGTGTAGTATACCCTTAACTATTGAATTAATGGTTATTTATTATTTTTATTATAAATAAAACATACTGCGAAATGTAATGGAGAATCATTTTATTTTCATCGCACTACGCGAATGAATTTTATTTAATTTTTGTGTCAACTTGGAAACACAACAATTTTCATACATAAGTATTGTATTTCAAGTGCGAGATATTTATTGCTCTTGTTTATTTATTCCTTACTGTTCATCAATACAAAGCTAATTTACACAAAATACGTACTAATCAAAACGAATTCATAAAATCAATAAACAGAGTGCGAGTTTTTCACAGAGGTGCGATTTTTTCCAACTAACCCCATTTCGTGAAGCGTTTACATAAAACTTTAAATTTAATTTTCTTTCCATATAAGGGTCTTTCTCTTTCTATATCTTCTTTCTCTACTTATGAGCTTTATGTTATACAATATGCGTATCTGTAGATATAAGTAGCAGCCACAAAATTGCATCGTCCGTCCGGCCAAGCGCTTTGCAGCCCATTAATGTAGTATTGGAGGCATATGTTCACCGCATGGTCCCTTGTTTGGTCTGTTGACCACACATGTAACGGCGAATCTGCGAGTCCCTATTAGCTTTAACACTGTACATCTGATACCACTAGAGTAAGAATATTATAATTTATTTACTTAAAACACAAATAGTTATACTTATAAAATATGTGTGAATGAATTATTGTGTACTTTAGAATGAGACCTACAAAATAGATGTGCAAATAAACATCTTCCATTGTGTCGAGTATCAAACAGTTTTAGATTTCATCCACATCGTCATAACACAACCAATCATAAAACTGTATCGTTAAAACTGAGAATACAAACATAAATAACAAGATTTTAATTTTTAAATCTTTTTGACGCAACACTAAAATTATCTAAAGTTGATATTTTCAACCGACGGTACTTGGTGGACATTCATGTTGAATTAATTTAAATAAAACACTTATTTGTAGTATATCCACGGTGACTTTTTATTGGACGCGAGCCGGCTTTCAAGAGCTTCCGCTCTCATCATCAGCCTTTTCGCCAGCCTGATGATGAGAGCGGAAGCTCTTGAAAGCCGGCTCGCGTCCAATAAAAAGTCACCGTGGATATACTACAAATAAGTGTTTTATTTAAATTAACTAAAATTATTTAATTACTATTTATTTATAAGTCAAATGGTATGACCAATTCACAAATGATCCTGTGCACCGACGCACCGGGCAGAGATCTGTAATCTTCGTAATACAGGACGCTCTGAATGGAAGAGGCTGGTTTCTGGCCTGTGCCCCCGAGAGGAGCGTTGAGGGCGATGAATGAATGAATGAAATTTATTTGTAAAATAAATTGAATAACAAGTCGCTTAATGGGGAAACAAATATAATTTTAAATTATTATGTCTTCGAACGTAAATGGATATTTTATAAACGTCATGTAGAATGACCTAATCTGTGTTTACTAAATTTTAAATAATAAATAATTGCGCGAAAGGCAAAGGGCTGGGATATTTTGAAAAATTGTTATCCCGTTTCACGAACATCTGCCGCTTGTTTATCCAATACTTAATGTACAGTATTATCATTAAATCCATACGAAGTATTTTTTATTTCATGCTGGGACGTATAAAAAATGAGTCTTTGAATGATATTCAGTTTGATATCATTTGAAAATCCATTAGTTATTTATTTAGTACTCGGAATTATAAGATAATTGTATACCATTCAAAATTTCACAATAAAAGACACAAATAAGATGGATTATAAATCATTAAGATTGGTAAGAAAGGGATCTTAATTGGTTTGCTCATTGTTGTTTTTTTTTTTAATGTTGTACTTATTGTTTTGACTGTTTGATCCATACAGAATAAAAAAAATAAAATAAAAAAAAAATATATGAATAGGTAATTAAATAAATTTCACCGTACTTGTAAAAGTTATTTCGACTATTGTGTTATTTTTCACAAGTGGAGTATTTCATGGAATAACTACATACAAAAAAAAAACAAATCATTTCATCATAGTAATATTAAAATACAACATATAATATTGTTGGTCTCATCATCGATGATTTATTATTTTACGTTTGGATAATCGTCACAAAAATACCTAAATAATAACCTATCATTTGAATACATTCAATAAATATACAATCATTCGGTCGAAGACAATAAATCGTTTGATCTTGTATTCAAGCTTTTCTAAGGCTTTTTTCTTTGTCCTTTTCTCTGGGGAAATCAATAAGGTATATGAACGATACGTAGTAGGTATATAAATACTAGAATATTTTGAATTACGAATGTGAGTGGCTGGATACAGAGTGCATCGTCGGTCATTTGTGTATTTCACATTACATATTATTATTATGAATAAAATTTACGTCGGTGAGTTTGCAAGATAAACATCAACATTTTCAGCTTGAACCACAAAATTTACGACCAGCAAATGAAACAATGGTTCTCATTTTATATTATTCATCCATAGCCGACTGGAGTACGTATTTTACTAAGCTAACATTCAGTCATTTCAAAAACCCATTCAATGCAATAAAATGTACTGTATATGTAGGTACCTGAAGAGTATCACAATATTTATACTAATTACTAATATCGAATATAAAAATCTGTAGGATAGGAACTCCATATACCTCATTTTAATGTATGTATACTTACAATATAAACTTATCATTGCTTTATTTATCATCATAAATCGTCTGATTCTATCCTGAATTTTTAAATTTAGTCATCAGCGACCGCCATAAAAACACATAGACAAAATGACCATTCTCCATTCAAAACGATTTTGTGCTTATTGAGCGATCTTTTTTAATAAATTAATATAAAACGCTCAAATTGAGTTGGTACTTATCATATTGACTTTATTTAATCACGAGTTGGCTTAAAGAGCTTCCGCTCTCATCGTCAGGTTAACGTAACATGAACTTCCACCAGTAAGTTAGATACGATATAAATAACATATTTTTGATTTTTTTCTAAGCGCACACACAAATGACGATAACATAATAATTATGATACAGTGTTCAAAAGGACAGACACATATCTCAGTGATGAGGTTTGACGTTTAAAAATGTATCAACATGAAAATAATTAGAAAAATAAAACTTTTTTTACCTTTTGTTCTATTTTGAATTCTCGGATTAACAACATACGTACTTACCCGATAAAGAGTATTGCGGTTTTTGTATTTAAGTACGTGAGATTACAAATTAAATTAAATGAGGTTTATAAATTTCAGAAGTAATTTAATGTTATTGAATTGAAAGTTTAACGCTATTTAATTGACAACAAATAAAACGACTTGGGTATTCGCACTACAAAGACACTCGAAATATAAGTTCATCTATGTAAAATTTAGAATCAAGCTTATTATTAAACTCCGACTGACTGACTCAGAAATAAGTTGTTCTGTTCCTTACAATACTAGGTTCACTACTAATACCAGGAATCACCTCGTTTGTCTGTTTTTAGATAAAATTTATCTTTTTTTTTTTTAAAAAAAGATATACCTATCTGGGTTTGTTATAAACCCAAATACAACCTTATACACCTTTCACACTAAGCTAAAAGCTTGTGCCGTGAAAGGGGATTTTGCCGGCACCTGGGATCGAACCACGGACCCCTTGTTCTGAAGGCCGAGACTCTACCTCCAGGCTACCGAGGAATCTTCATAAAATAATTTTATTTAATCACATTTTGCATGACAATTTTATCTTCAAAATTTAATCAGCAGTTTTATATGTTCAACATTTGAAGTGAATTGATGTTTTTCCCCGAACGCTTGGATAACACATTTAGTTTCCCCGTATCACTAATAAACGAGAAAACGGCTTAATGAAAGCATGGTAATCAACCAGTCTATAGACGTATTCATCTGTGTTTTTGATGGGAAACGTGTCAATGGTCGACGAAAAAACCACATAGTCGACTAACTATTAACAGAATATAATACTATTTGGGCAACAAAAAGTTGTCAAAAAATTAATAAAAGAACTGCACTAAATGAGCCACAATTAACTAGATTAGCGACTGATAATATGAAACGAGTGACGTAAAATACTGACTGAGTGACTGCACATATCGAGTAAATGACCGAAAGTGTATTTAAACTTTATATTTTGAAGACTTATTGTTCATACTTGGGTCTGGGTGTTACATGTACATAATATGTTTGGTGCATTGTATATGTGTATCGTTGTGTAAGTACCCATAATACAAGATTCATTTCTTAGTTTGGGACTAGCTCGATCTGTGTGAATTGTCTATACATGTTATGTTATATTTACAAATTTCAATACACCCTAATATGAGACTTAACGCTTGAACAATTTAATAACTTTCTAATTGAAAATATTATCCGACTGCCGACCAATTTGATACTCCCCATATATTTTGCTTTAATAAAAAACGTCATTTAAAAAAAAATGAATCTCGTTTCAAATTATTAGATTATCCGACAACTATCGATTTATTTGTTCGCCAAAATGGTGTCACCTAAAAAGTTATATGTTCATACAATCTTCATAAGTAGTCGCTCACTAGTGTTTTGTTTTGTTGTGACTCTCATTAAGTCGCACTGTCAGTAATTATGAGTGTTCATTTCAATTTTTGCAAACAATAATTTGAATATTTTGTCAGACGTTTAATTTCCTTCCATTTTTAATTAGCAAATGTTCTCCCGAAAATGCCCATATTGTACACAAAAACAAAATTTTATACAGAAATAAATCAGTTTCTTTGAAAGAGTATTGGTTTTTTAATGGCTTATTGCTACCATTAATATTCAACATTTCGAAACTCTTTATGGTTTTAACTGATAAAACTGTGTACGTATTTCATTTACTGATAGCATGCAGTCAACACGCGTACGAGTTTTACCGTACTACATGATCTATTTTTACACAATCCATGATTTCAATTAACATACCTATGGTGTATTAGTGAGTACCATATTTTTAAATAACATATTTTTAATATAACCTTTACTTTAGACTTTATAAAGCTTTTAGTTCACGTAAACACGTGCACTTTTCTTGAATATCAAAGAAAATATTGCATTTTTTTATTGAAAAATATATGTATTTAACTTAATTTACTGGGAAATAGAAAAGCTGTTCCGGGCTTAGGCTGATTTAAATGCACGTGTCCATGGTAAGTTCACCAATCCAACCAATTCATGTTTTAAATAATTATATTGGACATCTATTGAGCATACGTGTCAAAAAACAGCAAACCATCTTAAAGATTCCAATGACAAACATACGCTTAACATACATATACGGAAAACATACACACTAAATCATTGGCAAACAGGTGGATAACATTTATAAGAATAGTATGTTCGTATATTGTATTTAATAGTCATACAAATTTGTTTTTAATCTTTATTGAATTCAGTTTATACCTACAGTGAAGAATCAATAAATAAATAACCTTACATAAAACTATTATTGAAGTTGTAATCCAGCTGAAAATAAGCGATATTATTGTAAATAAGTAATCAAGGAATATAATGATAATATAAATGTTCCTACTGCTTATTGGTATTGTTAAATTTCGATGACTTGTACATTTTACGTATGTACCTACAATACAATCCACAAAAAATAAACGATTATTATCGACATTCTGTCGAATCAACCGATAAAATCGTTACAATATAAGTACACGCTGGCTTACAAATAACCCGTTTGACCTAAAAGCTCCTTTATATGGTACCTAATAATACTAATAATAATTGTTACCTTCCACATAACCTTTTTCCATCTTTACGAACTCTAGGGTTCGAAGAACTCTACTGATATATACGTAAATAGTATCCAACAGATACAACTTCTAAGAATTCAAGCTAAAAAGGTAATTAAAATCTATTTGTATTTTATAAATACACTATACCTATAATTAAATTTAAACCAATGCTGTACGTTGTACATAATCGATTAATGCTAAGTGCTTGTTTTAGCTAGAATTACCGAAACTGAGTGTAAATACTCAGCTTTTATGAGGTTAATCGAATTCTTCACGATACCTTATCTAAATCTACGTATTTTAAGTATTAAACAATATAAAAGCTGGTACCAACGACATTTAAATAAAACCCTATTCATTGATTGAACAAACCAATGGGTCATATAGAATTACACATGTAGGTTATATCTTGCCGCAATATTTCTTTAGTAATAACAGCAGAGATATAGATCGACAGTACGAAGATGTTTTACTCGAATCTTGCCGAAATGCTCTGAATGGAAGGAACATGTTTCTGCCGTATGCTTTCGAGATGACTTTTTTTTTTAAAAAAAAAGGTTGTAAAGAAAAGATTTAATAAGTAATATGAATAAACCCTCGAATTTGGTTGCGTCAATCAATTCCCGTTCACCTTTGTACACTGGTATTCTGTAATATTACCTCCTTTTCAATAATAATTATTAGAAATTCAAATTGTGGAGGTATCTTAAGCCTTTTCATTAGAATGGTTCGTGTTAGAAAACACTTTACAGATTAGGTTCGATACTTGAACGAACTTAAAACAATACGGTTTAGGTTAATGTTCTTAACTATATAATAAAACACTTAATAATATTATCTACACAATGAATATGTAGGTACTCACTACTCTCAAATTTCCAATACGAAACGAAAGAAAATAATATATATTATATTATTATTATACTCCCTGATGAAATTGCTGGAAAATGCTATTATCGAAAATCAAAACCCATCCCTTTTTATTTTATTTGCATAATATTCTCCAAGGTTATGCTGTATCCTATTACAAAAAGAAGTTTGTTCTGTATTTTTTTATAATAATAATGTGAAATAGGTTTGCTTTGTACGTTAATCGAAAATGTTTATATACTTACATTCAGTAATATGAAATTCAATTGTTTTTTATTATTTGATTCGAAAGATCCATGACTTTTTAACATAGTATCTTCTCTTTGTAAACGAAAGATAAGGTCTATAAACAATCATGCTCAAAAGCTGATATTGAAAATCATGCTCAAAAGCTGGTAACGGAAAAAGACCAATAGTAGCTAACAGTATGTAAGTTTGAACAGTTATATTATGAATAATTCACTGTAGGTAATACTATCGTAAAGTGATCAACATCAGGAATACCTGCTGTGTTATGAGATACAGAACTTCGAGTCGCACGTCTTTTATCAACGTGGTGATTAATATGGAAAGGACAGATGCCACAAAAAAATATGCCAAATATTACTTTGAATTATCTTCCAACCAACTCTTTCACTATTTATGTATAATTATGTAATAACGTTGTTCTCCTTTCTAACGTGTATGTTCCAAGGTCCAAATAGTTTTGATTTTTATGCCCTTAACTATATTTCTAGATACCCCTACATTCATCATTATGTATTTTCTTCTTCAACTTATCACAGCAATTGTAAAACCAATAAGACATTGGCTGTCACGGACCGGATTGATGACACTAGTCTTAATCTGTCTCGGGTTGCATTTGGCCCGCTGGCTGTAGTTCGGAGACTCCTGTTGTAGACTAACCTAAAAAAGATCGTTTTTGTTCATTATAAATGTCATTCCATTTGTGGTAGATTTTATTTGGTTTCAAATATTGCCCATATAAGATAGATAAAGATTTTTTAAACAAATCTCATCAAACACTAAACCCTGAAAATGTTATTAGGTATAGAATTATACTTATTTTAACACTCTCATTTTATCTAGGTATAAATAAATAATTCCTTACGAAACTTGTATAGATAGATAACACCACAAACATCAAAATACTTACATAAGTCTATTAAAATACACACAAGAAAATCCCAAACATTTTGGTTTATATTTTCTCGTTGTACTCGCACATAAAAGCAAATTTTTACTTACTATACGAAAAAAATAATACAACTCATTCATGTGAAACCCCAAAACCGAACTCAATTTGGATTTAGACCTAATGTGGGAAAACATTTCTTTTTATAGCTGATATATCCACCGAATGCTTGTGGAGTATTCGATAAAATGCTAAATTATTCAAATGGATGGACATAAAATAATCTGTATTATATTTTCACACTTTGGATTTAGAAGTCGTTATGATCCCTTGCAAAACATCATGCATCGTGTTCTTACGTACATTATATTAATAATAATACATCACATTACATTATATTAATAATAATGTAGAATATATTTTGATTCTTCAATTTTATTTTAATATCAACGTCTTTTAAGATTAGACCAAGAAAATTTCGAGTGTCAAAATGTAAATAACATTTTCTTCTGTTAAGCATGTTTAATACCTACCTTTGAGGAATTAGTAAGACTGATGTACGTATTTACTTTATTCTTAAGTAGTTTGAAGGTATGCCATAACATATTATAAAAGTACCACAAATTGATTCGGAGTGGTGTGAAATAAAAGAAGGTAAAATAAGTATCTTGTAAGTAGAAATTAATCCTGATAATGACGTGTTGTTTATTTAGGGACACACCTTCTTATATTATGGATAATTTGATATCTACTTGAAACAAAAGATCGAAAATAAAAAAAAAACAATGGTTAGCAGGTTTTTCAAGATACTTTATTATATCGATTAATCAAATTATATGGCATTTGTTCAAAAAACTATAACATTTTTACATCTTAAATTCAGCCATGAGATATGAGATACAACAATTTTTTACGATTATTACATGGGTATGTTTATTCTTAAAAACGTATCCCTTTCTGAAAGCAACGTTCGATGAAAATATTGCCTCGTAATAAACGAAAAAATATTATTATAAAATGTTTTCGTTCAGGTTGCATTTTATTATATTCGGAAAACAATTATTCAAATTTTCTAAAAAAAATTGCATCATCCTACTTTATACGTGTTGTGTATATAGACAAGCTTATTGCATAAATTGTCTTAATTTAAAACGTAATGATAAGCAAACTATGTTTTTTGAAAGTGAAATATACTACAAAAAGCACAATACGCTTTATACATACATAAATTTAGATTATTTTGTAATACATAATGATTTTGATTAAATCTGTATTTGTCACAATAAAGTCATGATTGTTTGTTTTAAATTACAGACAAAAGTCATGCGCGTGCATGTTATTTTCATTCTTCTATAGGGACCTATTTATAAATTTAATTCAATACTAAAGTGTTCAAAATACTGTAACAAAAGGGATTTTCGTTTCATAATAATGAGATGAGAAACGTTGTGATGAAAATATTTAATATATTTAATGGAGTCTAGAATTAAAGAAAAACAAATCCATCTCGGGTTTACGGTAAATTAATTTGAGTTGCGGCAGCCTCGGCGGGGAGAGAGAGAGCACTTAGGAATTATTCAAAATCCTCTTGAAACATCGTTGTGTGTACGAGTAAGTAAGTGAGTAAGTACATTTCATAAGTAAGTATTAGGCGCGGTGTTGTTATGGCATTATTATTATTGCCAGTATTAGAATCTTCGTTCCAAAATCATCTGCACCACATTTCATGTGCGTACATAGTTACCAAAATATAATTGTACGATTCTTTTAGTATACTATCCAGAAGTTCTTTAATACAATTTTTATACCAATTGTAACATAGATCTTTTAATCAAAACTACTTCGGCATTTTTGAAGTTAGATAACTCGCACAATATATTTATTCAATAAATTATACCTAGATGGTTTAAAAAATGTTATTAAAAAACACCTTTTTATGTCTTTCTTTCGTCAAGACCCCGATTCGGGTTAATTAAACTAAAATAGTTGTGTTGTTGTTCTATGATTGTTGTTACATTATATTTTGTTGTTCATTTCTTTTGTTCTTCTTGCACATCATCGTTCATATAACAAATCAACTGAGCAGTTTACCTAAGAAAAATGCGATGATGTGCATTAGCAGGATTATCTCTACATACATAGAGATTATCATTATCGTGGCATTATGAATTACGCTTTAATTGAATTCTCTGTTTTTGCATGCTGTAGACGCTCTTAATTGGGGAACTGGCCAGATCTTGTTGTATGTTTGTAATTTATGTATTGTGTTGTCAGTTTTCTGTGAGTGTCTCTATAAAATAAAATAAAAAAATAAAAAAATAAAATTAATTATTATTTCATGTATATATATACCTATACATCTTAGTATTATCGTCAGCTCTCGTGATGTCAATTCGCTTGTGAGGCCGCTGGGCATGTTTGTGGCAAAGGTTATTTACACCACGATTGAAATACAAAATACTGGATTATTTTTTTAAAATTATTTCAAATGTTGTTTCACAATATTAATACCAAAACATTTAATTCATTTTGATTCTATAAATATATTCTATCTAAGTTAAATTTATCTAAATCTTTCAAATATTTCACTTCAGCACCAAGCAAAATATTTAAACAAATCTTTCTGCCGAAAACTTATTTTGGATTTCCTCGAATAATATAAATTTCTCATGATTGATACCAACCCTAATTTATTCTAGTCGTTAAGTTTGTTTAGCAATAGCATCATCCCTAGTGACCAACTTTGTAAAACCTTACAAATAAGGGTACTCCCCCCTTACTATTTGAATACCTACGCCATCTTCTAAATACCTATACGCAAATAAACAAAAGTAATATTTGTTGAGAGTATTATTACAAAGTAAGATTTGTGTGGGTGCGTTCAAGTCTTAGTCTTTAAGTATTTGTAATGTTTGAATTAAACTAAAACTTCCTCAATTCCATTGTTTTCTCACACTAAATTCCAATTCCAAATATTCACTGATCAATCTATGTATAACTATTTGAGTCGGTTCGTATATGTATATATGATGATGATGATGATTTTGGATGATTTTATTTATGACGCCGTTTTACAGTCTCTAGACCGTCTCAAGGGCGCCAGTGAAGAGTTCAGTCTTTAATTTGCCTCTGAAGCTAGTGACCGTCTGACCATCTCTCAGCAGCACCGGTAGGCGATATATATAATATGTCCTCAATGGACTCTGAAATTAAGAAAGACAGGAGTTAAATAAAACACTCTATACGAGTTCACAATGTCTGGAAAGGTTTTAAGATAAAGGTATTACAATTTTAATGAGATTTTCATATGTACATTTGCTTGACATAATTGCTAATCAAATATATAGAAATCTAATATTTATAATCAAACATTTATAATATTGAATTAATTTCAAAATGGATATAATAATAAATACAAATATAAATTATCCTGTTTTGCTAATGATAAAAAAGCCTAAGTTATGTTTATTAGAATGGCATTATCTTTTTTTTTGACATTTTTGGATGAATTCATTATGGAGGCATTGTAAAATCATAGAGACTATACATGGGTCGGCGAGTTGCGCGTCGAGTCGTACGTGGGTAAGACGTGTTTCAGCGCTAGTGTTACTTCTACCTGCATTCGCTCACGGCAGCTATTTATAAACATAGTAAAGCCGACGCACACAGTTGTAGTTAGGACTCAATCACACGGTTTTTCTAGTGTTCACTAAACTTTAATTTTTTTTTTTTCCGGTTATTGAACTTTTTGAATTTTTTATAGTAGTTTATTTTAAAATCCAACATATTTTAACGTGTAGTATACAATATGGAGACGGACGATCCCCCAGATAGGGGACCGGACCCGGAACCAAAGCGAAGACGAGAAGAAGAGACTGCCAGCCAACTACCTGACACACAGGAGAAACGTCCAGAGGATGAGCTGACTTATTCTCCACTAGCCCCGGGTCCTTATATAGTAATAGTTCAAGGAGAGAAGAGGCTCCATCCACTCACTTTTGGGGGACTACTACAACGATCTAGCGCACAAGGCATTATTCCTGATGGGGTAAAAACCGAGGGTGGAGGTAAAGTCCTGGTGACTTTTTCAACCCCCTCTTTTGCAAATAAATTTCTCAAATCAGATTTTATCAAAATTAATAATTTGAAAGCTTTTGTCCCAAGATACAAGGCAACAAAAATGGGGTTAATCCGTGGTGTCGCCACAGACATCACGATTGATGAACTGATGCAAAATGTAATAGTCCCTCCTCAGTGTGGCAAACTTCTAAAAGCCAGAAGGCTTAATAGGAAAGATGTTTCTTCAGGAACTTCCACGTGGGTTCCTTCCCAAACTGTGGTTTTGACCTTTGACGGACAATATCTTCCGAAAAACGTTTATTTTTACTATAATTCAATAAAAGTAGAGTTATACACATACCCTACAATAATGTGCTATCTATGCTGTAGGTATGGCCACACAAAAGACAAGTGTAGGTCCAAAGCCCGTTGCTACAAATGCAGTCAAGATCACCTAGGAGATGACTGTACAGCCAGTGGAAATACATTGAGATGCATTAATTGCTTAGGCTCCCATACAGCTAATAGTCCTCACTGTCCCGAATTAGAGAGGCAGAAGAAAATAAAACAAACAATGGCCAACGAAAATATTTCGTATTTTCAGGCCAATAAGCTTTGTATCCCTCAACCAAAAGCCTATAGTGAGGTCGTTAAGACATCACCATCTTTAACAAATGCTACAAAGAATAGTCAATTAACAAACACTTCATCATATAGACAAACTGTCCTTTCTCACAAAACGTAATATTAATCAAAGAACAAATTCAGATAAAAAACACCACGAATCTTTGTTAGCATATAAAAATGGACAAGCATCACTTGCAGAGGATGGATGTGCTCTTAGCTATCCCTCTGCCCCCGAAAATTCCCATCAAAATTTCATAAATCCTGATAAAGACTCAATGATACAATTATTGTTCAAGGTATTAATGTCAATCATATCATCTTATGAAGAATTACCGTCCAACGTTGCCTCAGCTCTTCCAATATTAAATCTTATCCTAAACAATGGCTCGACATCAAAATGAAAATTCTTCTGTCACTCATTTTTTTAAAAATTCTATTCCTATCCTTCAATGGAATTGCAGAAGTGCTGTTCCAAATAAAAGTGAATTGATTTACTTATTAAACAAATACAACATTAAAATAGCTGCTCTTTCAGAAACTTGGTTAGGAGCAGACAGTTTATTCAAAGTTTCCGGATTTCAATGCTTCCGATGTGACCGCTCCGAAAGAAAAGGTGGAGGAGTTGCTCTTTTGGTCAGCTCAACCATCCCTCATGATCTCATTCCAATTCCTCATAACCCATTCTTAGAGGTCGTAGCAATGGTCATTGACGGTATTGGATATGTATCCGTATATATACCTCCTAATTCTGGTTTCGATCTAAATTATTGGAACTCTATTGTACCACTGTTGCCTTCTACCTTTTTTGTGCTAGGAGATTTCAATGCCCACTCACCTGTCTGGGGTAGTTATACCTCTGATAGAGCTGGGAACTGCATACTCTCTTTCGTTGATACTAACAATCTATGTGTTTTAAACGACGGATCCCCAACAAGACTCACATCTCCAAACCAACACCCTAGCGCTGTAGACATATCTATCTGTACCAGCGATATTTCATCTTCTATAAATTGGTCAATACTAGATGATTCTTTGTCTACTGACCACTTTCCCATTATTATAAATCTCTGTACAAAGCGCTCAGTTCTTCCTTCCAAAAGCAAACACTCGTATAACCTTAATAAAGCTGATTGGAACCTATTTGCAGAAATAATCAAACAAAAAACAGTATTATTGTTACAAAACGCAGATAGATCGGTAGATGATTTAAATACTTTTATAAACAAAACACTAGCAGAAACTGCCAATGTCTGTATTCCCCAAAAACGGAAAGGTACATATCATTCAACTCCAAAAAATGTACCATGGTGGGATAAAGAATGTACGGAATTGGTTGAAGAGAGACGATCTATTATGCATAAATTTAGGAAAAATATGAATATGGTAAACTTCCTCGAAGCCAAAGCTATCCAAGCTAAGGTTAAGAGGAAACTAAGATATAAAAAGCGTATGGGATGGAAACAATTTTGTCAGTCACTGTCTCCTAATTCTACACCATCGTACGTTTGGAATATGATTAGACGTTATAAATGTTCTTTAAATATAACAAACGTACCACATTCCCCAGCACTATGGATAGAGGAATTCACTGACCGAATTGCCCCCAATTATGTACCTCATATTAAAGAACTGGAGGTGCCAATCATAGAAACTTCTCCTAATACACCAACCCATCCAATGGAACTTCCATTTTCTTTTGATGAGCTCATTAACAGTTTACATAAAACAAAAAATTCAGCTCCAGGAATTGGCAAGATTTCCTACATATTTCTTAAAAAATGCCCTGAGATTTTCTTGTACCGATTGCTTGATATGTTTAATCAAGTAATTCTGTCAGGAAAAGTACCCCACGAATGGAAACAATATCTAATAATACCGATATTAAAACCAGGCAAGGACCCCAAATGTGGAGCTTCATATAGACCAATTTCTCTAGCTTCATGCATATCAAAGGTCATGGAACGCTTGATAAAAGCAAGAATGGAGTGGCATGTGGAACGTAATTGTCTTTTGCCTCCTTTTCAATTTGGTTTCAGAAGGGGCTTGTGCTGTATAGATAGCCTGAGTACTCTTGTGACTGATGTTCTATTATCATTCTCCCAAAAAGAATTTACTGTGGGTCTTTTCCTAGATATTGATTCAGCTTACGACAATGTAAGCTTACCATTGCTTCACCAAAAACTTCTGAAATTACAAATTCCCCCACTCATAGCTAATTTTATTTTTAGTCTTTTTTCAGAGAGAACCATCGTCATAAAGGAAGAAACAAAAGATATCACGAGAACTATTAGAAAGGGCTTGCCACAGGGTTCAGTTTTGAGCCCACTTCTGTTTAATATCTACTGCTCAGATCTACAAGTTCAACTCTCAGAGCAATGCAAAGTTTTACAATATGCAGATGACATTGTTATCTACACCTCTCATAGCAAATTGGATAAAGCCATTGAAATCATAAATTCCTCCGTGCAAATATTGAATGCCTGGCTCAATAAAAACTCAATGCAGCTATCACCGTCAAAATCTAAAGTCCTTGTATTCTCAAGAAAACATCAAAACCCTCCGGTCACAGTTACCATTGATAATGTTCTCATTCCCCAAGTTACCGAACATAAGTTTTTAGGTGTTACCCTAGATAGAAAACTATCTTGGGGCCAGCACATTAACAATATTTCGACAAAATGTGAAAGAAATATAAACATTTTAAGAAGTGTGGCTGGAGTGTCATGGGGATCACATCCATCTACCATGAAAAATATATATCATGCCATGATAAGAAGTCATCTTGACTTTGCTAGTTTTCTATTTTTTTTTTTTTTTTTTTTTTTTTTTTTTTTTTTTTTTTTTTTTATTTAACATACATAGACAATTCACACAGATCGAGCTAGTCCCAAACTAAGACGAATCTTGTATTATGGGTAGGTACTAACGCGACGATACGCACATATACAATGCACTAAACACATATACATGTAACACCCAGACTCAGGACAATTTGTAAAAGGTCATTCGACATATCGATATTAGATCCCATTCCAAGACATTTGGAAAACAAACTTGAAAGAATTCAATCTAAATGCCTTAGATTGATAACCGGAGCCATGCACTCATCTCCTATAAATTCATTACAGGTTGAATGTACGGAGATGCCCCTGACACTGAGAAGGCAATACTTAGCAGAAAGATTCTTGCTCAAAAGAATAGCTTTTATTGATCATCCTCTATTAATGAACATTATGAAATTGAAACACGTATGTCTCTCTAACAGATATTGGTCTTCCAAAAAAATGCCTCATCTTTGTGCTGGATTTGCAATGATTTTCCCATTATTTAAAGGAAAGCGCTATCCATTTCCCTCCCCAGTATATGATTTACCCTTCAGAGCCACTTTGTTGTTTCCCAATGTTCACAAAAACATCGGTTTGTACAAGAATACAAAACTCCCAAATAAACCAACTAATCAAATTTTCATAGATGAGGTTGAAACAAATTGGCCAACTCACACTAGAATATATACTGATGGATCTAAGCTTAGTAATGGAAACTGTGGAGCTGCTATATTTATACCATCGACGAAACAAACATTTGCTCTTAGAATACCCTGCGAATCTTCTGTATTCACTGCCGAGTGTTTTGCTATGAGGGTAGCCTTAAAATGGTGTTTATCACAGTCACAGCTCAATGTATCTCATTCCTTGAATAATTTTATAATTTTTTTCAGATTCATTATCTCTTATACAGTGTCTTGCAACTCCTTTTGGTGGTAATTCCTACGACCAGTTATTGTTAGAGGTAAGGAGACTACTAGAGAGATTGAGAGAAGAGGAAAAAGATATTGTGATTGTATGGATTCCAGCTCATTGCGGTATTTCTGGCAATGAGGAGGTGGATGCATTAGCCAGAGCAGCGGCGTGAGTGGACCCGATGTCTCGGATTTCTCAGTCACAGTGAGTGATCTTTTGCGGGTTGTTGCAGCAAAGGGGAGAGAAAAATGGAATTCTCTTTGGGACATAACCTCAAAAACCAAAGGGGTGTGGTACAAGAAAGTTCAAGAACATATTCCGTCCAAACCTTGGTATCATGGCAAAGGATTGACAAGGGAATTTGTTACAACAATATCACGAATGCGCATAGGGCACACTCGTCTAGATAGTCATTTGTTCAAGATTAATATTGTGCCCTCCCCATTCTGCGAGTGTGGATTGGATGAGGAGACGATGGATCACGTATTTTTTGCCTGCCCGATCCGTAATGCTGAAAACAATTACCACCAAGTACCTGATGTCCCTCACCCAATCAACATTGCTTTTCTTCTCACGCTTGGTAGGATGGACATTTATAGATGGTTGTTTGAGATTGTGAAGAAGGAGTTTATAATTATATGATTTGTTTGTTTTCTGTCCACATTATGTTTTTTATATATACATGTTAGTTGTTTAATGGCATAAATCAGCCCTAGTTGGCTGGGTTGCCTAATAAAATTTAAAAAAAAAAAAAAAAAAAAATACATGGGTCGGCAACCTTCTGCTGTAAAAGTGCCAAATATTATTCACAGAAATTAGTGCGGGCCGCATGTCATTACAGTATAGTATTTACAGTACAGGCAGCAACTTTCACGTAATAGCGACAGTAAATCTAGTATGTGCATGTGTGTGTCGTTAAGAAAGTACATACCTTCAGGTACGGCACGAGGTATGTGGTGTGCGCTGCCCTTAAAAAAAAGTTTAGTATTTTTGTACAAATATATTAGTTTTAAAAATAAAACGCATATTGTATATTTTTAAGACATTTATTTTAGTTAATAAAATCAATGAGATATTTGCGGTTGAATTTGACTTGCAAGTTTTTAACGTCAGCTTGCATTTTAGAAGTTGAGACGCGTAATATTGCGTCTGTCTGAAATCCGAATCTGTCAGCCGAGAGCAGTGTTTATTTTTTCTATAATTCAGAATTGAAAAAGTTTGCTTGCAAATATATGTACTACCAAATATAGTAATTATTTGCTGAGCAAACCTTTTTAACTCCTTGTAGTTTTCAGAAGGCAAACTCCCATAGAAATCCACCAAGTTGTTTTTTTTCCTTAAAAACTATTTTAAGTGTGTTATTACTTTGCAAATCTATCATATTCATTTGCAAATCGCTTGGTACATTATCAATATCCAATGCGAAGGGGTTTTCGAAAATCTCCATCTTACGTGAGATCTTTTTGAAATCAGCAAACCGGTTTTCAAACTCAGTTTGAAGTTGAATTAATGCACTTTTCATTTTAGTATTTTCCCAAACAAAATGTATCCCAGCTTCATCTACTGCTTTCTTGCAATTTGGAAAATGATCGAGTTTTCTTTCATCGACATGCTTGATAAATAGAGTTAGTTTCATTTCAAATTATTTAATGTCTGAATACATATTGCATATCGATTTATTTTTTGCCTGTAAACGTGTATTGAGTAGATTCAGTTCGGCAGTCAAATCAGTTAAAAATCCAAGATCTACAACCCACTGATTGTTGGAAAGTTCGTGTATTGCCTTTCCTTTCATCTCCATGAAGTTACAAATTTCTTTCCTCAAGTAAAAAAAATCGTTAATGTACTGCTCCTCGGTTTAGCCATCTTACTTCACAGTAATACATCACGTCACCATATTCAGCTTCTACATCTTCCAAAAACTTTTTGAATTGGCGGTGTGTAAGGCCATCGACAACCGAATGAGGCGAGGTGCCTGCAGTGTTCTTTCCTTTACCCCCGCTCTCCCTTCGCTCTCTTTCATCCCGTCGTGTATGATATCGTTCGTCACATGCGTTGCGGCGAGAATCTTGCGGGCCGCACCAATTTTTTTTTATATAACTTAATTTTTACTGTGGTCATGTGAGGTGTATTACGTGAATATTTTTCATTGAGAAGAGATTTTAGCAGTTTTTTTCGATGGAGATACCTACCTCTTATTTTCTACATGAGGTACCAAACTTCAAGTTTTTTTTCAACTTTTACGATGCAGGTACCTATCTATGTATTTGCACGGTTATCTGTTTATTAAAATTCAAGTGATGCCGGGTTACAAAAACTAGTAATCGAATAAAAGAATATTTCGCTCATTCATATGTACCTACTTGTATGATTGTATTGATATCCACTATTGAATTGTTTACCAGACAAAAAGTAGTAAATCAATACACTCTATGAAACATCCAGCCATCGCGCATATAACAAAATTGTATGCATGAATTTTTGCTAAAAAGATTGCACAATATGTGATTTTTTCCCCAATGGCTGCGCCCAGATAGTAGAATACGAACATCAATCAATCTTCAATCATTCGAATATATTTTCTGCGAAGGATTCTCCGAATCGTCACCGAATGATTGACGTTCGCATCCTACTATCTGGACACACCCAATGTCCAACCACGACCCAACTATTGCAAGTCCACGTTATTGCTCCAATAAATTCTTCAATGTACCTACACATGTTGAAAATAAAAGACTTTAATTTCATACATCCAAAAATATTCTATTATCCATTCATCAATCCATCTCATCGCGGCATCTCCCAGATTGGGGTACCCAGCAAACGAACTGCATGTCATAAACATGCAAGTCATCCTGTCCGTGCAAATAAAAGTATGTACTTTCAAGATGTGTAACATATATGTAGCATAGCCGTAGATTATTTATGTTAAATGACTTAAAACGTGATTTTTATACGAATAACTGCCATTTTCTTGTTTCAATATAGGTACGAGAAAAAGTATTTATTTGATGACAAAAGTTTTTCTAGGAAACTCTAGGTATCTGTACATCTCAATAGTAAAAATTACTAAGGATTTTTTTGTTTAATTTAGTTGTAATGAAACGAATAATAAATGTTCAATCAAAATCAAATTACCACTAGTTTATTTGAGATATTTATTAATTTGTTTATTTTTTACTGTACATTGAGCACAGATTAATAATTAAATAAATTTCATCTGTATATTGGAATGCGGTTGTTTAATTAAAATTTAATTCATAAAAGTATTTATTAATATTTTAGTACTGGTTAGCCATACTTTTTTAAGCAGGAAGAAATTCTACCAAACCATATTGTTTATTAAATAGATAAAATATTTTATGATGGAAATTTTTATACCTAATCATTTAGCTCCTCACATTGTTATTTTCAGAATGGTATAATATATAATATTAACTTGTTACTGCCAGACACAAAAGTCAGGCCTATGGGCACAGGTGTCGAATCGGATACAAAATTAGGGTTGTGAAATGTAAAATAGAAGTCGGAAAGTAAAAGTAAAGCACTTGTCTGATTGATTTCACTCGATTTCTTCAAATAATCATTATTTTAATGTTTTGAATACTTATTATTTTAAAATATTTGTAACCAACATGCAATACAATTTTTTAACCGAAAAATCTTAAATTAAGTTTTTTAATGCATACATACTTCTATGAAGTTTATTATTTTACCTTGAAATTTATCGTTAGTATCCATTATACATATTGATGAAATAAACAACTTTTATCTTGAATTTTTAAGTTGAGATACTGAATATTAAAATTATATGTGTCCATCTGGAAGCGAGTGTGTCCAACTGTCCATTTGAAAAATTACTCTAGTAGACTTCATAAAACAAGCTGCAGTACTGCCTTTCTGAATATTAAATTATTCATTCGATTAAATCATAAATAATATTTAATAAAAAAACAGTCAATTTTGGAAGCGTGCATGAAGGAATTTTTTGTAAAGAATGGTATATTTTATGTAAAGATAATGGATACATTACGAGTATAATTTTGACAAAAATGTCACAGAAAAATAGTACAAAAATGTAAGATTACCTCATAAATTATTTATCAGCTACAGTACATTGACAAAAAAATAAAGGTACTGCAAGAAATATATATTTTTAGTTAAATACCGATTTTCAAAATTTTTTAAAGGTAAATTATTTTTGTAGTATAAGATTTTTTCTGTAGTTTATTTTTTTTAATTTTAAGTTATTGACTGTTTTGTACTTTTATTTGCAATTAAAATTTACTATTGAGCTATTGTATAATATGAAATTTAATATTTTGAAATGAAAGCTTTTGCAAAGTAAAACATCTATTATTTCTCTATTTCAATTTCTTTTTGAAAAATCAACATTATCATTAATTAACGTTCTAAATTTAAATAAAAAAATGAGCATTTAACTGTGTTTCAGTAAAATTTAAGATAAAATGCCTGACCTTTATAAATATTGATTGAGAAAAACAAGCTCGTCTTTATTTTTATTTAATGTTACAGACAAATAATAATATTATTTCGAAAAAAATATTTTTGTACGGATAAAAAACATGAATTCCCCAAACAAAACAACTGAACCACGACCCTCTCATGGGAATCGGAATCAGCACAACATTACATTATTTTAGTGTTATTTTATTTTTGTTTTCTTTCTGTTGAATCAAGGAAGTAAAATTTACAACGCAACACAAATTATAATATGTGGGGCCACATAGGTATTTTTATTTTATTTCACCAAGTTTATTTATGTTAATGAAACCCAAAGATACCTTTTTAGGTGCTGCTAAAGGAATGTTTTACCTCTCATATGAACATTAAGGGCAATTTTACTTTTTTCCCCATTTATCACTAGAAACCGTACTACTCATGCACATAAATTGTAAAGATTTATGTTAGATGTACAAGAATTTATGTATTTATGAAAGTTAATCTTATCTGCGTGCTCCGAAAATAGAAAAAAAACGTGTAGTAGGTACTCTGTATACACATAATATTACGATGTTGTTATTATGAATCGCGTTCAAATAAATACCTAAATAAGGTCACGAGATTATGTATAGAATTAGGAAGTTACGTGGATTTTTATTAAAAATCCGTAGAGAAAAATACTCAGGAACACAACGATGTTGAAAATCATTACTTAATAAACGTGGGTACGTACGATTTTTGATTACTAATTATTTCGATTTCGATGGCAGAAAAGCTCTAGTACAAAGTAAATTATCCCAAAAAAAGGATGCCCAAACCTTCTGATCGTGATTCATGGATGAATGATCCATATTATTCTGAATCACGTTGTCCTCATCTCGGCCTGTGTTATGGTAAGAATTTCATTATAAACAAACATACCTCCTCTCGAGATAATATTTTATACTTCGCTAAATCCATCTCTATTTTTCTATTGAACACTCTCATGATGCGTCCCAGATGGGTAGGCAAGAAGAACGGAATACCATAATGATCTGGCCCTACTTGCTTCTTCCATCTTATTAAATCAAATCACTCATACATGCACACCCATTTCATTTACTAACACGCGTTTGTTCATGAGTATTTAATCCATGGTGTCAACCCACACTGCTCTCGAATGTCCACGTTATCTCACACCTTCCTTGATCGTCCACAGCACTCTTCTCGCATCAGCTCATTTTCCTAATATCCTCATTCCTTACTTTATCTTGTAAAGTTAAACAAACATTTTTTTACTTTTTAAAATGACTTACTTAACGGAGATAGGTACGTGTGGGAATATATATTTAAAATTGTTATGAAATATTTTCTTCTCGATTGTACTTGTAGTGGCAGTATCATAAACCGAATTTGAAATGTGTTGAATTGATAAACTTATAGTTTTTTTGTTGTTGTTGAAAAATGGTGAGTTGTGAATATTTCTCCTAGCCTTTCTCGTAACTATTCTAAATACTTGCAAATTTCATTTGTATGTATGGCCCTCAGAACAATAATTATTACTTATATGTACATTTTGGTATAGGTAGACGATTTTACAATAGTCAGTTGTGTGTCAATTTATATTTACATAATATTAACATTAACCCTTTGCTTTAGCGGAGATAATCCAGTTTGTCAATTTCCAAAGTATAGCTATCAAGACAAAGACATTTGAAATGAAAGACTTTGTTTGTAGTTTAGAACTAGGTATCAACTTAGTTGTATTTGGTATCCTAGGTATGTAACTAGGATACCAAATACAACTAAGTATCAACTTGAAGATGTCAACTTTTAAAGACGGACTTTACTGTAAAATTTATGGAGTAAATACAACTGAGGTTTTTTTCCAAGTTATTCGTACATAAAGTTTTTCCAAATTATTCGTACATAAAGTTGTGGTTGAAATTATGAATTATGAAAGATGATCCGGGTCCTCGAAAATATTTTGAGAGACAAAAACTGCGCTTCTCTAGCTTCTAATAAAGGATTTAGCTTATTTGCAATCATTGAGAAAAAATATAACTATAAATTTGCGCTTTGTAAATAATCCATGCTTCTATAACATTATTTAATTCTGTAATATCGCTGTACTTTAATTTGAATATGAAAACTAATTCTTTGAATAACAATCTTCAAGATTTTGAGTGCTTGCTTAAACAATGTTTTCTTGTAAAAAGTTTGCGATATCAGTCCGTGTGGAAACTAATGCGTGAATCCTGAACTCGCATTCTGAATGCGAAATTTTAAATTTGTTTGAATAATGCGTGACAATCTCACAGTAATTGGAATGGTTAAACAAAGATGCTTCGTGGAGTAAGGAACGTTATACATATAAACTTACGCATTGTCTTAACTTTAATCTGAAAAGTAAAAGGCAGAACATGTACAAATGTATGGAGTGAATAAGTTTGTTTAATGTTTACAATTTTCTGTAATTAGTTTACATTTTACTAATTAAACTTTATTGTTATTGTGAAGATGTTACTTTAGGAATGTTTCAGAATATCAATGTGAAATTTTGAGAGATATCTACACATTATATATGCAGTTAGAACTAATGAAAGAATGATCAAACAGATAGAGCTCGTACATGTTAAGCATAAATATATTTTTTGATAGGATATTCCCTAAAGGTTCATATTGCATCTATGTATTTTAATTATTTTTGAAGCAACGTTGATGATGATGATGATTTTGGATGATTTTATTTTTGACGCCGTTTAATAGTCCCTAGACCGTCTCAAGGGCGCCAGTGAAGAGTTCAGTTTTTAATTTGCTTCTGAAGCTGGTGACAGTTTGACTATCTCTCAATGGCACCTGTAGGCGATTCCACATAACCGGTACAACAACACCAAAGGCCCTCTTATAGAAGTTAGACTTACCGGCTCTATTGGGCTCAGTAAGTCTATTCAAGTTATGCACAATCAGTCATAATGTGCTTTATTGGCAAAGCCAGTCCGGTTATTTAATAATATTGCCACAAATATTGACATATTAAACGTAATATAGGCTGAATTTTTGAGGAATATGGAATGTGAATGTGTTGTTTTTTTCTGTGATTGCATTAACTGAAAGCTGTAATGGTCTCAGTAGAGTATAATGTAAAAAATTAGAAAGTTGTTTTCACGAAATTTTCACTACGAAAATTTTCAATGTCGGGTACCTGATAGGGTACAAAAAATAAAGATTTAAAGTACTTATTATGCCCATATTGCCCGTATACCCGTAATAATGAATTATTACGAGTATACGGGCAAAAATGGAGCACCTCAAGACTAAATAGTACCTATGTACTTGCAGATTTTATGTTTCTTTTGTTCGGTAGAGAAGAGCAAGTACCATCTTCCATGCCGTGTTCAAAGTATGGCGATCATGTCAACTCAGCGAAAGTCAAACACACGTGTGGTTATCAATGTAGTCTACTTATCTAAAGCTACTATGAAGTTAACATCGCACGTTTCTGTGTACCTTCTACTTGTTTGATGGTGAATGACTATGTTTTTCATGTCGTTACATATTTCACGTACCTACAAGACGACCAACATGAAGTTATATCTACGTTAGTCTCACAAACTAAACAGATACACCAAAGTTTAATAAATTTTCGTAACGATAGATGACTAACTCTGTGGTAATAATATATTTATTTCTGCGAATTGTTCTCAATCGCACAATTTTCTGATTATCATAATTGGTATTTCTTACATGCCTACGAGTGTTATTATTATATGTAACAAATTATGTATCTTTTGACAATAGTAATTAATTTTGCTTTAATCAATTTATATGTCATAAACACATTGTGGCTGAGTGTGGAAATAAAGCAAAAATGATAAGTTATTTAGGTAACATTAATTTCATTTTATAAGATGTTGTCTATAGAATGTCAATAATCATTTAATATGAAACAAGCAGAAAAATTCGGGTCATAAGAATATTTAGCAACAAAGGATAAATTTTTCCATTTTTTATATTTAAGTATTTATAATTCACAAAAATATATTATGTATTATTAATATAATTTTGAACGGAATATGAAGAGGGTAATAATTCAGTTATTTTAGAAGGATTAACTATGTAACAGTTACGAGACATTTTGAATTTTTTTAAATATTCTACAATGCACATCCGTTACTTGATTTTTTAAAATCGCGAGGGTAATAATTCAGTAAGAAAATGGTGATTGTGTCGTTGATAGTTTGGTTTATTGTTTTTTTTATATTACATAGTAAATTATTTGAAGTGTGTGATATTTAATGTTGAAAAATTTAGTTGAATTTATTGAATACGTATTAGTAATCACTGTGTTATCACACAAAGTACGGCCACTGCTCAATTTTAAAGATGGAAAAGATTTTATAAAAAAATATAATTGTGTTAATTCTATTTATGTATATATAACCCTCCTTTACACGAGACTTATTTCTATAAAGAGGATGTTTAGATTTAAGTTTTTATCAAATAGTCTGTGTATTGTTATATCTATATTGTTTGTTATATTCAATAAGATAAATAATAATTGGCTCAATAAAAGAGAATTAATCATACTATACTAGCATCCCAAGTGGAATACGCTGGGAAAACGGATAAGCACCAGCTTGCTTCTAGCTTCAAAGGTATTTAGTAGAAAAACGAATATTTTAATAATATAATGAATACCATGAAAAAAACACTTGTATAAATTCCGTTCCGTATTAACCATTTTAATATAAAACATCAACCCAATCGTTTAAATGTACCTACATTTTGTGAACCATAGCATTTATTGACTCATATTAAATTGTCAGAAAGGCATATTCATTAAAAACAAAAAGTAAACATTTTCCCATCCACAATAATTATGAAATATCATCATTCTTTTGAATCTTATTTCATGTAACTTGGATAAAATCTAAAAGATTTTATTTTTTAATCTTGTAAAAAATGGATTTAAACTTTCCTTTTATCGTACAAGATTACGCGGTTGACTTTTCATTTATATATAGGTATATTTTTATTATTGAAGGTTCACAATACATTTTTATTCTCATTTTGAAACATGAATCACTTAAGATGAATAAAAATACATTCCCTTCAACAAAAATGAAATAATAACGAAGGTATTTATTACAAACTTTTCAATTTACAAACTTTTAATCCTCCCTTAATCTTCTTTTTTACTCAAAAGTCACCCGTCTGCAAATTCAAAGCATGGACATTTTTGAGAGAGAAAAAATTATTACAAACCTTTTTTTTCATTTTTTTGTACAATATAATCATAAATGAAATATCTTTTCTTTTTATTTTATTTTTTTGCACAAATGAGTGATTTGAAAGAAACATTTTTTTACGGCTATAGAATATTTAATAACGAGTCTAACGACATATTATACTACACCTAACTCAATTTTCGTAGAAGTATGTTATAGCTAATTTCGAAACTAGGCGACATTTCTTCAAAAGTAAATCTAACCAAAAAGACACACGGTATGCTATTACTATGTAATAATAAAAACGAGAGTGAAAAAGACTACTGAATTCAGTCAATGCCCACCCAGAGCTGTCGAGCTCATGATGATGACGATAAAATAATAAAAACGATTATACTCAAGTGAAAGGATAATAACTACAACTACTTTTACTTCTATCGATATTCAGACTACCGACCATCTCTTTTACTCGTTACTATGCCAAATCCTCAATATCTTTTTATTTTATTAAACATTAATTAGTATGCATAAAGTGGTGTTAGATATTAATAATAATAATATCTAGACAACTTTTAATAAGATGCACCGTTTTGTGGAAAAACCACTGTAAGGGCCCAGTCAAGAATCATAACACCTGAACAATAGGGTTTTTAACCTCGCCTTGAACACGTCTACACTCTCCAGAGTCCGCAAATCTTAGGGAATTTTATTCCATAGCAACGGACCAGCCACATATCAAATATTAAATATATGATATTAAATCTGAAGCGGGTAAGAATATTATCCTTAACGCTTGTTCAGGACGATGTCCTGCCTCCTTCGTCACTGACGAAGATACATTATTTTATCAGAAAGAAAAGAGAGAATTGTCTTACCAGGTAAAATGATCACTCGATTAATGGCTTTATACATTTATTCAATTAACTAAATGGTAAATTACAATTGGTTTAATATAACGAGACTCGAAGAAAGAAGGAAGTGATTCGCGCTAGTAAAGTTCCGCACCTGTGGAGATCCCGAAAGAGAGTGATTCCACAGGGGCCTCCAGGACGGAGGTCAGTCCCTGGTAACAATACTTTATGCATTGTCACCAGGACTGTTTAACTTGTGATAACAATTAAGGAGGTATCACACCCACTACAAAACAATATCTTTATTATTGTTAATCATAAATAGCCTGTTAATTATAAAGTCGATTAATTATTTATGTTTTTTCTAACATTGAGTAAGTAAGACTCTAATATAATTAGTTTTTAATTAAAATTAGAAGCAAGGTACCTATGTTATTCAATAACGTAATACTTTGTTCAAATTACATTCAATAAACTGGTGCAGTTAATATCTTTGTAATATAAGTAATAAAATATCGTTCCATAAAGTTTCGCTTGCTAATTTCGAAAATTTGATATCATTGTCTACAACAATATTAATTCATAATAAAGGAATATTTATTATAATCTTAGTTGCCCATCATTGAAAAGGTTATATTATTTAGTACAACAAAAGGTTTATTTTGCGATCAATCTTTTGTAATTCAAAACTGATTTTGATTTAATCTTTCCAAGAATGAAATAAAATATGATGTAGACAATAACTATCCACTCATTTATGAAATAAACCATAAAAATCCAATCCTTTTACTTATTTTTTTTATTGTGCGTTGATAACAAGTAAATTTATTTAGGTACATAAAAAATCCTAACTTTTAAAAAAAACATACGCGCGTTAAAATGTTTTAATTAGAATTTTTTTATTATTATTCATCAGGCATTCCACGTAATATTGAGTGAATTTGCTAATTAGAAATTAACCTGATTATTTAAAATATCGTTTTAATCTTTGTAAATATGGCGAATGGCAAGCAATATGTTAGAAATGTTTTTTTTTTATTTTTTGTTAATAATTGGGAACTGACTAAAATGTTTAAAAATAAAAATCAATGACTTGCAATGGATAAAACTCTTCTATCAAACGTGACATCGCTACTAAAATAGGAATATTTAATTTAAATGAAATATGATAGAATTCTGTAGAAAAATATTACATAATAAGCAAAAATAAACATATGGAAATAAAATATATGATAACGAATTTGAGAGATCTTCCGAATATACACCGTTTCTCTTCGGCTTAAAATATTAATATGAAAAGTATTTTCATTCATTACTTATGTCTACAATTGCTTAAAATTTCTTTGATATCGCTTTGAAATAAATTGCCACATTCATCATTTAGGTACCTACACTTTTAATTTTAGTTAAAACTCTCATTATACAATATTTCCCTAAGCAAAGACAAACTTTCCTAAGCAGATACTTTCATTCACAAATTATTATTTCTTTTTAGCAGATGACTGACACACATTTCAAAGACTTTTTAAATTACGATTTTCTGCCCACAGAGCCTTTTGTGGTTTATAAATGATATCAATAGTTTTAATAAATAAAATATAAAAATATATTATTGAGCACTGTTTAATCTCCACTATGTTAGGTTAAATACCGAACGTTTTCGCCTATACTTGTAGGCATCTTCAGGGAAACAGGGAAATCAGTTTCCCTGAAGATGCCTACAAGTATAGGCGAAAACGTTCGGTATTTAACCTAACATAGTGGAGATTAAACAGTGCTCAATAATATATTTTTATATTTTATTTATTAAAATTAAAAATGGATTTCCACAGCGTAAACACAAAAACTCTTGAATTATTGATATAAATAGTATTTAATATAATTCTTAATCCATTATATTACAAGAACTTTCCAAATTTAATATTATGCTATTTTTAACATTTTGATGAAAAATTTCGACGAATCGAATAGGTACATAAATAGTTATGTATGTTTGCTTTGAAATGTTCTACATAAAGATATAGAACTTCACAATGATAAATTAAAGGGTGTTATGTTTTTTGTACGTTGAAAATAAATCAAGATACAGCTGTGGTCAACCAGTGAAAAGGTAATATTAAAAAAAAAACCTGTATATTTATATTCATGAATGTGTTTATTGGTATACCTGAAACCTGTTTCAGTTTAATAAGTGTCATGAAAAATATTTTAACTTTTATATTCAATACTAGTAAGAGTACCTCTCTCGTACATGGCCTCTGTAATTTGCAAAATAGAGTTATAATATTAAATTACCTTCTCTATGATTAATATACATAGAATGAGTAAAACACGTAACCACATTTTGAATAATACAACATACATTTATTACACGACAGAATACTATGAATCTATTAACTTTTTCTGGACCCTAAAATTTTCACTAGTAAATTCAAAATCTTGTATTTTTCAATTTGCAAACGATTATTATAATAAAATATAATGAAATAACGCACATATTAAAAGTAATTCTTAAAATGAAACACAAATTATTTAGGTAACATAACATACATAGACAACTCACACAATTCGAGCTAGTCCCAAACTAAGATGAATCTTGTATCATGGGTACTAACGCGACGATACACACATATACAATGTAACACCCAGACCCAGGACAATTTGAAAAAGGTCATTCTTCACTTTGCCCTGGCCGGGAATCGAACCCGGGACCTTGTGACTCAAAGGCAAGAGCGTTACCTCCACGCCACACCGGCTGACGATAAAGAAATAAATATTTCGTATTTTTTATTTTATTTTTGGTTCTTGGTTTATTAAACCTCTTTCATTCATTATACCATTTAAAATATTGATTTTGGGCAACCAGTATGGCCTTAAGGTCGATTTCTGGTTATGGCCTGATGAAACTTTTAGAACTTATAATACAAGATATACATCTAAGTTTGAGACATACTCTATCTATATGAATGGTTTATATATATGTTGAAGCAGACTAACTAGGTATAATAATATTTTTGTATTTTTTTGAAGTAATAAATAAAAATATGAAAAATGCGGTATCGTAACATCACAGATTTATCAAATAAATATTTTAACATTTCAAGACTATTAATATCACCGGATTACAATTGTAAACCATGATGTATTTCACTTTAAACTTTTGTACTATGGCAAAAAAATAATATTTTTTATAACTTAAATCTTCAAAAAATGAGACTGTATCTTTAGTTGAAATATTTTCCCCAGACTCAAAAGGGTTAAACGGTTCATGCATTACTATATACCTACACATAATATTATGTACGTCATTGATAATATTATTAATGTAGATATTTTATAAGGGATTCGCTGTTACATGATAATTCAATTTATGTTTTTTGTCTACTATAAATATACCTACTACTCTCTCGGTGTATGTAATTTCACGGTAGGTACATGAAATGTAATATATTATTATCAAATTGATTGCTCTTGACAGTTTAGTAGGTAATAATACAGTAGTAATTTCAATAAATTATCATCATCATTATGTACAAAGTTATAAGTAGGCATATCTATTACCACTAGTTACGTGTAACTACACTTATGACATTATGATTACATTAAACATGCCATATAATCGTTGGTACTTAGATCAGATCGATAAGCATTGAGTGAGGTATTAATATAATTAATTATAATTTTGTTTGTATTATTGTATATTTGATATTATTATTATTAATTGGTCAAGGCAATCCACCCGATTCGATTGATTTGTTATATTTGATGTTGTGTTATTAAATTTCGTAGTATGTACCAAAATATATTATAAATTATTTTAATGTATTTAATGAACTTTCTGGGAATATAATTTTATGGATGAAACAAAAAAACGACTTGTATGTGTTAATGAATACTTGAGATTTTGATAAAAGTTCCCTAAATACTTTATTTCCTATTTATTCCAACGATTTGTGTATGTTTATAAAACTTAAGATTTCAAAAAACTTCACCAAATATTTCACGCCTTATTTCATATTTTTTCAAATATTAGTAAATAAAATATACACCAATCTCAGAAAGATAATTTTTACACCTTATATTAAGTTTTTTTTTAAATCATTTGAATACAAAACAGATACAACATCGGTAAATGACACTTCTCAGTGTCAAAAGCTCTGTACGCGCGATGATCCAAATAATCCATACTTACCTAAATATTGGTGCCCACAAAGCCATCTTCACTAAAATTAACTCTTCACCAAATTTACCGTCAACTATAAATTTACCATTTTGGAGATATTTATGTAATTAATGTAAACACATTATATCGTTCCACCGAATCGTTTTAATAAATTTAATAAACAAGCTTTAATTCATGTGTGAAAAATTGAATTAATGTGACCACTGTAAATATTAATATATTTTTTTTTAAAAGATATATCTGGGTTTTTGTTATAACCCAAATACAACCTTATACGCCTTTCACAGTAAGCTACTAAAAGCTTGTGTCGTGAAAGGGGAGTTTGCCGGCACCTGGTATCGAACCACGTACCCTTTGTTCACGGGGCCGAGACTCTGCCTCCAGGCTACCGACGAATTCGAAACGAATTCGAATTTTAAAATCTGTTATTTTGGAGTTAGCATAGTTTTAATCTAATGGGACGATATAACCTCTACAAACTAAAAAAGATAATATTTAAATTAAAACACTGTTTAATTCCACTATGAGATTGCTTTAATTTAAACGTTTTCGACTACAATGTAGTCATCATCAGTAATAACACAATACTAAATCTAAAATTAAAGGACATACAACAATATTAAAAAAAAAAATTTAGGAGTGGTCACAATTGGCAGTGTGTGTGTGGAGGGTGGGGGTGAAAAGTTCAGGGGCGGGTTCAGGAGTAGAAGTAGTGGTGAGGTTATTTGTGGTTGTTGATTATTTACTAAATTTTTATGATTATTAATTTCTAATGTTTCCAAGATGTCCAGTTTTTTGCCTTTAGAACATTTTTGCAGCAATTCCACACCGCTGAGGTCAAAATCATGGCCCGTATCTCTAGCATGGTCCGCCATTTCTGAATTGATACCAAAGTTCTTTTTAGCTCTAAGGTGCTCAGATACTCGAGTATGAATTCTTCTGCCGGACTGACCAATGTAGGCTGAGTCACATTCTTTACAATTTATTTTATAAACACCACTGGAATCTAATGGATTTATTTTTGATTAATAATTACTATGTATTTTCTAATGGAGTGGTCGGTATAAAATGCTGGTTGAAATGTTTTGTCTTTGCAGAAATAACCTCACCACTACTTCTACTCCTGAACCCGCCCCTGAACTTTTCACCCCCACCCTCCACACACACACTGCCAATTGTGACCACTCCTTAAATTTTTTTTTTTTTTTTAATATTGTTGTATGTCCTTTAATTTTAGATTTAGTATTGTGTTATTACTGATGATGACTACATTGTAGTCGAAAACGTTTTAATTAAAGCAATCTCATAGTGGAATTAAACAGTGTTTTAATTTAAATATTATCTTTTATAATGTATTTCCACAAAGTTACACTTGAAAATATAGAATATTTAAACTAAAAAACTTCAGATCCAGGAGAAACGTTAGGAATACGACACTTCAGTTTTCAACACCACCTAAAAGGTAAAAGAAATATTATTTTGCGATAGTTAATCAATAATGTTTGGACTTTTTAAGGTTGTTATATTAGTATTTGTTTTGTGTAATGTACTATTTAATGTGTTGGTACACATGTAGTAGAATTACGTTACTGGATAAAATTGAAACAGGGGTTTCGTTCTTCTACAGATTTAACAATGCGAGAGCGAGACATCTTTCGACTCCTTAGGTCATCAATCTATAACTATTGAAAACGAAACGCGCGTGTCAAATTATCCGATTCTATAATGTATTAGATTGTCTTGTAGTGCTACTGTTTGATATTTCAAAGATTAAATTGTATCTTACACATTTAATCAAAGTATTTTTTGTATATAAAAAGAGTATGCGGCAGGCTATTTACAAAAACGGATTACAGCTGATATTTTCTTATATTCATAATACCTATATCAAAGGAAACTTGTTTATCAGTAGTGTATCGTCTCTCATTGTTTAACCATCGCTATTATTCTATGTCATACAATGTAAACAACCCATTAAGATTACAATTAACTATTATTTTTGATATTGAACACATGAATGGGATCCTTTTACATTAACTTTGATTTATTACACAATCATGATAAAATTCTGTTTCGTCATAATATTCACATTATTGTTGTAAAAGTTGGTCGATATTGTGTGAAAATAAACAACATATAAGTGGAACAAAGAACGAAAGAACTGTTATATTATAACTGAATGGGAAATTAAAATTACCCGATAGAAGCAACGGATTGCGAATTTTACCAGTGTTATTCACAAGTTACTATATATCATTTTGAAACTGTGTATTTCAAATCTATGCACATCGGTCTATTGTTACCAATAACAATGTATCCTATGTATATTGTAAAAATGCTGGTTCCGCCATTTGTGTATGCCCGTGAAACTTGGATCTGGTTAAAATAGATTACAGAAATATGAGCTATGTTTTATTAGGATAAAAATAATTGTTTTGAGTTGAATATAAATATGGTTTCCCTCCGTGTGTCTCTGAATTCCATAGAATGAAAATCAAAATTTATAATAGAACTAAACTTTTTGAAATCTCTATTTTCAATCAAATTATAACAACATTTTTTTACGCGTAAAAGCGTTTTACTTTTTCTATGAATTATCGTCAATACATGAAATTATATTGCCGAAGGTGAAAATATCATAAAAATATTTCACACAAATTTACACACCTAACGTGTTACGTTGTATATGTACCTATTATTATAAAAGTGATTTTGGTTTGCCTGCCACAAAATAACAATAGATCCAATGCCTCGACCCTTTTGTTGCGGTTTGTTATTTATGATCTGTTAAATTACCATTGACTGCTTTCATATTATTCAGGACGGTCGATTTAAAACGCTGCACAAAGCGACAAGTCAATACCTATAACATTTTTTTTATTATGTATCATTCATTGTAGGTACAAAAATAATATATCATTATAATATCTACAAGATATATTGAATGACTATCCATTTTTATGAAAAATAACAATGGTTTTATTGTGGAACTACACTACTGTAAATTTTCCTTATCTATGCTTTTGTTATGTTTCATGATAGGTATTTTTAAGGTTTCTATAAAGGACATGAATCAAACTTTTCTATTTAATGACGATGAAACTTTTCAACTTGTATTGATTACATTTTGATCAGTGAAACTGGCATAAGATACTAAATTCCTCCGCCAACTTCAAACACATGTTTAAAAACTATAAAATGATTTTGAGATAATTCTGTGACTCGCATAATACCTACAAATAAAAATATTAATTTAATTATATTTCATCCTACTTACTACCCAGCCACTGCTGGATATAGGCCTCTTTTAGATTTTTCCAAAAGTCATAATCTTGTGCCATTCGCATTCATTTTTGTCCCGCGATTAGAATAAAATAGTCAGCACAAATCTTTTTTCGTTAGTTTTTTTTATTACACCATGAAAAATATATTAACAGTCATTTTATGTAGCTCAAATAAAACGTGTAATTATAACAATAAATAGTAGTCACATATTAATAATGAGTAACACAAGATGAATAACTAATGATTGGTTTACTTACACTAAAGAAATAGAACTGTGAAAAAAAATTGGTCCTATTTTACCCATTACTCATATGATTTTTCATTTCTTTCCATTTGTAAAATAATCATCAGATGGTGATTCCAGGTAAATTAATGTAATGTATGTACTATATAATCCATATTTGTAAAAAGTATTTGATACATACAAAAAACGTATGAAAATCATTCACGTAGAAAATTTTCTTCAACTTTATTTTAATACTCATCCAGTTGGTACCAGATACCTATCTTGTGGTAAAAGTATAGGTGCGGAAACATATCTTTCTGAGGTACGCGATAATGCCAATCGGTTTCATCGAAAAATCGAGACATTTTTGGTAACCTGTCTTAGAAGATTAATTTATCAAATTCGAATTTGAGAAAGCCGCATGGGTTTTGGTTTTTTTCACATATAATGATTTTCAAAAAAACATATTTTATGGATAACAGTTAGCTGGAGTAGGTACTTGGTTAGCATCCTTATTCGACTTATAGTCCCATTTCATTCTAGAACTATCAACTCTTCTTCTTCTACCTGGATGTTTTTTGAAGATCTTCTTTGGTATCCAAATACGTGTCAAGCTGTTTGAGCTACGGCTGGCATAGCATATTTTACAGGGCATATCCTGTGTGAAATGCCCGATGATGAAAGATGCAAGGAATGTATTGATTGATATTAAAATTTATTTATTTTATTCAATAAATATTTGGCATTCTCCTTTTACAATACAGATAAACATAAAACATTTAAATATCTTCAAATATATATAAATAAAAACTAAACATTATGATTGATAATATTCCCAGACCCGATTAGTCTGGGGAATCGATGATTTTTCCAATAAAATTTAGTGATTCAGTATGGACGATGAGTCTCTTTCAAAGGTACCCGTAAAGGTAGCATTTTCTGCAAATACCCAGCTCGCTTTATCTTGTTCATTCTGTACAGAAAGATCAAAAGTCATGTTGATGTTATATATACAGCTCATCATTGTACGTCATTCTTCAGATTCCATTTTTATTCACGGAACCCGGAATTATCAATGACACTCTCCTTTCAAGTTTATCTAGCTTTTCAACAAATTATATCGACATCTTCCACGCCTTACGTTCATGTCACAACAGGTCTTATTATGCTTTTATACATTTTTTTTGTTTTTCAACAGAAATTTTTTGACATTAGTATGAGAAGAGGAGGAAATAATATTTTGTTTCCTGTTTTTGTTATTTTCTAAGTAACTCAAGACTATCCTTATTTATATTTTTGGTAAACAAGAAATACGTAACGTTTTTGTTCAAAATGTTAACTTACATCATTTTTATGAATTTTCTATCAATACTTCGTAGAAAAATGATTGACGTATTTATAAGATCTAGTTGCTCTTGATGGTGGAAATTTATTACCATAGAGCTTTGTTTAAATGAAAAAAAGTTGACATAATTGAACTTTAATATGATTAAATGATAATTTTTTTTTATATTTATTTCAATCGATAATAATATGAAATAAGATTTCAAGTAGAAACCAAAGTCGAAGTCCATTTTTCTTTTCGATACGTTTTGAATTCCCTTAAACGTACCTGGTTTATTAACATTCTTCCAATGATCATAATTTTGTCGTAAAAAAGATGGCAAACCAATATAATGAAAACTAGTCGCAAGTGTAATGAGAAAAATATTTCATTTTATGAGTTTCTTCAGAACGCACTGAAGCGTGACACTTTAAGTTACAATCGTACTATGATTTCTGTAGACAGGTAGCTATATGGGTTGCCAGCAGCTTTCGGATTACAATTTATTTTTTTATAAGCGTTGACGATCGATATTTTGTGCTCTCTTCTAGACATGATAAAATGAAGTGAAAATTATATATTTCATAAAATGAGATTGATTCTGTGTTTAATTATTGGGAACAATGACCCACAATATCTACTTGAGAAATTAATACTTTTGTAATATATAATGATGTAAGTATAATATGTGAAACGGATTATGTTGGATTGCTACCGATTGATCATTAATCTTCAAATACCCACCTTCAACCTTGATCAAAGAATTATAAATGACCCAAGCTTTCTCAGAAACTATCAATATAGAGTATTAAAAGGGATTACGCTTTGTCATACAAATAAGTGGCAAATTTTCTTTCTAGGAAATCAATGTAAAAACTTATTATATGAACTTTTTGCTTTGGAAGGATTTATTTATAATCTCTCAATTGAAAAGAGCCAATTGATATAAATATGAAAAAGTTTTCAACAAATTAAGGGTCTGAATCTAGAAACATTACAAAAATATTCAATTTAGTGAGTTATAAAATATATATAATACATCATATATATATATATATATATATATGTATATGTATATCTTATTACAATAAAGAAAAATGAGTATAATTGATTTTTGGAATCATCACATTGTAAAAAACGGTATGGCTTCGCATTTTTGTTGTGGTTTTTGGAATTAGTGTTTTCAATGTAAAATAAAATTTGTTCATAGGTCGTTTATTTGTTGTTAAAATATTTCCAATAATTAAAAAAAAGTTCTACAAGTTTCCTGTTCACTCAAGAGTATTGTTTATTCTGCATATTTTTTCTCAGAAGGTTTATCAAATACAAAATGATATCAAAAAAAATTTGGTAACATAAGTTTTGTAAAAATACTTACCTACCGATTTCAAAGTTTTATAAGTCAGTAAGCCTAAATAAAAAAAATGATTTCACCACAGTATTTCACAGAATGTAACGTTTTGACATTTTGTGTTTAAAACTTGTCCTCTGCAAATTCTTGGAAGGTCTTGTAGAAATTATTTAAAGTATTTACTCAATTTCATATTCTATCATATTTTCTGCGTGATTCACACAAATATTTTTTGATATAAATGGTTCTTTTAGCTACAAAAATGGTTTTGTGAGCAAAGTTTTCATTCTAAGAATATTAACTCACTATGTACCTTCATGATTTATCCCTTTTTCATTTGAAGATTATACACAAACTCAAGTTCCTTCTAGGAAACTTGAAACTGACAAGAAAGATGGCTCTGTTTATTAAACTCTATATATTTATTCTAAGAATAATGTTTTCTTGTATCATTTGCTATGATTTATTTATTGAACTCATCAGTTTTCTAATATAGATGATGGTGTTGAAGTAAACGCCTTTTGTTACATCTAAAAACGTACGGCAAGTGAAGTCTAAGAAGTCCTGGGGATATTACTTAAACATTTTTTTTGTCATTCTCTCACGCCGTGTTCCAGGTGGGGTCGGCAGAGAGAACGCCAAAAAGATCTATCTTTACACACTTCCTTCGCTTCCTCCACATTCATACAATTTCTCATGCACGCACGTCGGTTCCTCTTACTCAACACACGGCCGTTCTTGGGAATTTTATCCACGTGGTTCTGAGATGCCCGCGCTTCCTCACAACCTTTCTTTCAGACAAGTATTTTAATCTTTCAAAGTTTTTTTACTTGTTTATCAAAATAATAAAAATACTCTTTTAATGTATTCATGAACTATATCCGTGCCTTAACTTAAATTTGTCAAATTTATAATGATATTCGAAATACTAAAATACAAGTAAAATAACTTCATGCATAAAATATGTAAGTCTGACAGACAAGGCCGTGTGGTAGATTTGGTTAATAACAAATTATCTTAAATAGGAATCCAGAAATATCCAAGACTTTTAATATACTTAAGTTTACATCAAACAGGTTGACATAATATATCATGTCGCTGTCGTGTCTTCGTTGTGTTAAAATGACGTTCTTTTCTAGCGTATTCTGTCGCTATTCATAGTCAGATTGTTGTTGTTTTCTCGTATCTACAACCATGCCGCGTTCCTTGTGTGTGTATTGTTATTCTTCTTCGAATTACATCAGTCACTGTCGTGTCTTCGTTGTGTTAAAATCACGTTCTTTTCTAGCGTATTCTGTCGCTATTCATAGTCAGATTGTTGTTGTTTTCTCGTATCTACAACCATGCCGCGTTCCTTGTGTGTGTAGTGTTATTCTTCTGCGAATTACATCAGTCACTGTCGTGTCTTCGTTGTGTTAAAATCACGTTCTTTTCTAGCGTATTCTGTCGCTATTCATAGTCACATTGTTGTTGTTTTCTCGTATCTACAACCACGCCGCGTTCTCTTCTTAGACGACTCACGACCTTGACTAATTTTGGTGGAGGTTTTTACTTTTCTTTTCTTTTTATCCTATATTTATAATTTACTTGTAAGTTTTGGTGTTGGGTCACAGGGTGGTGGATTTTTCGTATTCCTTGGCGGTGGGGGGTAAAATGTAAGACCATAGGTAGTACGCTTTGACGCATATGGCAGCGATGAGGCTTGCCACCCATCATGCCGCGTCAAAGTGGGTGAAGGGCACAAAGAGGAGAGCGGAATGCAGGGTGGGAGTTTTGAATGTGAGAGGAGGGATGGTGAGAAAGACGGACGAAATTTGAGAGATGATGAATGATAAGTATTTGGATGTTTTGTGTGTCTGCGAAACGAAGAGGAAAGGGTGTGGTATTAAAGAAAGTGATGGAAGGATCGAGTTGTGATCTGGTGTTCCAGATACACAACACGCATGTCAAGGTGTGGGTGCTTTTTTATCGGAAAGAATGAGCGAATGTATGAAAGGGTATGAATGTGTAAGTTCCAGGCTAATCTGGATCCGTTTCAAAGTAAGGATGACTAGGATCTTACTCATAGTTGGGTATGGTCCTGGGAACGATGCCATAGAGACGGAAAAGGAAGAGTTCTGGAATGGCGTGAGAAAGATTGCAGAAGGTAAAAATGAAAATGAAAGATTGATCTTGGCAGGTGATTTGAATGGATGGGTGGGTGTTAGGAGGAATGAACTTGAAAATGTTTTGGGAATGAATGGAGACAGTAGAGTGAACGATAATGGCAAAAGAATAATTAATGTGTGCTTGGAGATGGATCTCTTTGTGGCGAATACCTTTTTCGCCCACAAGGAGATCCACATGTATACCTGGGAGAGAGGGAATGAAAGATCGATGATTGACCTCGTGTGTGTGGACTCTCGTCTCAGGAAGGCGACCATGGATACTTGAGTGTATCGAGGCGCTGAGCTGGAGACAGATCATTTTCTTGTCGTCTCAAGAATAAATCTATTCTCCGGTTGGCGTTCGAGAACACAAAAGTCCACGCCGTCTATGAGATTGAGAGTCGAAAAACTGAAAGATGAGAGTGTAAAGAATGAATATGTAAAAACTGTGAATGAGAAGCTGAGTGCGAACGAAAAGAATGATCTAACGATGAATGAAAGGTGGGATATCTTAAAAAGTGTGCTTGTAGGAAGTGCAAAAGAAATATGTGGTGAAGCTAAAGTTGGACGTAAGAAAGGCGATGCATGGTGGGATAATGATGTGAAAGAAGCTGTAGATAAGAAGAAGAATGCTTGGAAAGACTTACTGAGTGTGAAACAGTGTGACACATGTGAAAAAGAGCGAAAGAAAGAAGTTTACAAGACATGCAAGAAGGAAGTGTGTGAAGTTGTGAAAATGAAGAAAAAAATGCTTGAAGATGAAGAATGTAAGAAATTGTCTACGTATGCGAGTGAAAATATGAAGATTTTTTGGAAGGAAGTGAAATGAAAGAGGACGTTTTCAAGTGTGAACAATATGAAAGGGATAAAAGACAAGGATGGATGTGCGTTAGTGAATGATGAATGTGTGCTACGGAGATGGAAGGAATATTTCGAAGATCTGTTTGAATGTGATGGTACAAATGCAAATGAGTATGACGACAGTGAAAGCAGTGTGAATGAAAACGATATGATAGACATGAATGAGATTATGAATGCATTAAAAAAAGCGAAGTGCGGTAAAGCTGTAGGGTATGATTGTTTCTCCGTTGAGCTCATCAAGTCTGGTGGACCGGGGGCTCTCGCGTGGTGTTTGGAGCTTTTCAACGATTGTTGGAGAGAAGGTGTTACACCAGAGGATTGGAGGAGGGCTATCATCTGCCCCCTGTACAAAGGGAAAGGCTCTAGACTTGAATGCGTGAGTTATCGGGCTATTAGCTTGCTGAGCTCAATAGGGAAACTGTATGGTAGAATTTTGATTGAGAGAGTACGAAAGATAACTGAGTGTAAGATATGGGATGCGCAAGGAGCTTTTTTGAATGGCAGAGGGTGCACCGATCAGATCTTCTCCCTGCGAATGGTTATAGAGAAGTTTCTGGGTAAACACCAGAGGCTTTTTTGTGCGTTCGTGGATCTGGAGAAAGCATATGATCGAGTGGACCGGGAAAGGTTGTGGCGCGTGTTGTCGGAGTATGGGGTGAGCAGCCGGTTGATCCGCGCAATATCTTCACTTTACGTGGGAAGCTCCGCTTGCGTGAGGGTAAATAACTCTCTCTCGGAGTGGTTTGTCCACACCAAAGGAGTGAAGCAAGGTTGTGTCATGTCTCCGTGGCTGTTCAACCTATTCTTCGACTACTGTATGCGACCTGTGAAAGAGATGGATGTTGGTGTCGAGCTGAATGGGTTTCGGGTGAATGCATTGATGTACGCAGATGATTTGGTGTTAATGGCTGAGAGTGAAAGGGACTTACAAGAGATTGTTACGTGTGTGTATGATAGTTATAATTTGAATGGTTTTAAAATGAATGTTATGAAGACGAAAGTTCTTGTTTTTGAAAGAGAGAATGAAAAAACGATTTGCGAGATTAAAGTTGGTGACGAATGTTTGGAGCAAGTAAGTGAGTATGTATATTTGGGAAGTATGTTTACGAGGGATGGAAGATGCGATAGGGACATTGAAAGAAGGAATGTGGCCGGTGCTAGAGTAAACGGTGCACTTCGACCCATTGTCAGCAATGACAATGTGTCGAACAATACCATTCTGGTACCGTCACTTACGTATGCAAGCGAGACATGGACGTGGTTGAAGAAGGACGAAAGTGGAATAAATGCAGTAGAGATGCGATCGTTGAGAAGAATGGTTAGTAAAACGCTACGTGATAGAGTGAAGAATGAGGATATTAGAAGAATGAGCGGATGCAAGAAGAGTGTTGTGGACAGAATGCGCGTGAATAAACTACGGTGGTTTGTGCATGTTGAACAAATGAACGAGGTAAGAATGACAAAGAGGATATACTTATCTGAAAGAAAGGGTGTGAGGAAACGCGGGCGTCCGAGAACCACGTGGCTTGATCACGTGGATCAAATTCTCAAGGACGGCAGCGTGTTGAGTAAGAGGAACCGACGTGCGTGTATGAGGAACTGTATGAATGTGGAGGAGGCGAAGGAAGTGTGTAAAGATAGATCTGTTTGGCGTTCCGTTCTCTCTGCCTACCCCACTTGGGACACGGCGTGAGGGTATAGTATAGTATAGTAGTATAGTATAATATATCATTAAAGACAAATTAAAAGCAAATAGTAAATAAATGTATAAGAAAAATTATTTATGTACCTTCAACTTCTGTCTAAAGTTTTTATTATTTTTATTCTATAAAATATAAATTTATAATATTAGACCATTCATTTTTCATCTTGCATTATGTATCCAATTATTTCCAATGTTTATCCTTGCTTTGTTTTTATATAATAAACATCCGTACCATGATGTCATTCGCCGAATTTCAGTGTACGTTCGAGAACAGTGGGTAATTAATTCACATGATTCTGAAGGTAGATTTATTATATAAGCCACCTGAAAGTGTTGTTACAATATAATAGTTCAATATGTGGCGCATCATATTGTAATAGGATAAGTTACCATTGTATTTGAGATGATGGATGACCAACCACATTGTCTGATAATTGCTTCGGAGATATTTGCAACACTAACATTTATTGCAACGTGCTCCAAATGCACCAACGCAGTTGCCAACAATGCAACAATAATGTTAACAATAGCAGTGTTATGACACGTTTAATAATAATTCCAGAGAATAATTTCGACTATTTTAATCAGTCTAGCAGACAAAGGATGCCAGCTGAAATTAAGAATTTGCCAACAGAATTTACAAATATTTGATGCTTGTTAAGTATCAATGTACCTATGTATTTATATTTATAAATTAACAACGTGTTATAGAGCGAGTCGAACTCGGACCGCTCTATGCTGCGTTGTATATGCTCAATAATTGATGTGATTTATCTGTGCATTGTCATATTTCTTCTTCCATTAGGTATGTTGCAAAAAGTAGTCGTGTTTTTTAATCATTCCGAGGTATTTATCAACATTTTCCCAATCCAGAGTATTTTATACCACCGTCTAGGAAGTTTTCCTCTATTTCTTTTTTATGGTCTCCACTCTACGGCCTTTTTTGTACAAATTTGAACTTCAAGTCTAGTAACGTGTCCTGCCTATAACCATTTTGTCCATATTTATATTTTGTCCATATATATATGAACAATTAGTAAAGCGCCGTTTACTCATAACATAACCTCAAGGGCGCAGTATACCACGTCTAACACCCGAAACTCTCAGCAAAAAGGTGCATCTCCAGCCCTCTCCATTCACATCCTCCCGCAGACACAGAGGCAGCTTGTTCCAGCATCTGGGACCCGCAACACTGTTTAGTATTACATGAAGCAATGCACTTTAATTGTGAAGGTACAAGAGGACGGCAGTGGGATTTGAATCTAAAATCTCTCAGTATAGAGCGTTTGCTCTATTTCCAAAGCCTGTTCTGCGAGATCGAGATGGCTCAATTAGTCTGCCTTTTGGCTCACCGAATGCTGAGCGAAGCATGAGCCGTCGTTCACTGATGACTTTAGCACTCTTTTGATGACATCAGTAACCCCTTCTGCTTTTCTCATGTGATCGTATAGTTTTATTTGTAGTATCGCTTTTTCGTGTCTATGTACTACAAGGAATTTCATAAATAGGCATTGGGAAAATGTTGCTTGTAGAAAATTTCTTAATATTTCCGTATGATGCCCATCCCATTTCGATTATTTTTAGAGTTCAGTAGTCTGATTATCTCGAGACAGAAAAATTATATAACCGGTATATTTATACTCGTTGGCTTTCATTACTTAGTTGTCAATGTTAATCTTACCATCACGGGCCAAATTTGTAATTACTTTTCTTTTGGTTGTATGGTAAGGTGTCCATCTTTGCTTCTGCTTTTTTGTGTGCTTCGTTTGGAACCTCACATATAAACACAATGTCGTCTACAAATCATATGTTACTCAGTTTTACTACATTTTTAGTTTTCTTCCTTTCGCAGTTTAAATCTTTGAAGCAAAACTTTTGAAATAGTTTGTTGCAGCCAGTAATATGTTTCATAAAAATAAAATTTCTGTTTTTTTCCCATATTATACAATATTTACTTTAAGGAAACATATAAAAAAATAATGGAAATTAGGTCCAATTAACACTGAATAAAATAAGATGATCATTATTATTATTATTTGGATGATTTGTAAAGCGCCGTTTTGTGAAAAAAATCCACCTCAAGGGCGCTCATGAGCTTAGTTAACCCTCTACTCTGTCCTGCTCTTAGATTTTTCATTGATACACTTGTTTTTGAATTTGTGAAAACAAAAATTTCTGAGCCGTTTTTGTTTTTTTCCGTACAAATTATTTTGCTTTTCCTTTTTTTGGAAAATAAATAAATAGTCGTGAAAAATGAATAATGGAGTGTTTTCTTTTTTTTTCAGGTAAATGCTGTTAACATTATTGTACTGCCAAACATTTTCAATATGAGTGTTATTACGATATTATTATTATTATTATTATTATATTGGATGATTTATTCGGCGCCGTTTAATGAAGTATCCATCTCAAGGGCGCGGGAAACTATGTTGGAAGAGCGAAGTCTTCAGCTTGCTCCTGAACGTTGTAATCGGCTGGTTTTTACGGAGGTCCTCGGGGAGTCGGTTCCAAATGACGGGTCCTGCGACGCCGAAAGCCCTATCATAGAAGCAGGACTTGTTTGCTCTGTTGTTTTCGTCCAGCATGTTGGTGGATGTCTTAGCTGAGCGTAGAGGTCTACTTGCAGGTGTTTTGAGAACACAGAGTTCAGAAAGTGATAGGTAAGTAATGTAAAAAATATTCCGTTTGACCTAAGGCAGTTTACTTAAATTACAATGGGAAGCTAGGTATACATAACATACTGAAAATAATATATATATAATAAGTTACAATCCATTGGATTGGTCTGCAACGAGTTTGGTTTTTCTTCTCCATTCGTCTCCATTCTCAGCCAGTCTTTTCAGCTCTACGTATGAGCCACAGTTCATGTCCCTCTTCAGTTGGTCCATATACGCGTCTCTTGGTCGGCCTCTGCCATTTGTCCCCTCGGTCTTACCCTCCGCGATGGCGATGAGTAGTCCTTGGTGCCTGATGTTGTGGCTAATCCAGTTAGCTCGTTGTTGGCCGATTCTCTTAAGAAGTTGCCTTTTTTCGCCTACCCTGGTTTATACTTCTTCGTTTTCGAAGTGTTCCGACCAATGTTACTTAAGCATGCGTCTGTAGCACCACATCTCAAAGGCCGCCAACCGTCCGCTTTCACTCTTACTGATGGTCCACGTCTCACAACCATAAAGCAGAATGCTCCATACAAAGGCTTTAGTAAAGTTCTTCCTTACGCTAAAATCAATATTTGGGATTCCAATATCTTCGATTTTTTGTTAAAGGCAATCCTTGCCTGGTTTATTCTGCTCACAATTTCCGATTTGGAGCGTCCATCCTGGTTTATTCTGCTGCCCAAATAATATCGTAGGTAAAAATGATAAAAATATTTCATCAAATGTAAGCATAGATTGTCATTAACGTAAAAGATTCGTTTATGACATGAATATTTTGTGCATATAAATTTAGTTAAAATTTCCGAACAATAATATGTACCAAAAAGAATTCTTTACGAATAAGTTTTGAATGTGTTACATTAAGTACTATGCAGTGGCGCGCGTATTTTTTTATTTTCGTTTCTGTTTAGGTAGAGTCGGATTGATTTTCGTTTACATTTGGTATATTTCTTATTTTAATCATACAGAAGCTAAAGAACTTCTCATTCTCTCTTTCGTATGTTTCTTCATATTTATGGATGGTGGCAGCATTGAGCCAATCGTCTTGAATATTTTTTTTATATTTGAGTTTGCACGCGAAACGCTACTGATGCCGTTGTATCGAATCGAAAATATTGAAACGAAATGTAAATTGTTGGAATGTTCTTTTCATTATGTTCTAGGACAATAACTAATCATTTTCAAAGTCAATAACATCAACAGCACCATTCACGTAGGAGGTATCAATAAAGAAAGAAACAGGGAAAATATTTTGATGACAGGAATGGAATAAAAAAAATCTCGCAATATAAAACTAAGCCCACCTGATTTAGTATTTCAAGTATTTCATGTGATTTAAAAAAAAATATGTCACCAAGAATCCCATAAATTATGGGGAATATTTTAATGGTTGTCTTTTTAAAAGCACCTTCATAATTAACATAGAAATTGCTAAATTACGTGACACTTTCATTGTGACATATTTTACGCAGGTAAGACACTTGAATTTTTTTATTATTAGTCAATGGGTATAGCATTTTTCTTCATTCAGCGAGACAATTCATTCGTGTGTTAGAAAGTAATTGACAGGATAAATGATCCAAAATTTATTTTATAAATTGTTCGAGATGAACATGGATTACTATTTGTATAAACTGAATCATTTTTTAAGAGATTTAAATAAGCCGATCATTTTCTTATTCATCGTTTAAAAAGTTATTCTTCTATGAATCCAATCAGACATCTCGATGTTAACACTGCTAATTCACATTTTACGTAGGTGAATAAAGTAATTGCACAATTATTTCACATCGATGTTAAATAATTTTTAAAATATGGTTCCTTTGACATCGACATAAGAGCCTTAGGAATATATTAAGAACAAGTGACTTTCTTAAATACATTTCTTTACATCCCAAGTTACCGATAATAATGGTAGATTTATACGGAATAAACAAATTAAAAATGAAATAGATTAGCAAAATTTAAGGTTAATCGTTTAAGGTTTCGAATATTGTCATTTCTCTAAATTTAAATACCTAACAAATCATTTAATTGATTACGCAAAATAAAAGACATACAATAGAAATATTAGCATGTTTAACTGGCGAATAAAAACACAAAAATAAAAATATTTTACTTTTTTCAAATAAATTAAGCACTCATATTAAAAATCGCTTCTGAATTCAAATTGACATTCAAGGGTTTTTTATAATTTAAATATTGTTTCTATAAAACCACTTGTAATATCTACCAATACTTATTACGAAACGCAATATCAGATATATACCTACATATATAATAAACAACAACAATAATAATATATGTATACATTCTCTGCGATGTCATATCATAAACTTTATCGGTTTCATATTATTATTATTTGAAATAATATAATATATTACATGATGGAGTATAATATTACATGCCAGTGTTATTGATTTCACATTATATGAAAATATTTTCATTTTGACGGCATTAGTGTACCTACTTACGTACAAGTTGTAGAGTATGCCATATCAAAAAAGGGTTTACATAAATATTAAACAACTTTATGACTATGGTTGTATTTTCGTTGTTTTGTTGAACACTTGTGTATGTGTAATGATACCTACGTTAACTTAATGAATATATTATTAAGTTCATATGCGCTGTTACTTATTATGTGAGATTTCAATTTTAATAATTCCAAGTAAACCGATTCTATTTTAGAACATGGGTTATTGAACATAAATCAAATATTAGTATACAATTTTAATAAACTAAATCGAAAATTGAAAATAATGTTGTAATGTAAATATGGGATTTCAATATTTATAATGTTGTTGTCAATTATTCATAATGTTCGGCTCATTAGTCCATGTTATTAGAAGAAATATCAAATTTGAATTTAGATGATCGATAGATTAATAAATAATATATAAATGTCAGCCTCAGAATGAGGGTGAAAACTTCTGTTGACTCCTGTCAATATCTTCAGGAACACATTAAGGACTGCACTATTCACCAGCATTCTTGAAACGTCTAAGACTGTTAATTAAATGGCGGCAATAGCAGTGTGTCGAACATGGCAAAAATGCTAGTGCAAAATACCATTCTGGTAGCGACACTTATGTATGCAAGCGAAACTTGGACGTGGTTGAAAAAGGATGAGAGTGGAATAAATGCTGTGGAGATGCGTTCACTGAGAAGAATGGTTGGTAAAACGTTGCGAGATAGAGTGAAGAATGAGGATATCAGGAGACTGAGCGGATGTGAGAGGAGTGTTGTGGACAGAATGCGTGTAAACAAGTTGAGATGGTTTGGACATGTTGAGCGAATGCAAGATGAAAGGATGACGAAGAGGATGTATTTGTCTGAAAGAAGGGGTGTGAGGAAGCGCGGACGTCCAAGAACCACGTGGCTTGATCACGTAGACCAAATTCTTAAGGACGGGCGCGTGCTGAGTAAGAGAAATCGGCGTGCATGTATGAGAAACTGGATGAATGTAGAGGAAGCGAAAGAAGTATGTAAGGATAGATCTATATGGCGTTCGGTTCTCTCTGCCTACCCCTCCTGGGACATGGCGTGAGGGTATAGTATAGTATAGTATAGCAAAGTTAAATTATCCGGAATCGCCAGCATCCTAAACGCTGGCTCACGATCAATGAAATTTTGTGGAAACGCTTAAGTAATGTCCATACTTTATTAATAAATGTTATCAATATGAATTTCTGCTTAGTGTCGTCAATAAGTATTCATTCTTTACTGTACTTTGATAACAAGGAATTTTGTATAAAAACCTTTTGATTACAATCGTACTATCAACATACACAGGGCGAGTTTATCATTGAGGCGCGATATCTTTCAAGTATCCAAACTTCTCATTATTTTTTTACAAAAGAAGCACTAAGAGTACATGCAAATTCGATTTCTCCAAGCATCTGGAACAGTTTTGTCATGGGTAAAAGGCAAGTATGTTAATATATTATTAAACTGTTTTAATTATTGTCCAGTTTCTTGAAATATAATTATGTGTTATTCCTATATTATATAAGAATAACACATAATTATATTGAAGCCAAATTATTTTCTGTTCCTCATGTGTATTTTTTCTTTTGCTTTTATTGTACATTAGTTTTTAATTGATAAATTCTTACGAAGGTCATAAAGAGTATTCTACTGATCTTATTATTATGATAAATTCTAGTTTTATAAAAAAAAAAAACAATTTTAGCTTTATTTTAAATTTTAGCCCCTCAGTCAAGATCTATACCTACATTTTTTAATATATTTTGAATATAAAGGAAAATATATGTTCTGTCAAGGGTGGAATATATTATTTTTATTTTGAAAATTGTAATTTTTATAAATTGCCTAGAGACATACATTATATATACATATTATTTATTGACAAAAGAAAATAGGTAGCATGTAACATTTAAAATATAACTTTTCTAGATACAGATATACTGTATATTAATAAATATTCTGCTCCTTATCCAAGTTAGGTTGGGACGCGATCTAGTTTAAGTTCCTCTCCAAAAGATTACTTTATATCTTTAATTTAACAAACCTATACATATTTGATATCCGCTCCAACTGGCATGGTTGACACTTTCTGCCTTATGGCAAATCTTCCAAAGGTCTTAACCAAGGCTTCTGTCTGCTGTGCACAAATTCCGCGACCTATTCAAACTGAAATGAACGAGCAAAATATGTACATAGCAATAAATTAGTTTGAATGAGTATGTTTTAATATATTATTTTGTGCACTGTGCTATTACGAAATTAATTACTTGTAAAACATGCTTCGGATAAGATATCTTTTATTTATTTTTTCAATATATTTTTATTATCTTAAAGAAACAGTGCTTCGCTCATAAGATTACAAAGAAATAGGTTCATTTATAACAAAAAAAATCTTACAACTAGGTAAAGTAACAATATGAAAATATTTAAAACTAAAATTATTATTATAAAGATCGACCACATTTGAATGTTTTCCAAATACTTTTATAGCTAGATTAGACATCGATATAATATAAAGCATTGAGGCAATCTCTAACCTACCTACAGAAGGGGGTGACATAGAGGCAGAGTGGAATATGTACCAACAGACATTGTTGAATTCGGCTGAAAACTTGTGTGGCAAAATAAATGTGTACAAGGGGAATAAAGGTCAGAGAACTCCATGGTGGAATGGCAGAGTGAAAGCAGCGGTCAAAGAGAAGAAATATTTGTTTCGAATATGGCTGTGTGACTCTAATGTTCAGACTAGGAGTAGGTATGTCGAGGCAAGGAACTTGGCCAGGAAAATTATTAAAGAAGAGAAACAAAAAGCCTGGGAAGAATTTGGAAGGAAGCTAGAAAATGACTACCACAACTCTGACAAGAAATTCTGGCAGACTGTCAAACGTATGAGGATGGGTGACAATAATCCAACAAAGATCATCAAGAGTGAATCTGGTGTTATTCTTAGAGAGGACAGTCAAGTTTTGGAGAGATGGAAACAATATTTTAGCAAGTTACTGAATCCAGAGGTAAGCCAACAAGGTGGCAGTATGGTTGAGGTAGTGCTACCAAACTATGATGAGTCTGATGATGAGACAATAACTCTTGAGGAGGTCACCCAAGCAATCAAAAAGCTGAAATGGAGCAAAGCAGCGGGAATGGATGAGGTGAGATCAGACGTACTCAAATACCTAAGCACTGAGGGAGTTATGTGGTTACATAGAATTTTTTGTATTGCCTTTTTTTTTTTTTTTTTTTTTTTTTTTTTTTTTTTTTTTTTTTTTTTTTTTTTTTTTTGTTGGGAGGGGAAATCCTCATGGACACCCTCTTGGGTAGTGCCGGACTCATACCGGCTAAAACCCCTCCCGACTTCTAGACTGCGTGATTCCCGCCAACTGGCCTTATCACACAGCCTTTTGGTCTTTCAGCTTCTTTGCTCCATTCTTTCATAAATCTCCTTTTCTTTCATTATGCTTGTCATGTAACCTGTGATCTCATCCCACATTTCTTTTCCCTCCAGCATCTTTTGAACTATGTTCTCCGGGTTCATGACTCCCACTCTTTCTTCCAAGTTTTTTCTTTGTGTAGTCCACTTTGGGCACCCAAACATAGTGTGCTCTGCGCTGTCTATTTCCTCGCAGTATAAGCAGTTCGGCCTGTCTCGCTTGCCTATCCTGGCTACGTATTCCATAAATACCCCATGTCCGGTAAGGCATTGAGTGACATAGTAGGTAAGGTGTCCGTGTTTCCTAAGAGTCCAAGATTCGACACTCTTTATTAATCTATTTGTCCACCGGCCTTTATGACTTTCGTCCCATTCTTTCTGCCAGCTTTCCAGGGTCAGTTTCCTTAGCTGCTTTCTTAGTTCGGGGCCATCCTCCTCCCTCCTCCTATACAACTCCTTCCGTTCCCTCGCTAATAAGTGTAGGGGAATCAAATCTGCCAGGACCATTGCCGCATCCGTTGAGATTGTCCTGTATGCCATGCTACATCGAAGGGCCATTGTTCTCTGTGTGCTTAGTATTTTATCTTTATTTGATTTGCTGTCCATAGCTTTTTCCCATATTGGGGCTGCATATAATACTATTGACTGAACCGCTAGGGCCAGTACTCTTCTCTTGTCCGCCTTTGGACCGCGTGTATTCGGTAGGATCACCCCCATTGCCTTGGCAGTTTTTTGGGCTTTGGTACACGCTGCTTCTATGTGTTTTGTGAAACGCAATCCAGAGTCCAGTTGTACTCCCAAGTATTTAACCGCTTTTGCTGGTCTGATATTAACCTCTTCGCATTTGAACTCAATTTCCCCCTCTTTTATTCGTCTGTTGAAGATGATGGCTACTGTTTTTTCCGGAGCAATCTCCAGTTTTTGTCTACGCATCCATAGATTTATAGCCTGTATTGTTTCGTTTGTATTTGTGACCAGCTCTTCTTTATGCCTTGCAGTTATGGAGATGGCTAGATCGTCCGCATAACAGATTAGTTCTACTCCTAGTGGGACTTCTATTGTCATCACCTCATCGTATAGAACGTTCCATAGGGTTGGTCCTAGTACCGACCCCTGTGGGACCCCTCCTCCGGTTTCCAGTGTTGTGTTTCTATCTAATTGGACTGTTCTATCTGTTAGGTAGTCGATTAATGCATTCAACAGGTGTTTTGCAATTCCTCTTTCTTTGAGTTTAGAGACAATAATTTGCCAGGATGCCGTGTTAAATGCATTTCTGACGTCCAGGAGCACTAGTGCATTCCATTTTCTCCTCCCTGTTCTTGCTTTTTCCGCTATGTCTATGATGTGTTGTACAGCGTCAACCGTAGATCTTCCCTTCCTGAAACCATATTGGTTTTTGTTCAATTCTCCCGTCCTGGCTATTTCCTCCTGTAACCTGGTGTTTAACACCCTCTCATACGCCTTCGCGAGAGCATTCAGGAGACATATAGGCCTATACTTACTTGCCTCTCGCGGGCTCTGCTTTGGCTTATCGATCAACACTAGTTTGGCTTTTTTCCAATCCTTGGGGAACCTGCCTTCTTTCAGAAGTCTACTAAATAGGATTGAGTAATATTGGGCGTTTTTAACTATCGACGTTTTCACAACTTCGGATGGCAGTTCATCTGGGCCTGGTGCTTTACCCGTCTTGATCTTTTCTGCCGCTTTCTTTACTTCATCTTCCGTGATCCGGATATCTTCCTTTTCTCCTTCGTTTACGGTCTCCTTTCTTAACTCTTCGCTTTTTGCAACAATGAATAAGCTTTCAAAAATTTTCTTCCTTTCATCTATGGTTAGAGCAGTCTTAGGGTTAGGTGCCTGTAGCTGCCTTTTGACTATTTTATATGCATCTCCAAAGACGTCTGAGTTCAATTCATCACATAATCTTTTCCATGCTGTTGCTTTAGCCACCGTTAGCGCAATTTTCAGCTCTGTTTTGGAAGTTTTGTATTCGTTTTTTAAGATCTCTCTTCTCTCTTGATTCTTGCATTTTTGGTATGCTCTTCTCTTCTTTCTAGTTTGCTTTATTTGGCTTTGTAGCGTTTCATTCCACCAGTACGGTAACTTGTAATTATCATCACACCTGATTCTGGGGGTATTCTCTTTGTAGGCTGCAATTAATGCCTTTTGACACGATATCGTCCCACTAGGACGATCGCATCACTTCATTACATACATTATTATCAAAAGAGAAATTATCAAATATTAAAAGAAATGAATTTACATGAATTGTACATAAGAAAAGTATATAAATTGGCTCGTAACCCCCAGCTTCGCTACATACATTTTGCAATGTACGTAAGCGAAACACATAGAAAATTAATTATATTATATAGAGAAAGTTACAATTATATTTGCAAGTAAAACAGATTAATATTTTGGCTCAAGTTCATGTCTAGGGATGATTCTACTTAGTCTGTGCAAGAGGAATGCATTGTGTGTGGGTGTCAGTTACATACTTCAATTATACATATTATACTTACGTAAAGTTCAGAGAATTCTTTATCCTTCGGTTTCATCATTTTCTTATGGTCATCATATCATTATAGAATACATAGGTAATTTCAGCAATAATGTTTCTTCTGTTAGTATACTTTATATTGCAAAGATTCTACTTATATCTTTTCTTGAGTAAAATTATAGATAAATATCTCCAAGTAAACCATCAAAAATTATATCAATTGGAACAAAGATTATCATAAGTACATCAGACCTTTCCAAGAAAGTGGATATATTATTTCCATCAGTGGAGCCATTCCTTTAACTCTTTGTTGCTTTCATAGTAAAATAATAGGGTCTTTCATCCATTGGTTGATCAAGGAATTGAACCTTTGTGACATAACTACTCCAAGTATAAACTAGGTTATCTGAATTCCACTTACAAAGAGGCTAAGAAATGCACTTTAAACAGAATAGAAGCACAGAAGGTACTTGTAGGTATAATAAATGGATTTCAACAGAAAGATAACTTATGGTAAGTGATTCACGTTTATTGTGTATACATATTATACATAACAAGACAGTAACTTCAAAGTAATTTTGTATGGAATATCATTCCGTCCAATATACAAAGTTATGAAAGTTATACCATATTCGGACTGAGACAATAAAACAAACAATGGCAATTATCAAATACACCATCCTTGGTATTATCAATATAAATCAATACCTGGTTTATCATGTGATTTATAAATAATTAAATGGAATCATTCATTCTTCATTCAAACTCAAAATCTTAAATTATTACACAAAGGAAATCAATATATAGATAGTTCAATGATAATATGAACTTAGTTATGAAAAAATCATCATTATATACCATATACAGGAGTAATATAGTCACTTACAGATAGACGGCGAGCAGGAGTTGAATAACACAAAGACGAGTATGTTATAGATGACGTATTTTGCACACATAGACGGCAGAAGGCAGTATCGTGGAAGAGACATACTCTGATGCTTCTATGGCGGTCGCTGGTTATACTCAAAGACGTACAGGGGTGTGGTGGTGTTGTCAGAATCAGATGGATCCTGTCCTCAAGGCGGAAGAGATCACTACTTCTCAAGAGACATGGGATATCTTATACGTTCTTACAATATCCTCAGTGTGAAAGGCAGAAGGCGTCACTATTTCAATATTCCTTTCAGAAATACTCAGCTAGTCTTTTAATCACTCTTTTGACAAGGGTATGGACCGGAGAAGTTACTAGAGGATTACACAGTTCACATAGTAATGCGAGTTATATCGGTAAATCACCGCTATGCGATATACTGACTATCCGAGGTGAAGCTGTACACGCTGAAGATTTAGGAACACATTCTCAATTTCAATCAAATTCACAATACTGAGAAAGTAGAAAGAACAGTTTATGTGATTGTTCATGATTCCTAACATAGAATATTTGTTCAGAAACTATGGATTATCCAATTTCACACGGTTATGAATAATGGCGGCAACAGCATAAACCACGCCCAAAACCAACATATATTATTATACTCAAAACTTCCAAATATATCATTATCACCATTAGAATCGTAGTCTATATATATCTCGAATAGAATATAAGCTTGTCTATAACATTATTCTGTTTATTAATTACTATTAATTATTAATCGTTATTAATGTTCCTTGATATTGGCGGTATGATTGGTCGCGCACGTAAAACTAACACAGATATTTAAAGTACATTATTAACGACACACAATAAGAATTGTTTTACGTACAACAGAGGGCAACACACTTGTTTATCACATTATGAAGTTAAGTACTATTGAATAATTATCGTTAGTATTATTATTGTGTCGGAGTTACGCACATCGCTGTTCGCGACTAAGGCGGGAAGGGACAAACCCTTCTTTCGTCCAACCTATGCCATGGTTTGCGGGTAACTGAATTTGCTTGCAAGCGACGCGAGGAGGAACAGGCACGTTTAACGGTTATTCTTCAAGGGAATGAGAATCATACGATGTTGTGCCGTGTGCAGATCGAAGCATCAGCCCGTCACGTGTTCTTTGTAACGTACAATTATTATTATTATTACGGAAGACTCACAGACAACAATTGACTGTAGGAACATTAGTCAGTATGAACTCCTCCGCAGCGATTATTTAATGCGTAGCATTCTCCCTTTCGGCCCCTCTTGAAAATTTGAAGAGAAGCGACAAATTTTCAAGTTCCTCAATTATACAAAAAAAAGTTGAGAACTACTACAAAAAAAAAAGTTGAGAACCACTGGTTACATGAAAAGTTGAGTACCACTGGTTACATAAAAAGTTGAGAACCATTGGATACATAAGCAACTACATAGGTACCCAATTACAGACAAACAATTCAAAATTGGTAGCTTATATACTATTACAATGTTTCTTACATCCTATAGCCCGTTCAATTATTATTATTAAGCACTCGCGGTAAATTGCCCATAGTCAAAATAGATGCGAACTGTTTTCATATTTTGACTTACACTTCTTAATAATAACACAAAATTCACATTGGTTGTTTTAGTAAGGGGCTCCTATCAAAAGTTTGAGAGCTACAATCATAACAATATAATAGTACATAGAGGTGTGTATATATATAGACATGTGCATATGTGCATGTATATGAAAAACACAGGTTATGAAAACAACAACTTTAAACATTTTACAATACAACCTTATAAGAAACTCAGGATCTGTATTACGTTACAATATACGGTTCGTTTTACATGGTGATAAAATTCTTTCTTTCAATTTATCAACATACGTACGTTTCATTGATGGATTCATTTACTACGATCGACGACAAGTTAATATTTTAAACATGACAAACATATAAAACATAAGTTACATACTTAAGAAGTTGGTTTACATCATTCTCGATTCCAGTTACATGTATCCGGCAAGGGAAAAGTAACATAAAGGAATTTAAATAAATATAAACAATTTTGTATAGATGGAATTAGAGATACCACATTTTCGCTTCATTTAACCCATTAAGCTTAATAGCACTCATATACAAGTGATTTCATGCACCATGTACCATACAAAGATATTGGCAAAGCACAGAAAGAAATCATACATAATAAGGACATATACATATTAGAAAAACAATTTACACGCAGACATGACATAATGGTACATCACGACAACTGCAATCACATTTACAGTAACCGATATTCATTATTGGCGTCAAATCCTTCTACGCATATTACATAAGCACAATTCTCACACAGAGACAGATTTCTCACATAGAGATAATCTCAGAGGGAGCTACCCTCACACAGGCTTAATACATGACAAATACATTGAACAACTTTCGATCTTTGCTACACAATATACAAGTTACAAGTTCAATAAATTCTTTACATACATCATTATTCAAATTCAACATTTACTTCTTCATACAGGGCTCACCTTTCATAAACAGATTCATACATCATCTTTATTCACTAACATACAATTAATCAAAATTATCCCATTGAATATCTGCAGCCAACATTCCACTACAGGTTTTATTCTGTGTCCTTCAAAAGCCATACCCGTTCAATGTCAAAATGTTCTATCACATTTTCCAATGTATTCAAGCAACATAAACAACTTTTCACAAAGTCACAAAATTATTTAATTCAACAAGGATATACTACATCCAAACATTTCCAATTACAATTCATAAGAGATTACTACGTGTCCTACACGGAATTAAACGTCATATAAACTCAAACTTCAAAATAATAGGCATGAACGATTAGCAATCACATTGTCTACATTCATCAAAAAGAGCATTACGATTTATCTTTCACACATCCAGATAACATCGTCTCTATATTGATTACACATAAAGTCACACAAAAAGTATTTAAACACATCTCTCCTATCACGGCTTTACATATTACATAAACATATCTCATTTTTTATCAAAGAGCGTTCGTTAGTTTACCTTAACGGAATAATTCACTAAACGGACTCAGTTCTCAAATAAACAAGGCATAGGTTACTTCAATATTTCACGATGGTAATAAGCCGCAAAAGTCACATTATTACATTTCAAGAAAATTAATTACTTCACAAAAGATAACAAATTCCGTACACGAGGGGTTAATATTCAACAGCAAAAAGATTCTACATCGTTACATGGTTACTTCTTTAATTTCCAAAAAAAATTTTACAAAACATCATTCTACTATTTACGTTAATGTCAAAATTTTCAACGATGGACTTCAAAGGGTTAACTGTTTCTTAACTAAATTCAAAAAATTCAGTTACAGTTCACATATACTTGACATTAAAAAAAATTCAATTATTATTCACAAAGGGTTGACAAATTCGGTCATGTTTCACTAAGGGTTAACTGTATTTATATTTCAAATTTCGTGAACGGTCGTGAAGGTTTAACATTATTCATTTCGATTTATTTTTTAACTTTAATTTTCTCAAAACAAAAATATTTGTTTAATATTATTCATCATTATTATTTCGTCACATCACTACGTACGCACATATATATTCTTATCAAAATTCTTCTACGCATAATTTTTTTACACCACAACGCTCATTTAATATTATTTCTCCAAGAGTTCAATAAAGATATTTATTCCAAATACGACATTTTATTGTTTCAACAATTTAATTCAATCTAATATTTAACTTCGATTTTTACTCTCATCGTTTGAAAATGAATTTACTATTAAAATAACATTATTGTTTACCGGCAAAGTTCTTTGTACACTTTGGTTTACTATACATATAACACTATGGGTACATATTATTTTGTTTCATTCAAATAATATTATTTTCAACTATGCATTTTACCAGTATTTTGGACTTCCCGTTTCGCGCGTGAATATTTCTATTACAATGTTGAGGTAGGTTGTATGATGTCTCTTTCTCTCTTGCGACGTATAGGTACATACTATACGCTGCATAGTTATGTATACCACCTTTCGCACACCGCTCGTTTCTCGCGACGCACAACTACGGTATAATATTATTATTTATCCGTACGGCGTTCGATATTATAGATACACACTATATCTTCGTTATTATTATGTAGGTCGGCTCACGATGTTTTGTTCGCGGCCTATAACGAAACAATTCGACGGAATACTTTCACGATACAATTCTTTCTATGCAGCATCGATTTTTTACTCCACATTATAACAATACTCGCGACATCCGTTTGCGCTATACAACAACACATTTATTTTTTAATTACGGACATTTAAATTATTTACTTTACGATTCCTGTTTCATTTTTAAAATTGTTTTCATATACATACACACATTAAAATTATTACATTTTCAATTAATATCAATACACATTATTACACAATAAAGATAAGAATTCTGAACTTCACGATTAGGTATATTCACCACACAATACATTTAATATTTTAGGGTCTATGATTATCCAAATCATAATATCCCGAAACGATGCCCACAAATGTCACGTACACGTCCGCCCACATTGCTACATCCACGGACGAGCACACAAAATAATTCGATATCGTCCCACTAGGACGATCGCATCACTTCATTACATACATTATTATCAAAAGAGAAATTATCAAATATTAAAAGAAATGAATTTACATGAATTGTACATAAGAAAAGTATATAAATTGGCTCGTAACCCCCAGCTTCGCTACATACATTTTGCAATGTACGTAAGCGAAACACATAGAAAATTAATTATATTATATAGAGAAAGTTACAATTATATTTGCAAGTAAAACAGATTAATATTTTGGCTCAAGTTCATGTCTAGGGATGATTCTACTTAGTCTGTGCAAGAGGAATGCATTGTGTGTGGGTGTCAGTTACATACTTCAATTATACATATTATACTTACGTAAAGTTCAGAGAATTCTTTATCCTTCGGTTTCATCATTTTCTTATGGTCATCATATCATTATAGAATACATAGGTAATTTCAGCAATAATGTTTCTTCTGTTAGTATACTTTATATTGCAAAGATTCTACTTATATCTTTTCTTGAGTAAAATTATAGATAAATATCTCCAAGTAAACCATCAAAAATTATATCAATTGGAACAAAGATTATCATAAGTACATCAGACCTTTCCAAGAAAGTGGATATATTATTTCCATCAGTGGAGCCATTCCTTTAACTCTTTGTTGCTTTCATAGTAAAATAATAGGGTCTTTCATCCATTGGTTGATCAAGGAATTGAACCTTTGTGACATAACTACTCCAAGTATAAACTAGGTTATCTGAATTCCACTTACAAAGAGGCTAAGAAATGCACTTTAAACAGAATAGAAGCACAGAAGGTACTTGTAGGTATAATAAATGGATTTCAACAGAAAGATAACTTATGGTAAGTGATTCACGTTTATTGTGTATACATATTATACATAACAAGACAGTAACTTCAAAGTAATTTTGTATGGAATATCATTCCGTCCAATATACAAAGTTATGAAAGTTATACCATATTCGGACTGAGACAATAAAACAAACAATGGCAATTATCAAATACACCATCCTTGGTATTATCAATATAAATCAATACCTGGTTTATCATGTGATTTATAAATAATTAAATGGAATCATTCATTCTTCATTCAAACTCAAAATCTTAAATTATTACACAAAGGAAATCAATATATAGATAGTTCAATGATAATATGAACTTAGTTATGAAAAAATCATCATTATATACCATATACAGGAGTAATATAGTCACTTACAGATAGACGGCGAGCAGGAGTTGAATAACACAAAGACGAGTATGTTATAGATGACGTATTTTGCACACATAGACGGCAGAAGGCAGTATCGTGGAAGAGACATACTCTGATGCTTCTATGGCGGTCGCTGGTTATACTCAAAGACGTACAGGGGTGTGGTGGTGTTGTCAGAATCAGATGGATCCTGTCCTCAAGGCGGAAGAGATCACTACTTCTCAAGAGACATGGGATATCTTATACGTTCTTACAATATCCTCAGTGTGAAAGGCAGAAGGCGTCACTATTTCAATATTCCTTTCAGAAATACTCAGCTAGTCTTTTAATCACTCTTTTGACAAGGGTATGGACCGGAGAAGTTACTAGAGGATTACACAGTTCACATAGTAATGCGAGTTATATCGGTAAATCACCGCTATGCGATATACTGACTATCCGAGGTGAAGCTGTACACGCTGAAGATTTAGGAACACATTCTCAATTTCAATCAAATTCACAATACTGAGAAAGTAGAAAGAACAGTTTATGTGATTGTTCATGATTCCTAACATAGAATATTTGTTCAGAAACTATGGATTATCCAATTTCACACGGTTATGAATAATGGCGGCAACAGCATAAACCACGCCCAAAACCAACATATATTATTATACTCAAAACTTCCAAATATATCATTATCACCATTAGAATCGTAGTCTATATATATCTCGAATAGAATATAAGCTTGTCTATAACATTATTCTGTTTATTAATTACTATTAATTATTAATCGTTATTAATGTTCCTTGATATTGGCGGTATGATTGGTCGCGCACGTAAAACTAACACAGATATTTAAAGTACATTATTAACGACACACAATAAGAATTGTTTTACGTACAACAGAGGGCAACACACTTGTTTATCACATTATGAAGTTAAGTACTATTGAATAATTATCGTTAGTATTATTATTGTGTCGGAGTTACGCACATCGCTGTTCGCGACTAAGGCGGGAAGGGACAAACCCTTCTTTCGTCCAACCTATGCCATGGTTTGCGGGTAACTGAATTTGCTTGCAAGCGACGCGAGGAGGAACAGGCACGTTTAACGGTTATTCTTCAAGGGAATGAGAATCATACGATGTTGTGCCGTGTGCAGATCGAAGCATCAGCCCGTCACGTGTTCTTTGTAACGTACAATTATTATTATTATTACGGAAGACTCACAGACAACAATTGACTGTAGGAACATTAGTCAGTATGAACTCCTCCGCAGCGATTATTTAATGCGTAGCACTTTTCACACTCTGCGGCGTCCACATTTCTGTCTCTGATCTTTTCCTTAAAGGTTCTATCCATAGCTTCCAGGTTTGTTACTCCGTACACCGTCTTAGAACCGCTTTTCTTTTTCTGGTTTTCTATTTTGGTTATTATAAGTTTATGATCGCTCATTGATTCTTCGTCTTCGAGTACACTCCATGCTGGATTATCTTCCAATACTTTATTACAAACGATAGTGAGATCTATGTAAGACTCTCCATTTGGTCTGACGCATGTTGGAGTTTTGCCGTCATTCAGTATATATAAATCCATGGATTGGATCCACTCCAATAGCTTCTTGCCTCTGTTGTTAGTTATATCCCCTCCCCAGTAGACATGTCTAGCGTTTAGGTCTCCAGTGACTATGATCTTCATTTCCTCTCGTCTCACTCTGCTAATGTCTTGTTGGATTCCGAGCAAAACATTTTCATATTCCTGTGAAGTGGTATATTTGTTTGGACTTATGTAGACGCTGTATATTATAATATCTCTAGTTTCCAGGCACACAAAACATTCTCCAGTGCGGTACTTCATAACCTGGTATTTGTTACTGACATTCACTAGCATAGTATCACATGTTTCTCCATAATAGCTGTTACAGCCCTTTGTTTTACATTTTTTTTTGTTTGGTTCCGTTATTGCAATAAAGTCACATTTCCTTTCAGAAGCCACTATAGCCGCCATGCCATGGGCATTGTTACTCCTATTTACGTTGATTTGTAACACTGTGTATTTCACCCTTCTTAGTGGCCTCCAGCAGCGCCCTTCTAAAGGCCCCACATCTTGGGCTCCCAGCTATGTGGCTGTATTCCTTGCAGAGAGGGCAGTATTCGTTGCCTGTGCAGTTCCTTGCAACGTGGCCGTCCCCTGTGCATTTACGGCACTTCCTGCTTCTATCTTCTTCTTTGCATTCAGCAGCTCTATGGTTATATGACCAACATCGGTAGCATCTTACCACGTCCACTCTTTCTCTCATGTGGCAAATGCATAAGCCCACTCTGATTTTCTTCATTTTTGCCAAGTTCCATGCATCCTCTGGGTTAAGTAGCACCGTAGCATTTTTGTATTGCCTGGGACCGTTGTGTAGTACCCAAGTGTTGGAGAGAAGGAATTATTATCCCTTTATTTAAGAAAGGTGATCAAAAGGAGTGCTCCAATTACAGGGGAATCACGTTGTTGAGTCAACCGGGAAAATTGTATGCAAAAATTCTCGACAAAAAGTGTCGTAGTAGAGTAGAATCCCGCATACAAGAGGAACAGTGTGGATTTCGACAAGGTAGAGGCGTTGTTGATCACCATTTTACATTGTGCCAGCTTTCTCAAAAGTGTTGGGAATATGACAAGCCTGTGTACGCAAGTTTTATCGATTTAGAAAAGGCATACGACACGGTAACTCGTGAAAATCTATGGCAAGTACTAGAAACATATGACGTAAGAGGTAACCTGTTGTCGTCGATAAAATCTTTGTACGTTGACTGCATGAGTTTTTTTTTTTTTTTTAAAAAGATATATCTGGGTTTTTGTTATAAACCCAAATACAACCTTATACACCTTTCACAGTAAGCTACTAAAAGCTTGTGTCGTGAAAGGGGAGTTTGCCGGCACCTGGTATCGAACCACGGACCCCATGTTCACGAGGCCGAGACTCTACCTCCAGGCTACCGACGAACTCTAGTAGAGTGAGGGCTTGTGAGAGTTTAACAGAAGAATTCCCAATTGGTATAGGCTTGAGGCAGGGCTGTCCGCTATCTCCGATTCTTTTCACGATTTATATGGATTGGATGAACAGAAAGAGCGAAACTCCCGATCAGATAACAGTAGGTAATGTGAATCTAAAAACACTGTTGTTTGCTGACGATATAGTAAGATTAACTTCATCTCAGAGTGGTATGCAAGAATGGTTGAGTAGTTTCGAGTCGGTGGCAAATAGAGCTGGCATGAGTATAAGCACGACTAAATCGAAAGTAATGGTTACAAGCCGAGAGGAAGTGCAGTGTGCGGTATATGTGAACGGGGCCCAACTCAAACAGATCTCGACATTCAAATACCTGGGAGTAGAGTTCTCAGCAGATGGTCGGCAAACAGTGTGCATAGACAAGATGATTGTGTCGGCAGGAAATGTGCTGAAAGCGCTTAAAAACCCGATAATACATAAATCCGAGCTGACCCAACGGACGAAAATGGCCATATTTAAGACAATTTACCGCCCTATCCTCACATATGGACACCAGATTTGGATGCTCACGGAGAGCGTGAGATCAAGGTTACAGGCAGCGGAAATGCGGTTCCTCAGGGGAGTGGCTGGTGTGTCATTGAGAGACCGTATAAGGAATACATATGTTCGTGAGGCTCTCAATGTGGAACCGGTACTCCTGCATATAGAGAGGTCGCAGTTTCGATGGCTGGGTCACGTTCTCCGCATGCCAGAGGTCAGACTACCACTTAGATCTTTGGAGGCTGTGGGAGAGGGCAGAAGACCGGTGGGCCGCCCTAAAAGAAGCTGGCAAGAGCAGGTGTCAAACTTGTGTGATGAAAGACTTGGTTTGGAGTGGCCAGAGGTCCTGGAAGCAGCGGTGGACAGGGATCTCTGGAGGAGGTACCTAGGCGCAATGGGCCCCCGACCCAACTAGGACAAGGGGAAGAAGATGTATGTATAATATAAATTTAAGGCCAAGAAAAAGCTTAGAATAATATAAATAAAATGAAAATTACAATGCAAACAATACCTCTTTTAATAAAATTCAAACCATTCTTCTTTTCTATCTTATCTGACCTTATCATCCTAGAGTATAATAAAACATACAGTATTTGTAGGTTAGGAATTTGCTAGACTTGACTATCACACTCTCGTTAGACCTTCTCCCTAGGAATCGTACATTATATTTTATATAAATTCTTTCAAAGCAATTTTCCAACGTAGAAAGAAATTAAGTATCCTTAGGCAGTGTTCTCGCTTCTTCGCTTCCGAGGAAATGAATGAATTTTCTATGTTTGTCTGTTCGCTTCCTATATATTATTATTATGAAATTATTATTGTTTTATATAATATGTTTACATATATTATTGCAAACATAAAGATATAACAGTAACAATGTTCTTTTTCTCTTGTCTTCTCCGTTTTCTATCTCTGCCTTCCTCGCTCTTCTGTTATGTAAAAGCAACTCAGACTTAGTTCTACTGAGAATTATTATTATTACATATTATTGTAATATATTCTAATGTAAGACTGAATTCGTAATATTCAACGGTTATGTCCCTATGGCAAATTACACTACTGCGTTTTCATATTATCTGAATACAACAACGTTCATACTTGCGTTAATATACCTAATATTTGAATACTATTTTTTGAAAATTCATTTATTTTTTTTCGAAAGCCCATTGTCAAGGATTTTTTAAAAGAAATCAATTTAATCATAGTATTACTAGACTCCAGGAAAGTCATGGGAAGAGTGACTAAAATGGCGCAATGTCACTCGGAGTAAAGGAAACTGATGATGTTGACTACTAGATTTACTAAATATTGAACTGAAAATAAATTGATAAAAACATGATTTCAGACTGCACAATTTAAATAATAAATAACAACCATACATTTTTAAGGAAGCAGACTTATCTTAAATAAAATAGTAAGTTTTAGGAACTAATCTCTGGATGAAAAGAAAAAAAATCTCAGTAATAAATTTCTACATACATAAACATACAACAATCACGGTCGGTATATACCTCAAGTGAGGTAGCCAGCGGACCAACTGCACGTAAAAAAAAGAAAGTTATCTTCTTCGTGTTACAGTATTAAAAATTAAAATAATCACAATAATCCCTTTACCCTAAGCATGTGCACGCTGCAATAGGTATGTGTTCTACTTTTTATTATTATGTGTCCATAAGTGCATTGTTGCCTGCATGTGTCTTTTTCTTTTGTTTGCTTTATATTGTATTTTTATTTTTTATTTCTATTATTACTGTATTTGGATTTATGTATATTTAAATCTGTTATAAGTTAACTCGCCCTCTGTACATTGAATTGTATAGGTAACTGATATTTCCTATGATAATTGTTTTAATTTGTATTATTGTAAACAATGTGCAGTTAAGAATATAATAAAGAAATAAATAAAAATAATGGCTGGTAACCCCATCGTTGAACTGAAGTCAGTCGTGGCTTGTCACAAATGTGACTTTTCACTAATCCCCGTCTCCTTTAGGACACTCGAAAGCACACAAAAAAGACTCAGATATCTATTGTTTTTCAGAGATTACATGGAACATATTTGTTTACATTCCAATTCATATACCTACTACAAATTGTATCGTAACATTTCTGTATTTGATATCTTTCCAAGAATCCCAAGTATCTAGGCATGCTTATTTCACAATTCAAATCTGTTCTCCGAATAGATTTACAAAAATTCACTTACTTGACACTTTTCCCTTCAATCTCTCTCGATATTCATCCGATTTGTATTTCAAGTACTTGATTTTTATTTTTGTTACTGTTGTTTTTATAATATCAGAACGATGTTGTACGATACGATCATTTTGAAAAATGCCAATTTAACGCGATGTTTATTACTATTACTTTGACATCACACGATCATCACACATTTGAAATACATATTGTAATTAATAGTTAAATATTGTCTTTTTTATACGTGGATGTATATTTATCATTCGTTTCAAAATAATATTTGTATTTATTTTACGTTTACAACTATTTTTAATAAATTTGTGATAAATGTTCAGTTGTTTAAGTTATAATACCAAAGTGGATTTCAAAATAACACTTCAGTATTAGGTTTACCAAATGCATACACTAAAATCGATGAATATGAACTGCCAACTCCTATTACGGTAAGCTTAATTTAGAATGTATCCATTCTGTGTATAATCCCATTTACCAAAAAAATTACTGTTTTTCAAAGACGTATTTATAAAAACACATCATGTCATTAACTTTCACTCTTTTAGCTTTTAAATTATGTCGTACAAACGACACACAATTTATCTTAATATCGCCTTATCATCGATGTAAAAAAAATATATTTTTTTAAGACTTTTTGTAAATTTGTCGCGTATTTCTACAAAGATAAATTAGATTTTATAAATATTTTATGAACATTGTTGAGAAACGAAATTTATGAAAAATGTCTCATTCTGAGAAACGCATAACTGCACCATGTGAATCAAAAATCAAAATGTTAAAAACATGTGTATAAATTATTTGAAAAAATCTAAAGTTTATCTAGACCAGATAGGTATTTGGTATGTCTAACTATTAATTGATATGTAGTAAATTATATAAATAAATATCAAAATAATGTTATTATACACTAAATTATCACAAAGATTAGCTTTGTAGGTAAATGTAATTCCAATCGTCTTTTAATTTTCACCTACAAAGAGAACATCTAAGGGGATATTGAACCAGTCATGTGTAAAGAAGAGCATAGGCTATACATGATTGTTCTCGGCTTGGTATAATAATGCAGGGTTGTTATTTTTCCTCTTTCAATTGGCCAAAGTATTTTTACCATCAGACTATCGTTTTACGTCAACTTCCTGAATATTGATTCCCCTCAGACAAGCTTTTATTGCAGAGTCAGCAAAGCTCCACTAAAAGCGTCTTTGTGTTTCGCTGTGTAGCTTTGATAGTAAAAAATACCTATATATTATGTAAAAATAAAAAAAAATACTGCAATATTTTTATCATATAAATATATATTTTTATCTTGTAGATATACATTTTTTTATCATTGCAATTGAAGTACGTCGTAACAAAGTAACTTCTGTCATATGCTGTTTTTATTTATTTTAATTTGCTTCCCAGTAACCCGTATTTGCATGTCATTTACAACAGCACCACACAACATAAAAAAATAAAGGTACTCATTTATGTTCAATAAACTCTGTTTGGAAGATTATGTCTTGAAGAAACATTAAGATCCTACAAACTACTGTCTATGCATGTTATTTCTGCCATATTTTATATTATAAATATTATATAATGTTAGGTAGGTACTGATTGTTTGTTAGGCTTCAATTTTCTAGTGTGTCTACCTATCTATTTGAATATCATTGGTCCTATGCTATTTACTGTTTTTGTGTCATTTTCTTATCTTTAGTATGTATATAATTGCTTGGCTGTGTATTATATTTTTAAAGGGTTTTTATTGTAAAAAAAGAAAACAAATTATACATTTTAATAATTATAATATGATTCTTAGAGTCTTCATACTTTTACAATACAATTTTGCAAATGCTTATTTTATTAAGAGGATATTAAATATGTCAAAACGTTTTTTTCCGTACATATAAAATTATACATGTGATCAACCTGACGAAAATAAATGACGTACTATATTTTAGAATAGTTTCCGCGCAGTTGGTAAGTAGGTACTGAAGTCGGTACCAAATAGTTGGTAAACATTTTAAGTTGGATGATAGTATGTAGGTTTTGTATGTAAGTACGAGCAAATATCAGACCATTATCAACAGTAAGAGAGATCTAGTACCTGAAACCATTTAAATATTTATTTGATATTGCGGTTACCTCCATCAAACGACACGTGAATTCTCAAACACGACCAACAGCAGTACTACTCTTACAACTAATAGTATCGACTGTGCCAAACGGTTATAGTAATAATATTATTATAGTGGCGTGTTGTTTCCATAAACATGGCTCTAAACTAGCCGTAGGTATTATTTATAAGTGCTTTTATATTTCATCCATCTACTACGACATACTACTACGTTTCTATATTATTCATGAATAATTTCCTGTTTAGCGTACCGTATAAAGCACTGTGTTTCTGTTAATATTAATGCCAATAGTTAACTACGTTTTATTACTGTTGGAGTAAAATCATCGAATATATTTATCATCGGTTACTCCAGTTATAACTATTTTATCTTACATATTCGGTAATATTTTATTCAAGTAAAGATGGAGTTGGAAACATTGAATCTGTATAAATTTTTCGACTGTATTTTTAAATGACAATCTTTTGATTTGTACTTGGATCCATCACGTCTACCCCACATCTTCGATAGAATAAATATGTAGGTTGTTCTTTCAGATTCATATAAATATATTTTACGTTATACCTAAATCCGGTTAAAGATATTGTTATTAAGTATATGTATTTATTTCTATTGAAAAAGAGATTGAGAGTATTTGTAAAAAATACAAGTAAAGCTATGATAGAGATGTTTTGAAGATACGATATCCTATAGAAGAGCTAGATGATTTTCAACCGGGTTAATATAAATCGATATACCTAATAATTTATTTATTCCATTTATTCATTTGTTATCGATTTATTAATTTGCTGATGTGATTATTTTTATATATTTTTTTTTGCTAGATGTATTAATCCTTGTTGATTGTATGTTTTTTTTAAATATTTTTTACGCAATACGCCTCGATACAGGGCAACCTAGTGAGGCTGCTGCAACTTAATTGAAGCTAATTGGTGATATATTGTTTCAACGTTTGTACATTGATATTGATTGAATAAAGTATTTATTTATTTAATAATTCAAGAGTTTTTGTGTTTACGCTGTGGAAATCCATTTTTAATTTTAATAAATAAAATATAAAAATATATTATTGAGCACTGTTTAATCTCCACTATGTTAGGTTGAATACCGAACGTTTTCGCCTATACTTGTAGGCATCTTCAGGGAAACAGTTTCCCTGAAGATGCCTACAAGTATAGGCGAAAACGTTCGGTATTCAACCTAACATAGTGGAGATTAAACAGTGCTCAATAATATATTTTTATATTTTATTTATTAAAATTATTTATTTATTTATTTATCAAACACTTTCAATTAATGACTAATGGTTTTCAGTATAGAAAAAGTAAGTAATACTTAAATATAATATGAATGTGGATAAAGTAAAGATAAGTGAAGGCGATAGAGCAACAATTTTTTGAAATAACATTTGAGGTGATCAGTTGGCAAATGTTAGAGTTTTGGACTTTCAAACGAAAGGTCTCGGAATGGATTTCTTCCGGCAATCGGCCGATCTACTCTTTCTTCACGACACACGTTTAATGGTCACCATAAGGATATTTCGTCTGGCATATCCAGATATATCCGTTATAAAACATATTTCACCTCCACTATATTAACGGTAGCAAGAGAATATTCTTTTCATGTACAAAAAAGCATTATCTGTTGAAATCATTACGAAAAATGTCAATTAACAAAAAAATATTCTTCTTTACGTGCCTTTTCAGATTCCACCGATGTTGACGAACACCTGGGAGAAATCTTTTCTGTTCAGGACAGCACGAAACAGCTCCTTACATTTCTCATCTACTTTTTATATTTATTTTTTTGTGTTTCAAAATATACTAAGTATGTTAGTATAGATATATTAATAAATGAAAGAGTCAAATAATAATTTACATTATTCACCTTCTGAACACACGAAAACAGTGTAAAAAATACACACGTAAGCAGTAAATTATCTTTGATATAATTATATATTCGGTAACTTTTTTACATCACATAATTGCGTACATAAAACTTCACACATACCTATTGTTACACGTGAATGACCATTCAACTAACTGACTCACCGACTTGAGATAATAATGATTTGTAGCTTTATTATTTCATAGGAACGGAATGCGATAAGGTGTAAAAGCTATCATGACTGATTATAGAATTAGTTCCAAGATATTGTCTCTGCGATAAACTCAATCATCCCACGAAGTTATTTATTCGCATCACCGCGTTTTATTATTATATGTTATTGGATATGTTTGTTCCATAGTGTGCAAAAATATTGATTACTAGTTTAATTATTAGGTATGTTAAAAGATTTATTAACACCGGGCCATACGAAAAGTAAAGTAAGTAGGTACGGATAATAGTAATAATCTATTATTTAGTTTCTCTGGCTTGCCATAAAAAAATCTATCAAGTATTAAAAGTGTGTACGACTTAACAAAATGAATTATAACCAGGCAATAAGCTCGCCAATTACTCATGATTTTTTTCTGATCAATAAAGTGTTGTTATTATTATTATTATTAATTATTTATGGAATATGTATAGTGATTAAATGAATCCAAATACACCCATAATATTGCATAACTTACCAATACTGAATACAATTAATCCTAATATTGAATGTCTGAGATTCTAATATTAGAGCTAACATCGTTCTTTTGACCATTATTTTTAACTTCAGCTGCTTTACTTTGTTTTAGTATGTTTGGACCGCAATTTTTTATGAGAGTAGCGAGTCCATATAATAAGTACTTCTTAAGTCTAAGATGGAATAGTATTACCTTTAAATGCCACGAAATCCCCCAACAGTTTTATGAAATATGTTTGAAAACACATCCTCATTTAGGTTCATTTATTCACTCTACTCAGGATATGATATTGTGTTTTTTCACATTCATTTCCCTTTTGTTTTGAATATTGTAGGTAGAACTTTGTATATTATTTTAATGAAATATCATTGCTTTGTCATTATTTGAAACAAAATTTCACCCCCCATAAAAAATTATATAACATCTGTAGTGTACGGACTTTGTACACTGCACCGGTGAGTTGAACCTTGCACTTGTTTACAAGTGAGGCAAGGGATATTGATGAGTAGCAATACTTTATTTTGTCTATATAGGTTAGCCACCTATAGAGAACGGGGCTCATTAATTGATAGAACGTTGACTTGCACTGTTAGGCTGCGTGTGTTAACAAATAGTGTTCGACAAATTGTATTAGGATTTATATTATTGAATATATATTGTGTATATATAAATTCCGTGTCTTATTCAAAAGAACCTTATATTGTATACGAGACCCAGTATACAATACGTGGCGCAGTCGGTAATTGGAATATGTAGAATAGTAAGGTTTTCAAGATTGTGAGGGGAGAGTGTAGTGTACGGACTTTGTACACTGCACCGGTGAGTTGAACCTTGCACTTGTTTACAAGTGAGGCAAGGGATATTGATGAGTAGCAATACTTTATTTTGTCTATATAGGTTAGCCACCTATAGAGAACGGGGCTCATTAATTGATAGAACGTTGACTTGCACTGTTAGGCTGCGTGTGTTAACAAATAGTGTTCGACAAATTGTATTAGGATTTATATTATTGAATATATATTGTGTATATATAAATTCCGTGTCTTATTCAAAAGAACCTTATATTGTATACGAGACCCAGTATACAATAACATCTATACTACGCACAAATACTAAAAAATAAATATGTATTACGGATTAAATAATCCCCATAAGTGAATGCTGTTTCATAACGGTATCTATAGGAGTGTATTATATTCATTACTAGCTTTAAATTCTAAATTCATTGGAGAATTTTACACAAAAATCACTCTATGTAACGTAAACGAACATAATAGTTTTTTTTTTAGTTGTGAGACAATAATCATCGTATTAAAATATTAATGAAACACATATTTATTTAAATTTAAAAATAAAAGAAACTTTGTATTTTCCACTAAAATAAATATATTTAGTTATAACGTTTTCGGAACTACTTGTTCCATCATCAGTAATAATACCTATTTGAAATTAATAATACCTATTTTAAATTGAATAGAAAATATTTTTTAATGACATATCTTTTTTGATATTCTCTTTCAATAAAAAAATTAATAACAGTTTCAAATTAACTTAATGATTTAATATGTAACAAATAATAATAATATTTAAGTTCAACAGTTCTTAAAGATTCTGTTAGTTTCATGTCAATTGATTGGTAAAAGTATCAGCATCTGATAAAATCAAGACAAAAAAAATAACATTACAAAACATATTATTTTATTCACTGTGTCGGTGTTTAGGTAGTAGAATTCCATATCGAAATAAATAAAACAATCGTTTTATTCTACTAATGATTTATTCCATGAGAGAGACGGATTGATAATGTCCTTATAAGACGAAAGACGTCTCTCTCATGGAATAAATCATTAGTAGAATAAAACGCTTGTTTTATTTACTATTTATTTATTTTATTCTTCACTGTACATTGTTTACAATAATACAAATTTATAATTATAGTTGTCTCTTGGTCGGCCTCTATCATTTCTGCCTTCGGTCTTGCCTTCCACAATGGAAATGAGCAGGTTTGGGTGCCTGATGTTGTGGTCAATCCAAATCATAACAAATATAATATATTCGTACATTCGAATAGTTAAAAATTAACGCTAAGTCTTCAAAGTCTACGACACAAAGAATAAATGTGACTTACAACAGGTCCGGACCTATTAAGAAAGTAACTTAATAAGAAGAAACGCACACATTTGAACAGAGTAAAATAATTAATTCGTTGATTGTCAGTATAACGATAGTACCAATAATAACGTAAGCCTCACCATACGTTGTTATCGTTGATGGTAAAGCGACAGGTGATTTTAACGATAAGTTGAATTTTCACAGCCTACTATGTGTAATAATGCCTACCTACAAAGTGATTCTAAGTACATAGATTCTAGTGGATTATTATTACTGAACCGCAATCTCTTAATGAACACTTTATAATATTAATATTGAACTTTACAAAACTAAAGTTTTGATTTCATCACTCCTTTAACCCTTTCAATTTTTAGTGGAAATACACTTCCCAAGTATATAAACTCATCATTTGAGGTTTTTTATTATTTATAAAATTAATTTTATTTAAGCACTTTCTGTCTCAATATGAAAAAAAGTTCAATTCATAGCAATTTATGTAATCAAGTAATATTTCAAATCTCGAAGTATTAAATATTTACTCGAAAATGTGTTTTTATGATTTTGTAATTAGGAATATGTTATTGTTATTTTTCGAGTAATTTTGTTTTTACCTTTTAAAAGTATAACAATCATGATTTGCTTTACTTATTATTATTAATATTCAAATGAATTGCAGGTCCTTTTATATTGTTAAAAAAATATAAATTTTGTCAATTGATTTAAATGGGTACCCGTGGAGCACCCGGTAAAGAATTGGTCTCCCACTCTTCTCCTTAAGTTTTCGAGTGTCCTGTAAAAGGCAGGTGTTCGAAAAAATTAAGACATTGTACATCTTAAATTCAGCGATGAGGTTTGCCACCCATCCTGAATGTCTTGATTTTATATTGGCACGAAGAGGACAGCTTGCATGTTTCTTACATGCAGCTGGTCTGCTGGTTACCCCACTTGTGGGATATGCCGTGATGGTATTATAATAATAAATAATAAAAAAAAAATTAAATGGGTAACGCCTCATAAATATGTCTTTTTTCATAGAATTAGTTTCAAAGAAATGGGTTATCATAAATATTACTTCGGTTTCTCAAACATGCAAGCCGATTTCTCTTACTCAACGCGCGGCTATTCTTGAGATGATCACATAGACGTCCGCGCTTTATCACACCCCCACTTTTGAATAAATAAATGATAGTTAAAAATTATAAAAATAAAAAAATCATTCATTCATGCATTTTCTTCAAGTGACGTTTGACATTTTCAATTTAGCTATAAGGTATGCCACCCATGCTGAACATATTTTAACGGTAAATATGTCGTTTCATTTTCTCTGCCTATCCCACATGAACGTGAAATGAGGTTATAGATAGATTTTTATGAAATTATAGATAGCCCTAAGAATATTCTTTTTATGTAAATAATGCTCTTTTGGCGGGAATGTTGAGTAGGTACTTTGTTTGTGTGATTTGAACCAAGACATTTCTGTTTGAGAATCCATTGCGATACCATTAGGTAAGTCAAAAACCGTCTAATTTCTTTATTTATATTCGTGAACATAAATATTTCATGTAAAGCTTAAAGGTATTTTTTTTTAATTATTAAAATGTTTTAACATTTAGCTGTATACCTTCTCTTTACTGCATGGAAACTTTCTTTTCTAATTATCTGTGGGCTGAAGCTTAATATAATGGAAGGTGTAACGGGAAAATCGAATATTGTATTGACTGTAAAGTTTTGAATTAATCCTTGAAATAAAACACATACCATGTTTGCAAACATTCGGAGTATAATAAAAGTACCTTGTGAAATTCCTTATATCTAAGCACTAATTTTAGTCTGATTCTATTAAGTTGAAAGCATTCAGTACATCCTAATATCGAAACTTGCTATTTAGACTAAATTAAGTGAGAAGTTAACAACGTAAATAGATTATTAGTATTAGTAAAAGCTTAGTAGAAACAACCTTTTCGTAAAACTTTGGAATAGTGAAAATAAGGTTTCTAATACGTATAATAAATACGAAACATGTATTGCATTTTAAAGTAAATTTAAAAAAAATATATATATATTATGAGTTACAATCCATTGGATTGGTCTGCAACGAGTTTGGACTTTCTTCTCCACTCCTCCCTATTCTCAGCCAGTCTCTTCAACTCCATGTATGAGCCACAGCTCATGTCCCTCTTCAGTTGGTCCATATAGGCATCTCTCGGTCGGCCTCTGCCATTTGTGCCTTCGGTCCTACCCTCTGCGATTGCGATGAACAGTCCTGGATGCCTGATGTTGTGGCCAATCCAGTTGGCTCGTTGTTGGCAGATTCTTTTGAGGAGTTGCCTTTTTTCGCCAACCCTGTTTAACACTTCTTCGTTTTCGACGTGTTCCGACCAATGAATCTTCAGCATGCGTCTATAGCACTACATTTCAAATGCCGCTAACCATCCGCTTTCACTCTTGCTGATGGTCCACGTCTCCCACCCATATAGCAAAATGCTCCATTCAAAGGCTTTAGTGAGATTCTTCCTCACGCTTAAATCAAAATTAGGGGATTCCAATATTTTGGATTTTTTGTTAAAGGCAATTCGTACCTGGTATATTCTGCTCACAATTTCTGATTTGGAGCGTCCGTCCTTGTTTATTCTGCTGCCCAAGTACACGAATTCTTTTACTTGTTTGATGTTCACTCCATTTATGACAATGTTCGCAGTCGCTTCATCCCTTCCAACGACCATACAAAAAAATATGATCAGTCAAATAAAACCTGCTTTCGGTAATTTGAAAAAAATGTTTAACTTCACAAACAAAATAATTATCTCTAATCGATATTGCTCAGCGCCTACTGACACGGTAGGGTCGGATATGTTACTTCTGTTTTAGTAGTTCTGTTTCTGGTATGTGCTTCTTGCGTAGACCAAATATATTACGACGATCGAAATATTTTTCCATATCCAGGAGTCCAATGATAAGGGGATGGATCTTAACTCTGTATTCTTATATTGAGGGCAAACAACAATGGGTCAATAATGGATTATCCAGGTACGAAATCAAATTGATAAGCTAAAAAAGGGGCATTCCTGTCTCAGTATATTGTCAATCACCATCTTGCTGAGATTCATTGTAATGCTCATTGTACGTTTTTATTGAGACAACTCACACTTACCGTTTTGGTTAATATTTTAGATTTCCCAAATTGATCTACAAATTCGCAATATTGTCTCGTAATTTTCGCTCCTGTATTGTTTTCGTTTGAATTGAATATTATTTAACTGCTTAATCATTGTACTTATTTTCAAAATATATTTCTTTATTTGTTAATGTGTCAAAGTCGTTAATCGTGAATGTTCTAAATAAATTTATAGTTCGTCGGTAGCCTGGAGGTAGAGTCTCGGCCTCGTGAACGAGGGGTCCGTGGTTCGATACCAGGTGGCAAACTCCCCTTTTACGACACAAGCTTTTTGTAGCTTACTGTGAAAGGTGTATAAGGTTGTATTTGGGTTTATAACAAAACCCAGATATATCTTAAAAAAAAAAAAAAAACAGTTTTTTAACTCGATAGTTGTTTAACTTATTCCTGTTCTTTTTCTTATACAATGGTTTAATCTTGCTAAATTTCTACCCATCTGGTAATGTGTTTTGTTAAAGGACGGGTATGCAGGCATCATCTAATTCCTAAACTAGCCAAAAGTAGGTTATTTAAACTTGATTACTTTTTACAGAATACAATTAACTTAAATTAGGGTCCAAGAAGAAAAATTGTAATATTATATTTATATTAATTAGAATATCGTGTTTTTTTTATTTATTCATTCTTTACTGTACATTGATAAAAAACAATTACATAAAAGGTATACATTAAAATTAAATACAATCAATATACAGAGGGCGAGTTTATCACAAAGGCGCGATCTTTTCCAACTCACCCAATTTTTTTGATATTTTCTTATATGATTAGGATAGTAGATTCTTTTAAGATATTTTATTATATAGTTATGAATGGAATCTTATTTTAATTAACTCTGAATTGTCTAACGAAAACCTTTGTACAGAATATAAACATAATGTGGTGATTTCGCTAATGAAGGTACAAAAGTAGAAATGAGAAAATATAAATAGACAGATACAATGTCTGTTTCCTTTATCCATAGTTTTCTCGTTGCTGATTAGCAGAAACGTTAGACAGAGAAAATGAAAAAATAATACATGTTATCTACATATCTACTACTCGTATAAAATATCAAAGAATTTGTTAGTAGGTATATAGGTAAGTACTCGCGTATGAGAGTAGAGAAGTAATTTTATTACTTTTAGCATCATACAGAGATGAAACGTTAGAGAAACACGAGTAATACGGATACTTTCATTCTCGTTTTACAATTTATTTTCGATTACCGAGTACTTTTGTTACCAGGTAGTATTATAAAAAAAGGTACCTACTCAAATCTATATGTGTTGGTGTATATGAAATATTTTTCTGAAAAATGAAATCGTGAATGAATGTAGGAATGTTTCCGTGTGCTTCGTGCATTATTATATAATTACGATTGTGAACAATATTATTTCTCTTTGTAATAATATCATTACGCTGAAGGTTTAATCTCCTATAGGTATATTATAAGAAATTTAATAATAACAATGCTTTTGTGAAACAAAATTTTTCTGGATTTTTATTGCATGTCTTCGTATGTTCTCTTCAATTATTAAATGTCTAAAATTCAGGTTGCTTTTTGTGCTGCAATGTTATAATATAACTGAAAGGTACACATATATTTCCTGGAAATCAGTTACCATTTTGGTACAAATAACACCATAATAATATCAAATAATTTGTGCAGTAAAAACGTTCTTATAATCCTAGATTTAAAATCAAAAATAAACAAAAAACTTTTTTTTTAAAATAGAGTTAATAATTAATTTATAGCTTTAACTAACACATACCAGTGCAGGGATTCTCAATAGCAGCCGCCACACACAATCATCACTCCTAAATAAATACCCTTTTTACCGTTTTTATTTGTCATATAAATTTTCATTTGTGTGTGCGTGTGTGTTTTACAAAAGAAAATTACGCTATTTTTATGCATTATTCGTATGTATCTATCGTCTTCTACTTTTCATTCGTACTCGTGTTAAAATTAAAATCTACCGTATCGACAACTTCATTAACTGCATACTTCTTGTACAACAATTTCCATTTACATTTTCCAAATATGCGTTAAGCCCGAACGTTTCTTAAAATTAATGTCTTATTAATACCTAGTGTCCTGCAATGCCATATTAATGCGTATCAGAGAAGATCACTACCATCATCTACCGACAAGACATAGCGTGTGAAAACAGTAATGATTGTGGTTGGTGTTCTGCCAATGAGGTCAACCAATACGGTATCTGGTCGATTAGCCGGAATTCCATCAGTTTGGAATGGAATTGGAAGATCACGGTAGAGTTTATTGTCACTGTTTCATATATATCTAATACCAATACTGGACTTTAATTGCAGTGTGGTATTTTTATCATTATTCACTTATAATTATTATACTTATGTCACAATAAGCAAACATGCTCAAAGATGCAATTTCAATGTCAACGATAGAAGAAATTTGACCATAAACAGATTAGAAGTACTCGACCAAACTATTTGTATGTTGGTATCATAGATGTCATAGTCTATATTTACATAATAAAAAATTCGCATTATTCGTTTTCATGGTTCAAATATTCCTACATATGTTAGACGAATCGGTAACAATTGTAGTTTTAATTGAATAAATATGTTGGAAATTGAGCTATAGATTGCTATAGATGAGCTATTGTGAGCTGAGCTTGAAACCAATATTTGTTTTATTCCTTTTTTTTAAGAAAGACTTGCTCGCATGAGTACAACTATATTTGCATAGGAATAATATATCTGTATCTATCGTAACTGTTCTGTTTAATTAAATTCCAAAGACATGAAAATAAAAATATAAATTGCTTTTAATTGAATTGTTTAATCCATAACTCAATGAACAAACCGTGAAACTCTTCTTTAAATGTTTTTTTTTCATTGAAGAATAATCTATTATTTCCCTATTTAAACTTTCCATGCGCAGAGTATGATGGAAATAAAACGGCGGAGGAGTCACTCCGATGGAACATTTACCACTCACTACGACTTTTGGCCACACCAAGATCTCCCGTCGTCTTGTGTTTATTCCTTCCTTTGTGTTGTATAAAGTTTTGAACGTTTGTTTAAGATAGCGTGCGAGATTATAAATTGTCAACGTGTACTGACATATTATTTTGTAGCTTGAAAACCTCAAACAAACACGATTTTTGGGCTTGTATGGAAGCAACTCCACAGATGGAGAAAGTCGAAAGCTGAATAAATGCTGTAGAGATGTTATCGCTGAGAAAAGTTGGTAAATTTTGCGAAACTGAGTGAAGATTGAAGATATCAGGAGAATTAGTGGATGTGAGAGGAGTGTTGTGGATAGAATGCATGTCAATCGACTGCAGTCGTTTGAATATGTGAAGCGAATAGACGAAAAAAAACGTCGATGAAGTTTTTCACACTCCCTGTTTCGTATAATTATCTAAAAGAGGGGGTGTGAGAAAGCTTCATGAACTAGGTGACTTGATCATGTGGATCAAATACTCAAGAACGGCCGCATGTTGTGTGAGAAAAATCAGCGTGCATGTACGAGAAACTGGATGAATATGCAGAAAGCGAATGATGTATATGAGAATAGATCAATAGTGTCCCGTTCTTTTACCTTCTCCGCTTGACGGACAACAACCATGAAGAATTAAATAAAAAAATGGTGAATCGGTATTTGGAATAAATTCAAATACACCTTAGAGGCCCTCGCAGAATGTAATATACTTGTACCGTGAAAGTGAAGGAAGTCAGCAGTAAGTGGCATTGAACCCGAGTCTCCCGATTGAAAGTCCTATACTCTAGCATCAGCTTAGCTACCACCTCTTACAAATGAAGTACAGAGAAATAGTATTTCGAAATTACTGATGTTATTTTTTCTTTATATCAAAAAGTATAAACCTAATCGGTAACATTTCAAATGAAATTCCCATTTGATATAATTTTTGGTTGGAAGGTTTTCATCTTAGGACATCAATGTCCTTGTACGCTTTAGTAATCACCCTAAAAAAAGGCAAAACTTTGGGTATTGACAAAAGTCTTTAATGTGAAAATTTCTCGAATTCTTACGATTGGGTCACAAATAAAGGACTAAAGGGAGGGATAAAACACTTACAAGAAATTCACTAATCTTTATTTTACAACAGTTTTTCTGATAATAAGCCTTTTTGTTTAAATATATCCAACTATTTCAAAATAAATGTCTCTATTGCACATTAAGTACATTGGTAAGGCTTTGGAAAAACTAAGAAATTACGCAGGTCAAATAAAAAAGTATTGATTAAAAGATTTTTGTGATTTTAGATAGATTGGTTTGGTTCATAATATTTGAACAACCCTGTTTTGATTTGTTTGTTTAAATATAATATCAACCTTTAAATCTAGTGTGGGGAACTGCTGTAAGAAAAGGAAGCGAAGGGGCTTCATACGGGACGAATCCGGAGCATATGAATGGGGTCCAGCGCTGACCGTTGTTTGAGTGCCCGTTGTGCTCTGTCGCGTGCAGTATGGAGTATATTTTTAATGCATCTCCTCATACCTACTACGCATTTTGTATAGTAGGTACTGTACAATCAGTTTGTCAAGTTTCTGGGTTTTGACATGGAAAATGATCTAAATTACCTATGTCGAAGTGATTAGTAATGAACCTACTCCACCTTCAATTCATAAAGTTTATTGCATGAAGTGCAATTGGGTTAATTTTGAATCAAAATTATTTAAAAAATATTATTTCATATTTTTGATTTAATTACAGTAATAAATTATTTTTAGTGAGACAAACTTACAACAAAATTTGAAAAATATATAAATTAATCATCTTATTTTACAGTAATGTATATAAGGTACATAAGGAGGGGAATATTATCAATATTTAAAATAACTTCACCGCTAAACGAGTAGGCACGAGATTTGTTGATTGCAAATAGTAACTAATGTAAATAATATAACGTTATTTCTACGACATGATTTGCCCTTTTGTATTACAATTCCACTTTGTATATTTCACATTTTATTTGTCTTTGAGAATTCATAAAGCACTTCGTTGTAATATAATAACTTCCCCATTTTACTTCCCTTTCATTGTGTAAATAAATTATTATTATTAATAATAAATGCTGTAGGCCTCGCAGTAAGAACGTTCATATAAGTAAAATCATAATCCACAACAAATGTCTCGTGGCATATTTTCAGTAAGACAAATATACCGCGCGTGATGTGATAAATTCTTATAAAATTCAGATTTTACATTAAGACTATACTAACTCCCCTTCCTGAGACCGCCAGGGAAGTTATCACGGCACAGTGAAGCGCCCTCTACTCTCGTTTAAGCTTATCATTTCCTCTCCCTAAATTCTCCCGGATTATACGTACAAAGTATAAAGTATGTACTACATGGTGTGAGTCACCACAGATGTTTAAAATAAGTATTGTTATACTGTTTTTATTAGTATTTTAAAGACATTATTGTATTGTACAATCAAGTATCGCATGGTTGCACTGAACAAACTTTTAAGAATCAATTAAAATAATGCTTTGTGATGGTTTGCGTTCAATAATATTATTAAGTGTACTGATACGATCCTCCCTATCCGATTGTTCCACTTTACTTTCCCTTCAATCACCCTCTGTCATAATATTTGCTTTCGTTTTGGATAAGATATCTCATATTCTATATATCGGTACATTTAATATGCGAGTATCGCTTGCTCCTGTGAATTATATTGTGTTATTGTCTGTTGTGTGTGTTTTTGATGTCTTGAAGTATCTACCTTATGATGAGTATGTACGTAAGGTATTTATCAATATGCTATGATCTTGTAGAGGAAATGCAAAATCTTTGATATAGGAATGGTGAATATGAAGAGGAAATTTGATAACGTGTTAACGTGATAAATATTCCTGTATTATAAAAAATCTTACCAACGCAATTTTATTCTGTTCATTAGAACCTTTCTATGAATGATGAGATGAAATAATAAATTGATAGTATCTACTTGGAAAGTAATCTTTCATTGAAAAAAATAGTAACTAAATCGTGTGGTTGATAAATATTATTTTAATGGTACATCTGCTTCGTAACAAAGTTTTTTTTTGTAGAAATATATTTATATGAAATACTTATCCTGACTTATATTTTTTGTCATATTTGAAATCCTATTGGGAATTCTTAATTCTATGTTTGGAATCAGTCAATTGTAATAAAAATTATTTAAATTTTTCACAAACACATTCATAGAGAAATACGTTCAAATGAAATATAAACAATAAACAGAGGGCGATTTTGTCGTTAAGGTGCGATTTCTTCCAATAAACATTTGAGTTCGTCGGTAGCCTGGAGGTAGAGTCTCGGCCTTGTGAACAAGGGGTCCGGGGTTCGATCCCAGGTGCCGGCAAATTCCCCTTTCACGACACAAGCTTTTAGCTTACTGTGAAAGGTGTATAAGGTTGTATTTGGGTTTATAACAAAACCCAGATATATCTTTTTAAAAAAAAAAAAAAAAAAAAAAAAAACCCAAGGAAACAAACTCAAAAACTAAAAAATATATAATATAATTCAAGAAAATACTACGTCACTTTATATGGTAGTGCTCTGGATACTTATCGCGAGATCTGTTTGCCTCAAGTTCAGAACCAAATAAGGTCACTTAATTGTTCACTGTGTCGGTGTTAAGAACGGTGACTTGATTGGATAAATTGAAACGAACGTTTCGTTATACCTACTACAAAATCTGTAGTAGAAAAAACATGCTTGTTTCAAGTATGCAATTATGGAATTCTACTACTTGTGTACTAATAGGTACTATAAATAAATAAGATAATCGTCTTTTTGCCTAATACTATAGTGTCGTGTGATATATTTACATAATATTGTTATTTTCAAAGTAAAATCAATGATCAAATTAATAATGTGTAAGTACGTACAATTTTTATTCCCCAAGTGTCACATGTAAAGAATAGCAGTCCATTCTATTCTGGTTATTTAAGTTTTCAAGTGAAAGGCAGGCATTATTGTAAAACATTACATTTTAAGACATTTGACTTCTTCAGTTTAGCGATCAGTTATGCCACCTATCCTGAATTTCTATACTTTTATTTGCAAGCAGAAGACAAATTTTGTACTTATAACGAGGATTTGGTTTATTGGCTATTCTGTTTGTGAGAGATACCATGATGGTATAATAGTATAATTTTAATTTCTATAACAAGTTAACAAGTTTAATCAAGTGTTCAATTATAGGGAAAAATGTTTACTCAGTTAAATATTTTTTAGGCTGAAATAATTTTACGATCCACTTTGATTATGAAAATAGATAAAAATATATGAAAATACTCACAAAACACTCATAGAATTACGTAACACGTACAGTAACATATAAGAATTGTGTAATCCATCTAGATGATGAGGCAGTAGAAGAGTTATGACAATGTCCCAACTATAAAATAAGAAATTTCATCCCACAGTAGTAAGTAAAGCAACGGAACATACCTACATAGCTACCTAATACTAATTCATTTGACGGTGTGAAGAGAAATGGTGAGAGACGGTAATATAGCACGTATTTTAGATGAAAAAGTGTTAGTATATTCTCATAGTAGACGGACTTATCTATGCATAAATTATATTTATATCTCTCCATTATTCAAACCTTTTCGATAATCATGTTGAAAGACGTGACGAAAGAGGTAATTTGAAGAGTAAGAGGAAGACACGCACGTTAATGATACCTACCACACATACCTGACACCCGGTACTACGAGACAACATACACTATACCTTCTACGTAACTACCCAATGTACGTATATGAATATATAATCGTAATACATATATGTACATGTACGTGTTGCCAGACCTGTACCTAAGTGTTGAATCAATCAAACGTTAAAGTCGATAAAAGTCTTGGAAGTTTCCTTTCCTATCTACTGCTTTACCTTGGAACATCTGAAGTTTTCCGCGGTAATGTATTATAAATGACACATTCCATTTGAGGAGAATGCGAAGTAGTTGGATATAAAAAGTTTCCTTTTACATGTCCCATAGCAAATCTTTTGACATGTTTCTAATTTATTTTATGGCAGATTGTATTAAGTAATTTGGAGACACATGAAAAATGTTACGGAAAGTTTTTTCCGCAAACTCTTACAAGTATAGTAGTATACTCGTATGTAAGAATATAATGGTCTGGTATACGAGTATTGTACACATTTAATCTAGTTTCTTATTTTTAGTGGGTGCTAAACTTTGTGAAGATTTTTGCAGTCAATTTTTTTATGGTAACATTTTTATGAACAGTAGTTATCAAGGCGACAAAAACCTTTGAACTGAATACAAATGCGCGTCATTTCATGTTTTATTTAATAACGTGTGTATATAAAAAAAATATACTGCATTTTTTTATGGTGCGTAATTTATGTTTTAAAACTGAAGGAAAAAATATGAAGTCTTTTTAATGTAGCACCGCAAACTTCCTGCTATACAAAGAATATTAGACTATAGAAGAAATTGATCTACATAAAAATTTTCCGCATAAAACAAAATAACAATATTGCACATGATTCATAAAATATCACATACACAGATTAGAGGATGCCACTTATACTTAAATATCTATCAATAATGCTTTCATACTTTACAACTTTATCATTTTACATAATTTATTGGCCTGCATACACTTTTCTATCATAGAAAGTAAGCACATATCACTTTGATACTAATAATTCACGAATATAGTACCATTATATTATATAAACATGCTTTATGTAAAAGACATCAAAATTGATATAATATTCTTATGTAAACTGCACGTGATACTAGCAACATTAGTACTCCCTTAGATCCCACAGTTATTTATTTTGGTGTTTTCATTCTTGAAATGAAACAATTTGTGTAGCATCATTCACGCTCCAAAAATAAATTGAGACATTTTTTTTATTTCAAGCTATTTCATATGTGTGATGTAATTTGTAAATATAAGCGTATATAATAAATATAATACGTATTACGTTCATTCTATGTATGGTGTGTATTGCAAGTAGCAGGGACGGTGGTAGATGTTACGATGTGCTAAAAGCTAAGCTACCCTTACTTCCTCGGCATTTCCTAAATTACCACCAACCATCTCTCTTCTACTCCCTGATCCCCATCCCTCCCAGAACCAAACTTTATTTTGATAAATAAACATGAAGGATATTATTTCTGTACAAGACAACGATGCGGTGTTTTGGGAATTGGTGAATTAGTTTGTAAATATTATTGATTAGTACCTTTATAACCTAGTGAATAGTTGTTAACGAATGTGAAGAGTATTTTTCAGGTATAAAATTATAGATAAACATTTTTTTTAATACCAAGATTTCATGTGATTATGGGTTGATATCACTCTAACAAAAAAATTACAGTCTATGTCGACCCATTGCAAAGTTGTTCGATATGAAACCAAAGAGAACAATAATTATAATAAATAAAAAAATCAAAAAATTCAATTAATTTCGCTGCACGTGTTTTATGAGAGGTACTCATATATTAATTAACGCTGAATTATTTTAAATAGATTAATCTTTTCTCTTCTTATTTCCGACACATTTTAAGCAAAGTTTGCCTCCAGGCTACCGACGAACTTTAAATTTATAATGGTTATTGATAAAATTAAATAAAAAAATACTGTTTCGTTCCACTATGAGAACTATAATTAAGTGTGATATGCATTGCTAATTAATTATGACGGAAAACATTATGATGAATATAATATTGTTTTGTTGATACGGGAATATTTATTTCAAATAATAGAGTTCGCAAGAAAGTCTAGAAAAATCCAAATATTGATGCATCTATTTTATGTACCTATATATCTACCTGCACTTAGATACTATTGTATGTATTAGTGAAAGTTAAATAAACAATGGCAGGATTATAACTATCCCATATAACAATGAGAGTTCTGGTGACTATTCACTTAGCCGCTGGGTAATTTTATTTTGTTGTAACTTTTTCTACAAAAATCTTAATGGCTTTATGATATTCCCTTTTGTTTAACAAAGTGTTTTGTTTTTACACCTGTTTAATAAAAATGACTAATGTCCGCGCTAGGTATAGTAATATTTTAATTGTAATTTATTTTGTATAATTTTTGATATGATGTACATATGTGATAATACATTATGAGAGATCCTAAAATATACCTAACCTGTGTAAATATTGCATATAGTAAATAATTGAGTAAAAGAAATGTTTAAATAGGTAAAAATATAAATAATATAGTAGGTAGTTAATATTTACTAGTACGGAAAGAATTAATTTTATTATAATTATATAGATGTGTTCATCCAATGATTAATTGTATCACTGATTCATTGCATCTAATAAATATCTATCAAGTCACACGACTTATGGGATATTGTCATTATATTGAAAAATATAATTTGGATTTAATATCTGGCATTGAGATAGGTATAAAGAAAGTTTTGCATATTTAAAAACAAAAGTAATAATAAACTTGATTAAGGACGTGTGTAAATAATTGGATATTATAAGAAATAATAATGTTTGATATGTAAATAATTGCTTGTTGATAGACCGAGGTATACACTAATAATATTTAATGATTTCAATAAGATATTATGAAGATATGTTACAATTGAGATTTTTTTTATATTTAAAGTAAATCAAGTATGTAAATTATAAATTGATGTTGCTAAGTTAACTGTATCGGTAGGTATAGGATCAAACTTTATGATAATCTTAGAGTAATAACTATTGTTTTAAAATCCTACGATACCTATGTATATCAAAAGAACATGAAAATGTATTTAATTAAATAAATTGTTGTTTAGAGATGAAGATATCTAGGTGAAAATTAATTGTAAATAATTTTGCACATGTTAAGATAAGTTAAGTATTTGTTCCATAATTCAAATGTATGTAAATAATCTGTTTGATAATTATTTTCCGAAAAACGGCTGTAACTTCAAGAAAGAAGAAACATCGTATTTTAATCATTTTAATATTCTTCATATTATGATAAAGCAATCAAATTTTAAATACATACCTATTTTATACTGCCATTGAAGAAAAGTACAAGGACATAGAAGGAGACAGAACAATTTTATTTCTGTCTCTGTCTGCCGCCCCGGAGAACTATATAAGCCAGCGCAGTTCAAGGACGCGAGTTCAGAAGTTTTTCAACATCCGTGCGCGTAACACCGATATAGTACTCGCCTTGTCTGCTAGGTATTTACGATATACAAATACCTAAGTGAGAAGTGATTCATCGAAAGTGAGAAATAAATTGAAAAGTGAATTTCATTATTATCATCTGAGACTATTTTTTTAATTTGATTGCAATATCATATATTCGACGAGTGATTAATAGACTATTGATAAAATATTCCATTGTGAAGTTGTTCATCGGGAATTATATTTGTGCACTGCAACTGGATTCTTCGTGACACATATATAGACATTGTGTTAATTGTACTACAATCGCTGAGGGTCGCGCCCTCGCGGTTAGCCAGCGCAACGAAGAAGTAATTGTTTTTTTATTTATAATTTTTGTACATTACTTATATTCTATTACTATATGATAATAGTACTTACATGTGTTTTTTTTTACTGTGTGAACACGTCAGTGTTATTGTCTGTGTTTATTTTGCATTGGTCCATGCATATAAATTATTCCCTTGAATAAATCGTATTTATAATTATAATTATTATTTTTTTTATTTTGTATATTAGTACCCACCTACTTAAGAGGAACTTTTCTTGTAACGTGGCCCCCAAGCTAGCCGTGGCAAAGTACTACCACGGGAGCTCACGTTATATTGGCGGTCCCAACGTGGTGGATTTAGCGAAAAAATACCTATTATCAGTATAATCGCTAAAACGAACCTGATTATTTGTGTTATTGTTTTATATAATTAATCGTTTAAAATGTTTCCTCTTATTGTGGGTGGTGCAACTATAGGCATCGGTGGATTTTTATTATTGTTTAAATATGTATTTATGTCTGTCGTATCTCGTGAGGACTCTAGGAGTTCGGGAAGAACTACCACGGAGTCCGGGGAAAATTCAAATACGTCTAGAAGTCAACATGAAGAGGAGAGTCAAACGATACAGCGCGAGGTCATATATGTAATGAACGAAAGGAGGGACGGCGTTCCAATGAACTTCGAGGGGAGGCCTGAAGAATCTCCGGAAAAATTCATTAGGTATTGTGAGGCCTATTTCAATAAAGTAGATGTACATGAAGATGACCGTGTTGCAGAAGTAGCTAAAAAGCTTAAGGGATCGGCTATGTTTTGGTGGCAGAGAATAGGAAGTAACCATTTTAGGTGGCACGTATTCAAAAAGCTCTTTTTAACAAGATACACCGGTGAGGAATACAGGGAGAGCCTCAAATCACATTTCTTGACAAATAAACAAGACAATCGTGAGTCAGGAATTGCATTTCTCGGAAGAAAAGCACGGGTATATTCCAACGTGTATGGGGATAAACCTTGGAAACACGCATCACTCCTACATACTGTCGGACTTATGACTCTGAAATATCGCGAAAGAATCGGAAGAAACGTCGGGGGTAGTTTTGACGAATTATGGACAAAGGTGAATGACATTGACTCGCCAATCGAAGCTCTTCATCAGGAAACAACACACAGGGAGGAGAGAGAAGATGAGCAGATGGAAAGAGGCGATAACAATGTGCAACACAATACAAGATGGAACGGACAGTACCCACGGTACAACGGAAATAACTCTCGGAATAACGGACGCAATTATCGTAACTATCGAAATAACGGTCGCAATCATAACTCCTGGAACAACGAACAAAACTCGCAAAGCTTTCAGTATAACGGACAAAACACTCAGCATAACGGACAAGATTCTCGACGAAACGGACGAAATTCTCCACATAACGGACAAGCTTCTCAATCTAATAATCGGCCTTTAAACGGACAACGCCCGGGTCAAGGACAGTTCGGACCTCGTCCAACCCAAGGGCACCGCGATTAAGAGATACGGCCACCATCGAAGAACCCCACCCAGACGAAGAGCCAGCAGTACAGACAGTTATTGTCGAAGCGATGATACACTCGGATGGTGAAGGAAGAGGAAATAGGAGTCTCCAGAGTGAACAAAGCGTGGATAACACATCCCACGGACATATCCAAGTGGAGGATATGCATGTTCCAAGGAGGCTGCCTGTAGAAGACTTCGATGCCATCGAAGTTGAAGTAACTCCTGAGTGTAATATCATCACCAACCCTGGGCGTGTCGTTCTTCCTAAGATAAGAATACAAATAAGCGGCAAGGAGCGAATTGCATTGGTGGATTCAGCGTCATCCCACAACCTTATCAAGTTATCCTTGGTAGAGGGAAATGTACAAAATACATCCATAAAAAAATTGCAGTTGGCAAATTTCGGTACGCGTATGGATGTACAGGGAACGATTTCATTGAGGATGCAGGTACAGGAGGCAATAATGGAGGAGGAGTTTTTGGTATCAGAAGATCTCCGTGAAGACATAATTCTTGGCATAGAATGGTTGGCTAAACATCAGGCAGTTTTGGACCTGTATCGAGGATGTTTACATTTTGGAAGAGAGGAACGGATGACAACGCACCTTTTGCCAGTAAGAAGAGCTGGTATCGATTCAAGAAAAGTAGAGTTTCCAGAACTACCAGCCACATTGTCTAGGACCGAACATGAGGAGCTGAACGAGATTCTGGATGAATTTAAGGATATCTTCTTGCCATATGCTGGTCCTGCGCCGTTACAACCTCACACCATCACACTGCGGGATAATGCACCTATTAGACTTCCACCTTATAAGCTGTCAGATGCTAAGAAACGTAACTTATACTCCCAACTTGAAGGAATGCTAGCGGATGGAGTAATTGAAGCAAGCAGATCTCCGTACAGCTTTCCAATCGTTATGGTTCCCAAGAAAGGCAAAGACGAGTATAGATTTTGTGTAGATTACCGAAAACTGAATGACGTCACCGAAGATGCAGCTTCTCCCTTACCTATCATTCATGAGACACTTAAAGACTTGGGCAACGCAAAGTTATTCTCAACAATAGATTTACAGAAGGGATACTGGCAGGTGCCAATGGATGAGGATTCCAAGATTTATACTGCGTTCACCACGCCTGATGGCGCGTCATATCAATTTAAAGTTATGCCTTTTGGTTTGAAGGGTTCTCCTCGAACCTTTCAGAAGATCATGTCGCAGGAAGTGCTTGCAGGTTACTTACGAGAATTTGTACTTGTTTACTTAGACGATCTGATAATATATTCACCAAATTGGGAGTCACATAAACGTCATCTACGGTTGGTTATGGAAAGATTACAACAGTATAGTCTTCGATGTGCGGCCGATAAATGTAAACTTGTCACCAAGGAAATAGACTACCTGGGCCATGTTGTAACAGCTTCCGGAAACCAGGCACAAAAGGTTCACGAGATTAGCGTAATGGACACTCCTGTCCCAACAACCAGAAAACAATTACGCGCTTTTCTAGGTTTATGCAACTGGTTGCGGGAGTATATACCTCGTTTCTCTGAATTAGCAGCACCACTTACAGATTTGTTAAGTGTTAAAAGACCATTTAAATGGAATACACGTGCTAACCAAGCAATGGAGCGTATCAAGGTTGAGATGACTAAGCCAAAGACCCTATGCAGACCTGATTTTACCCGAAAGTTTATTTTACAAACGGACGCTAGCATGCTGGGTGTTGCAGCAGTATTATTTCATGAACGTTCAGATGGTGGTAGAGATGTTATCTCTTATGCAAGTGCTCGTTTTACTGACGCCGAGCGAAAATGGCACTCCAATGAGCAAGAAGCATGGGCCGCAGTGTGGGCCATCAAAAGATACCGTGCCTTATTAGAAGGTAGACATTTTATCTTGAGGACCGACAACAGAGCCTTAACATGGTTGGACAGCGCCAAGGATGAACGAGCCAAGTTTACAAGGTGGGCATTGCTTCTTCAAGAATATAATTTCACCATTGAACATTGTCCCGGCGAGAAGAATCAACTTCCGGATTATCTTTCTCGTAGCCCCGAGCAAGTTCTTACTTACCCAGATACGGAAATTAGTAGAGCCATGTATCCAGCAGTACACCAGGAAGGCTGGAAGACAGGATCCAATGTTCCACAAGTGATGCATATTGAAGATGAATTAGGATCGTCACGTCAACATCAAGCTTCCAGTGACGAAGATATTACCATAGGATTAGCAGATAAAGTGCGTATGGCTCAGAGATCTGATGTTAGGATTATGAGGCTCATCAGTAGCTTAGAGCATCAAGTTTCGGCGGACAATTCCAATCCCAATACAGAAAATCAATTTTATCGATTACGTGACGGTTGCCTTTATCGTGCTATGGAAGATGGTGAGACAGAGAAAATGATCGTACCTAAATTTATGATCTCGAAAGTGATCAAAAGTTATCATAATGGGTGTCGAGCAGGACATCCTGGAGAGAAAGAGACGATCAGAGCTGTCCGACAATACTATTTATGGTCCGGAATGAACAGTGATATACGGCGATACGTAAAAAGATGCATCGTGTGCGCAAAAGCAAGAGCTTTGCCCGACCGTCCACATGCTCCCTTAGGAGCATACCAAGCACAGCATGCTTTTGAAATTGTAGCAGTAGATTTAATGGGGCCTTATCCACGATCATTGAAAGGAAACAAGTGCCTACTGGTAGTCACCGATATGTTTTCCAAGTGGGTGGAAGCATTTCCAATAAAGACTGGACAAGCATCTCAAATCGTAAGGATCCTGGAAACGGAAGTATTCTCACGATATGGTTATCCAAGGGCCATACTCTCAGATAATGGACGACAATTTATACATAGATCATGGAAGTTGGCCATCGAGCGTTGGCAATGCCAACATTGGACCACTGCAGTTTACCATGCCAGAGCAAACATAACGGAGAGAAGAAACCAGGAAATCAAGAAGGGATTAAGGATTCATCTTCTGAATAGAGAACATCGTCATTGGGATGAGTGTTTACCTCGAATAATTGGAGCGCTTCGAGGTCGACGTAACGACGCTACAGGAGTAACCCCATCACAGGCCTTATTAGGATATGAACGGAAGCAGCCAGGAGAATGGGCACATATACCTGCATCGGATAACGATCAAGTGGAACAAGCACGTGACCGCACAGACGAGGATAACTTAATACGTCAAAATCAAGCACGTTATTGTGAAAAATATGCGTCTGCGACGACCACCATACCTAAATTTACCACCGGTCAAGAAGTCATGATGAAAGAACATCCTATTTCAAATCACTTAGCTGGGTTTCATGGAGGTTTTGCGCCAAAATGGTCAGGGCCTTACTCTGTTTTGATGTCGGTTGGCCGAGGAAACGTATATTGGATTGACAGACGTGGAAAACCTATCAAGGTTCACGTAGATAACCTTCGATCAGCCCCAAACACTACGGAAGACATCGAGTCTGTACAAGAGGAAGTTGGCGGAGAGCTATTAGAAGAAACGGCTGAGTAAATATATTATACGTGTCTCTTAAAAAAAAATCATAAGCGTTGTAAATTGTAATTGTAAATACCTAGTATCCTTAAATCATAGCGTGTAAATATGAGTGCAATATAAATAATTCTTTCATAATTAATCAATTGTAAAAATATAAATAGTTAGGTAGGTGCGTGTATGTAGAAAGGTAGTTAGTGTTAATATTAGTTAAACTGCGCAGTTTAAGTAGAGTTTAGGTAAGCTTAGGATAACATGTAGGTAAGATTAGTGTTAAGTTGTAAATAATTGTATATAATAGATAGGTAGGACTGACGTGTTCACACAACATTAGTTAAGATGATCTGTATATAGGCTATAAGTTGGCAATAATTATGGTTTTTATTTTTTTGCCTAATATGTGGTGTGCAGATGGGATAATACAGGTGTGTTGCCGATAATATTATCATTGAGCATGACGGTCTTACTCATTCTCCGTCGAACATCTAAATAAGAAGAATGAGTTGGCGCCTATCGGGTTTAGAGTAAATTTTTAAATATATCGGTACATACCTTGGTTGTCTAGTTTGCACACATTATTGATTGTATATGTAATAATTTAAGAATGATGTAATTTTTTCGGGACTTGTAATTGGTTAAGAATAATTTAAGTATCATTGAACATAATTTTTCCGTCAAGAAGGGGGTGTCGAATTTGATATGCATTGCTAATTAATTATGACGGAAAACATTATGATGAATATAATATTGTTTTGTTGATACGGGAATATTTATTTCAAATAATAGAGTTCGCAAGAAAGTCTAGAAAAATCCAAATATTGATGCATCTATTTTATGTACCTATATATCTACCTGCACTTAGATACTATTGTATGTATTAGTGAAAGTTAAATAAACAATGGCAGGATTATAACTATCCCATATAACAATGAGAGTTCTGGTGACTATTCACTTAGCCGCTGGGTAATTTTATTTTGTTGTAACTTTTTCTACAAAAATCTTAATGGCTTTATGATATTCCCTTTTGTTTAACAAAGTGTTTTGTTTTTACACCTGTTTAATAAAAATGACTAATGTCCGCGCTAGGTATAGTAATATTTTAATTGTAATTTATTTTGTATAATTTTTGATATGATGTACATATGTGATAATACATTATGAGAGATCCTAAAATATACCTAACCTGTGTAAATATTGCATATAGTAAATAATTGAGTAAAAGAAATGTTTAAATAGGTAAAAATATAAATAATATAGTAGGTAGTTAATATTTACTAGTACGGAAAGAATTAATTTTATTATAATTATATAGATGTGTTCATCCAATGATTAATTGTATCACTGATTCATTGCATCTAATAAATATCTATCAAGTCACACGACTTATGGGATATTGTCATTATATTGAAAAATATAATTTGGATTTAATATCTGGCATTGAGATAGGTATAAAGAAAGTTTTGCATATTTAAAAACAAAAGTAATAATAAACTTGATTAAGGACGTGTGTAAATAATTGGATATTATAAGAAATAATAATGTTTGATATGTAAATAATTGCTTGTTGATAGACCGAGGTATACACTAATAATATTTAATGATTTCAATAAGATATTATGAAGATATGTTACAATTGAGATTTTTTTTATATTTAAAGTAAATCAAGTATGTAAATTATAAATTGATGTTGCTAAGTTAACTGTATCGGTAGGTATAGGATCAAACTTTATGATAATCTTAGAGTAATAACTATTGTTTTAAAATCCTACGATACCTATGTATATCAAAAGAACATGAAAATGTATTTAATTAAATAAATTGTTGTTTAGAGATGAAGATATCTAGGTGAAAATTAATTGTAAATAATTTTGCACATGTTAAGATAAGTTAAGTATTTGTTCCATAATTCAAATGTATGTAAATAATCTGTTTGATAATTATTTTCCGAAAAACGGCTGTAACTTCAAGAAAGAAGAAACATCGTATTTTAATCATTTTAATATTCTTCATATTATGATAAAGCAATCAAATTTTAAATACATACCTATTTTATACTGCCATTGAAGAAAAGTACAAGGACATAGAAGGAGACAGAACAATTTTATTTCTGTCTCTGTCTGCCGCCCCGGAGAACTATATAAGCCAGCGCAGTTCAAGGACGCGAGTTCAGAAGTTTTTCAACATCCGTGCGCGTAACACCGATATAGTACTCGCCTTGTCTGCTAGGTATTTACGATATACAAATACCTAAGTGAGAAGTGATTCATCGAAAGTGAGAAATAAATTGAAAAGTGAATTTCATTATTATCATCTGAGACTATTTTTTTAATTTGATTGCAATATCATATATTCGACGAGTGATTAATAGACTATTGATAAAATATTCCATTGTGAAGTTGTTCATCGGGAATTATATTTGTGCACTGCAACTGGATTCTTCGTGACACATATATAGACATTGTGTTAATTGTACTACAATCGCTGAGGGTCGCGCCCTCGCGGTTAGCCAGCGCAACGAAGAAGTAATTGTTTTTTTATTTATAATTTTTGTACATTACTTATATTCTATTACTATATGATAATAGTACTTACATGTGTTTTTTTTTACTGTGTGAACACGTCAGTGTTATTGTCTGTGTTTATTTTGCATTGGTCCATGCATATAAATTATTCCCTTGAATAAATCGTATTTATAATTATAATTATTATTTTTTTTATTTTGTATATTAGTACCCACCTACTTAAGAGGAACTTTTCTTGTAACGTGGCCCCCAAGCTAGCCGTGGCAAAGTACTACCACGGGAGCTCACGTTAAGTGTTAAAACGCTTTCAACTACAATGTAGTGAAATGAAACAGTGTTTTTAAATTTAATTTTAAATTTTTAAAATGCATTTCCACAAAGTAACACAAGAAAATATAGAATATTTATATTTATATTGTAAAGAATGTTTATTGAAATATTCTCAACCTCATTGTTCACACGGTTTTATTTGTACTACATTTATCATAAAAAAACAGAAGATTAAAGTTAATATTCCATTTCAGCCAAAATCTTATTCTAAATCTTTATCTCTTCTTTCAATCTATCATCACCTGTCACCTTTTCTCTTTAATGCATGAATCATGGAAAATAAATGACGAAAACGCTTTGAAAAATGCGATTTTTCTTCTCTATTAGCTTTCTGTAGAACTTGAATCATATTCTGTATTAATAAATCATTTTTTCTGAAGTTTAGCAATTCTCATAAAAAAAAGAAATGAAATTCGGCACATTGTCATTCATTTCCTTATCCTCTAATATTTTGAATATTTGCCTGATTCCTATCATCTAATTATGTAGTGTAGTAACAAATCAATATACCTATATTCAAAGATGTGCAGACCTATGCACTGTAGTTTTGAGTGCGAATGCGGATCACATTGTCAGATAATCAACCATATTGTGAAGTATTCTCTGTGTGGTTTTGAGTTTGGTTGGGGGGGATTTACATTTGTTGACCACCGATGCAGCCGATTTGCTAAGAAATTTGTCATTGAATTTATACATTTTTTAAATATAAAATATATTTAAAAAAATGACGATTCTGGTTGAATAAGAACTGTAAATAATGTCTCTTGTAAATCAATAAGTTGTGTTTGAATTTTGATAAATAAATAGTTATGTATGTAACAAAATAAAAATAAATAGATTTGACGTGACGGTATTCATTAATTAGTAAAAATATATAATGGTCGTTTTCTTGTAAGTAAAAAGAAATTATCATATGTTTTATGTGAAATTCAGGCTAGGTAACGAATCAGGAAATGAAAGTATGAGAATAATATAGGTACGTTTATGTCATTTTATGAATAGAACTTCCGATGGTTTGATAAATGACGAATAAATACAATGTCGATCGTAAAACGGAGAATTCAAGTAGTACCTAATGCAAGACATTTAAAACAAATCTAAATGTCACTGTTATCTTCTTGGGTAGTCAGTGGGTTCTACCGTCCTCCCTCGTTCTTTTGTGTCAGGTGTCTATCAGACAATATGATAAGATCAAACGCATGAGTTTCATATAAATGTCCGCAAAACTGGTATAATTCTGCCAGCCTTTGTCAAAGTTATGGTTTTAAATAACAATAATATTGCGAATATAAAGAGAATGTTTACATAATATTATATTAATGCTTTGATCATTTCATACGAACTCAAATATAATTTCACGTTTTTGTTGTGATTTATTTATTTTTTGTTATCTGCCTATGTTATTCATAAAATCAAAAATGTAATGGTAATAAATGACAAACTTGTGGGCTTGGTGTTATATAGCAAAGGGTTGGATAATGAGTGCGGGTTGAGAAGGATAATGCATTGTCTTTGCTTTGTCGATGTGTGTATTGTTTCTGTCCATATGTATTCTTAAATGTTTTGTAATAATGAGGAATAAATAAATAAATAATAAATAAATTTTTGGTATTTATTTTTTAAACGTATCAAAACATTTCTTTTTTGTTTGTTTTCGATTTATCTATAATAGTAGTAAGTATTGGTAACGTTTAGATACTGTATTATAAATATATAATAAAAATTTACCGACGTATGACCACAAATACTTAAACGTGAGTAAATGTACAAACAAATTATGAATGAATGTATTGTGCTGAAATATGTTAGATTCGAGCTTAAAGAAAATTTAGATTTGAGGCGTTTAAATTAAAAAGAATGATTACAAAGGTGACAGGAAGTTGTTTTGAATAAAAGAGATTTGTTTTTACAACTAAAGTTTATTTTTGAATTAGCATGTCCAAAATTACTTGTTTGTATTTCTTGTATTATAATATTGTATATCAGTATTTCATTCGTGTAGGGAGATTTGTTTTACAAAATAAATGAGCTCCCAGCAAGACGTTAAGACGACAACTGTCTCAGATCCACTTAAAGTACGTAGGTGTATCATAAGCTTATTAAAAGGATTAACGAACACTAATTCACTTAATGTATTACACGCTATAAACTATAAATATTATACCTACTGAGATAGTACAAGGACATTACTTATTTACTTACTACATATGTTCCAAATGGTGCTGTCTTAGTTGTTGCTTTATACTTTGATACTAATTTTCTAAAACTGGAAAATTTTCAAAATTAGATTTTTAGCTTATTAGATGAGAATGTCATCATCTTCGTTGGTCCTTCAATTCTGAGTATCGTGACCATTACTTCTCGTTCTGTAGATCGTCTGTCTCCACCTCGAGCGATACTACACCATGTACAACGCCCCATTGAGTGAGCTCTTTGTGGCCTCCATTATTTGTTCGCTCCATTTTGCTGATACTCGGCTCCTTGGACGCCTCCCTTCCATACAAAAATGTTGAAACAAAAAGTCTAAATTTTGAATTTCACATTTCGTAACATATACCTATTTGTTTTCAGTTTTCTGGTAAAAAAAAAAGTAAAAAGAATTTAAAGTGAAACATAAATAGGATTAAATTGAATGAATCATTAAATAAATACTTTCAAATCATGAATAATAAAGAAAAGCTACCTTTATAAATAAAAGAACAGCGTACTTATAGTTTATCTGATTGAGTGTCATGATGATGGTAAATAATGGAATGGCAGGAAAAACAATTAAAAAGGTAATTAAAAGATGCGAAAAAATATATATATTTAAATAAATAAGAAAAATATTCTGATACTAATTTTTCCGTCGATACATTTTGATACTACGAGTAGGTATATCTAAAAAATAATTTAAAATAAATAACAGATTTTGCCTATTCCATTCCTCTATATACTTATTATTCTCATTTCTTATTATAGGGGCTAATTTCCTTTAAAGCCACATTTTTATGTACTGTATTTATATACTTATACATAAAAACCACACCTTCATAATTATATTCCCTGCATTAAGACAAGAGTTTTCTATGCATTCTTGTCTAATTAAAATTTTAATCCAAATTATCCAAAACCGTTGTATTATTATTATTGATTCGAAAATATACGTGATTTATGAATTTTCAATCCAGGTATTAATATAATATGAAAATTTAACTTTTTTGTAAGTATTATAATAATTTGTTTACTCAGCAATATGTAGAATATACAAAACAAAACTTTCTATGAAATGTTCCATCTACATTAATATGAACTTCAAGTATTTCTAGAAAATGAAATTGAAGTCCTATCTGTATTAACGATATTGATCTTATTACAATCCTTAATACATGAAAATAAAAATAAATTGAAGATGAGACGGCGTGCGTGCATGAGAAATTGCATCAGTGCAGAGTAAACGAAAGATAGATCGATCTTGAGGATAGATTGATATGACGTTCCGTTCTCTCTGCTTACCTCACTTGGGGATAATGCCTAAAGATTATTACATCTACTAAAAGAGAATGAATAAACCTATTTGGATATTAATATATGGGGCTACTTTTTACATAGGTATGTCGGGTTCTCTTTTCTAAGCTTTTCAGCGTTTGCCTCTCATGCTGAGTTTCAAATAGATTAATTTTGTTCCAGTTTTTCGATTTCATTTATAATTCATTAATTCAATGAACGGCTATAAAACCCTTTACTATAAATATAACGGAATTATTCATAAGTCATTTCCACGAATATTAGGCAAACCATATTTTAACGTCACAGAAAATGGACCAAACAAGATTTAAAGGGATGTGATCTAGGTATTTTTAGAGAATAAAAATCACTCAATAATACTCGTACTTATAAGCATACAAATATAATAATGTGCATATAATGCAGTTTCTGTTTTTGGGATTCAAAAGCAATGGTCCTTCTTTTATAATATCATAGGTACTAGATTTATGATTAATATCATTTAATTTTCATAAAAGTGAGAATATGTTTAATAGAAAACTGTAATATCTCTTTGTGAATTGGAATCAGAAAAAAAACTGGTTAAAACATAGAAACAAGTTAATCTCTCAAAATTATTTTTCTGCGCAAGCTAACAGCTGTAATGAATTCATTAACTGTGTCGGTGTTTAGGTACCTAGTAGAATTCGAAAAACGTCTCTCTCGTCAAATAAACCAATATAATAGAATAAAACATTTGCTTTATTCCGCTGTATTGAAATTTTCTGTGGCTTAAATATACACTTGCCTCAAATATACACATGGATAAATCTTCGTTTGTTCTACAATGTTTATTTGTAATTATACAGGATTTACCTAGTGGGCAGCATCAATAAAGTATTTATAAGACAATCAAAACACTGCTATAATTTTCACCACATTTATTCAAACTCTAACGTTTTCGAAAGTTAGTTTTAGTTAGTTAAGAAAAAAGAAAAAAGAAAGTTAGTTAGTTATAGCTAGCGAAAACGTTAGAGTTTGAATAAATGTGGTGAAAATTATAACAGTGTTTTGATTGTCTTATAAATATTGAATATGAATTTTCACAGTGTGAACACAAACACCCTTCAACAATCAATAAAATATGTTTGTTAATTATAATTTATTAAGAAATGAATGAATAAATAAATATTTTTTTAAAACTTAAAATTAAACGATGTACCTAAGTATGAATCTTTCATTTAGATCGCTACGATTTCAATTCAACTACCTTGTCACATAGTATTCTGTTATATCATTGTTATTGGGTTCGGTCAATTATTCAAAAATATAATTTAGGCAGTTGGTAACGTTGCGATTGATAAAAATGCAGAGTAAATCACAGTTTTTACAGGTATCTAAACATTGCAAGATGGGAAGAAAATATGAAAATATATGATTTTTATTCGAATGTCATTGTTTATTCTAAAAAATGTCTCATATATAATAACTATTTCTTCATTCAGCTGAACATCAAATATTAATTAAACTTTTCCAGTTGACAGATTATTTAATTTGTTGTTAAGTGTAATCGGCACGTGAAAACCTCATTTCTGGTAAAGTGGTAAGTACCTACCTACCTAAATACAATAATTCGAATAGCTACATAGGTACGTAGGATATAGCATACAATACGTTGTGCATTATGGTTGTATTAGTAGGTATATGGGTACAAAGTAGAGCCACTTTAATTAGGAGCAAGGGTTAAATCATGTTCAATATTATTATATTATAACCTCGACACACATTGGTACATACAATACTATGTATAACAGGTAGAAAGGCTAATAATAATATCTTCCATAATATACCTACATACATATACATGTATTATATATTATAGGTAAAACATACATGTGTCAATTTGTATGCCAAAATCGACAATTGCTAGGGGAGATGTGAGATGTTACCTACGTATATACCAACATACATTTGTAATTAATGGTCCTCAATTCGCCAAATTGATGAGCGCCTAACCTACGGCTGTAATTGCGCTTTAACACGTATGACATAAATTAATATGTACATAGGTACATATAATAGAGAATAATAAATTATACCCACAATCGAAGATACGTAAAAGGTATTGGAACAAATCAATTTAGCTATCTTCTTTAGATTCCTAACTACATTTGCATCAATTTGAAAAGTGTTGGAATTCAACAGAGTTAGAACATATTGTATTACCAATAGTATTTGTATTATCAATACCTTTTTATTGATCATAATCTTGATTTCAAAATAGAATACAAACTATTTGCCAAGTGGCATCGTCTTCTAACTATATATAACTAAATATGAACGCGGTTGACGAAATAGAAGAATCATAACAAAATACATATGTGGAAGTAGATCATCAATAAAAAAATATCGTTTAAGTAGCTTAAGTAGTAGAGTTCGTCGGTAGCCTGGAGGTAGAGTCTCGGCCTCTTAAACAGGGGGTCCGTGGTTCGATCTCAGGTACCGGCAAACTCTCCTTTCACGACACAAGCTTTAAGCTTACTATGAAAGGTGTGTTAGATTGTATTTGGGCTTATAACAAAACCAAGATATATCTTTAAAAAAAATCCTAATTATGATAATTTGCTTCTGTTATATGTTGCCTATCTTTATCAATTTTTAACAAGTATTATTGAATAATTTATTTATAGGTACCTATTATATGAATCATATTGTTTTTAACCAGGGTTGGCGAAAAAAGGCAACTCCTCAAAAGAATCTGCCAACAACGAGCTAATTGGATTGGCCACAACATCAGGCACCCAGGACTGCTCATCGCAATCGCAGAGGGCAGGACCGAAGGCACAAATGGCAGAGGTCGACCGAGAGACGCCTATATGGACCAACTGAAGAGGGACATGAGCTGTGGCTCATATATGGAGTTGAAGAGACTAGCTGAGAATAGGGAGGAGTGGAGAAATAAGTCAAAACTCGTTGCAGACCAATCCAATGGATTGTAACTCATTATAAATATATTGTTTTAGAATTATGTATTGTTCTTTTTGTCGTAGTTGCTCCTTGTCTTGTTTGAATTTACATTCTATGTCTGTAATATATTTCTACATGTAAAAGGCTCACGCCGTATATTGTCATGAATAAAATAAATAAAAGAAACAAAATAGAGGTAATTATGAGAGATACCCGGGGGAAGAAAACAAATAGTATCTTTAAAGTTTTTTTCTTACAAGTCACATTTCTCCATTATGTACGTACCTACTTTTCTGACAAAATTAATTATACTTCAGAATAATGACGGAAAATCAGTAGCGAATATCTATACAAAATTCGATGAGAATATCGAGTACTTTGTACTATAGTATCAACTTGTATTGCAAAATGGACCCTCTGAAATTGATTTCACCCTTGTGCGATGGTCGTGATGTTTAATCAACATGTGACATCGTCAAATTAAAAAGATGCCCTTTAAATATCCTCCACCGGATATATTATCAGATACCTATATTGAATCACCCACATATTTTTAAAGTACTAATTTACATTTTATCCTAGGGGAGTTTGTATCTACATGAGCACATTATAAAGCTCTCAATACTCCTGTAGCAAAATAATAAGATATATTTGATTATTTTAATTAAATTTATTGAACTTTAGCTGTAGGGATGGTAAACTAATTAATTTTATACATGTCAATAACAACAAGTATCTACAAATTCAATTACCTTCCAAAAAACATCTGCTTCAAAAATCAAAAATTTTTGTCTTTTACAATACTTTTTCTTATTAAAAAGGTGGCTAATTTTGTAATGTAGAACTTTTTTTTTATTATTATTACCGGCAATCCACCCGTAACGAGTGATTTGTGCTTACCAAAAACTCAAATATAAAAACATGAACAAATACAGGAAAAGAAAAACATCTACACTTCCTTCTATTTTCGGGTGCCAAGCACCCGTTAACGGGATACCAAGAGAGTACACATAACATAAACTCGCTCTATCGGGACCCCGTCTCAAGAAAGAAGTGCAGAAAAATAACAATATACAAAACTTAAACATTAAATTACAAAACTGGAATATATCATATTCGGATAGTTACAATAATATAAACAAATATATATTACATTTATATAACAGATACATCAAACTTAAGTACGCAATAGGTATATCATAGGTATAATGGTGTTATAATATCTACCATTTTGAATTTAAAATCAAAATGTAGAACTTTAACTGCTACGAGTATAATCTCAATTTTTATTACATACTATTTAGTGAATACTTTTTATGTCCATATATCACATAATATATGCAGTATTCGCGAATTCAAAAGTAACAATGGTTAAATTCCACACAAAAAACTTTTGATAGTCATATTTTGATATTATAAAATTTTAATACTTGCTGAGTATCATAACTTCCAGAAATTCGAATGATAATAATATAATAAATAGACAATTCATTTAAGATGCCTTACCACATACAATATTTTGGAAAAGTGAGGTCCGTGGACGTGTTTTGTATCTCCAGGAGCCTTTTCTGGAGCCACATTAGACAGGAATGATTTATTTATATTGTTTTTATTTTTTTTTGTCCTGGCAATTCAAAAAGACCATTAAATCAAAGATGGGTTGATTAAGTATAATAATTATATTGTGTAAAATTTTATTTGTATGTTGTCCTTTTTTAAAAATAAAAAAAAAATCTCAAGACCCATTCAAGAGTCATCTCCTCTCCAGACGTCACGAACGATGTGGAATTTTTTTCTCAATAACGGACCAACCACGCAGAAAGCACGGTCAACATACTCGTAGTGAGCCATACTCACTCTTAGAATTAGAAGTAATTACTCAAGCGATATATATTTTTTTTAATTTTATTTTTTTATTTATTTTATCAAAAATATTACAAGTAAATATTACAAGTCCTGTTAAGTCTTTTATAAGACTTGTCAACAGGTTCTTTTTTATATATCCATATACAAATTTAATTCAATGTTTTGATATTTTATAAAGGTTACAAAATCATTTTTACATATAAATTATTATTCTAATATATTATCTTCATTCCTTACTTTAAAATATATACATAATATTCCTGACTATAATATGATACTCATTATTATAACTAGTATACTACAATACTAATATGCTAACATGTCTGAGACTTAACTAGGTAGGTACTATAGGTACTATATATGTTCATAACATTGTTTCAATTACGGAAGTTATTTATAAAATGACAGAATATGTTTACTTATAAACTATAGATAAACCTATTGTATATATTTCAACACAAAGGTTCACTTAAAAAGCAATATGGTTGCTACAGTCTATTCAATAAATATATCTTCTTATGTAAGCGTACTAAACTTTAAATAATTTCCTTTCAAATATTTATTTAAGGACATTCTGAACAGAGACAAAATTTATCATTATCTAAATTCAACCTATTGTATACATAATATGTATTTGTATGTCCATCTTAGTATAACTATATAAGCTCATCGTTATTTTATTTAGGAGAAGCAAAAAATACCTTCAACTTTATTTATGTTGGAATGAAAAAGTAGGTATTACCAATTTTTGTCGGAAAGATACGATTTTTATGACCACATTGAGCCCCGATGAAAAAGATTGAAAGCAAACGAAGGATGGGTCGTAAACAAACTCGGACGGGTGAATGTACTACACACTACTGTCTTCATATATCTTGGAACACATGTGTTTATAATATTAAGGAGAAACCTTATTATTTACCTGATTTTCCAACATTCTCTATACATTTTGTGATGCCCTGTTCTTTGTAAAATACTACGAAGTGACTATTGCTGTGAATAAATGTGAACATCGAGTTTAAATAACACGTTTTATTTTGTTAAAGGTAGGCGTTTCATGAAATATATATTTTTTTTTAATATTTTTTAGTTTCACAGCCAAATTTCCGTAACATATTTCATCTAGCGCTCTTCCTTGTCTTAAAGTCTTTTATAACTTCTTAGAGATTTTATCATAAATTTCACAAACACAAGAGAGACGTCTTTTGACTTCTTAGATCACTCTAGTAGAGAGAAACGCTTGTTATAATTTTTCCAATTCTGAAATTCTATAATTTCAAATCCCTTCAACGTACTAAAAAAGTCATAGGGATTAACAATACATAAATATTTATGAAAAATACTCTTTAACATAAAAAGATTCTGCGCCTATTCCAAAATTCTTCAGGTAAATTATAAATTTTGTTTACAAAATATACTTCGTAGTTTTTTGTTTTGTTTTATATAATATGTTATAGTTGTCTTCAGTAATTTGAATTGTAAACTCGATATTTATTGAACGGTAGTTATTAAATTGATTAACAACGCGAGAGAACAATGTAATTTACTATATCTCGTCGATAAAATCTACATTTAAGCCAATTTTCATTCTAAAACAGGAATACATAATATATTTACATAATTGCAATAAGATTATCTGTGCTCGGCCCTTCGCACATAGATTCCATACCCATGTCACACCTGATACTTTGAATAAATTAATTAATAAATACAGAGAACATCGAAGGGAAAACCTCATTAATTTTTCCATGGGCACAGCTGCGTCAGTTCCATGACAAATAACTAATTTCAGTATATTTTTATGGTATTATTATTCTTATAATTTCGTCTTTTAGACATTTTTTTTTTGTATATTTCTACCGCGTCGGTTCATTTGGAGTTCTTAGTTTTCTTATGACAAATTGCAATGAATTTCTTTAAGAATGGTGCTGAATAAATTGGCCTTAAGAAGTATGTATACTCTCTCATTTTCTTTTCATGACTAATTCAATGCAATTTTTCCACAATATTTGTAGGTATACAGAATGTCAAAATGAAACATTTATCTTATTATGTTTCTTTTTTTATCGTAACTATCACTAACTGGCATTATAATGAAATATTTTGTAGATACACACAATGGTCCCATCAGTCATCAAGGAGACAAGTTGATCATGGCTTTGCTCCCAGAATCACGAGATTTTTTGTTTGCGGACCATAATATTTAAGTCCACAGTGTATTATTTACATAAAAAAAAATCAATTTTCATCCTCTGTATAGCAGTATTAATACAAATAGGTAGCACTTGGCGGAACCACTGCATAATATGTGAGTAATTTATTTAACCATGATATAATTTTATATTAACTTTTTTGTCAAATATAATAAACATTAAATGAGAATATGTGTTCCATTTTTTTCTCTAAAAACCTCTGCCAAAATAAAATTTATACAGTGAAAGTTACAGTGTTTTAACTAAATTTTAATATTAATCAAATGAGAAGTTTGTCATCTGAATTTCATATCAAAATATTTAGAAACGAAAATTGTAATTTTCGTTTCTAAATAATAAATTTAACAGAAATATTTTTTTGAATATGAATTATTCGAGAATATAATCCGTGTGTTATTTTGTCCATGTCAACACTAATTTCATTCTGTTTTGTTACTATAATATTAATTTTTCATTAGTAAGCATATTACTTCTAACAATCTTATATCAATATTAATGTTTGAGGTCATTCGTTAGTCTAAAGGTATGGACATTTTTTTTACATAACCTTTACACACACCCCCTTGACAGATGTCAAAAAATATATACAGTGTATTGTATTGAACATGTTTCAGGATATTGAAATTAAATTATTATTTTTACAAAAAAAAACGATATTTTTATTGACTTCATATCAGATGCAATGATGTATAATCTATGGCATTAACGTTTGCATTGTGAGCATTTTTTATTTAGTGACATACCAGGTACAATAATGACATATTTTAATGAGTGAGAATCTAAAAACAACTTTGTGGATGGTTTCGCGAAAGACTACGTAGAGTGTGGAGATATTCAAGGCAAGGGCAAAGACCCTATTGTCCAGGTGTTATGATTCTTTAATGGGCCCTTGTAGTGGTTTTTTCCACGAAACGGCTTATCTTTAAAATAATGTCTAGTTTATTATTATCATCAAATGAAAGAATGTCCAGACAATAATAAATAAATAAAAATGCCACGTTAAAAACTATAAATAATATTTTTATGTTTTGTCTTTGATCACGTTCCGATGGCGAAGTCTAGATGATTTTTTGTATTAAATATAGTAGTAGAAAGTCAATCCTCTTCCCATAATACCTTGAAACAAAATATTTGTATTATGATTGATCGCTACATATATTAAATTCTCCCAGACTCTCATCACAATATTATTATTGTTTATATTATAATAATATTATTTTCACCCTCTAGGTACGTGAAATATTAGTGTAGATCGTATTTCTCTATTAAGCAAACTATTTTGATTATGAATAATATATAAGTACTTATGTGCATTTTTGACATGAATTTGATTTAAAAGTAGTCGTTAGTACCAACCTGTTCTATGTTCTTGTATATGAGCTCTGTCAGATCCCAACGTTGACAATTCTCATAGTTTAGTCAATTGAAACAAGTGATTTTGTTCTACTATAATTTTTCCTACAATGTACCTACCAAATTATGGAATTCCACTACGTGTGCATCGAAACAACTTATAAATTCTCGTGGTATAAACTTCGTGATCCTGCTCTGCCTTGAACAACTCTTCTACTTCCATTGCTCCAGAAAATTATTTTTACCAAGTCCTCTTCGCCTTTTTATTTAACTCTCCAATATGAAGCTGAGAATGTGATATTTTTAACGCTCTTATTTATAACGTGTTAATGAGACAAGATAATGTAATTTAGTTATTCCACTGTTGACATAATTGATTTAACGAAAAAATAAAACAGGTGTTTTATTCTACTAAAGATTTTATTTTGTGAGAGAGAGACGTCTTTCGTCTTATGAGGACATTGTCAATCTCTCACAAAATAAAATCTTTAGTAGAATAAAACACCTGTTTTATTTTTTCGATATGGAATTCTACTACCTAAACACCGACACAGTGAATAATTGATTTACCTACTTTTACCTGACGATAACAGCGTAAGCTCATGCAAGTCGACTCACAAAATTAATAATAAGTCATTTGAAAAACATAACTAGGTATAATATATATTGTATCTTGTTTCATCAATAACTTACAATAAATCAATTTGAATATTTGTATGATTATCAGTTTCAACTTCTCTAATTTATTACTTTGTTTCACAAAAACTGATTTAATATATAATTTGAATTAAAATATTGGCTTTCTTATGTTTATTCAATGATTTACAATAGTGTACGTGAAAATAATATAGTGTTGGAATGGTGTAAATTTATTAGCGTTAATTATTACTTCAAGGCACACGAATATATTACACCTACAACTAACAAAATAATATTATAATTCTGTTTGTCCTTAATTAACTTACCCGTCAATATTATTATTTTCTATATAATTAATATTCGTATCTCGTCTATGTATGTTCATACAGGGCTTTTCTATTCATTTTATGCGTGATAATTTTGATATAGTTACAATTTCATAGTTAATTATTATTTGCGTTGAATTTTGTAACATTGCTGTAAAATATGTAACACTATAAATTCAGTTATTGGTTTGCTTTATTAGCATGGACTTTCATCATGAAATGTGATAAATTCACAATACGTGTTTGTGGAATTATTTTATTATTTTAATTGACAAACCAATGTTATACACGCAATGTCTGCGACGATACTTCTACATAATTATTTTAATTTATGATTAAACCTACTGACAAAATAGTAAGTTTTTTTATTATTTTAAATAATATTTTAAATAATAATAATTTAAAGATGAGGTTAAGTTTGGTAAACTTATTGTAGAAAAAAAAACTTGTTTCAATTTAATTATGCAATTCTTTTAAGAGAATAGGTAGGTACTTATTACGTCCAATAGGTAGTTACCCAACTTAGGTAAATTGCTGTGATGATATAAAAATATCAATTACATTTACAATCATAATAAATATATGATTGTAAATGTAATTGATATTTTACTTTACTATACTACAACTATACTATACCCTCACGCCGTGTCCCAATTGGGGTAGGAAGAGAGAATGTAACGCCAAACAGATCTGATTGATAATTTTTTAATGAAAAATTATTATTCATTATAGGCTTATAATATTTTAAACATAGCTAATTACAAATTGTCGCACATTTTGAGATATGATCTACTTGTTTGTTTTTGTCTATGGATATGAATATTACCTTATTATAAAAATAGTGATGCATTTTTGAAGTGACGTTTTTTCATTAAATTTATGGAAAATTTTATTCATCAAATTTTATTAAAACTAGTCATTATACATAGTATACTTATATAAATAAAAAATAATTTATGTTCGGTAAGAATATTTTGTGAATAATATTTTACAATAAACTCTAAACTTCTTAATTTTTTTATCGATTTTTTTTATATCCTAATACACATACAATATATACTAACTTGTATCAAAAATATTTCTTTTAGACACAAAAATAAAAATAAGAGATGTTCACTGTTGCTGAGCGCATTTATAAAACTACCTTTCAATATTGTTTATTATATAATATGTACAATAAGTAGGTTTATAATATAATAGAAGACTTTCTTATGGACATTGACAAATATTTGTTGTTAAAGCCTAAACCAGAAACACTACAACGACCATCTCATGGTGAATTTATTAGAGCGTTTAAGTACAAGGAGTGAAAACAAATGTGCGATACAAAAGGTCTTTGAAAAAGCACACACACACACACACACACACACACACACACACACACACACACATTCGATAGGTTATTTCTACCTCTTGGAATTCTTTAACAAACCGTAATATCGTCCGGCTTCTTGTATAATAATAATATAGAATGTGTGAGTGAAATGTAAAATAGAAATAGTGACTGGTTAAGGTAGAACAGTAGCAGAAAAGTCCTGAAATATGTTGGGGGGGAAAGGAACCAGAAAGAATAGTTTTTCTTGAGACAGTGACATATCCGTCTAATCAATGGATACCTAATAAATTTGGAAAGGGAGTGTCAGTGTGAATTAGGTATATTACACGGTAGTAAATTTCTCACGTTTAACCTGTATACCTACTCGTACATAATAATATATTATGTACATTGTCCTTAGAAACAAATTGACTGTTTGGTGTGAGTACAAACATCTAATACATTCACTGAAAAAACTTTATGTTATTTATTATAAGAAAACATCATAATTTCTGGTATTTGCCACATTTCTTTTAGCAAATTTTATTATTGGGTCATATAAGTATACCGTTTTTGTAAGAACATTTTCAATGTAAACAATATATTAGGTCGGTTCATAAGAAATTGCCGATTTTCATTTAGTCGTCAATGAACCGCACTTGAGCACGGACGTGCGTTACGTTAAGCGATATTTTTTATTATTTCGATTCTTTGGTGTGTTGTGTTAGTATTGTTACATTTTTCGGTTATATATTTCACAAATTTTATATTTTTAGTCCTTCATACAATATGGTCTCAACAAAAAATTTACGTATATTTTTTTTGTATGAATATAAACTTCAACACACCGCGGCAACGGCTACAAAAAACATCAATTCAGCCTTTGGGACAGACACCACTAATGAAAGAACCGTTCGGTTTTGGTTTTCCAAATTTCGTTCTGGTGATACCAGCCTTGAAAATAACCCTCGTGGAAGACCACCATCTGTTATTGAAAATGTGGAATTAAAAAATATTGTCGAATCTAATCCTCAAACAACCGTTCGTAAATACGCAGCAGAACTTGGGGTTTCTCATTCAACGATTGTTCGACATCTGGGTGCTATTGAAAAGGTGAAAAAATTGGATAAATTGGTACCCTATGATTTGACCCAATGCAATACCCTATGCAAAAGAGACCGCATACTTCACAACTGACCATTTCAAAATTAAACGAATTAAACATTGAAGTTCTTCCTCATCCTCCGTATTCACCAGACCTTTCTCCTACAGACTTTTTTCAAACATCTGGACTTATTTTTGAAAAATAAAACGTTCACCAACGAAATCGATATTATTAGGACCTTTGATGACTTTGCGGCTTCCAAAAATCAAGAGTTCTACAAAAGTAGAATTTATTCTTTGCTAACTCGTTGGCAAAAGACTGTTGATGTAAATGGCAATTACTTTGATTAATAAATATTTTTATATTGTTACAAAAAATGCATTTTTATTTGTTGTTAGAAATCGGAAATTTCATATGAACCGACCTAATACTATATAGATGTCGACCAATACAATCGGATATGAATTTTAGAAGTATATATATTTTTATGAATAAAACATTATGAAATCATAGTTCGTAATAACATCCCAGGTATCCTTCACAGTAAGCAATATGACTGAGGTATTAAAGTGGAGTAGGATCGCAGGATTTCTTAATTAAGAGTCCGAAACTATGCCACCAGGGTACCGATCATCCTGAGATATACATAGACTTAAGAAAAAGTGCTAGATAAATTAAATTTCATCTGTTGTTGAATCAAACTACTTTGATCATCATTTCTCTGCCTGTCATACCAAGGTGCTGACAAATGTTATTTTTCATATATAATGATACTGAAAAAGTCAGTCTCATTCAGATTATCAATGTCACGTCTCGAGATAGGTATTGCGAATAAAGAAACGTAGAACAAGCTGGAGACAGTTTTGTTGTTAGCGAAACCTTGAAATGAATTAAATTATGTTTATGAAAAGTTTCCTATACTGATTACAAAGTTTGACGTTAGTAGAGGTTATATTTTACACGATTTATATTTTTATATTAGTATCGAATAAAATGTACAAAAAATCACTTACCAATATGAGTCTCTAACTCTTTTATATATGTTTTATATGTTTTCAAGTGCACATTAGAAAGTGGTTATTTATAAAACAACAAATGAGGCACGCTTTCGAGCCTGAAGTTTCAAATTTTTTTTGTAATTTTTTTTTTTAAAAGATATATCTGGGTTTTGTTATAAACCCAAATACAACTTTATATACCTTCCACAGTAAGCTAAAAGCTTGTGTCGTGAAAGGGGAGTTTGCCGGCACCTGGTATCGAACCGCGGACCCCTTGTTCAAGAGGCCGAGACTCTACGTCCAGGCTACCGACGAATTCATTAAAAGGATAACTTCTATTTGTATTATAATTATTATTATATGTGTATTCTCATGATATTACCAAGACAATCTAGTATTATTTTATTATTTCATACAAGATTATGCCAGTTTGGGACTACCTTGATCTATCTGAATTATCTGTACATCCTGTTTAAATGTTCTTGCTTATCCCTCTTATGAAACATTTGTTATATTTCGTTAAATAATATGATAATTATCACAATTTTAGTCCAATCATCGATTTTTAGTCAAGATACGTCAAATCTTTAATATGTCAAATAATACGAGTATGTTATTAAGCACCATTGTTTCTTTTTTACTCAATATTGCTTCTACTATTTTTCTAAAGATTCCATGAATGAATGAATTCATCATCACAAAATTCTGTCTATGAAATATCAAAAACGTTTGAAAACATCGGTAAAATCATAATTATCTAAATACAGCAATGTGTGTTATAAGTCATTGTGTACAAAATTTATTCGTGCATTCGTATTATTGAGCAATAAGTTAAACAACAAAGTCAAAAATTTTGTTAATTTAGGTACTTTAACCTATTTAGGAATTTATTTTTATTAATGTTTTCTTCAAAATACCAGAATAATTTATTATCGCAGCCTAAATTAAATATTCATGTACCTTTTTGTACTACCACCTACAAGCGGTAGCTTCAACCGAAATTATTTTTACATTAGATTCGCACAAATATTCACAAATAATTGCATAAATAATTAAGGGCAAAATAATGAAATTCCCATCTAAATCACACATTCTTATATAAACACGCATGATAAACCTGAATCCACATTGCAATAACCTACCTCCCTACATAATGTAGAAGAGCTCGTGAAGGTTTTGAATTATTAAGCCATCTCTATTTAGAAGATCTCTGTGCTAATAAAGCCATCTCTTTATACTTCATCATTCGATCAAAAAAGTGTACCCACATAGGTATGTTCATCAGTATTGAGCGTCTATCCAAAATTTGCTTAGTTACTGATCAACTTTATTAAAAATGAAGACATAAAAATGTTGGGGAAATATTTCAGCTTTTATGAAATTTATAACATTACATCCCTTACACGTTTTAGCTCCTCGCAAGGAACACAATATGTCGTCTTTGATGGGACCCTTGGATAAAGGTGACCGGATCTGTTTTATTGGTCTCTAAACCTGCGATAAATCGTGTACGAAACAAAATAAGGTCCCCTTTCTCAGTATCGTGTCAAAGGCAGAGGCTACCGTCCCTTCCCTCTCTTTCACGCCCCTTAACCTTTGATGCAAGGACACTTTACATACCTACATAAACATAGGAACTATACTTAATACTGTTGTGTATTAAAATCCCCAGATAAACACATTATGATATTGACGCTACTTACTCAATCCACTTGTTCCTTGGAGTCCATAGCAAAGCCTAACTTTTATGTAAGCTTTCATGTATCATTCTAAAGACAGTTATACGTCAGTACTGTATTTGAACCTGTCATCTATTCCCGGCTTTTTTGAAACAGCTTGATTGAATCTTAGATTTCAAGCCATTCACAGGCAAATCTATATAAGTATGATGATTGTGGTTGGCGGTACCCACGTATCTTTGATTTCGTGAACATGATTGGAATGTTATATCACTTTGTCTCCAACTCAATTTCAAAAATAGTCTCAATTTCATACCTGCGTTTTTTATACGCGTGCCTTGGGTATTTTATAAAATTATAAACATAAAACCAATTAAAATCACAAAAACAAATATTTTTTAGTTAATATCTTAAATTTTAAATTTTTATTTTTCTAGAATTTCATATTTCATTATACATGAATTAGTCTCCCACTCTTCTCCGTAAGTTTTCGAGTGTGCTATAAAAAGCAGGTTTTCGAAATAATAAAGACATTTACATCTTAAATTCAGCGATGAGATTTCATTCTTATATGTTTTTACACGCCGTGTCTATTAGTTGTCCAAATGAATCATCATAAAATCAACTGAAACAATATTACAAAATGAAGAAAAATAAAATGAAATCAAAAATTTAAAAATAATCTAACAACTTAGGTAAGTACCTAGGTACTTTCTTACATGCATAAGGGTCCTCTGGCCAAACGTACACGTAGCTGTACTTACATAATTTTGTGGTCTTCCCGGTGAGTTTCTCTCAGGTAGTTTTCATTGGACAGTATTTGGGTGCAAAGCAAGTCGTTTATGTGTATTATATTATAAGATATATTATACGATAAGTATGGTTTAAATCGCAATATATGCATCACTTGCAGGGTAGAGAAGAGAGTACAAGGTGTTCCGATGCTTACGAATCGGCTTAGGATGGCTTAAGCTCTTTATACCATGGCAACGTTCAACAATTCCACCACTATCTCTTTAATTTTTCTCTCATATCAATCCTTTCAAAGCGAGTGACTGCACCCATCACATCCAGAACAATGTGAAACAGGTAATTCTTCTTTTTCCCTGACCTGGAATCGAATTCAGAACCTCGTGATTCAAAGGCACGAGAATTACATTCCTACCACAATGACCGACAAATAAGTTTTCACATACGAATATGTATGTATTTGTTTAATTATTTTCTTATAACCTCCTATTTTAAATAAATCAGTATTAATTATTTTTATGAAATGTGAGTTTACTTCTCAAAATGTATTTAAACACTGCTCACAATTCTAGTTATATTAATCGAATAAAAAATATTCCTAAACAATAAAAATAGCATCCCATCGTTAAAATTTTTGTTCCCCTCCAGTCATCCTTGAAATAGAGTGTGTAGGTACATTTTAATATTTTGTATTTCCTATATACAAAAGAAAGGAAAACAAATTTTACCATGCTTGTTACTTGCACATTTATTATTTAAGTAAAGCTTTGTAGCTGAAATAATGTAATATATCAGAATGTTGTTTGAATTAAGAGGGGATTGAAAATAAAGCAGCGGTATTGCTTTGGGGAATGTTTTTAGGACTCCCACTCCCTAACAAGAATATTTGGCTTACGAGAACTTTAAATCTTCACTCTAACGCGTGTCCAAAACCAAAACTTAATAAAATCTTTTGAATGTCTTGAAAGTATTTTTTACACTATACATAGTAAGGTAGGTACATAACGACCATAAATAATGTTTTCCGTTAATAGCCTGATAAAAAATAAAAATGTTTCATCTGCACTTTTTATTATGACATCATTTACGCTATAAGTTAGGTATCGATTTATTCTATTGTAGATGTGACAAACTTAGAAAGCGGTGATAATTTAAAACAAAAATATCGTTTAAAATAGTCTCAGTTAGTATTTCAAAATTGATTTTTATCATCCTTTATATATTGAAACTCTTTTCTGAAATATTCTAGTATAAAGAGATTCTTTCAATGACTAATTAGTGCGTGAGCGTATGTGTTGTGTTATTATTAACTTTAGTAACTAAAGTAAAGAAAGTTAAGCGCTGAGACAAAGTAAGGTGAAAACTGATTCAGTCTGAAATGAAAATGAAAATTTGTAGGGTTCTCGTGCATTTATGTACCAAGCACACCCCCGCATTCGATTTTTAAAATATGCTTTTTTATTAACGAATACTTTGAAACTAAAATCAAGTTTTTTTTTAAAGTTAAAGTTTGATATTGGTAATAAATATTTGTTTTCATATTTTATCAAATCAAAATATTCGTGGGGTCTACAAGTTTTGAGAGTTTGTGTACCAAACTTGTTGAAAATTGAATGTTTTATCGTTTTTTGCTAAAGGGGCCCTTTATAATGTTCAGTTTGAACCATTGCAGTTATAAAAAAGTCGTACCATTAGTATATCTAGTGAGTTACATTTAATTGGATTGGTCTACGACAAGCTTGGTTATTCTTCTCCATTTCTCACTATCCTCTCCCAGTCTTATCAGTTCAAGCATGTTATTTCATACAAAAAAAAATATTTATCGTGACAAAATCAATACAATCGGTTTTAAATAAATCACCCACATAAAATGATTTTGGTATCGCGGCGCCTTTGTGGAGTATAATCGTCATGTTTGTATATTGAATGATGGCAATAATTTGTATCTATGAGGCTTACTCCTAAAGTATATTATATTATTATAATAATGTGTTTCGCACCCCACAGTTCGGTAGGGATTTTGTGGGGTGCGTTCTACCCTTTCTTTACAGTCCTTTCACGGGGTGTCGTCCCTACATGTACTTATACAAAATTATACTTATACAGATTCATGATGTGTACCTAGTTGTAGATATATTTATATTGTAAACAAAGAATATAACATACCGTCATGTACTTCTACCGTATGTACTGAGTAGATTTTTTCACTTGACATGGGTCCCTTCAACATTTACCCGTATTATGTATGTACATGAAAATATGTGAAAATTTAACAAATACGGAAATACACAGGACCACAAGTGTACATTATATAACGTGTTAATGTATTGTAGTAACATTTCACATTTGATTGTTCTAAGTATATAATTATACTGATGTTACGAACATTAGTAGATCCGAATACTTTATTAATATTTGGATGCATCCTCCTCGTCCGTCGGAGGATGAAGAAGATGCTATGGCACAAAGATGAAGCTCTAAATACTCACCGTTTATTTTTATTATTGCCACAAAGCTTAAATTTTTTCTTGTTATATGTTTGAAAACCAAATCCATCATGGTTTTTTTCCATTTTCTTCCATCATGGTTTGATGAAAAAAATCCATTTTCTTCCATCATGGTTTGATGGAAGAAATCACTTTATAGCGATAATCTCGCCACTGCATATCGTCCTAGTTTATTGAATTTTGTATTGTTTTGTTACCACTGTTATATAATGATGATGTGCAAAAAGAGTAAATAAATAAAAATTCTTGACTCATCACACATTATTATTCAATTACTCCTTAGCCTTAACGTTCTTCGCCCGGAAAGGGAAACGAGCCCTTTCTATTCAGAGCAATTCTCCGCCAAATCCTCCATTGACATTCCTCACGGTTACTTTTTTATATTGTTATGATGTGAACAATGTGTTATGCTATGAAACTCTCTCCGTCTATCTAAAACATCACGAAATCTCCTACAAGTGGGATATTCAACAGAATAAGTGCATAATATAAACATGCAAACTGTCCTCTCCGATGTTATTCTACTCGACGTTTTGGGCTGCCTTGACAATTACATATTTGTTAAATACATGTATTTGTTTTATGATTCTTGAGGACACAAATCCTTGTTCTTAGTGAGTCCTTCTGCTTCCTTGAGATGGATGCGCCCATTCCATAAACTGACTAATTCGATTATTTGGTATATGCTTAACCTGGCTAATTCAATTATCTGACAAATGCATTTTAATCGTGCGTGCATCTACAATTGCAACAGAGTGTTTCCAAATATATGTCATAATACATGTAGAAACAGAACGCTCAAGTTGTAAATATTTACGCATATTTTTTTAATTTTTAATTTACTTAGTTAATCAAGTTATAAAGATAACATTTAATTTTCTAACTTATGATACCTTATGATTAACTACCACTATTATACTTATTTTCTTTTTCAATTATCTTACATTATGAATCAACTTTATATAACATAACTATTTAAACTAAACTCATCCGTATTTGTAGTTTTTGAATTGTAATTATTCAGTTCATCACTATTTATTGCCTTTTTTATTTTACGTCACGGTTGAATTTCTATTTTAAAGATATATGTATAATGAGACTTCTATTGCAGTAGTCTTCAACCTTTTTATTGCCGCGGACCGGTCAATGTTTGATGATCTTACCACGATCCGTTCAGGCGGAGTGAAAAATAAAAGAGAGGACTTTTTGTGCAGATTCCCAAATTTCAGAAGTTGTTCTAAATGCGTGCTCTAGTATCACCAAATTTTTCAAAGGTATAAGAATTTGACATATTATTCGTGGTCTTCTCAGTTTTATTAAGAAATATTTGAACAAAAATGGACTGACCTTTATTTACCCCAGTGGACTGGGGGTTGGAGATTATTACTTTACTGTATCTATCTACGATCTGCCTACATCTTTCACTCAAACAAGTTTTATAATAGTCATCTACTTCCACGAAGGTAGGGAAAATACAGGATTTGTATTTCAGAATTATTTATTTATTAAGCTCCAAAATTTTATATAAAGTAAACTAATAGGTAGATACATCATGTGTATTGAGAAACGTTTTAAATATCTAAACGATACTTAAGTGGGCACAGAACATAATAGTAGTAAATCATTTCTAAATAATAAGTGAATAAGTGATCCCTCTTCTATGAATACCAGATGAATGAAATGAAGTTTTTATACCAATCATCAGTTTTCCTATATATATATTCTTATGGTAGGTACCTACTCCAACTTCTATTTCAATAGCTAGATATTTTCATGGTACTGCATAATTATACGAGTACCTATATAGAGACGTAGATAGATGTATAAAGATTGAATAGTTTTTATTCTTAAAAATACTTATTTTACAATACCGCAAACACTCACTAATTACATAGATATAGAGGGTATTTTTTCCCGGATTATTTCGTTCCCGGGAATGCCGGGAAATCTAAAAAAAATTAAATTTGAGGTGCAAATTGCAAAAGTTTTACGGTAAAGTTAAATAAATGTTGTTTTTGAAATTTAAAAGAGTTTATTTTTACTGAAATGATACTTCCTCAGCACGTGTGACCAAATTCTCCGAAAAAGCCATTAAAATAATGTTTATCTATAGTATATAAGAAGTATATAATAATGATGTTAAAATCCATTGGATTGGTCTGCAACGAGTTTGGATTTTCTTCTTCATTCCTCCCTATTCTCTGCCAGTCTCTTCAGCTCCACGTACGAGCCACAGTTCATGTCCCTCTTCAGTTGGTACATATATGTACGCATCTCTTGGTCGGCCTCTGCCATTTGTGCCCTCGCACATTTTATATCCATTTTATACGCACACTAATAATGTTATGTAGGTATATTGTATATTGCAGGTGGATCTATGATACCTACCATATGTAATTTTTTTCAAAAATAAAAAAACTGATTCCAAATTATTCGTCTTATTAAACCGCATCTACCGGTATTAAACTTTGCGTTTAGATAATTAGTAAATGTCATCAAGCAAAACTGTATTTGTTTTTAATCTCTTATAAAATCTTGACAAATGCTCATACGAGTTTTCAGATATCCACCGACAATATTCTTCATGATATATTGGGATTTAATATCCCCTGACATGAACCTACATGCACATTTGCAAAATTACATGAATATTATAGTATGAAATAGAATTTCATATGTTCAGAAAAATACGTTGTGTGTAAATGCAAACATTATATAAAATGAATGTATATATATAATGAGTTACAATCCATTGGATTGGTCTGCAACGAGTTTGGACTTTCTTCTCCACTCCTCCCTATTCTCAGCCAGTCTCTTCAACTCCATGTATGAGCCACAGCTCATGTCCCTTTTCAGTTGGTCCATATAGGCGTCTCTCGGTCGGCCTCTGCCATTTGTGCCTTCGGTCCCACCCTCTGCGATTGCGATGAGCAGTCCTGGGTGCCTGATGTTGTGGCCAATCCAGTAAGCTCGTTGTTGGCAGATTCTTTAGAGGAGTTGCCTTTTGTCGCCAACCCTGGTTAACACTTCTTCGTTTTCGACGTGTTCTGACCAGTGAATCTTCAGCATGCGTCTATAGCACCACATTTCAAATGCCGCTAACCGTCCGCTTTCACTCTTGCTGATGGTCCACGTCTCGCACTCATATAGCAAAATGATCCACACAAAGGCGAGATTCTTCCTCACGCTTAAATCAATATTAGGGGATTCCAATATTTTGGATTTTTTGTTAAAGGCAATTCGTGTCTGGTTTAATGTGTAAAGGGAAAACACAAAACAATACAAAATATAACAGTTTAATATCAAAGCATAACGCCTGGTCATTAGTATTTTTGGCAAAAAAAGAATTATGTATACCCATGTTCAATTTGGATAACCACTTAAAAAGGTGACGCTACTTTCTATAATTCTTTTGAGGGAGATGGTATATCTATTAGTTTATATAACTTCAAACTAATTAATTAAAAATTAAACACTTCTTTAGTACATTCACTGACTTTATAGCAGGCATTCAAAAGCTAAGAGAATGTACCGTGGGTGAAACGCATTTAAATCAGCCTGAGCTGATTCATGAGTCCAGTAAAATGTGCAAACTATGATGAACATTAAAAGTAATAGGTATAAATATGTTAGTCCCCTTGGCAAGCTAATGATGTTTTTTTAGGATGTCAACAATAGTTCAGAATTAACTCTAATCGATAACGTAGTAATATGGTTTAGAAAAATAAATTAGACAAATGTAGACAAATAAAAATGTATCCGTTCTCTGAAGAAAACTCACTAAATGTGGAAGTACACGAGTATATAATACAAATGTTTGGCACGTGTACTTATACAGATGGGCAGACAACCACAATGTCCAGATTATATATACATATATCTATGGTTCAGGAGCGTGATTTTTGAATTAAATATTCTGTAAATACCATTAGTTATTAAGAGTTTCCACGAATAAATTAATAATTTAAATAAAAACAGTAACTATTATCACGTCTACACTAAAGTTTTGTCTTTTACGGACGCTTTTAGCAACGTATTTTCGTCTTTAATACCTATTAATAATGCTGGCTTAGTTGCTCCTGTTGTTAAACAGAATACACAAAGGTTCATTAGAATATTTGTCAGGTTAAATTACAATCAATATTATTTTATTATCAAGATAACGTGAGGTTCTAAAATTATCATTAATATTCAATTACGATTCTGCGTACATTTGATTACTATGTAAAATGGTTCTACTTTGTACGCATGGATCACTTTCATTCGACCGTCTTCTGATTGTTATTCCCTATATTCCCATGATACAACTGATAAAGCTGGTACATAGGTATTATATTCAAGGGTGTAACTGGTGAAATTTATTTATTTTACCCAACATTCCTTAACATCTCTGTGAACTTTGCGTAAACTGATACGAACTTTCTTAGAGTTTATCGTGGAAAAATCTACCTTATATTAAGATTATCTTTGACACAACTCGACTACAGCTCACTCTCATTCCAATACCATGATTACAGATCGATAACTTTATTACTCAAATCGGTCATATAATTTGTTATTATTTTTCAAATATTTTAGTTTCAACCAGGGAATAATTACACCGATTTTATGTGAAAACATTGAAAAACATAAATAGATAAACCTGGAAATTTTTGGGACATAAACATTTCTTGAATTTAGTAAGTGTAGTGTAGCATTTTTACTTACGTAGAGAAACATTAAAGCAATGAATATAATAAAAACTTTTTGAATTGATTCTGTACTAAAGTTAATCGGGCATTTGATTTGAACGTTCTATACTATTATTGACGAAACAAGTTTCATGGTTAGGTAGGTACTCTTATTACTCTCATGTATCAAAAACTTACAAGTGATTTTGAGTGCTCCTCTTTATAAGGTTGAATGTTGTAGCATCGATTTCAATTGGCAGTTCAAAATAGCAGGAAAATCAGGATATTTCAAAAATACGATATGAAAATCAAAAGTCTGCGAATAGAGAGCAAAGTCAAAATATATAAAACTTACCCTAGATCAATTTTGACATAAATTTGTTATAGAAACTCGAACGGATACTGTAAGAAAAAATGTACCTATGCTTGTGTAGATGACATTGGGAGACGGGGAAGGTAAACAAGAAGATATTGGCGTGAACAGGACGAAAGATTGTGATACATTAGTCCGCTTGCTACCCTGTGGTATGAATCGATAAATTTATGAAAACCTTGTAAAACAAAACTTTATCGTAAATGTCAAAGTGATAGGAAAATAATGTGATGAAAATAGGCTAGGATTATACTGTCCTATAAAACATTAGTGACTGAGGTATGTGAAGAAAGCCAAATGATATAGTAAATTTTAATTTAAAAAAGATCCGCTAATATTTGACCATAAACACAAACATTATGGATCGAAAGAACGTGAATTGCTTTTTTTAATTACACTATCATGTTATCTAAACATTTATATTTGCTGATTGTGAAAACAATGTCGAGTAATAAAATGAAATTTATGTATCGATGTCAGACTGTAATAACGACCTGCGTTTATAAATACCAACTATCTCTGTATAATTATAATTAATCCAAGTGTTTTCAATGTAAACACCATTTGCAGTTAATCCTAAATAGCAGATCCACAGGAGAAATAACTTTAATAGCACTATTAAGTATTGAAGAATATTAAAATATGTAAATTGGAAATAAACACCTTTTCCATAGTTATTCATGTAATAATCCAATATTCTGTTTAATATCGACATTTCATTACGAACCTAAATAAACAAGCTGAGTCTGCAATGCGTCGCCCTGAAATGGATCCAATGATAAGGCCAATGGGTATGATAAATATAGTGTTTAAATACCTATTTGTTTATGGAAGCTGGAACATGTTCCTTTAAACATAAGTTTTTTGTTTACTTTTTACTTAATTCTAATATTTTTCAAGATTCACGATCGTGTATAAAATTTTCTTTACAAGCATATTTTCGCAAGTTTTTGTATATTTATAATTTAGAATCAATAATATCCTATAAGAGTTATAAACCATTGAAGAGAGTTAAAAATTATGGCTTTGCCTTTTTGTATATTGAATTTTGAAGTTCGAGGTGTCAGCTATTTCAAAAACATTGATTCGTCATTTTTCAATTAGTTTTAACGTTTATCAGAAAAATATTTAAACTGCTGAATGTAGAATAAAAGGCTAAAATGACGTAGGTTTATCAAAGATATGAACTGGTAAAAGAAAATAGGGGTGGAAAAAATACACATTTGAATTTCACTTAATTTCTGGTACACAAGATTACCATCAAAATTAGATTTTGAAAACATTATAAAACAAAAAGACTTGGTTAAATATCTGCCCTCGCTATTTTCGCTTGTGTTTTAGAGAAGTTCAAGATGGAGATTATTTTAAACGAAAAAAATATTAGGGTTACTTTCAGAGAAGCCGCTTCTTAATTATTGGTGTTATCTCAACTGGAAATACAAAGGATTCTTTGATATCCAAAGTTGTGTGCCTACATTAAGACATCAATTAAAAAAATCATCTTTAAGGTATACAGTTTTCATTCTCCTCGAAATATTTAGATAAGGCTCTTATCTTCTTGGCTGTTTCTATGTCAAAGTGCTTGAAAAGATATTAATATATATTATTTAAGAGTAGGTTTTCTATTTAAATTCTTGTGAATATACATTTCTTCAATAATAAATAAAATGCGGAGGAATGATGAAGAATAATACAAAACCTTCTTCCAGATTTACACAATTTTTGATACGTAAATAAATTTTCACCTCATCACACATTTATAAGACTTGTTTTGATATCAAATACAGCCTTTTTGTACGTGTGAGTACATTTTCTCTAAACTTCAAACGACATCCTGTTCATCATAATCCACATGCTCATTTTATTGTACTACATACTCCAAATTATACTCGTTTACATATTGTATATACCTTAACGATATAGATATCTACATGTACGCTTTAATGAATGAAAATCTATCTTTTCCTTGCGTCGGTGTTTAGATAATTAAATTCCACGACGGAATCAAAAACAAATGGTATTTTTACTACGTTTAAATATAAACCAATGAATTAAATATTTATTTTATTTTTTTTATTCAGAGAGACGTTTTTTGTCGAACTAGAATTGTTTGGTAACTGTTATACATTGATATCCTCAAAAGAATTGAACATTAATCCTCGTTTCCAAATGTGACATTGGACAATAGACATTCCATTTTTTTTAAAAAGATATATTTGGGTTTTGTTTGTTATAAACCCAAATACAACATTATACACCTTTCACAGTAGGCTACTAAAAGCTTGTGTCGTGAAAGGGGAGTTTGCCGGCACCTGGTATCAAACCACGGGCCCCTTGTTCACGAGGCCGAGATTCTACCTCCAGGCTACCGACGAACTCCTCATAATAATAATTATTTAGATGGTGTACTAGATACTTGATTTACTTGAAGGGGAATATGGTTGTAACTTTTATTTTGAAAGTTTGATTGCTGACCACATGAGCTAAGTTATAAGAAAATAGTGAGAGACTGTTAGCCATTCGACATCGAGTCAAGAGAGAAAAGCAAGTAATAACGAGAAACTAAAACAGAAGAGTTGATGGGGTAAGAAGAAGAACTAAACGGGGTGAGGGAGAGAAATGTGTAACTTTGGAGTTCTTGTTGGTTGCTTTAATAATGTTGTTATCCCGGCACGGTCGAAGAACACGCCCAAGTTTTGCTTTTAACTACAAGTACGCCTTCTAATTCCATACTCCACATGCCTAAATAACAAGTACCTATGTGAGACTATATAAAAATAATAATATCTTCGCTGAGTTTTTCACACTGAAGTGTTGAACCAATATAAGTCGGTGTTAGTACTTACTTCTGGGAATAATAGCGTAACGATGTTCACTGTAAGGTACAATGTGAAATTTCTCACTTCAAACAGTCATATTTTTTGCTGCTTGTTCTGTCGATCTCGACTTCAAATTATTTATGTTCTGGAGCAAGTAATATCTCATAAATTATGATTAAATAATAATTATATTAATCTTCATTCATAATATCCTACATACATACATACATCTTCTTCCCCTTGTCCTTTTTGGGTCGGGGTACCTAGGTACCTCCTCCAGAGATCCCTGTCCACCGCTGCTTCTAGGACCTCTGGCCACTCCAAACCAAGCCTTTCAAGTTCGACACCTGTTCTTGCCTGCTTCTTCTAGGGCGGCCCACCGGTCTTCTGCCCTCTCCTACAGCCTCCAAAGATGTAAGTGGTAGTCTGTCTTCTGGCATGCGGAAAACGTGACCCAACCATCGCAACTGCCACCTCTCTATATGCAGGAGTACTGGTTCCACCTTAAGAGCCTCACGAACATACGTATTCCTTATACGGTCTCTCAATGACACCCCACCTCCTCTGAAGAACCGCATTCCGCTGCCTGTAACCTTGATCTCACGCTCTCCGTGAGCATCCAAATCTGGTGTCCATACGTGAGGATAGGATGGTACATAATATCAAATAACATAATTTTGATAAAACGATAGCCTTGTACAAGTAATGAATACTACAACTACTACACTATCATAGCATATTTCACAAGTGGGGTAGCCATCTAACCAAATGCATGTAATAAACATGCAAACTGTTTCCTCCTTGCCGACAAAAATTAAGATATTCAGGATGGATGACGAATCTCTTCGCTGAATTTGTGTTGAGAAAGGATTAATGTTTGATAACATCATTAGTATCCAGCTGACGTATTTTAATAGTTAAGACTTATCGATATCTCATTGCCGCATTATGTATATATTATTTTGTCTACCTCACTAGTCTGCTGGCTTCTCCATGAAACATGCATAATATCACATAATCCGAGAAAGATTTTTTAAAAAAATTGCAAATCACCGGTCCCCTCCGTTTCAGAGATTTCTTTACATTTTTTACAATTAAGTCACGTCTGCATGACAGTATAAATCATTATAATGCTTCATCTAAGGCTTGCACGACGGCGGGTAGAGGAATAATGAAAGCTCAACAGTCTGCATCAGAAAGAATTAAAGTAAAATAAACGCTTTCTATCCTCTGCTGAAGTGTCATGCGACAAAAGTAACAAGTAATGAAGATTAATCCGTCAGGCATAGCTTAAGAAAAATAATGCACGCCAAGAGACAGGATATAAGTTAAAATAACACGTCATGCTAATGGAGACAAACTATTTCATATACTTTTTTTAATTATTTTTTCCTCTACATTTGAATGTATAATAAAACTATATTACATCAAATAATATAACCCAATCTTATGTAGATCCAAAATTTTCAAAACAATGTTTTATGCTATTTTTTATGTAAACTGTATGAGTAAGTTATTTCTTTTAATCATTAAGTTATTCATCTACATATAATCACATGATGTTAAGAAATTTGCTTGTTCCTCTTTAACTATAGATCCTTCATAGATTTAACGATACAATATTGACAAATATGCTAGATCTCAGAGACCACGAATCTAAGTAAAACCTCTTATTCAATACATTCCTGATTGAGTGTGCTCAATATAGGTTCAACAGTCCTGAAGGTCACTTGCAAGGCTTTCAAGGCAACGAAACGTCGTCAAATTTCCATAGGTTTATTAACCGCGATATTTCTTTTTATAGCATAAATGTTTGACACTGATGGTAATGATTATTATGAGGATTTTTTTTTATTTAATAATTAATTATACTAAATAAATAAAGTTGCACTGTAAACTAAGCAAATGAATGATTTGTATTTTTGTTTTAAAAATTATATTTTTTACAATCAACGTTTGAATATATTGCAGTTTCGGAGTCGAAGATATTTAAATAAATTTAATCTATTTCTGTTCTTATTTTTTTAGTAATTTTATAATGGTTTCAAAATTTGCTCAATACAACATCATATTGATTTGTATACGTATCGCCAGTTTGACGAAAATAACTAAGTATTGATTACATGTGTGAATAATAATCTTGCGCGAGTGATATTTTATATAATATGGCAGGCAAAAAAGAGCAAACAGCGAGTAAGTAAATATTCTGATATCGCAACAAACATAACTAATTACCTTTGAATAATTTTCTCGTCTATTTACATAGATATTACACAAATTTATTCAGCTAATTTTCATTCTCTTTGTACAAATGTCTTCACTGTTGGTAAAGAAGAACGTACAAGTGAGTTCGTATGTTATACCCCTATCGCTATTATTATTAAAGGATGTCGCTAGAATTTCTTAACACGTGTTAGTAACTTTTTCCCAACTCAAATTATTCCATGCTCTTACGCACACCCTTGTAAAACATTTCATGTTCAATTTGTTCCAGTTCAACAGCGGTGACTGTCAGTTTTCACTCTCTCCTATTTCAGAAACACGTCAGTGTCTTGCAAAATTTGCACTTTTAACTTGTAAGGGGTTTAAACGTACGTATATGTTTCCCTTATAATGCATCCCTATCATTGTTAAAGGTTTCGCCCACGCCCCTGTCGCCGCTCTTTAGCTTCTCTTAGTCACATTTTACATATTATTATAATAGACTATTCCTTTAATAAAAGTATCTTCATTTGAACTTACGCAAATTTGTGCCTTTAATATCAATTTTACTTTCTAAATTATTTTAAATGACCCGAAATGATTACGGATTTTGTTTGAACTGAATTGTATTTTTCTAATAATAAGAAATGTTCGACTCCTGAGCCGCTATTCTCGTTCCGTTTTTAAAAGATAAGGACAGTAGTAAGGACAGCTATCTCTAGTTAGGGATAATTGCTATTCTCGTTTAAAATTTTTGACATAAGGAATCCTTATCATAGAGATAATTGAGTGCATTGTCTTTAAAATTATCCTTAAGTTAGCGCCGGCATTTTACCCCGCGCTATCTCGTAAGGATACCATCTGTCAGTGGGAAATAACCTAATTATTACTAATTTATTGTTAAAAAAAATTAAAAATAAATACTTTTGCAATTATAAGTACTTAAGTTAATATGTTTATTGATTATTTTGTCGCTTAATTTAAAAAAAACAAATATCTAGGTAAAGAATAAAATACTAATAAATATAAAATAATAAAAAACAAATATCTAGGTAAAGACATTGATCTAATATTAGATCAATGGGTAAAGAATAAAAATATAAATGTAATTGGCGCTATGAAATTGTAAAAATGTCATGTAATTATCATTGTAAAAATTTAAAGCTGTAATAAATAAATAAATAATAAATAAATAAATAAATAAATAAATAAATAAATAAATAAAATACTCACCTCATTTTTATAAAATTAAATAATACGTGGTCGTAAACGTTTTAACCAGAGTTTTGCCACCAAATTTGCTACTATGTTACTATTATGCATGGATGTATATAGGTAGGTATTTACTCTATTTAGGTCCATGGTATGGACGCCGCTTGGATTTTTGACAGCCCATATTATTCACCATAGTAACTCAATGTTACTATGGTGAATGCGATGTTGCCTATGTCAAAATCCTTAATTAGAGACGCCTATCCATAAAGTGCATTGTCCTTAACTTCGATACATCGAGAATACCAATTTATCTTTCGCAAGGGACAGCTATCTTTAATTAAGGATCCTTATCTAGAGACAGTAAACCAACGAGAATAGCGGCTCAGAGCCGCTATTCTCGATCCATTTTTAAAAGATAAGGACAGTAGTAAGGACAGCTATCTCAAGTTAGGGATAATTGCTATTCTCGTTTAAAATTTTTGACATAAGGAATCCTTATCATAGAGATAATTGTGAACATTGTCTTTAAAATTATCCTTAAGTTAGCGCCGGCATTTTACCCCGCGCTATCTCGTAAGGATACCATCTGTCAGTGGGAAATAACCTAATTATTACTAATTTATTCACCATAGTAACTCAATGTTACTATGGTGAATGCGATGTTGCCTATGTCAAAATCCTTAATTAGAGACACCTATCCATAAAGTGCATTGTCCTTAACTTCGATACATCGAGAATACCAATTTATCTTTCGCAAGGGACAGCTATCTTTAATTAAGGATCCTTATCTAGAGACAGTAAACCAACGAGAATAGCGGCTCTGAATGTAGAAGTGTTAGATACATAAGTGGCAACGTAATCTACATTCTTTTTATAAAATTCTCTCAATATGCGGGTAGGTACATATAAAAATATGCCAACATTTCGTTTTGTGGGTCGATCAATACGGATTCACAATAATTCTTTAATATATTATTATTATTATTACGTAAGTTGTTTAGCTCCGCGAGTTTCTTTTTCCCAACTTGTAGGTTCTTTTGTTCCTAATTTATAAATACAAGATACAAGAAGCTAATACGAACTATTTAAGATTAATTACTATCTTGAGACATTAACTCAATATGTTTCAGATATAATATTTTATGCTTCCTGTGTACGCAGTCTTCGTGAAGTAATTTTTTGGGTTAAGAATGATTAATCACTTTACGTACTTGAACAATAAAAATATATCTTTAGCTAGAGATTTGTTATATTCACGAACCCAAAATAAATATTATTGTCAAAAGCGTTATGACCACTATTTGTTATAACTGGCGCTATTCACTTAAATAAACCTACTTTCTACCCTGATCGTCCTTACTAATCTATTTATTCTTTTCATTCTTTTCAGATTTTGAGCAGTGAACGAAATGGCCACAATAAATTCTTCGGCATTGTATTCTGCATCGTGGAGCATCTTGTGAAAAAAGTTGTAATAATAATAACAAAAAAGGTTATTATTTTTAAAAGGAAAATAACAAACAAGCACGCAATCAATTCTATCAGAATAAAATATAATACAACGATGTTGTAAGCGTACTCAAATAAAGGCAAAAAAGTCTCAATGCATATTACCCACTACTGAGAGAATAGCAATCGTGGTTACCAAAATACTTTATTTTATTTTATATTTAGAAAGTAAATATTAAGTCTTGTCATGAAAGAATTGTCAAAACAAGGCAATCTAAATAAACATTAATTAATTAGTATAATCACACACCTCAAATCATACTTAAGCTCTCTCATCAAAATTAAATTAATTTTATGTTTTTCATGAAGTATGTAAAAAACAGTTAATTACAAGAAAACATTTTATATTTATGCCTATATTTTTTATCCTTGTTCAAACGTAGCGAGAAGGTTTTTTTCCTTTTTGTTCAAATGACATATTTAGAAAGAGAAATGATATAACAAAAAAATCATTTTATTTTATTTTCTTTTCATATTCACTTATATATTTTCATAAATATAACCATTTTAATAAAATATTTTAGGGTAAAGAAAAAAAATTAAATAAACCTTCATGCCGTGTCAAAAATTAATCATTAGCGATTAATATTTATAGATGAAAAGTACAATGTGTAAATATTAATTAAATATTTAATCGGTGTTATGAGTAGTTACCGTTGATTAAAACTATGATTGAAATGTTAAAAAGTTTAAAGCACACAATATCGTTTACGATGTAAAAATACCTATGTGATCGTGTGTTAGCTGTAAAAAATAATTTGGATTTCAAAATGAAGCGTCGGACTTTACCAACCGTGCGTGAGGAGAAGTCTACATCGCAAGGTGAATGGGTACTATACGGACTGGTTGGTTTTGTGTCCATAGCGTGTTACACCAACGGAATGTCAGGAGACTTTGTCCACGATGACATTCCAGCCATCACGATGAACAAAGATGTTCTGGCGCAGAATCCTCTTAGTCATGTATTCAAGAATGACTTTTGGGGTACTCCAATGGCAGATATCAACAGTCACAAGTCCTATAGGCCGCTGACAACTTTAACATTCAGGTAAGAAAATGTATCCTATTACAAAACTTAGGCTATGATCACACATTACACACAAGAACAATATTATGTAAAAATGTACACCTATTATTTTGTGTTAAATACTTTTACATTTAGTTCTTTACGTATTCAATACGATTATTTTGTTGAGTGTATCGTCATTAACTTAGTTACACTTCATTTTAAATTATATTATAAAATGAATAATACATATTAAAACTAACGCACGGCCGGTTTCGTGGGCTCCACTATACTCTAGTGTAGATCAGCACCAGATAATGCAAACTCAGAGTCTGCGAAACCGGTTGGGCGTTAGTTATTCTCTGTAGAAACTCTAAGTTATAATAAATATGATAAATTTGGATATATAATTTAGGGGTATTTTAGTTTGAACCTTACAAAATATTCGCTAATTTTACCATTTACGGAAATTCATTGGATTTAAACCATCTAACATTTATTATAAGTTCATAGGGTAATATAGGGATCTTCACTGGTTTGCTTATTGCTAAATATGTTGTAGACCATTATATTTTTTGTATCAACTGTATGTATCCTGTAAAATTGAAATAAATAAATAAATAATTTCTTTATTATTTCTTAAAATGTGTGGTTAACACATAAAATATATTTAGAGAGTTGTTAATAAAAAAGTTCAATGAAGTGCTCACATACTTAAAAAGTCGAGGATATATTAGTATAAAATTATTAATATTTCAAATTTATTTGTAGGTATCAATAATCTATTTTTCAGCTATCAATCCAACAACGTAATTTACTTTCATAGCATCGTAGACTCATTCATAATTCAATATAGAATTTCTTTTTCATTACAATTATAATTAATGCAAGAACAAATAACAAGTACATCCTTTGTATGAAGGTATACTTTCTGAATTATGTATGTTATTTGTAGAATGGTAAATATCTTGAATTTTTATTTATAACAACATGAATTATTGAACATTTTTATGTAGGTACGTATATTGTTTGTGCCTAAAGCAGTAATTTGTGTATTAGACATGACTGAAGATGCGGCTGGTGCACTCGAATAGTGCGAGAGGGATGAAAATATGAAATACAAACGGTCCGCACCGGCTTCGCACGGGTAGATAGGTATTTTAAAAAAATAGTTTAAGAAAGGATCTCTAATTTTATTGAATGAATAATATAGCCTATGTCACCCGGGGATAGTGTAGCTTCCCACAAAGAATTTTTCAAATCGGTTCAGTAGTTTCGGAGCCTATTTAATGCAAACAATCATTTTTTTTTTTTTTTTTTTTTTTTTTTTTAATTTCTTCTTTTAAAAAAATCTTTATAATATTAGTATAGAAAAAAAATTTCGATCATTTCCCACGACTCTCGTTCCTGATAATTTATTTATTTTATTTATTTATTTAAACACAACATACGGCAATGCCTTTACAAATATACAGATAAACTTTATAACATCACACAATCATTCAACACATGTACAAAAATATAAAAACAGACAAAACATACTCCAGTTAAAGTCAAAAAATAAAAATGAAAATTTAAATACAAATATAATAAATTCATGAAAAGACAAATTTTAGTCACTAGTCAAGATATTAAAAAAAAAAACAAAAAATAATAATAATTTTAGAAGTGCACAAAAATACATGAACATGGAAAAATCCACTAGATCTGATCTGAAAGAAGCGATTCTATTATTTTAAACTTATATTCTAACAGAGATGTGCCAAATACGTCTACAACATCCGCATATTTGTTTCCAAGACGCTGCAATCTGTTGACAGACGAGTTAAAATCATAAGAAGTGCTGGAACTATTACAATAAAAAGGTAAAGCCTGTGGAGTAGCCCTTATGGGAACATGAAAATTTAACTTCAACAATATATCTGGACAATCAAGATTCCCGTGAATTATGAATAAAAACGCATTTTACTTGTGCTTATATTGATTTTTTTATCTCGGTTGCTGCGTTCATTTGTGATTTCATGTCAAATCCTTGATAAGATGATTTATTAATCCATTAAAATACACTGTATTTATTCAAATATTTTTTGACGATGTCAAAAAATAAAACGCACTCGGCCACTCTCTATCAATATTGTCATTGAAATGGGGTGAGAAATATTTACTAATTACATTTATAAAGTGAGCGCGTCTCATCAACACCCCTAAGGACAAACCGCAACTGAGTACGTGGTCATTAAAATTTATTTGTACCGGCACGATATATGTATAACAGCACAAAGGTATACTTTTTCCGGACTACATTTCTCTTATATTCATAGCGATAAATTGGTAGACATACCTACTCATTTTGAAACACGTGTAAGACGACTTAAATGTTCCGTATAAAATTATTAAATTATAAATTATGATGATGTTGAAATTTTACAATTAAAGGATACAGCAGTTCCTACTTTTGGATCTACCACTCTTTCCTGTTAGTTTGAAAGCGTCTTGTAAAAAACATACAAATGATCATAAACAAATATTTGACACCTTCAATTCAGTAGTGAGCCATGCCACCCACCACAGAGAGGACGACATGCGTATTTATCACACGTATTTAATCAACTGTTTACCGCACTTGAAGGACATATTGGGGTGGTGTTAAGAAAATACCTACCTATTTCTAACAGATAAGATGATCTACGACTACTTTACAATAATATCACATTTTCAAGAATATATTTATAAATAAAGAAGTACCAATAATTACTTTACTTTTTATGAAATAATTTGTGATCACACACTCTACAAAATTTATCAATTTGTCTCATTATGTACCTAAATTTTTATCAAAGAATATGTACAAATGTTTTTTTTAAGTCCAATTTATTTTTATAAATTATATTTTGTGTATTTTTAAAATCCACCTTTATGAAATACTTTATACGTATTTTATCGTAAATGAAATTTTAAATTATTACTTCTAGTATCTGAACCATCGAGGATAAAATAAAAATGTTTTCTCGGTTAATATACATATATATTTGTATATAAGTACACATAATCTGTATATTATAAAAAAGTATTTAGTTAGTGAGCGAGGACTAATCACACTTTAAATCTTTATTTTTTACGAGGAAGGTGATGACGTTAATGGCATTTAAGTACACATGAAGCGACCTTTTAAAATTTATTACACATTTGCCATTTATCTGGTTACCTTGTAGAGAACATCAAACAAGATTTATACACTATTCAATACTATGTTTCTATCACATTAAAGGCTGAGAGGGGTATTTTTTCCTCATAACGTCCCTCATCTGACTAACTGTCGTAACTGGTGAAATGTAAATTGTTCAGGAGAGCATTTTTAGTGTTTTGGCGTGCATAGTTTCGTCTCTCCCAGCAATACGAAAGACTCTAAATGTATTTTATTATTTTATTTGTATTTTTATGTATCTTTGAATCATTTTTATGATAAATTAATTTCCATAAGTATATTGGATTTTTTTTTATGCGCCGTCAAAGTAGATAGGACTCTTTGTGAGATTTTTTTTTCATGGCCATATTTAGTTGTGCTCAGATAGGACTTAACTATTTTAAGAGTCAAAGGTTAAAACAAAACGATTTTATAATATGAGAAAGTATATTAATTAACAAGAGTGTTTACAATGTAATAACAGCAGTTTTATGGAAAATAAAATGATAGTAAATCACTAGAAAATAAATTAGTATACAGATTATGGTGTTCGAGAGTTCTCATCCTCATCATCAGATATTAATAAATTAAATTAAATTCTATCTTTTCCGTCACGCCGTATCCCAATTGGGGTAGGCAGAGAGAACGGAACGCCAATTAGATCTGTCCTTACATACTTCTTTCGCTTCCTCCACAGTCATACAATTTCTCATGCACGCACGTCAGTTTCTTTTACTCTAAAATTAAATTTCGTGATTATTTTCAAAATAACGAATTTAGTGATGGAAGGACTTATAAAACTCAGCCTCCTTGAGTAATGTTATCATCGATGTATCGCCAGTAGTCAAAGACATCAAGTCAGCATATTTTGCCTGGGAAATTTTAGATGGAGTGGATTTGAGTCGAGAAATCTCGTTATGCAATATTATTTTAGATACTTGTCGGTTCAAGGATATTGAACGATAATTCGTTTCACCATCACTAGTTTTAAAAGAAAACTTAGTAAGACTGTGTTTTTCTACTGAAAATTACGTCATCTCTATCCAGTTTACATTTAGCCATGTGTCGTCAATTCGAAGGGAGAGAAGACGTAGCTCAATTGATAATTTCTTAAAATCCAAAAAAACTGAATAGTTGTGGGGTGTAACGGTGAAAGGTTTGTTTCTACCTGCTAATTTGAAAATAGGAACTAATTGACTAGGGACAAAAATGTTACCACTTTTCTTAAGCGAATAGTTAATGACACTGTGTACCGAATCACCTTCACTTTGTCCGTGACATGGAACAGATAAACGTAATTTTATTTCATTATTATTTCTTGAATTATTTATAAAGTTAATTAGGGTAGAAGCGATTATTGAATTTTTTTTTGACCGCTACAGTCGTCGGCAAATAAATATATTTTTTTATAACATTTTTCATCATACATATTCAGAAAAGAAAAACGTAGATTAAATTTCAGAGGAACCCTTCTTGCTTGCACCTTCATGCCACGTGAAACGATAGCACTCATCAGACGACATATCGTATATTGTAAAGTTATATACTAATAAACGTCTTTTATTGAAAACTGCATTTTCATTGCTGATTGGTAAGTTGATAACTTGCTGCATATCAAACGTAGCACACTGTGTTGCAGAATCTTGCTGAGCCTTTGTTTTGCCAACCATTCTAGCAGGACTAACAAGTATTTTTTTATTTTATTTTCATGCTTAAGTTATTGATTTTTCAATTTAGTTTTAACATCTTCTGAGCCTTCGCAATATGTCGTACACAAGCTACACTGATCCTTTTTCGGTAGATGGAAAGACAGATTTTTTTATATTAAAACTCTTCTGTATGATACAAAACTTAGTTTTTCAGGATTGTTTTTCAAAGTATCCAGAAACAAAGCGTGCATTTCTCAATGTCAAGTCACTATGCAAGTATTTTCATGTCGTCTACGACAATAGTGAGACTCAACTTTTGGAAATCTCTCAATTTGTTCCTCAATATTGCGTCTCATTCTCAGATCACTTTCAATGTAAAATGCTTTGCGCCCGCCACGATTTTCTTTTCCTAAAATCCTCGTCGGAGTAATTTTATCGATTGCTGGTTTAACCGTTTTTTTTCCAACACTCAGTGTATTTAAAAAAAATGTTCGGCATATCTGCTGTCCGTCTAGCAGAAGATGCTAATAAATTGTAAAATTTCTTCTAGAATTCAAACCAGCAGTTTTTTTTCGTCCCAATTTTTGTTGTGTATAACGATGTACTCGCGTTGTAATTGTATCGATCCAAGACCCCAAAAATCTTCTCAAATCATTTCGGGAGTACATTGGTTAAAAAGGTAACATTGACGAGATGCTGCCTAACAAATTTCAATGTTTCACGCAGGTTTTAGCATCCACTTTGCAACAATTTTTTTGGATACTTGGGTCATGTATTCCTTTCTGTGATCTTTTGGTTGTTTATTTTTGTTTATTTTTATTGACCTTGGAAGATTTTTTCCTTAGTACTTCCCTCAATGAGCCGTCAACTTCAAAATCATGTGGCCGCACTTCGTAAATATTTGACATATTAATTCTTTCAGTACCTACTTTATGCTATACTAAATTATGATCGGGATATTGAGAATCTCTACTAAAATGATTCCAACAAAGAAAAATGCTATCCTATGTGAAAATAAATGAAAAGTTATTCCCAGTTAATGACTATATTAAGTGTCGTATTTCAAGGTAGGGCCTACATCGGATATGTTTTTCATTTATAAAAAAATCACACTAACTGTAGTATCTGCACTTACGTCCGTTAGTAAGATATTATTTTGATTAATTCGTAGATACGACAACAAATCAGAAAGCTGTTCCAGGATAACAGCAGCAGCTACAGCTGTGATCTTCGGTGAGAACATGCGTATCAAATCAAAATACATGGTGGCGGTCATAACTCAGTTTTGTCAAAAAAGTCAGTTACGACAGTTAGTCAGACGAGGGACGATAAGGGTTACGTACTTTATGTTTAAGTTGAAATTTCAAGGTGTGTTGGGTATCTACCCGTTTTATCTGTCTCTTGAGAGGTTTTCATTCATTCCTTGTATCCGCCTACTTGCTCGTTTCGACTATTATAAGTTTCACATAACGTGCCTATAGCACCCCTTGGCTAAAGTGTGAGTGCCACCATAGAACTCTTATAGAAAGTGTGTATGTACATGTAATTACTAATATGAGTTATTATAGAATATCAAATACTGTAGAATAGAGACGACCAAACTGTGAAAAATATTTAGAACTAAAGGCAAATTTACATATTTGTAGGTTTATCTGAATATATTACACCACAACTGTGGTTTTATTTACCTAGAATTCTACTGCCAATTCATTTGAAATACCTACATTACAGTAATTCAAAGGACATTGCAATACCTTTTAGGTTTGTATAGTACCTATGGTAGTAGAATTAGAATAGGTACTACTCGTAATGTATCAGTACGGGGAAAGTTTACGATTGTTTCTTAATTAAATAAACCATGTTCTCGTTGTATCTCTAGTACTCCCTATACCAACATACCCATGCTCCATTTAGATAGATGCAGGTGATATTTCAAATCTGATTGTGATTAATGTTCATTCTACCAGACTTGCAACTTAATTACTACTACAGGTTTAATTACTTTCCATGCAAGTGAACAACTCAGATCTTATCAAGTGTAACGAGTAAAATTATCATTATTTGTGGGCTTATAAAGTCATAAAGTTTACATAGAATTAACATTACCCTGAATAAAAAAAAACAAAATTATCTCATAATATTTACAACACAGCTTTACATTAAGCAACACATCCGACATTGTTGAATACATGTGTAGTAGAAATGAAAACATACATTTACGTTCAAATGTAATGTGCTAGCGAATTTAGATATTATTCCAACTCAGCTCTATTGCCTTTACTATACTTTGTTCTTCAAAGGTTTTATTTTTGCCGATGTTAGAACATTTTGCACGCCATAAATACAACATCAGAAACAAAATCGTTGAACGTTTAGGCAAATAATATTGCACATTGCGGATACGTGACGATTTAGAAAAGCTTCACCATATCGCATTATACGTTTTGATGTTATTTGGTTTAGTGAGAATACGAGAATGTGACAAAATATACAATAATAAAACTCAAGTCTATAAGCTCAATCATACTACAACTGTAAAATACAAATAAATTTAATAATAGACGTTCTATTTTAAAGAGATATTCTTAGAAAATGTTTTAAATGTTACATCCACAGGTCATATTTTGAATAGGAACCTTACGTATAATCTAAATCTCTATGGAGTTGCATATTGTTTGGCACATTTTGGGCGGAAATATTTTCAACTTATTGAATATTCATTTATATAAAGCAAATTTATTACAATCATAAATTATAAAAAAAATTGAAAATTTGAAAGAATATTTTAAAAGTTGTTAATTTATGGAAAAAATATTGCTTTCTAAATTTTATTGTATTTATTTTATTTTATTTTAGTCCACGGCGTAAGAGTTTTACATACTATGGTGATAACGGTATATATATATATATTATTATTATTACTGACAAAGAGACGATTCTTACAGGGATCATTACAGCAGAAGGCCAATACGATCCCAGAAGAAAATCAACAACATCTAGACAACAACACAACAATTACAACACATTCTCAAAATTCCTGACAAACTCCGCATACGTCACGCCAAATATATCAATGTGTCTAGCCAGACCGTTAAATATTTGAATAGCCCTTCCTATTGGCGACTTTGCCAATATGTTTGTTCTACTTTGAGGCTGATAAAAAAATCGTGATGCCGAGAACGAGAATATAATGAGTTACTTACAATCCATTGGATTGGTCTGCATTGAGTTTGGTTTTTCTTCTCCATTCCTCCCTATTCTCAGCCAGTCTTTTCAGCTCTACGTATGAGCCACAGTTCATGTCCCTCTTCAGTTGGTCCATATACGCATCTCTTGGTCGGCCTCTGCCATTTGTCCCCTCGGTCTTACCTTCCGCGATGGCGATGAGTAGTCCTGGGTGCCTGATGTTGTGGCCAATCCAGTTACCTCGTTGTTGGCTGATTCTCTTAAAAAATTCTCTTAAAAAATCTTCGTTTTCGACGTGTTCCGACCAATGGATCTTCAGCATGCGTCTGTAGCACCACATCTCAAAGGCCGCTAACCGTCCGCTTTCACTCTTGCTGATGGTTCTTGTCTCACAACCATAAAGCAGAATGCTCCATACAGAGGCTTTAGTAAGGTTCTTCCTTATGCTTAAATCAATATTAGCGGATTCCAATATCTTCAATTTTTAGTAAAAAGCAATCCTTGCTTGGTTTATTCTGCTCACAATTTCCGATTAGGAGCGTCCATCCTGGTTTATTCTGCTGCCCAAGTACACGAATTCTCTTACTTGTTTGATGCTCACTCCATTTATGGCAATGTTCGCAGTCGTTTCCTCCCTTCCAACGACCATACATTTTGTTTTGTCTTTATTTATTTTCATGTTGTACTTTGACAGCAGTATACTTTCCATTTTTCCTAAGGCTTCGTTCAGCTCCATCTCGGAGTCTGCGAGCAGTGCTATATCGTCAGCATATCGAATCATGTCGACCTTTTTCCCATTTATTTTTACTCCTGTCCAGTTCTTCATTTCTTCTCTCAATTCATCAATAGCTCGCCGTATATAGCAGTTAAAGAGAGTTGGCGACATTGAGCATCCCTGTCTTACACCTTGTTCGACCCTTGCTTCTGCGCAGCTCTCTCCGCTTTTAATCACAGCCATTTCGTTCTTGTATAAGCTCCAGATTGCTCTTCTGTCTTTATAACTCATTCCTATCTGGTTTAGAGTCTTAAAAAGTTGTTCCCATTCTACTTTATCGAATGCTTTTTCTGGGTCGATGAATGCTATATACAGTATATAAACGGTATATAATAATATAATAAAAAAAACAATAAGAAATTCCTACCTACAATTAAATATTTAAAAAAAATATATACTTTTTTTATCCCACTGTAATGTTTTTGAATAAAATAGTATTCAATATTTTCGTTCCATAATTAATTTCATCACGTATCATTATAAGCTATTTTCAGCGTATAAAAACGGCGTTGTTCCGTTCTCTCTGCCTACCCCAATTGGGACACGGCGTGAGTGTATAGTAAAGTAACTATTTATTATGGATTGGTTGGAAGATATCGCGCTTCTGCGATAAACTCGCCCATTGCACAATTTTTTTGTATAGTTAAATTGAATATTTTCATATGTTGTTTTTTTTGTGCAATAAAGTTTTTTATTATTATTATTATTTACAAGACTTTGTTGCAAAAACGTACAATTTACGTTAATAACTTCCGTTGTTCAAAAGTATACCAGTACATAAGTACTGAAATTGTTTGATAACATACAATATTGTGAACGATTACCCCTGCAGTATGTTTTGTAATTTAAAGAAACATGATTAATGTTGAAAGTTCTCAGGAAACATTTCGTTTCAGGCTATATAATCTTACATGAAAAGCCTTTCAAAACTTGATTAGTAAAATGTGTCTATCACGTTCTAAATTTATATTAGTTCACCTGAACTCCTCATAATCTATAAATATATTATCGAAAGATATGTATTTAAGAAACATTCCTATGAGATAATTTTTTAAAAATTAGTATATGAATATCTTATGCACTACATATTATGTTGTTCGATTTCAGATTCTTAAAAAAACACACAATATGATGATCTAGACTCATCAAACCTTGAATCTTAATATAATAATGAATTAAACCATTAAATCATAATAGAAAAAAAATACAACGATGTCGTTGAGTGTGTATTGGAAAAATAATATTTTTTATTTGATATATAAATAGACATTTTATGAGAATATAAAATTATTTTGATAATATCAAATTTTTCATGATATAAAAGGTAAAAAAAAATACTTTCTTTTCAACCTACGTAAATAGTATTCATTCACTCGTACTTTTAAATTTTACAAAATTGCGAAACATTTTATTTCAAATTTTATTATCCAAATCTTTATCTCTGTATAAACAATTTTAATTTTGAGAAAACTTTATTCGACTTTCGTTTTACAGCTACTTTTTTTGTTTTAATATACTAGCTGTTTTGCCCATACATATTTTGAATGTTTATTTACAGTTGTTTTTTTTTTATATTTTGTGAAAAAGTATGAGTAGGTACTGCGCTAAATTACTATTTTTTTTTATAAACTTTTCTACACTTACCTACTTTACTGATGTAAAATGTATTAAATTCATTAACACATGAGTATATACATATATAGTAGAAAAATGAACTAATTACATTGTATAAGAATAGGTTATTCTCATTGAATGTATTAATCATACGAATACTTCTATTCCATTATGTTTTCAGATATTCTTAAAAGTGTATGGTGGAAATTAATAAAATATAATGTATTTTCTCAACACTCTTGAGACTACGTAAAACAAATGTATTATATTGCGTTAGTTTTTGTTGTTTTCTTCCAACTGGACAACAGCATTCCATGGTTCGTTATGGATAGATATGTTATGGAGAATTTAAGTCGGGTTCATTTTCTATATAAAATGTATTCATATTTTCTATATAAAATGTTGAGTAAGAGGAACCGACGTGCGTGTATGAGAAACTGTATGAATGTGGAGGATGCGAAGGAAGTGTGTAAAAATAGATCTGTTTGGCGTTCTGTTCTCTCTGCCTTCCCTACTTGGGACACGGCGTGAGGGTATAGTATAGTATAGTACAGTATATTTTCTCAATTTCCTTTTCTATTCCTATTTTTTCATTTAAGAGACTATACATAGAAATAAATGTGTCTAGAGTATACACTTTGTAAAACACAAGTAACACTTAAAAAAATAAACATGAAGGAAAAAGAAATTATCAAAAATACAAACATTTCAATATAAAAAATACGTAGAAGTTCAAAAGTTTGAAAACCCACATTATAAGTTTTGGTAAATTTTATTCATAGAGCATATTATTACATAAAATTATTATTATTTTAATCCCAGTGGAGAACGCTTTCATAAGCGGAATGCAGCTGCTATTCTACCAAAAAGCATTTCAAGAATAATACACAATACCTACCTACGTAGTTTTATACCAAATTATTAAGGAAGATTTGTACATGACCCATTTGAAATTCCGCAGCATGGATTACACAAGAGTCATTTCATTAAATGTGGCAATACTCAAAGAAGGGAATTTCCTAGATAATTGAATAACGATCATGTGGTGATTTAGAAATTTATTTAATGTTTCAACTAAAAACGCTAGGTCAATTTTAATAAAGATAAATTTTATATTTTTACAAATTTAATAAGTGATATTAAATTTAAAAACCATGCCTCTCTTACCACAGCTAAGGAGATCTACTTAAGTAAGCTGTTAACGTGCATTTTTTTTTTTTTAAATGAAACCCATGTATTTTCTTTGAAATTCTTTTTTCTCCCATATTCTTTAGTCTATTCTTTAGTCTTTCTCCCATAGTCAAAAATCTATCTATCTATTCCCTGTCGTCGTATCCCAAGTGAGGTTGGCAGAGAGAACGGAACGCCATATAGATTTGTCCTTTCATACTTCTTTCTTAACTTCTACATTCATAAAATTTCTCATGCACTCACATCGATTTCTCTTACTCAATACACGGCCGTCCTTGAAAATTTGATCTACATGATCAAGTCATGAAGTTTTGGGACATTCACGCTTCCCCACACCCTTCCTTTCAAATACGTATATCCTTTTTGTCATTCTTTCCTCTTCCATTCTTTCCACATGACCAAACCATCTCAATATATTTGCTCGCATTCTTTCCTTTCTTCCACGCAAAATTGCTAGTGCACAGTACCAGGATGGTATTGTGCACTAGCAATTTTGCCCATGTTCGACACAATGTCAAAAATAAACGATTAAAGTCTCATCAATAAACAAAATATGTCTTAAAGCCTACATACTAGATTTGAAATAAACCATTTATATTTTTCTCTTATAATTTTCTTGGTTTCTTTTGCCATTGCTTAAGATTTCGAAAATATATTACACACTATTATGATTACATTGCATAGAAAATATTTCGACAATATACCTACATGTCGCAGGAAAATGATTAAAATATAAATTTCATCAAATCCCTAAGGAAGATGATGAACTCTCGGAAGATTTTAAAATAAAAAAACTTTTGGGATGATTCAACAAAAAAAAATGTACGGATATTATTATTATTTATAATGTTACCGATAGGTATTTACGTATGAAAAAAAGTAAATTTGTAAGATGAAATTCTTTAATTAAGTATTGCAAAAATGAAATGATATTGTTTGAAAAATAAAAAACGTTATTAAAGTAAAACAAACATAATTTTATACAACAATAGTCATTGAAATATTAAGTATTTATTTAGAAATAATTTACAAAAGGAGTAGGTAGTTTCTTAGGCTGACATTTTTGAAAACAAAAAGGATGTCATAAGTGAAATGTAAAACATTTTAAGATTTTTTTTATTAATAATATACCTAGTTTACTTATTTTTACTTTGTTGAATCATCCCACAGAGTTGTTATTATAATATCTTCCGTGATTTTCCCATCTCCCTTAAATTTTCAACTTGCGTAATTTCTTTGCTATATAATATACTAAACATTAAATAGTAGGTACTTAATAGTTTTCATTAACAAATAACAATCCACTCGGCTACAAATTTCCTACTTGAATTTTTCCATTTTTTACTAACACTGGAAAACCATTCGTTCATCGAACATAATAACATACTGATAACTAATAAATATACAGCACAAACTCTGAGAAAAATATCATCAGAGTTTTTACTGAAAGGAGAAAATTAAATTCATAATAACGTAAACATTTTTTACACGAATAACCATATTTTTTTCGCAAACATAATTTTGTTTTGCCGGCTCAACATTTTGCACTACAAATTCTACGCGATACTAAATAATAATATTAAATTCTGTACATAGAATATTTATTCAAGAATACAAAAAATATAAATTATTAAAAACATAAATTTTGTTGTGCCGAATCCTCCTATACTGTTGTTGATTTTGCGGTTTTCTCAATAATTTTTTTTACAAATTCGGATATTTCCAGAGAGAAATAAAAGTTGAATGAGGATATCTTTTGTACGGTTAACCTTCCTATATTTTTCTTCACAAAAAACGCAATGAAAGAGCCTCATTATCGTGAACTGTGCCTTGGATATTTGACTATCGACACTATTAGTTGATATTCATAATATTATTTTTCTCTTCTTCATCCTGAATGCGCCTAACTTATCACAAGGCAACTTTTTACACGAAAACATTTTTAAAAAAATGCATTTTCATATGTTATTTCATATTGATTTCAGAGACTAGAAGACATGGTTCTTCCTTTTTTTCAATTTATCATGTGTACTATTTACCTTATCGTATCGTTGCGGTTCACTTTTACGTTATCTATCTAGATTTTTGTTATTATTGTTTATAAATCTGTCAACTATTATTTTTTCCTACATTTTATGATTCAAGTCATGTTATGTTTATGTCCCCTATATACATATTCTTATCCTGACCGCGGGCAGTACCACATTAGTACTAAATTATTTCGCATTACGAAATCCGTATACCTAGGTAGATTCCATTGCCCGCAGACTGTCTAATACTTAAACCATGCAAATTTTATCCCACAAAGCAGTGTAATATGTATCATTGATTACATTATTTATCTCTCTTGTGGTCAGTTGCCCTCTTTTGTGAAGTCCTTGAGAAGGGGAAGTTATCTCTTACAAAAGATTTATACTGACATTATGTAAGGGATGAATGGGGTTATTTTCCTTCCAGTAGTCCATAACAACCTCCTTATATATACCTTACTAGGTACTCTACTCGTATAACACCTTTTGTACTTAAATATCATCAAGAGGATATTTTTTGGTTCAAAATGTCAGTCTTAGATTTATTTTTCCGCCTCTTTTACATAACGTTACAGTCACTGTGGTTTATGTTATGCTGCCTTCTATTCAAACATTCATGGGTATGCTTATTACGCTGTATAACCTGGAGTATTATGAGAATAAACAATGCTAATATTTTATGGTAAGCACCTAGAGATATTTTATATAAACCTTTGTCATCTTTGTAAGGCATAAGCAAAATCTAATTTATTTTATCACACTTACATATACCTACTACCTACATGTTAAAAGGTACGGACATTATACCTACATTAGTTTTCATTTTCATAACATTGTATTACTACATAAAACGAGAAAATAACCTCGCCATACAACAAATTTATGCCGTACTTTAAATATGTACTTTTTGGCGGTGTTTACTAACTTCTTCTAAAAATGTCACAAAACATCAACCATTATACCATTTCCTTCATGCATACTTAACTAGAAATAATTTCTTGGTCTGGCGTAATATATAGCGTCCAAATACTATTACTTTCCATGACATTTATAAGTTTATTTTGGAATCGTCATTCACAAAATATCTACTCTGAAAAATAAATTCTTTCATTTATTTGGGTTTTTAATGAACGTAATAAAATTTTTATTCCTTTCATGTAAATTCTGTTTTTATGTCTAAATATATGTCCAAATCGGCATTATAAAAAGTGATGTCAAATACCAGTTTTGAACGAAGTAAATAAAACTAATTAGCTATAAAAGTTACTTTTCATCATAACAGTCACTAGTTGGAACCATTCAATCAGCTATGCAAATAAAATAAGATTGCGTGACGCAGCTTACTTTTATACATTTTCTCATGGTTTATTATGTAAAAAAATATGCCCAAAATCCGAAATGAAAGGCAATAGTAAATCCCGGAGGGGATTTAAATAAGGGTGTGAAAAAAGTTTTTCTCTACCCACAAGGAAAGTTATATAATGTCGTTACACACCAGCCAATGTAATGACTACATACCATACTTTAGGCGGCATCTAGATAAGTAACCGACGAAGGAAGAAGCTTTGCTCGTAAACGAAAAAATCCTTACTCGATTACCTTCGTAGATTTGTACTTTTATTTAATACCCACATACTATCAGACATATAACACGAATAAATTAAGATTTAAGTGAATCTTCAAATGTAATCAATGACATAATCCTTATTTTTGTATCATCTTATGAACTTCAATGAATCGTCGCATTTTGAAATAAATATGCGCAAATGAATAATTCGAACCAAGTTTACGTAGGTATCTAATTTTATTTGTTTACAAATCTACAGTTTAACATTAACTTTTAAAAATTTCTTTTGTATTATTATTTTATTTTTTCGTGGTTTTCTATTCAATGCATAATTTTTATCCACAAATAAACACAATTAATTTTTAAAATACATAACTTTATAATAACCAATAATATTTTACTCTGATTCTGAAATACGCACATTTATTCCTTATATTGGACTTGACAAAAATGTACATTTAAACTAATGCCAATTTGCTGTGACAACATTGCTTTTATTTCTAAAGTAAATATTTCACTATGCTGTTCTTACAAAGAGCCTAATGCTACATACACACTACTAAATACTACTTAATAAATATCTCCACTTTACATTCCATACAATTAATGTCTCACAATATTCCCAAAAACAGCACACTTAAGACCAATTTATTTTACTTTTGTATGCCGCGTCTGGTTTTTTGAATGGTGTTAATTTGTAAGTTTTTTGTTGAACCTTTTGGTAAGGGTACTTCCTTTACGTTTACAGTATAATTATTTTGCATGATTGTATTATATGTATATAGAAACAAAAACACCCTATCATTATTTATTCTCTAAATCTTATATTTATTTCAACGATCCCGGGAATTTTATGGATTAAACATTGATTTATTTTACTTTATAGACAATTAATATCAAGCTCATATTTATTAAACGATAAAATATAACAGGTATTGTCTTATTTTACAGTGAAATCGTCGGAAAATATCAGGTCTCCTACTTTTCATTAAGTTTACGAGTGTTTTTTTAAATGTTAGGATATTTTACATTTTCAATTCAGCGATAAGGTAGTCGATAATCATTTTTGAACTACCTGTTATTTACTATTTAAATTGTTTTCATGTCGAAAGTATCTATAAACATAATGTACCTGATGGTGAGTTCAACATGCTATAGTTAATAAAATAATAATGATAAATATGATAAGATCCTCACACTCGTATATTCTTAACAAGAAATGTGATTCTCCATTATAATGAGTCACATGTTTTATTCATGACTGTTTTTGTGATCCTTTTTTGTATGCTCCTAGTTCATTGTTATTGGTAAGATTGATCTTCTTCCCCGTACAAATACATCTATTGGGGTTTGAATATTATCGATCATATGTCAAGATAAATAGGACCATTACTCATTGCTATACCACTCCTCTATGCTGTCCAGTTATGCGAACTCATTCATTGAAAATTATACAAGATACCAAATCATGATGATATCGAATATCAAAATAATCATATTCGAAATATTATTTTCTTCAAATCAATACTTCATTAACTCGTTATTCTTTTCTCGTTCTTTTAAGTACTTACTTACCATTTTAAAAATTATTACCATGAACCCAGATTTTTATTTTGGTTCTAATAATAATAACAAAAATATTATTTCTGTTCCTATTAGATTCTGTGTCTTCAAAATAACCCACTTTGTTCATATTGTCTACATAACTATCTGACTATTCACTGTAGTTGGAAATAAAAGTCTTCGTTTTATATGTGGTAAATTATTTAATCAATTGAGAGACTTTTCTACTTCAATAATATTATTTCTGTAATGACTGTTGTATAATTATATTCTACAACCCTCTTTTAATCTTAAAACTGACGTTCAAGATTACATTTTAGATAAAACACAATGATCTACCTAATAAGTTGGGCTAATATTCTCTTCAATGTACCAGTTTGCAAATAATTAAAACTTTAATGTCAAAAAGGGTTTGCAAAACATTAATAAAAGGGACAATTTGAACCAAAAGGTAGATCCTTTATTAGTATCAGAGTCTAAAAATTTCCATGAAAAGATGTTTACCGAGTTTTCATAATATTAATGGCGATAACAGTTTGATAATAAAATTATTATTAATATTTTGGAGGCTATTATTTTGAATAAATTCTATTGAAAGAATTTTCAATAAAATAAGTACCTAATATCAAACTCAAAGGAAATAGTGGACAAAATCCAGGTTTATAAAAAAAATAATTAATAATACTCTTGTTGCAAAGGTAATAGGTATTACAATATAGAAAAAAGTTGTTCTGTACAAATATACTTTCTATACGTCCGCAATACCCTTAAGTCTTCATTAATTATTTATCCTCATTGCAACATGCAATATTTCTGTCACTTTCATTCACATTTATTTCAACTTTCAAATTTTACATCCGGTTTATGACACCCAATACCAAAATTTTCTTAGAAGATGAACATAATAAAACATACACAATGATAAAAAAACAATCTTCATTTCAAAATGTATTTTTGTGATAATATTTAGATTGTATTATAATACATTTTGATTTATTTTCAATGTATAACAAATATTGTTTTTTGTTTAGATAGTTTATATCTTTGATACCCGATAGTAAGTAAGATAATGTATATTTCGCACAAAGATTCCTGTCACATTACTGTCAATATTTCGTGGCACTATTCCCGATTATTTGTGTTTCCAATCATAGAAGAGCTTTGCTGTATAAAAACATACTTACATAGTTCACAATAAATTACAATTCCGTACCGACTTTTCATAAATCTTTTGTTTTCTTTTTAATATTTGTTGTAACTTCAAGATATTCTATTTCGATAAGATTTTTCTTTCAATATTCTATTACAAACAACTCGATTTATATTAAATTTATCAAATTCTCAAATGAAATATGGGGAAAAAAATCTTGACTAAACTGCTTTGACGTTTGATACATAGTATCCAAATGTAATCGCTCTTTAATCGGTCTCCTTTTCTATGTAGAGCGTCTCTGCTCCAATTGAAATACTTCCTCCCACAATATTTCAGACGGTCCGTTGTCATTGTCATAGGAATGGTGAGATCTGAAATTGTGATAAAATATACATCAGTAATATTGCAAAATTTAAAAAAATGTACTTCCTTTTAACATTTGGAAATATTTATAGGTTTATAATGTTATAAAAAAAAATATTACATAAATTAGCAACCATCGATTTTATTATGAAATTTTAATCTTAATTGCCATAGTTAATTCGATACAATTTATTACTCATATCCGAGTTAACCCAATAAGCGAGTACGGCAGTTTACCTACTTCATAACAGTTTTAAACAAAAGGTATGGATTATTCACATACCCTTTCAGAAATTCAAATAGAAATAAAATAAATGTAAGTAATAATATACATATTTATAAAGGGGGTGTCATTTTAATGAAAAAGGCTAAAAGCTTTATAATACGTACAATACGCTTAAAGGAATTATTTTAAACAAGGCACGACACACTGAAAGGGACACACACATAATAATAATATTGTGGCATTAAAATATATTTCCTTCTTATAAAAATCTAGATTTGAACGTTATAGTATATACCTGGATGGATTGTTTATATTTTTACCTTTTCGATTTTAATTCGACTTGACGTCGTACAGCACGCTTATGAATAAATTTTATGTTTTTTTTTGATAGAAATATTATTATTTAGTATGAATTATGATTTTCACATCTATGGTATTAATTAACTTTATATTATTTTACTTCTGAATCCAATAATATTACGGAATTAATTCAATGTCAATTAGATTTTGATATGTACATACTTAATACTTTCATTCGTGGGTAACTTATAACTGGATATACCTTTATTTTGATTAAAATATAGAATACTAGGGATTCATAATTATTTTTTTTAAATAATGCCTACTCTAAATTTTATGAAAATTTCGTCTATCATCACAGATCGAGATATTCAGGATGCAAAGCATGCCTAAACGCTGAATTGAAGATGTTAAATATATTACTCATTATTCCTTATAATGGACACTCTAAATTTTACAGATTAAAGTGAAAGGCTCATTATTTGCCATTTGGTATTATTTGGTGCCAATTTTTCGGTTAATCAAAAATATGAACTTTCTTTAGAAAATTCCCAACAGGTTCTGGTATATTATTATTATCGTCTCAGTTTGCTAATGGGACTTTAAACTGATATTTGTTTGTATCGTTATTTGATATTATGTAAATATTTGAAACATGTTTTTTTCTTTCTAATGAACGGAGTTTCAAATAGCTGAAGGTTACGTAAATACTTTTTTGCCGCCTGCCTCAATTTTTATTTATCAAATTTAAAACCGTGAATGAAATACCTTTGGATTAGTTGGAAAAGATCGCGATCTCTTCCAACTAATCCAAATCTAAACTCGCCCGCTGTATATTGATTGTATCTAACTTAAATGTTTACCTATAATGTAATTGTTTGTTAACATGGTACAGTAAAGAATAAATAAATAAATACCTATTAACTTTAGTAATATTGCATTATATCTGCAGTTGATTTTCTCTTGAAGCCTCTGGTTTATCCTTAGGGTATTGAGCACGTGCTAGGAAACAGGAGATAACGTTTTGTTTCAAAACATACATTTTTATATATTTACTTGTAAATATATTAGAAAACAAAAACATTGAATTGATTGTTCCTTTTAATTGGTAACACAATAATTAGTTGAGGTTAAAAATATAATCAAATAATATCCACATGTGAAATATTTTGTAAATTTTATTAAAAATATTCAGTTCTTGAAATATCTATCAAATAAATATCATAGACTTAATTATTCTTAAGTCTGTATGTTAACAGAGTGAAAATTCATACTTATGATGTAATTTTTTTATTACAAAACAGAATAAATTTTTCACTTTAATTCTGCAATTTATGTATGTAATGTATCTGCTAGTTAAAATATAACTGTGTTTTGTAATTTAAAAAAAAATATTATCATAGATTTTTAGTTCTACTTCCTAGATGGAGCGCTCATATATATTATATTTTCATTGAACTAAAATAAAACCCGATTTCTCGGCACTTTTGACAGAATGGTTGACAAAAATATGTGTTGTTAAACGCTAACAACCTTGTCAAGAACTTCAAAAAATTACCAATAACGTTTATATAAAACGTTATATAATTAAAAAACACAAGAAAGAGCCCAAGAAATATACGTTACATCACATACTTTCACCAACCGTTATGTGAAAAGTACATAGATTTTTAGCCTCACTTTTGTAAACGAGTCAGGATTCTAGGTGTCTTGTAGAATTCTGTGATAAATATACTAAGTATATAAGGAATACCATGAATGGTTGTGTACTTTTTTGCTCACTGCTTTTATTATTTTTATTTTATATAAACTGAAAATTAAATTTATGATTATAGTTGAATACAACCAGAAAAAGTGAGATGATTTGAAACAAAATTTACAAGAGAAAATGAAAAGGTATGTTTAAGTTTTTGGAAAGTCAAAAAAGGACCGACCAAGAGCTCCATGTGGCGGGATGAAAAGAGGATGACAAAATTAATAATAGTCCCGAAATTATATAAAAGATTTCTAATCACAGTTTGTAAAATATTATATTTATATTACAATGTCTCATAGGTGCATACACTAAATTGAGGTAAAATGGCTCTAATCTTCCAAGATAAATGATATATAATTATTTATTTATGATTGAGTAAATTGATTATTTTTTCTACATTCCGGTTGAGGGCCGGCTTCAGTTGATTTTTTTTAGTTTTATTTTTCAATTTTTTTTCTTGTTTTTTGTTGCAGCTCTGGTAAGACTATCTTTGGTTATTTTTAACATTTTAATTTTATTTTAATAGAGATGGATGGCGATCCACCTCACACTCTTCCACCAGCTCCTCCTCCTCCGGATCCCCCCGATCCAAAGAGAAAGAGAACACATCAAAACTTAGAAACAGATCATACACTTAACATGGATTTTGATTTTGCTAATCTCGCACCTACTGATAAGACCTCAGCTACACCTATTTCTTCTTACTCTGCTTCTAATACACCCGTCAGGGAGTATTTTTACTCAAACAAATCATGTGGGCCCTATATCGTGTTCGTGCAAAATGCTGAACAGGGTAAATCTATTTCCCCCTTGCAGTTCGGTAAATTTCTTTATACTAGAAAAACTCAAGGCGTCGTAAACGGTTCTTTAAAAGCTGAAGGGAAATTTAAAATCTCTCTCGAGTTCACGTCGGGAATTATGGCCAATACTTTTATAAAAAATATATTTATATCTTCGAACTCTAATTTCAGAGCATATATTCCCTCGTTTAACGTCACAAGAATGGGCTTAATAAGGGGTATCCCACTAGATATCACAAATGACGAATTGATATCGTCCATTCTAGAATCGAATCCAGAAGTGGAAAACGTAATAAAAATAAGACGACTGAATTACAAAGACAGAACATCTGGTTCTGTCGAATGGAAACCATCCAGGAGTATAGTAATAACATTCGAAGGCCAATTTCTACCATCCCATATTTACATTCTCTACAACTCTTTCAATGTTGAGAAATATAATTTCCCAACAATTCAGTGCTTTAATTGCTGTAAGTATGGTCACGCAAAAGCTGGATGTCGTTCGCCGCCAAAATGTTTTAATTGTGGGGATAACCACTCCTCAGAAGAGTGTAAGAATGCAGAAATTAAATGTTTTCAGTGTAAAGGAGCACACAAAGCGATAAGTACTTCGTGTCCTGAATATTCCAGGCAAAGAGCTATAAAGAATTCTATGACTGTTTCTAATATTTCATATATTCAAGCAGCAAAACTGCACCCTTCAATTAAATCTTCATACGCTGAAGTTCTTGCTACCCCTCCAGATCCCCCAACAATATCTGTCAACTCTCGAAATTTTTCCACACGTCATAGTAGAACAGTAGTTGGTAAGCCCCATAAAATATCAACAAATGGTGGGTATGACAAAGAAAAGCACAATTCGTTCCTGTCATATACCAATGGATCTCCTTCTCAGAGTTCTAATGGTTGCGCAATTTCACAAAGAGTACTCGTACCTGACCAAGATGTAGTTGAAAATCTCAAAGAAACTTTGACACTTGATAACAATAATTTTCTTTACTCACTATTAACAATGCTTATTGAAATACTTTCACGAAAAAATTTGACATCGCCAAACGCTGCTTCCTTAATTCCTGCACTAAACGCACTCCTCATCGAAAATGGCCAACGCAACGAACATAATCAGCATCTCGAAAAGTAAGCTTTCTAATTTATCCATCCTTCAGTGGAACTGCCGTAGTGCAGTTTCCAACAGAGATGACATTCTGTTTTTGCTCAAAACTCATAACATTGATGTAGCTGCTTTATCAGAGACATGGTTTTCGCACGATTCGTTTGAATCTTTCCCAGGTTATTCCTGTTTTAGAGATGATCGCTTGGATGGTAGGGGAGGAGCAGCTCTTTTAGTAAGGGACTCTCTTGAGTTCAACAGGATTTCTCTGAATATTCCATCAAATATACAGTTGGTGGCAGCGAAAATCAATAATATATCTGTAGTGTCCGTATACGCTCCTCCCAGAACTAATTTCGACAGGAGCTTCTGGTCTGAAATCATTTCAGAACTTTCCCCATCTTACATGATCCTGGGAGATCTCAATGCTCATGCTCCCTCCTGGGGAAGCCAGTCCCTGGACTTTCCAGGAAAGGCTATTCTGACCTGGACAGATGACTTTAATCTCTGTATCCTTAATAGTGGAGATCCCACTCGCTTCTCAAATCCAAATCAGAGACAAAGTGCGGTAGATATATCAATCTGTACTGCGGACATTGCTCCTATGTCAACATGGGAAATCCTTGAGGACCCGCTCTCCAGTGACCACTTTCCCATAATCATTGATTTAAAAGTAACCTCCAAAAGCACCTCAAATGGCCCATTTAGGAGTAAATTTATTACAAAGAAAGCTAATTGGGATGAATTTCAGAATCACATTCTATTGGATGTCGCTGGTGTGCAGGGTGAGCATCAGGGGGTCGACGAATTTGCGAACGGAATCCATGATGTGATTTTACGTGCTGCAACAGCCTCTATACCAATGTCCTCTAATCGAAAGCCCCGCAAAACATCCCCTCCTTGGTGGGACAAGGAATGTTCGGAGGCAGTCGAACAAAGAAAGGCAGTGATTAAATCTTTTAAAAACAATATGTCTTGGGAAAACTTTTTACTCGTTCGGAATGTGCAAGCTCGTACCAAAAAATTTCTCAGGAAAAAGAAAAGAAAAGGTTGGCAAGATTTTTGCACTTCTTTATCCCCTGACACACCTTCATCGGATGTGTGGGAATCCATTCGACGATTTAGAGGTTCTTTCTCCCCAAACCAAAGACAAACCAAGATAGGTCCATGGATTGAAAACTTTATAGATAACTTGTCCCCAGCATACGCACCTGAAATGCTGGAACTTCAAAGAAGTCCTACATCTCAGGAGCAATCTAATGTACTTTCATCTCCTTTCTCATTTGATGAACTGTCTTCCGCCGTTCACTCTGCAGGGGATTCTTCTCCCGGACCTGATCTCATACCATACTCTTTTTTCCGACATGCTCCTAAACTTCTTTTAATAAAACTATTGGTATTATATAATTTAATACTGAGGAGTGGAAACATTCCTTCTTCCTGGAAAAGGCAATCCATTGTTCCAATCCTTAAGCCCGGAAAAAACCCTTCTCTACCTTCATCATATCGCCCAATCGCATTGTCTTGTTGCTTTTTGAAGATCCTAGAACGCATGTTAAAAAAAAGACTGGAATATTTTTTTGAAAACTCTGGTACATTTCCCTCCTTTCAATTTGGATTTAGAAAGGGAAGATCTTGTATGGATAACTTGAGTATTCTAGTAACTGATATACACATTGCAAGATCTAATAAGAGTGATCTAGCGGCCTGTTTCCTAGATATTTGTGGGGCATATGATAGCGTTCTCTTACCTGTATTGTTTCAGAAAATGTCATCTGCGGGCTTACCCAATTCATTATGTTGTCTTATTTTTAACATAATGTGCGAAAGGAGTATGCTAATTAACTCCTTCCATGGGCTTGTCGAAAGAAAAGTGTATAAAGGACTCCCACAAGGATCGGCGCTTAGCCCGATTCTTTTTAATCTATACACTCATGACATTGGAAACGCTCTGCCTCCTGAAGTCAATATACTACAATACGCAGATGACTTCGTTATCTATTGTTCTGTTGGTTCCACGCTCACTGCGGGTGAGAAACTTGAAGCATCCCTTAATCTCTTAGGTGAATGGTTTAGTGCCAATGGTATGACTCTTTCACCTTCCAAAAGCCAACTCGTTGTTTTCTCAAACAAACATAAACCCTCCAATATATCTTTAAAGTGCAACAATTCCACTATTTCAAGTTGTGAATCAGTAAAGTTTTTGGGGGTCACTTTGCACAGAAAACTCTCTTGGAACCTTCATATTGACAATATAATAGCCAAGTGCGAAAAAAATATAAACATCCTCAGAGCGGTTTCTAGAGTCTGGTGGGGGGCCCACCCGACAACTATGAGAATGCTTTACTCATCCCTCATCCGAAGCCTCATCGACTATGCATGCTTCCTAATGGATCCCCTTCCAAATTATTTAAGCGCAAAACTAGAAAGAGTTCAGAATAAATGCCTGAGACTGATACTGGGAGCCATGAGATCGTCTCCAATAATAGCCTTGCAGGCAGAGTGTGTAGAGATGCCCCTTTGCCTAAGGCGAGTTTTTCTATCTCACAAATTCGTTTTGAGGAGATTGAGCATGGGTCCTCATATGTTGCTCATCAAATTACAAACATTGTTGGAGCTTTGCTTAAATTCTCCTTATTGGCGTAATAGAAAGTACCCTCTTTTGTGCTCCTCTTGGGAGTATGTAACCCAAAGTTTCTCATCTTCAATTCACCTTACACCTTCAACTCATCATTCTATTCCATTCAATTATTCATTGCAGGCATGCAATATTGTTGATTCGATAGGTTTGGATAAATCAGTTTTTACATTGAGTCCGCAGGTCGTGAATATCCTTTTCCTTCATAGAGTGAATAGTGAATGGCCTGCCCATACGATCTTCTTTACGGATGGGTCTAAATCTCATACAAATGAATGTGGATCGGCTGTTTACTCTCCTTCTCTTCAAGTCGAACTTCAATTTCAACTCCCATCTTCTGCATCTGTTTTTACAGCAGAATGTTTAGCTCTCAGAGAGGCGTTAGGGGTAATTGTCGAAAGATTACTTTCACGGGCAATTGTCTTTACTGATTCCCTTAGCCTCGTATCTCTTCTAGGGCGAAAGGGTGGTTTGTCATCAAATAATTGTATAATCCACGATATTTTAAGATTGATGTTCGAGGCATCAAGTAAAAATATTGAGTTGGTGATTGCTTGGATCCCTTCTCATGTGGGTATTGCCGGAAACGAGAAAGTAGATATTCTGGCTAAGGAAGCATGTTCTTGTGGTATATTGCCAAATGCATTCGTACTTCCTATAGGAGATTGTCTGGGTGTTGTAAGAGATAAAATTTATGAGAAGTGGAATTATTCATTTATCGGGTCTGTATCTGGGTCTCATTATAAAGGAATTCAGCCTTCAATCCCATCGCAACCTTGGTTTCAAGAAACAAAATGGCCAAAATTAAACATTTCGCTTCTCTGTAGAATGAGGATAGGACATTGTGTTATTGCCTCTCATTTGGCCAGAATCAATATTCTGGATTCCCCTATGTGCGAATGCGGGGAGGACACGGAAACTCTGGACCACGTTTTCTTTGGTTGCCCACTCCTACCTAATCAAGAATTTTCTCAGACGATTAGGAAGTTGGGTTTTAATTTTCCCATTTCTGTCCATTCTCTTTTGGCCCAAAATTGTAATAAAGTGAACCTAGCCTTAATAAATCACCTTAAAAAATTTAATAAGAACATCTAAATTATTAATTTTAGTAAGAATAAATTTCAATAATAAATTATACCTAATTATAAATTGTTTTATAGTAAATGTTTTTGAAACAAATTATCATTATAAAAATAATAATAAATTTTGACAAAGATTTTTTTTTTGTAAGACTACGATGTGTTTAACATCAAATATATTCCTGAAAACGGCCCTGTGATTGCAACGATGTCGACACACAAGCGGTGTGCATGTATTGGTTACTCGGGCGGGGAGTTCATTGATCCCAATGCCCTTGAGATGTACTTGCCGCACGTGGCGACTGAAACGGCAGTTACTATGTAGCTATGTACTAATGAATACCCACTACGTTAAGACATTGTACTCACAGCAGTGAGTATATAGGCATAATTCACTCGATGTCGGGTGCCTTGCCGAAAAGAAAAAGAAGAAGAAAGAAGATTGAGTAAATTTTTTAAAATCTTTAAAATTCATATTCACTCTGTACTGAATTAGACAAGGAAAACATAAAATTCTAATAATCTGGTACAAAGTTAGAAAGTGATTGAAAGAAATCGATTTAAAATTTGATGTATAGTTGCTTCTAGAAAAAAAATATATTTGTTGATTTTATTATGGAGTCGTTGTTATTATACTTTACCTACATTACATCCTAAAATATTATCTATACTTTGTCCTGTAAAAAAACACAAAATTTTTTAATTGGAAATACACAAAAGATGAAAAAAAATAACATGGTTTCTATTCTTGGAATTACTAACGTGTTTCTTTGTTATACAAGTTATTTATTTACTGTACGTCTTTTCATATTTTCTATAGAAATAATAAAAGCTTTGTATGTATCAAAAAACACATTTCGTAATTTCACGTACCTACCTACCATTTTTTTTTTGATTATATTAAACGGTATTTAAGACTTTTAACATTATACTATAAATTACATTCGATCACATTACATTTAGTGATGTGATGTTTAGAGAGAGTCAGCATAATACCGTACTTAATTCATTCACAATAATAACGTACATAATAATCAGCGATACTTTAATTCCTATGTTCTTCTATTTTTTGTATTGTTAATGAATACAATAAGCATTAATTGGCCACGTCGTCAAATCCGACAAGAATAGCTCGAAAAAAATCTGCAGGATATACCCTTTGGCAGAAGATCGTAAAACAGACTGAGGCAAAAGCTATTGGATATAATCAACAAAGATCTAGAGGATCTAAATGCTTAAAACGACTGGTAATTTACTGCTTAAGAAATAAAGGATTGAACATATTATACTATGAAGGCCAAGACCCTACAAGGGCTATTCAGTAATTTTTTTTTTTTTTAAAAGATATACCTATCTGGGTTTTGTTACAACCTTATACACCTTTCACACTAAGCTAAAAGCTTGTGCCGTGAAAAGGGAGTTTGCCGGCACCTGGGATCGAACCACGGACCTCTTGTTCTGAAGGCCGTTCTGAACCGAGACTCTACCTCCAGGCTACCGACGAACTTCTTATTTTTTTACTTATTATAAAGATAATACTTAATTATTTTTTAATAGGTAAATACTCCCCATGTTTTTATTTACGTAATACCTACCCTTTTTATATTTTTCGTAAAAGAAACTAACAAATTATCCAAATTTCAAATAAAGATCCAATAATATTTCTTGTTAGGTAAAGATTGTCAATTTTGTGGGCACGTTTTGAATGTAACGAAAGATATTAATTTTAATATCATAAATTTGCTATGACTGTGAAAAGCTACATTCCTGCAAGTATTGCAATAGAGTTTTAATAGTGATTGTTGATTAAAATTATATATTTCTAACTAATATTATCGCAGAGAATAAAATTAGTGAAAATTAATTGTATTAAATTTCGAAGCGAGTTGATTTGTGGTATTAATATAATGCTATTTTGAACAAGAATGTCACGCAAACGTGTACATAGATGAACATGAGTGATAATATTAAACTTATTTGAAGTGTAATAGTACACGTGATATTTGATGAACTAAACATACACCATGTTTTCACATTATTATGTATGTAAACCTAACCGCATCGGAATTCCGGAGAAGAGAGTATTTAACTTGGTTATTTCCCTTGCTAAGCTTCGCATACCTACATACACCTCAAAAATACTTAGAAAATTTCACTGTTGCGAACCAAACTCCATAGTAGTTGGAATTTTCCGTAGTGTATAAGCTGCGCTTAGAGAAAGTTCTCGTACAAAATGTTGCACGAAATGCGACTATAATGACTTGGTAAATCTGGTAAGTGTTTGAAAATAATACAGAGTCATAATATTAAGTTGGTGGTGGGTATATAATACTTACTTTTGTACATACATATTGTATTGTTTGCTTTAATACCGAGTGCTCTTTGGTAAATATTCTTCCTGCACTAGAATAGAAACATACCATGAACGAAAAATACATATTCATTTACAAATTAAAACAATAATAGGTACATTTCATTTTACATTACGAAGGGTTTGAAGTAGGTCTGTAGGTACCTCGTTTCAAACGCTTTAGTAAATAACAATTATAAACCATTGAAATTATAAATTGTAAACAGCTAAAAGGTTGGTGCACTCTGCTATCTTAGTGCCAACACTTATGTATGCAAGTGAGACGTGGACATGGTTAAAGAAGGATGAAAGTGGCATAAATGCAGTAGAAATGAGATCGTTGAGAAGGATGTGTGGTAAAAGTCTGAGAGATCGTGTGCGTAACAGTGATATACGAAAGGAATATGGAATGAAAGTTGGTGTAATTACAAGGATGAATGTGAATAAGTTAAGATGGTTTGGGTACGTGGAAAGAATGAATGAGGACAGAATGACTAAGAAGAAACATTTGGCTGAGAGGAATGGTGCTCGGAGACGTGGCGTCCGAGGATCAAATGGCAAGATCATTTAAATCAAATCCTACAGGACGGTCACGTGTTGAGCACATTGAACAGGAGAGCATGCATGAGGAATTGTATGACAGTGACAGAAGCGAAAGATGTATGCAAGGATAGAAGAAAGTGGCGCTCGATCCTTTCTGCCTACCCCGCGAGGGAAGCGGCGTGATGGTATGTATGTTGAAATTATAAATATACCCATATTTCATTACAGATGACTATGGTATTGTACATTAATTTTTTTTTGTTTTCAGTTAAAAAATAAAGCTTTCACATAAAACGATATTAGAAAATCATTAAAGGGAAAACATGCAATCTCAAAATGGCATCTTTCATATATAATTAAATGATATGACGTTTTAATCAGATAAATGTTTTATTTGTACATTTGTGTACTTAATTAAGTAAATACCTAATATCGAAAAAATATTGACAGAACAGCGTGCCATAGAGAGACAAATTATGGGTGCTTGAGAGACAAAATACGAAATGAAATCATTCGACAAAAAACAAAAGTCTCCGACGACGATGAAAAGTTTTGAAGAGGCATATATCCAGCAATAGAGAGAAGAAGTCTAGTAGTAAGTAATGACCATAGTCAATTTATAAGTTCACTAATTTTTTATTGATACAGAGAAGATAATTTACATTTTTATTACCTGCAGCTAGTCTTCTAATTGCATGCCGTATTTGTGGAATGTATTTCTTCTTCTTCTTCTTAAACTTCGCTAAACTTGAATCTCGAGGGTCCGAAACCATGTTTGCGTCGTCTGTAACAGGATGAAGGCCTTGTTTACCTCCTATGAATGCGAATATAGGACAGTGGTCAGTTATATGCTCCGTTCTTTGGATTTCTCCACATGCACATGTTGGGGAATCGGTATGTCCCCATCGGTGTAAGTGGTACGCTGTGCAACCGACTCCGCATCTGAGTCGGTTCAGCGTTCACCAAAGTTTTCTTGGGAGAAGAAATCCAGATGGTTGTACGGAATGTACTACAATTGTATATATATATATATATATAGAAACGCTTAGTTCTTGAACATTTGAATTTACTTTCATTTCTGTTCTAAGACACCTATTTGCATACATACAAATCTCAATTACATGAACCATGTTAAACATCTGTCTTTCATCGTCTCCTATAAGTAGGGTAATATGTAGACTGACTGCTTGTAGTAAGCATACAATCTGTCCTCTTTATGCCAATAAAAAATAACACACTTAAAAAGGGGCACACTTCCTAACTGAAATGGATATATTAGATTTAATGTTTACTAGCGTTCAACTTCAGCGATGAAGTTTGCTAACCAATCTTAATGTCATAATTTATAGGTGGCCCAAATTTGACAGCTTGTATGTTTATTGCATGTGGTTAGTCTGCTGGCTACCCCACTTGTGGAATTTTCCGTGTTGGTAAATTTAGTAACCTATCTAAATCAAATATCCTCTGTAGTAATGTTTTAAAAATACATTTCAATACGAATGTAGAATTGAATGAAAACACATAATTTTTCTTCATTTTGAAGTATTTTCCTGAGTCGAAACAGATTTAGAATAATTTAATATTATTTACAATATTAAATGACGCGTACAGTATTCTTTTCTCTTCTCTTCTTTGAGTTATTAATAAATGTAATTTATCACCAAAACATATCTTAAAGCCATCTTCCTTTTAATATTTAACACTATTTTTCAACTTCAGCACAATCAGTCACAAAGAACAATATTTCATCACTCAAAAGATTTCATATTAAAAGAAGAACAACTTTGTGTTAGTGAATCCGTGAAATGATTGCGTAATATTTCATATTTTGGACATTTTCCTTGTCATATTGTGTGCGGAGGTAAATAGAACGTTACTCTTAATTTTTTTTAGTCAGCGATGAGATACGCCAACTAATCCGAATGTCAAAATTTTATTTGTCGAAATGTAGAGCACAACTTGCACATATTTTATAATTTGTAGTTTGATGCGCTGGCTACCCCTCTCGTGGGAGACGCCGTGATTTCAGAAGGAGAGATAATTTTTTGTACGTATAAGTGTTTATTCATAAATAAAACGTTACTAAAGTAATATACCTACGTCTAGATATTGGGTTTAGAAAGCATAAACTTAATTACCGTATTCGCTGAAATTCACGTAAGTGCGTACATAAGACATTATCATCCCAGGCTGTATGTTATTTTTATCATTAAAGCGTGGAAAGGGACTCGATTACTGAAATTGATTTTTAAATTGAAAACATCGTGCCCATATTATTTTTGTTCACAAGTTGAAGCATTTTTAATGTAAAAATAAACGGCATTGAATACATAAGTAATTTTAATCCAACGGTTAAAAATAGACAGGAATTTGATTTGATTAAAAAGCTAGTCTATAAAAAACAGAATCTTACCATAAAATAGGATGAAATGAAATTATAAAATGAATATTGAGACTGCAAAGAATGTGAATGAAAATATTAATGTAAAATCTATCATTTATTTTTGTTCAAAAATTAACCCTTAAAGCAAGTTTGGCACTGGCGAGATATGTTACTTTTTTTTAGGGCTCAAATTTTGGTGATTTCTTAAATATTTTCAAGAATATTAAGTAATATATTTTCTCTAATTGGTAGACCAAAGAAAGATTATTTTGTTTCTTAAGATATTAAAACGATGGTAGGCCATCCGGATTTTGACATCAAAGTAAAGTCTTTGTATTTGATTACAGTTTTCTTTTCTTTTATTTCTCTGCCTTTAAAATTGTGAATATTTAAACTGTTATTTTTAAACTTAGATAATATTTAAATAATATTTTGTCTTTCGTTGCGGTCCGTCATTACGTGCATACTTTTTAAATTAGCATTTTTACGAAGAAGATTAAAAAAGAAAAATATCAAAACTTCGTGTGATTAACGTTTGGCGTTCCCAGAAAAAATATCTAGAGGTAACTTAATATAAATATTCCTAAGAGCAATAATCAGATTGAGATAGAATATTACAGAAAAGAATTTTATAATACATAAACATTGTTCGCATGTTTTTGTATATTTTCATTCCTCATTGTGAATTTGTATCAATGGAGCGAACTGCAATAAGCTTTGCTATTAATTCCTCAGTGTTGCCGTTACTGGTATTGTTTCATCATCCCAATAATTTATGATGTCTCAACAATTTTGGATATTTTTTCTAGGAAAGTATTAAGTAAAATAATGTTTATGTTCCTTTAATTTAGATAAAGTATGATATAATCTGTATGTTTGTGTAACAAGTACAACACCCATCTTCGTAAGTTCCGCAAGCAGCGACTTTTCTTTGCCACGGAACCTTTGCAAATAGATACGATGAATTGTTTATCCCACGGGAAACATAGGCCAGCAAACCAGCACACATCGTAAGGGGGCTTAATTTTGCAGAATCAGCAATACCAAAGACTTCCATTAGAGGTGGCGTAATAAATCCACACATAAATATTTGAGTCCGTTCGTATGTATGTATGTTCGTATGTCCTTAATGGACTCGGAAGTTAGGAAAGACCGAAGTGAAATAATACACTCTATACGAGGTCTCATCTTCTGGGCAGGTTTAAGGCTAAAAACATTTTAAATATCTTACGTATTGATAAAGATATTTTTATTTTAATACGACCATGTCACAAAATTAGCTACAAAATGTATGAAGAATATATGCAAGGTTTAGTAAAGAGCAATATTCACAGTCAAACATTTTTCATTGTATTGAATTAATTTCAAAATGGATGTAACAATAAATACAACAATTCTGAAACTAAATAATTAGGGTTTATTTTCGTAATAAAATATCGTGTTTGCTAATGAGAAAAGCTCTTGAGTTACTTGAGTTAAAATGGCGTATTTTTGACATATTGGGCTATTTTCATAATGGAAGACATTATGAAACCATAAAAAACTATACTGTAGAATAATAAAAGTTTTACTTATAAAATCCATAAATAATGTTAAATGATTTTTCAATGATTGGGAACCTATTTATTTTCACCTAATATTTTTTACATTCATTATGAAATATTTGATAGTAAAATATTCTTGAATATTGAAGGATGCAGATACATCCATTCTTTAAGGTTTTTTTGGGAATATGGTGTACATAGGTGACAAATTCTTGACTTTTTTTAATTTCATAGCAAATCTCTCAAATACCCATTTATGTACTGCAAACCAAAAATACAAATTCGAATGTGGACAATTAAATTTTAACATTTATGTGCCTACAATTTTTTTTCACAAAATGGGATATTTACCCTTTTTGTCTTATAGATATTTGGGATGACAATCTTCGAGTTTTTACATTAAGATGAGGTTTTTAGTAGTTTTTGCACGTGGGTACCCGCCTATTTTTCTAAATAAAATATGAGCATTCGGGGTGTCGAGCTCACATATTTTTTCATTTGGAAGAGATTTTTAGCACTTTTTCCATGTAGATACCTACCAATATGTGGGATTTCTTAACTTCAAGCTTTTTCATCGGGACGAGATTTTTAGTAGGTACTTTTTTCCATGTAGGTTTTTTTCCAGGTAGGTTCCACTTATTATTTTTTACCTAAGTATGGGCATGCGAGGTATCAAACTTCATGATTGTTCATTGGGAAGAGGTTTTTAGCACTTTTTTCGATGTAGGTACCTACCTATTTTTTTACCTAAATATGGGCATGTGAGGTTTCTCAAACTTCATGATTTTTCATTGGGTAGAGGTTTTTAGCACTTTTTTCGATGTAGGTACCTACCTATTTTTTTTACCTAAATATGGGCATGTGAGGTATCAAACTTCAAGGTTTTTCATCAAGAAGAGATTTGCAATGCTTTTTTTGATGTAGGTACCTACCTATTTATTGTTACTTAAATATGGGCATGTAGGGAGTAAAAAATTAAGTTTCCTCATTGGGAAGAGCTTTTTACTTCTTTTATCCACGTAAGTGCTTACTCCATTTTTTTTCAATAAGATTTTGTCGTTTTAACCCATGTATTTGCAAGGTTTTCTATTTTGTTAAACCCGAGCGATGCCGGGTTTCATACGCTTGTACATAATAAACGTATATGTTACTTTCGTTTTTGCTAAGACTAACGATTTTGTGCCCACGTATTATTTTCATGTATGTATATAGGGAAGTATATCTTGAATAAATAAAGTTACATTTTTGTTACTAAACCTAATTGTATTATATTTTTATCCCATTTGTGCGTGACGTGTAAATTATATCATAAATATTAAACACAGTTTAAGGTCCATTTAAATTAAATTAAGCACCTACATAGTAAGTTATTTTATTTTGTTTTAGTTGCTTCGAGTAAACAAGAAATGATGATGTTTTGAGTTTGCCACAAATGTACCAAAGTAGATAATTGAAAAAAACACAAAATGTAGTTAACTTCCAAATGACTTTATTAACTTTGCGTACTAGTATTCGGAGACTCTCGTCTCCATCATCAGGCGATTAGTAAAAAACTAAACTTTTACTAATCGCTTGATGATGGAGACGAGAGTATCCGAATACTAGTACGCGAAGTTAATAAAGTCATTTGGAAGTTAACTACATATTGTGTTTTTTTCAATTATTTTGAAATGGACTTCCAACAAGTATCTTCGGTCAACAACATTAATGTTGTACCAAAGTAGTTTTAATTTCTATCAATATCTCCACGATTTCTCCCGTGATTAGTGTAGTCATTTAAACACTGTAAACACACAGTTATCCTAGTCTCCGCGCTAATAAAAATTTAAAGCATTCATCAATACCTAATTATCGTCATTCAGAAAAATATTTGATTTTTTTTTTTAATAATAATAATAGTTTATTAAACACAAATATCATTTACAATAATTGAACAATAAAATAATACATTTTTTTTCCTAATACAATTACTCCCCAAAATTGAGCGTAATTATATAGATAACTTTATAATGATCAGCATTTTTTATACATACAGGAATTATCGTCTTGTTTTCACCGTAGTCTAAAATCCCCAAAGGGAACATCTTCGGTGAATTAATTCTTAGTCTTTCTGTGACTTATTACTAACCCCTGTGATTTATTATGTGATAAACTCAGAAAAGGAGGTAGAGACAGTTGACCACAAGGCAGGAATCCACGGAGAATCTTAATACATAGGTAGGTACCTATATATTTATTTTGTATGTGTCGTCGCCCGATTCACGAATTAGTCAGTAAACTAAAAGGCTAGCCTGTAAAGTTAAACTCCGACATTAGTTTAATAGTTAAAAGTGCATCGGCCAAATAATTTGACAGCGCGGCTGAGTAATTTTAAGTCTTTTCGTAAAATGACAGTTTTCAATGGTATTGGTGCATGTTATTTATTTTTCAACTCTATACTAAAATCCCTTATCGTTCATGTTCATAAATCTTATCAATATCGTCTAGTTCGTTTTAGTGGTGTATTTGATTTTAAAATCACATCAACTGAAGACATCATTAACAAAAATAATGAATGTGCCACAGTGGCAGAAAAATTACCTTTATTAAAAGTTGGGTTAGTTTGAGTAAGTTGGAAGAGATCGCGCCTTAACGATAAACTCGTCTTCTGTATACTGATTGTATCTAACTTGAACGTTTACCTTTTATATAATTGTTTGTAACCAATGTAAAGTGAAGAATGAATAAATAAAAAAAATAAATGATTCAACGGTTTTTGACAAGCCATTTCAATAGACGCCGAACTTTTGATCAGGCTTTTAAGCGTTTGCTTCGTTATTGTGATACAACAAAACGTTGAGGCATCTATTTTGTTTTCGGAATTTACTTAGCCGACTAGCCGTTATGATAATTGGCTAATTCAATTATTCGATGGCGACAAATACACTAAATAATAATATCCTTGTCTTGATTCCTACGCAAGGAAGGCAACTACGACATGGATATCGATACCTTAATTCGCAGATTGGGTAACTCCAAAATAGCTACTTTACAGGGCGGACAAAAAACTAAATATTTTTGTTATGCATATTATTATTATTATTTTCCTTATTCTAAAATATCTACATGATGTAGATACATGTTCGTAACACAATAACCATGACATAATTATGTTTATAATGGTTTTGTAGCCTTTTTTTGGAGTTACCTAATTTTCTGTGATAGATTTTGTAAAATAAATGCTATAATTGATGGAGTTACCCAATTTGCCTATAAGTATTGTATACTGTTTGGTCTCATAAAAATGTTATTTTTAAAGTGTTTTATATGAAAATCAAATTAAATTGAAGTAATATATATAGGACAAATACTTCAACATCATCATCATCATCAACGCTCCTCTCGGGAGGACAGGGCAGAAACCAGCCTCCTCCATTCAGAGCGACTCTGCGCCAATTGCGTCACCTCTTTCTACGATATTTCCTGCGCTCTGCTGTTGTCGTTATAAGAACAGTGTATTGTGAGAGAGGGAAATCACGGGCTGATGAATCCTTGCGGACGGAAGACCGGTGCACTTTTTGGCCAATTAGCCTTTTCAGGATATTACCCAGCCTGGAATATCGTCTATCCTGTATCACGGAGTTGAACATAGTTGAACAAAAAAGTTGTACCTTTAGAGATATACTCGTTGATAGCTAGACAAAAATAATGAAGAGTGACAAAATGTGAAAATAATAATTCGTGTGGAGCATTATTTTAGAAATCGTGGTAGTCCTGAGTCCATTTTCGTGAAGATATTTTCAGTCTCGTTTAGATTATTTAAGCAGACAATATTTTTTTGGGCCAAGGCTTTTCTTCCTTTGAGGCAATTTATTTATTTATTCATTCATTCTTTACTGTACATTGATCACAATTAATACAATTTTATAAAAAAATTGCATTCAAATTAGGTGTGATCAATATACAGAGGTCGGTTGCCCAATAAGAGACTCTTATGACTTGTATTATGAGATAGCTGAAGTCCAGTATCCGATCAAAGTGTCTTGCCTCTTGCACACTGATACCCTCTCTATATCTCAAGATTTTAAAATCCGCCAAAAGAAATTTTATTATTTTATAAGTAAATGCCTTAATATTACGTGTATTATTCTAAAAATATTTGGCACAAATCGTCCCACAAGGGACGGGTTGCCGTAATCTTATAAATAATAATAATAATTTACAGACGGCGAGTTTATCACAACGCTTTTTGATTTTTTAAATTTAAATTTTAAATATTTATTACTCCATGATTCATCCTTTTTCCAAGAGAAGTCTCAGAGTTATCATCAGAATCTGAATGTTCTGAATATGGGACTAACGAGATGTTGACTCTTATGCTGCCCTTCTCTGTTGCAATATTATGAAAAATAGAATTAGCCTGTGCATCTAACAATATCCCTTGTGTCACATTATTATCTAAATTATTTTCATCAGTAGGTATTTATATTAATTTTGGATTTCTGCAAGATTACCACTATCAAGTAATATGATGGGCCAATTCCATTATAAAAATTCGAATTGTCTTTGATAAATTTGTAGAAAATCATGATTTCTGGGATTTGTTTCACTCATACGATCTTCTTCACTCCTTCAATTTTCAGTTACTAATTTAACCATAGTCTTTAGTCTGCTATTCATCTATAAAATGATAAGTAAACATTTCACTTTTGCCTGACGATGAGAGCGGAAGCTCTTGAAAGCCGGCTCGCAAAATAAATAATGTCAATAGTGGAATAACTATATATCGTGTTTCATTTTAAAAATTATTAATATGAACTTCCACCAAGAACCGTCGGTCGAGAAATTAAACTTATGATAAGTAGGTAATGTATGTAGATACATGTTCAGTTCTTCGGATTTTGAGCTTATTTAAAAATAATCATGATTCAACAAATCCTAATATATCAAAAAATAAAGTCGTTTATTTAAGTATTAAAACCTAGATTTTTTTTTACTAAAAAATAATAACATAATATATTGTGTTAAAAAACAATACAATATTAGTAAATCAGCTTCAAAATTTGTGCGCAAACATATCCAGTAATAATTAAATTCCACGTAGTAACTCCTGCAAAAGTTGCATTATTTAAAATGTGAGTTCCTTACATATTAACTACATCACATAAGGAGCAAATGATAAAAAAAACTTTTAAAAATTTAAGAATATAAAGCTGATACTTATGGTTACAGTTATCTAACATTTTTTTACAGGATAAGATATCCAAAACCACTTTTTTGTAAAATATTCCTAATACACAACCTATCTCTCGCAAGTCTCCATACAGAATGGTGGAGTTACCCAATTTGCAGCGTTGTAAATACTAACATTGGAGTTACCCAATTTTCTTGAGGTGTTTTTTAGGACATTTGTAATAACGCTGGATTCTTCAAATTTACCTAGCATGTGTGTTGGAATACAGTCAACATTATGGCATCATTAAGTCATTTTGTCAAAAAATGGAGTTACCCAATCTGCGAATTAAGGTATCGATATGTCTTTATATACCTTTTTACGAAATTACTAAAAATATAATTATCCTGACAACTTTTACTTATACAATCCACTAAGCTGAAGTTTGCATAATTTATCAAAAAAAATATTACGGTAAAACGCTAAAATGTGAACGAAAATATAATTTCGTATTTGTGTATTTTTTTAATTTAAATTTAATTGACGTTCAATCACACGTTGAAATTTATAACCAATGTACAATTAAGATTTAAAAAAATAGCTAGGAGAACTATTTTCAGAAAATGTTACGAAATGAATTTAACTGAAATTAATGTTTAAGATAAAAAAAATAGGAATAACACAGATTGGACAGCTGGTCCAAACAGCACGGGACAGAGAAGCATTCTGCAGAGTGATCGCCAACGTCGGGTGGACCTAATAAAGCACTGATAGAAGAAGAATAAAGAATTTTATACTTCCTCATTCACTTAATTGCTGGTTCTCATTACATTCTAATTCGAACAACGTATTTCGATGTTATTATTACTGTAATAACGGACGGACGTCAGAGAAGTTTTAGACTCAGTAACCGGATATGAAAACTTTATAATATTGATATAATAATAAAACAACAACTATCGTATAAGTTATTCAATATTATAACTGAAGAGCATGCTTTTAATAAACAGCTTACATCTGAACTATATACGTTGTGAATTATGTTTTGGTTTATCGGATTTCAGATACAAATTTCCAAAGAAGCCTTTATTGTGGTTTATAACACACTAAATACAAGAGTGCTAAATAATTAAAATTCATTTAGTTAGATAAAATATACAAATAGTTTCTGATAAAAAATGACAGAAATTTGATATTGAGTTATTTTATTTTTGACTACCTACGATCTCCGTGTTAAAAAAAAATATTATAAATTCTGAGTGAGTGCTGTAGTTTTACGCATTCATATTTATTATGATGTTTATTCTTGTTATAATATTTTTCACCATAAAATTATTTGTAACAACGAGTTTTTCATATCTTTCGAGATAAACAAATATGTTAGTCTTATAATTTTCTTATTATTCTGATACTTATGTGAATTATGGAATTTATTGTTTTGTTTTCTTTCTCAGAATTCGAAAAGCCAACACGTCGTATGTGAGAAATTGAATTATTCAAATATTGAATACGTCAAATATTGAAAATTGTGGCTTTACCGAAACGCGTGTTGTTGCTTCGTACAATATCAGCAACACCTATGTACGTTTGTATAATATGTATAATGTATAATACAATCAGGTTTTTTTCTTTTGGGAATATTTGGGTATGTTTTAAAAGTATAATAAGCAATATTTGAATAACAGAGTTTTGCTTTCACCTTTTTTCCACTCAATCCTTTTTTTAATAAATTATGTTCCAAAATAGAACATATCTAGTACTATTTCGATGGATTCCATAACGCATTAAATTTGAAAAAAAAAACTATATTTTAGAGATTCAGGCAACCCGTTCCGAATGTCTATTTTTTTTTTTTTTGGAGTTGACAACCTGTTTGTTTATAAAATATTGACCCGCTGACTATCTCAGCTATGGAGGATGCCTTGATTCGATAGGTTGGTATATAAACGTGATTAATTAATTTCACCTACTCTAGAATTTGTGGTGAAGGGACCCAAAAGAATATTATGTGGGTATCTCTATCTAAAAATTATATTAACACCAACTTAGCAATAAATTTGAGGTGACCGCAAAACCGTACAACTTTTGCTGATGATTTGCTTCAGAAAACTTTAAACATATTTTAATTTGGAAAGAATGGGAGTTTTTAAAAACCTTTCGTAAATCAAAACTGTATGCGAGCTTACGTATGTATTGTTAGAAGTATAATTATTTCAGCTTAATATTTTACCAATAGTGAAAACTTTTTAATAATGAGAAAAGAGAATATTTATCTCATCAGCAAAGTAAAATGAAATATTTATTCTCTACCGTGTCATGACGGAATCTGATGACTGGTAAGTAATTGATTATTCTTCCATATAAAATAATTCTTCATCGCTAGTAAAGTCAGATCTCAAGATGATCTTCAAAGATGAGCGTGGATTGAACATATCAGCAGATCCGAAAACGGGTAACTAAGTGCGTTTTAAAAAGTACAGCTGGAAGCAAGGCTATTCCACCATCGGAAGCTAGTTAGTAAACTTACTGTCTTCAGTTTAGCGATGAGTACTGAATGTCTTAATTTCTATTGATTTTAGAGAACAACATGCACGTTTGTTCCAATAGGTCCACTGGCTACCCCACTTGTGAGAAATGCTGTGATGGTATTATCGAATGAGGGAATTTAGTATAATACAACCGTTACATTTTATTTTCATATCCACAATGACAAAATCAATGATTATCCATGACAGTCTATGTAAATATTTTATTATCTAGCTGTCACATCAGACATACAAAGTAGCCAATTTGTGTATCATTAATAAATCATAATAGTATCAATTCCTATTATGGATGAATTTACCTAATGTATTCATGGCGGATATCAATATGCTTAATAAAACTGTATTCTTCTTTCTGTAAACATGGAGTTTTACAAAATAAACGTCAATTACATAAATCCATTATACGTTATATTTATAAACATTAATGTGCAGTTGATTCCTCTGTAAGAAATGTATTCTAAAATGAATTATTTCTTCATAATCATATAACATACATAAAGAAATACGTTAAGTTATTTACTGCATTTCAATATTATCGTGAATCGCTTTACTGGCACGCTATATTTTAAATTTTATTTCATCGAAATTGAAGTAGCTATATTGTTAATAAAAAATTGAAAAGACAACACTGATCTTCAGTATCTGATATCTTATTCCATGCACACAATTTTTTATCAGTCATGTAAGCTTAATCTCTAATAATAAAAAAAATCTTATTTCAAGTATGTACAAACAACAAACCAAGTAAATCCCCACTTTTGATCTGTAACGTAAACACAGGAATAAATTCTCTCTTCGCAACGCATAAAGTACCAACTTATGTACAACTAATCCATAAACAATGGTGCCTTAAAAGAGATTACGAATGTTTACAGAAGATTGATGAACAAATAACTGATTTGTGTAGGTATCTTAATTAAAAGGGAATTATCTATTGTTGTTGAAATATTATTTATAGATATGCACATAAAGAAAAAAACAAGAAAACGTATTATATTTTAATTTAAAAAATTTTTTTTGAAATGAATGCAAAGTAGAGATCATAATTATCAATTTCTGGGTACCTACATAGTAAAAAGTAAATGCATGTTTTCATCTGTTCAAAATTATTCAAGCTATATTGCTAGTACAGCGCCTGCACTAAAGTGATGTAACTTGATTTTAACAAATAGGTTACGTTAACCTACGCTGTCACAACAAACCGAACCTTTCAACACACAAGTTCGATACCTGCCCTTGCCAGCTTCTTCTAGGGCAGCCCACTTGTCTTCTGCCCTTTCACACAGCCTCCAAAGATCTAGGTGATAATCTGTCCTCTAGTATTTGGAGAACGTGACCCAGCCATCGCAACTGCGAATTCTCTATTTGAAGGAATACTGGTTCCACCTTGAGAGCCTCACGAACATACGTATTCCTTATACGTTCTCTCAATGAAACCCCAGCCACTCCCCTGAGGAACCGCATTTCTGCTGCCTGTAACCTTGATTTCACGCTCTCTTTATGCTCCAACGTTTTTCAAATCATTTCACTTGCATAATGGTATTTCAAAGCACAGTTTCCTTACATGTAATGATTTTATAGACGAAGAATTAGTAGGTATCTGTCCCGTAGAGCACCTCGTTAAGAAAAATTGGTCTTCCACTCTTTTCCGTGTCGTGTAAAAGGCAACTGTTCGAGAAAATAAGATATTTTATTGCTCAAATTCGGCGATGAGGTGTGCCACCCATCCTGAATGTCTGTTTTTATATTGGCATGGAGAGAACAGCTTGCGTGTTTATTATATGCAGCTGGTCTGCTGGCTACCCCGCTTGTGAGATATGCCGTGATGATATGGTAGTAGTAGTAGAATTAGTATTTGTTGACGATCAGCCTTGATCACTGATAACGTATTCAGAGAGAAGACCTTATCTTAGCTTTAAACTCTATACAGCACATAGGTAGCTAATAGGTAATAAAATACGTAGTGAAAACATAAATGTTATATTAAACTTTTCTTCAATGGTATACGAAGAAATGGAAAAAAATGACACCTTTCTCTATATTTATATTGTGAGAATAATACGATTATAAATAAAATTATAATAAAAAATATTTCTAATGTTGTGTACATTCAACAATAAAAAAAGTAAACCTTTTCACCCCAAACAATACGATTCATGGTATACGTGGCTGAATTTAACGTTTCAGCGCTTCAGTATTAGGTATGATGATCCTATCTACTAAGTATACAATACTCACCCATTACTACAATATTCATACAACTACATACAGCTCGGAATAAAAATATGGGTCTATTATCATACCAACATAATATGAAGTAAGATGGAAATTCTGTATTGTCACTCTGGTACTAAACGTAAACTTATTTTTTATTTTATGAAGGAAATATATTTTCAAAGTTGATTTGACACAATATTGCTAAAGCGGAAAAAGGTTCATAAAGGGGTTCAAACGTTTTCTTTTATTTATAGATTTAGTTTCTAAAATTATCTCTTACTAATTTTGTTTTGCTAATTTTTATAATATTCTGTAATTTTTCTAGAGAGTAAAATAATTTATTGTTAAGATCAAACCTACACACTTACGATATTTATAAAATCATTCTCTATTTTTTTTTGTTTTTAAATACCCCTCGAGTACATAATAGATTTCTACTACTTTTTGTACAATTATCAAAACTCATAAAAAACGTGGGTATACTTAAAATGATACTATGACATTCGTAATAAAGTCGGAAAGATGCTGATTTTTTCTTTAGTACATGGAAGGAAATATCAGTTCAGAATGGCTGCGTACAGATAGCTGAATGCAAACGTCAATCATCAATCAACAAGCAAAAATCTTAAATCTTTCGGCGACAATTCAGAGCATTCTCCGAAGAAATAATCGAATGAATGACTTCGTCACGTCTGATGGGAGTTACTCAAAGGCTAGAAATAATAACAAAAATGATGGAGAAATACCTTGAAAAAATCAAGTTCATCAATCTAGAATTGCCATGCGAAAAAATATGTATAAACAGGAGCGCTACATTTCTTTCTGTCCACTGTGATACGGAACAGACATTAAGAAAATAATGTGGGCAGAACATCGATGATATTACCTAGCTTCACGCATAATCTAATTTTTCATTTAAGTATTTCGATTCTTCACTGATCTCAAAATAAAGACGATCTTGATTTGACTTAATATTAAAATTGTTGTAATCCAATATCACATAATAATAATATTTATACTTTCTTTTATCTCAACTCTGCTCAATCGCCTTGAACACTCTTCCCGATAGCACGTGGTAAAAAAACTACCTCTATCATTCGCAGCGTCTTTGCCATTCTTTGATATTCCGTGCATCTTATGCCGTTGTCATAAGGACGGCATATTTTGAAACATGATTTTTTTTTAAACGATAGTAAATTAACCGTTTTCGAATATGTTCAACTTGTACCGAATGTTTTATTAATTCACGTGGAAATCTCATTAAATTATTTTATATTTAGATGAAAACCTATTCGATAAGTTTATAAGATGACCCCTTTAAGAAATAAGCAATTTATGTTTATTCTATATGTAGGTATAAATGTATGTATCTATCTATATAACTGAGATTGAGCAGGTAGATTGACTGAGATTGAGTAGGTAGGTACTCGTACAAAGCCCTCAATTATTTGATTCCACTTTTAGCTGAAGAGTAAAAGCCCAGATAAAACTTTAAAGACCTTTCTACCCCCTACAATAAACGGAATTAACGCTGCTTTTTCCAATACGTATACGTTTACACAATACTATTATATTATACTTACATTATCGTCCCAAAACATGTTTATCTTCATTACACATGTTTTTACTTTTATTCTGTAATAAAATGTGTCGGACCTCGTAAAGTAATCGAGTACATTTGCAAATGTTTCAAATATCATGTCCTCTATAGCAATCAATTATTAAAAAAACTTTATGTCCCTCAATGTACGGAAAGTCAACGTTACATTTGCGCCCTGCTATCAAATGAATGTTTTAAAAATTATAACTAAACATAGAATAATAAATGTACAGTTAACCGAAATAATATATATATGATTGAGATTTGAATGTGGATATATATTATATAGAGTGGATGCATAAAACATATGGCATGAAGGAATGTGTTTCTTAAGTACTTACATATGTATAATGCTTTGTCTTTGTTTTTGAAAAGTTTAACTATTGTAATAAGAATTATATCTAGATCGTAGGTGAATTGCTTAATTAATATAATGGTTGTAAATCTGTAATGTAGTTAAGCCATTCATACAGTATATATCTGTATATATATGTATATATATATATATATATGAAGACTGTATGATCTAATTTTCATCCGAAATGCATGTACAACATGCACCTCATGAATGAAAGGTCATTTGATTTTACGCAGGAGACAGTATGAAGGTGAAGGTTTTACTCCATTTCACTGCGTACAGTCGGGCAGAGACTTGGCTCATGCCTTTGCAGGGCCAAGCCTCGTTCCGTATGCAAAGGCATGAGCCAAGTCTCTGCCCGACTGTACGCAGTGAAATGGAGTAAAACCTTCACCTTCATACTGTCTCCTGCGTAAAATCAAATGATCTTTCATTCATGAGGTGCATGTTGTACATGCATTTCGGATGAAAATTAGATCATACAGTCTTCATAATATGCGATGCTCCTCGCATACTGGATTTGATGTTGTGTCGGCCATTATGTAAGATGGTCCTGATGAGACACATGCGCACAATGTCGAAACATAACATCCCTTCGACAAATCCAAACTGCATATTCCGGTGACGGGCCAAGCCTCGTTCCGTATGCAAAGGCATGAGCCAAGTCTCTGCCCGACTGTACGCAGTGAAATGGAGTAAAACCTTCACCTTCATACTGTCTCCTGCGTAAAATCAAATGATCTTTCATTCATGAGGTGCATGTTGTACATGCATTTCGGATGAAAATTAGATCATACAGTCTTCATAATATGCGATGCTCCTCGCATACTGGATTTGATGTTGTGTCGGCCATTATGTAAGATGGTCCTGATGAGACACATGCGCACAATGTCGAAACATAACATCCCTTCGACAAATCCAAACTGCATATTCCGGTGACGGGCCAAGCCTCGTTCCGTATGCAAAGGCATGAGCCAAGTCTCTGCCCGACTGTACGCAGTGAAATGGAGTAAAACCTTCACCTTCATACTGTCTCCTGCGTAAAATCAAATGATCTTTCATTCATGAGGTGCATGTTGTACATGCATTTCGGATGAAAATTAGATCATACAGTCTTCATAATATGCGATGCTCCTCGCATACTGGATTTGATGTTGTGTCGGCCATTATGTAAGATGGTCCTGATGAGACACATGCGCACAATGTCGAAACATAACATCCCTTCGACAAATCCAAACTGCATATTCCGGTGACGGGCCAAGCCTCGTTCCGTATGCAAAGGCATGAGCCAAGTCTCTGCCCGACTGTACGCAGTGAAATGGAGTAAAACCTTCACCTTCATACTGTCTCCTGCGTAAAATCAAATGATCTTTCATTCATGAGGTGCATGTTGTACATGCATTTCGGATGAAAATTAGATCATACAGTCTTCATAATATGCGATGCTCCTCGCATACTGGATTTGATGTTGTGTCGGCCATTATGTAAGATGGTCCTGATGAGACACATGCGCACAATGTCGAAACATAACATCCCTTCGACAAATCCAAACTGCATATTCCGGTGACGGGCCAAGCCTCGTTCCGTATGCAAAGGCATGAGCCAAGTCTCTGCCCGACTGTACGCAGTGAAATGGAGTAAAACCTTCACCTTCATACTGTCTCCTGCGTAAAATCAAATGATCTTTCATTCATGAGGTGCATGTTGTACATGCATTTCGGATGAAAATTAGATCATACAGTCTTCATAATATGCGATGCTCCTCGCATACTGGATTTGATGTTGTGTCGGCCATTATGTAAGATGGTCCTGATGAGACACATGCGCACAATGTCGAAACATAACATCCCTTCGACAAATCCAAACTGCATATTCCGGTGACGGGCCAAGCCTCGTTCCGTATGCAAAGGCATGAGCCAAGTCTCTGCCCGACTGTACGCAGTGAAATGGAGTAAAACCTTCACCTTCATACTGTCTCCTGCGTAAAATCAAATGATCTTTCATTCATGAGGTGCATGTTGTACATGCATTTCGGATGAAAATTAGATCATACAGTCTTCATAATATGCGATGCTCCTCGCATACTGGATTTGATGTTGTGTCGGCCATTATGTAAGATGGTCCTGATGAGACACATGCGCACAATGTCGAAACATAACATCCCTTCAACAAATCCAAACTGCATATTCCGGTGACGGGCCAAGCCTCGTTCCGTATGCAAAGGCATGAGCCAAGTCTCTGCCCGACTGTACGCAGTGAAATGGAGTAAAACCTTCACCTTCATACTGTCTCCTGCGTAAAATCAAATGATCTTTCATTCATGAGGTGCATGTTGTACATGCATTTCGGATGAAAATTAGATCATACAGTCTTCATAATATGCGATGCTCCTCGCATACTGGATTTGATGTTGTGTCGGCCATTATGTAAGATGGTCCTGATGAGACACATGCGCACAATGTCGAAACATAACATCCCTTCGACAAATCCAAACTGCATATTCCGGTGACGGGCCAAGCCTCGTTCCGTATGCAAAGGCATGAGCCAAGTCTCTGCCCGACTGTACGCAGTGAAATGGAGTAAAACCTTCACCTTCATACTGTCTCCTGCGTAAAATCAAATGATCTTTCATTCATGAGGTGCATGTTGTACATGCATTTCGGATGAAAATTAGATCATACAGTCTTCATATATATATATATATATATATATATATATATATTTTACTGACCCATTTGAAGTTGAAACTTGTGTATAGGACAGATATATACTGTATGAATGGCTTAACAACATTACAGATTTACAACCATTATATTAATTAAGCAATTCACCTACGATCTAGATATAATTCTCTAGATCGATCGTATATATATATATATATATATATATTCGTGTTTTATAAGTTAACATTTTGTAAATCAAAATTTTTATGTATGTATATTTTAAATAAAAAAAGAGATTTATTTTTGTTTTATGCGTAAAATATATATTATAAATGCATTAAAATTATCATAATTTTGATTGCATTAAATAAAAACTGAGATAAATCGAATGTAAAAGCTAGTACCTACATAGGTTTATTAATTAATCCTTTTTTTATCTAAAGATACGGGTTGATGCTAAAATACCTTACAACATTTAGAATTTTTCTTTTGTGAATCGCTCATACATTTTCAAATCTTTCAAAATTTTATGATCAATTGAGTATAAATTTCGTGAAAACTTGTACCGATAGATCGAAGTAATACTTTTTATTCTTTTCCTTATCTCGTTTTTTGCATACGCTTTTTGTTTTCAAGAAATTCTAAAAAAGAACGCACATTTTTCCTATTATTCAATACAAATTGTAATTATTGAATAAAATCCCAGAATGAAGGAGATTCATAAAAACTATTTAGATGTTACGGCGGTTGTATGAATCCTTGTTTCAACCTCGAATTGAATCTCAATTATTCGTTCATTACGACTAATGTTTCACCACATGTATATTTTTTTACCAAATTTATTCGAGTATTAGTTTACTTTTTAATTTTCTCAGAAAACGTGCTTACTGTTAAATATCTTCATTCATTACAACTATAAAACTGAGAAGGTACATTGGTACAAATAGTTAGGTACATTATATCAACATGTCTATTTTATGCCTCGATTGAAATGTTTTCAATATCCGTCCGGAACTGTTCATTTCCCGGAACATCAATACTCGTTCTTAAAAGTATATTTTTTCTACATAATGAGCATTATCGACATTCCTTGATTTCTTTAGTTCTTTTTTACAATTTCCGGTTCTTTTGCAACAATTAAAATGTCCTGTATTATTAAAAAAACTGAAGGTAATGATTATATTCACATTTTATAAAAGAAGTACATAGGTATTTGTCGGTCTATTGTGCAAAATATGGTTATATTATATCTTTCTTTAGTTAAAAAATATATGATAACTAAATGATTAATTTTTATTCTGTTTTTCAGTATATCCTTATTATCTTATTAACTATGAAATTCTTCTTATTCAGATTTTGATAGATATTATTTTATTTTTTTCAAATGAATTTTCTCAGAGAGGTGAGTGTTATCAAGTTTTGCAAATATATTTCAAGTAAGATAAACTTTATAAGAAAGAAACAATTTCATTTCATTTCATAATGTAGCTGAATAACATTGTTCCGTAATCGCAGTGAAAGCCTTGTAGCATCTTAAAGGAGGCATGTGATCCAGTTACTGGGATAAGAGTAATTAGATTGTTATCCCTCTACTATAGAAATTTAAACCTTCGTTTTAATATGTTAATCACCTGAATCCTCCTCTATCAAGCTAGCTAATCAGAATTGGATCTCTGCGCGATGTAATTTAAAGATTTCTATAAAATGTTAAACATTAAATTTAAATCTACCCATCTCTGCTCATGATTGTCGCGAGGATTTGAATTAAAAGACAATTTAATTACGTTACGTTTCAGAGACAGCCTGCGATAATAATAATAATATAATTGATACAACATTATCTCCTGACGATCATTGAAAAATAAATTGCCTACCTGACGCTGAGATCTATTAACGATACTGCTCGTGAGGATTGGCTCTAGGATCAAATGATTTACTTTTAATTATTACCTTGTTTTATTTTTAAAATATTTAAATAAAATTGTTACAACAAGGTTGACTTTAGGATCAACTTCTTATTTATTCTCCCCTTAACACACGGAAGAACGTGATTTTACGATTCAATACAGTTTGGTATTAATTATCCCCGTTCATTCTCTAGCGTTCTCATAAGGATGATTCACTGTCAAATAGGACTTCCAAGGCTATCACAAAAATGTCTTTACACCTTTACCAATACCGCATACTAAATAAACGGAGTAGTCAGTAGATTCAATTTGGGGGACAAATATTTCAAATTATCTTTGTTGCTAATGTAAAGTGTAGGCATGTGAAATATTATACTTGTTGATAAATACCTAATTCAAAGGATGAATAATATTTTTATTTATTTATTTTATTTCATATAAAAATCAATACAGATATAACAATACATAGACTATTTGATAAAAATAAACTTAAATCTAAACATCCTCCTTATAGAAATAAGTCTATATGGAGGAGGGTTAACATAATAACATACAAAATGTTTTTCATAAACGTTTGATGTTATTAATATTATTTTAATTCATTCCTTTTCTTTTGCTTTAAAAAAACTAGAAACATTTGTTTTCCACAGAGTTTTTTTAAGATTTTTTTTCAAATTTTATATTTACTTTTATAGGAATAATAATATATTTTGGAATAAATTTGAATAACATGAGAACATATCTGTCACAGCGCCACCTGGACAGCGGATATTTCTGATTCAGGTAGGTATACATACATATACTGTACTTACCTACCCTTGTTCTGTTATTTTAGGACTCACTTCTGTTTTGCAATTCAAAATGTCCAATCTAAAACAAAATAAAATGATATGTTTAAAAAACTCGTTGTCAAAGTACAACGTCTCTTCGTGTTTTGATTAAATGAGAAAATATTCAATTTTTTCCTCGTATTTTTTTACCATGGTATGATTTACATATCAACATGATTTAGATGAATGTATAATGTATCTATATACGTTTTTTACACCTGCTTTTCTTGTGACCCGCAATTTTTTTGGAAAAAAAAATATAATTTCTCTAAAAGGGGTATTCAGATTATTTGAATATCAATATCGGCTGATAAATTTACATAAATTTTATCGTTAAATAGCTCAACGTTAATGTTTTAAATAAAAAAGAAGAAATATGAATTATAATAATAATAATTTAGAAGGTTTTTGTCCCTGTAGCTCTGTAAGTGATCTCCCATGATTGTACTATTTCATAGAACATCATGGAAGAATCAACTCTAATAATGTTGGGGTTCTACATTTTGAATATAAATTTATTTTAATATTTTATGGTTTTTGTTATTTAATGTTACATTTAAATTTTATTGTTAATCTTATATTGTGTTCAAAATGTAGAATCTAATATTGTTTTGTTAAATAAATGAGATAATAATAATAATAATTTATTCCAGAAATATTATACAACACAAAATATAGCATTTTCAGAATTTAAATTCATTTATACATTTAATACTACCTCACTGGGTTTGCACCCGTATCGAGGTAATATTATGAAACAAACTATATAAAAAAAAACAAATAGCAATAAAAAATGGATATAGCAAAACAAAATATTGTCTTCAGACCGGAACGCTACACAGCAGGCTCTCAGAATCGTCCAGTCCCAGGTTTAGTAGAATCGAATATACCTCAATCTTCGTTACAGCACTCCTATCTGGACCCAGAACACTCTGTAGTTGATTATAAAGACGTGGCCCGAGAAATGTATGAAATCTTCTTGCAAATGAGGTAGCAACATTACCATTTTCATTTATTCGTAATACAAATAAGCATAATATATTTGGTGTACTCTGCTATCTTAGTGTCAACACTTATGTATGCAAGTGAGACGTGGACATGGTTAAAGAAGGATGTGTGGTAAAAGTCTGAGAGATCGTGTGCGTAACAGTGATATACGAAAGGAATGTGGAATGAAAATTGGTGTAATAACAAGGATGAATGTAAATAAGTTAAGATGGTTTGGGCACGTGGAAAGAATGAATGAGGACAGACTTACTAAGAAGATATATTTGGCTGAGAGGAATGGTGCTCGGAGACGTGGACGTCCGAGGATTAAATGGCAAGATCATTTAGATCAAATCCTACAGGACGGTCACGTGTTGAACACATTGAACAGGAGAGCATGCATGAGAAATTGTATGACAGTGATGGAAGCAAAAGATGTGTGCAAGGATAGAAGGAAGTGGCGCTCGATCCTTTCTGCCTACCCCGCGAGGGAAGCGGCGTGATGGTATGTATGTATGTATAATATATTTAAGAATTTATAAATGAGCTAATGAGCTGTTAAAATAAAAAACATTTGACATATAATGATTAATAAGTTTGAGTTTATGTATTTTGTATATCGTTGAAAACCGTTGGAATATATATTATGTGTGATAACATTTATTTTTGTGAAGGCAAAAAGGGTGTTTTATGTAGGTAAAGTATAATATGGGTAGCCGGTAGGTATATCTATCTGTGTCTTTTAGTATGCTTATACAAATTGAGTAAGTGTGCTGATGGGTACTGTAATATCAAATACTCCGAAATATGTGGCTTCGTTCTTTACTCTCATGTAGGCATTAGGTATATGTGTAACATTATAATATATAGGTACATATCGTACTTACGGTATTTTGCCTACATGAAATCAAGGTATTTTTGTGGAGGAAATAAAATCCAATATAGGAGAACGCATGCGAAATCTCGGAGGAATTTTATGATTGTGTTATTTTTATTATTATTAAAAATTATTATTCGCTACTATCTCTTTCAATATCTCGAAGGAAAAAATAATAAAATTTACATAAAATAAACAAATAAGGGACCAGACTGGAAAATAACGGTATTAGGGCTTGTCACGTGTAGTATGGATCTGTATGGAAAAATGAAACATGTGCTTCCTGTATTATTATTTATGTAAGTATTTATGAAGAACAAAATGAAGTTGTATTTCCTTTCATTAATTTTATTTGTATTCTGTAAAACGTGGACTTCATTACGATTTGAAGATAGAATTGTTAAAATAGATATATAAGGGGTTCACTCACAAAGACACATCGACCCTAGATTATCGATACAGACAAAACAACACATTTCTCTTCTGTTGTTTTTGATACATTTTTTTAAATTGATTTACTTAAGAATAAAATCGGATTTTCGTATTACCTATTGATTGAAGTACAGCACACGTGAACATATTCGTATTTATCCAAGGCACACAAAATCGTATTTATAAAATTTATTTTTCAAATTTAAAATCTAAACATGTAGCTATTTGATTTTGTACCATTATAATTATGCAGTAATAGCTAAGATGTGCCAAATAAAGATCTTTTCACGATATATCGGTTTTCCTTTTATTTTGTTATGGTGTCAATACCCACTTATTTATTTATTTCAACATCATACGTCTTACAGCCATTAAGGGAATTATTACAGTTTAAAAGTATGAATATTTTACGGGATACATAAAACTCTATTTATCATTAAAACAAAAGAACAAATATACAAGGAATGACAAATTTTGACATTGGCAACTCACAGATGAAGGCCACAAACAATTTTTAGTAAAGATGACTTTGAATAATACCACATAGGCAAAATAATATAAGCTAAGTGTTAACAACACCTTTTTAAAATCAGTGCAAGCACGCTGGACAGCAGATAAACTGTCATTTGGTCAAATGTACATATATTATATACCCTACATTATTTACATATATACAGTACAAAAACTGTTTGTTTTCTTTTTGGCTCCAACTAGTTTGCTACTCTAGATACACATTATCTCAATTATAACAAACAATGAAATAGAATTATCTGAAAGTACTTGGGGGCACTTTAGTGATAATATATTATTATATCCATGTTTCCGGAATGAGGAGGTACTAATGTTTTCTAATTATAATTACCATCTTCTCATCGAATAGTAAACTTTTGGGACTTAGTATTGCTTCTTTTACAAACTGTGTGCATGGAAACTTTTTGGCCAGACGATATAATGTGGCGACTCATAAATCGGCGACACAATGCCGACATTGCCAAAAAAACAGGCGCGGACTGCGTGTTAAATTCTCTCTACCGATGATTTTAGCAATCACGCTGTGGTAACCTTTTTTAATATTAATTTCACATTAAATTTATGTATTAAAAATATTTAAGATGCATTGGAATCTACTTTCATATCTTCTAATAATTAACATTCTAAACACATATACAGTGAAAATCATTTACATTTATTCGAGACTTCAATATTTATTTATGAATTTACTAATTTTTTACATTACATATTAAATATGATTGTGTATTGTTATAATTAGATATATTAAAAATTATGTTTTAAAAAAATTCAAAAATATATCAAACAAAATAATAGTAACAAAACATTTCATAGAAAAATACAATGCAATAAAGTACTATCAATAGAGGGCGAATAAATCGCAGTGGCGCTATCTCTATAATATATGTAGTACCTACATAAATTTCGTTTTTGTTGAACATCATCAGATTTTATTATTTATTTATTTATTTATTTTATTCTTCACTGTACATTGTTTACAATAATACAAGTTAAAACATTTATCATAGAAAATATCAGTTATACAATTCAATGTATAGTGGGCGAGTTCATCGCTAAAATGCAATATCTTCCAACTAACCCGGAGTTAAGACAAGTTAATATATTGGCTTTACTTTAGAAGCAGTTTAGGTATTTTCGTTGATTTGATTATTATTATTTTATAATGAAAACAGAATTGTACCGAAACTTCCAGTTTTAACCATCAATTTAAATAATTTTAAGGGGATTTTAAAGTGTGTATCAATTAATATTCATGAAAAACCAGAACCTTAATATTTAAACACATGCCATGATTTTGTAAATAACAAAATAATTAGATGGTACTTACTCGTTGTTAAAGTTATTGTTCATGAATAGTAAAACTTGGATAGACGTGAAACTCTTTTTTTCTGATTCTGAAAAGTAATTATTATCATTTCAGTATTTTAGTCCTCTCCCGAGTAACACTTTAATATCCAATTATATACAAATGTATCTACGTACAATAGCCTAGAGAAGAGATTTCCGTGCTAACAAACTTTGATAGAGTTATGTTAGATTTCTAGAATAGAAAATTTATGCATCAATTACGAAATGGATATTGTGATAATAACAGTTACTAAGTTATTCATCTTGATTTACACTTTGAAACTTTAAATTTACTTGTAATGGTCCAGGAAAATACTTGGACATTTTTGAGGAATAAATAAGTATTAATTATTACACTGATCGTCTTAATAGAAAGGAGGAGAAGTATAATATTTATTTTTATATTAAATTAAAATAAAGTTTATCTAATTAGAGAACTTTCAGTGTGATAAAACTATCAATTATTTTATCAAATTTGTATAAAAGTAACAGGAATAATTAAAACTTCTATCGTTTGGGAATTAATAATAAATAATTAATTACATTTCAGAAGAGACTGATTTAAAACTTCATGTGTATCTTGTATATTATAACATTATTTTACCTATTGGTGTATTCTTCGGTGCAAGATGCTAGATTTATTAAAGATGCAGTTACGGAATTAGTGTTTGTATCTAGAAGTCCTTATATCTAAACTTGAATCAATAAAAGTAATATAGAACTTGTTGTAAATTTACAATTTTTTTCAAAAATTCTTCTTCATTTTCTATATTTTGTTTGACTGAAAGGTCTGTTCATGTAGGAAGGTCTTCTTGTAATATGGAGGTACTATGGTAATACTATTTTTCTATAAATATGGGGGTCTTCTTGGTTGGAGCCGTGCCTAAGGTAGTCCATATATGGTAAAATTCAGACGTGTTTGGACCAAATCTCCACCGTTGTCTTCCCCATCTAATAAAAAGCTTAAGCATCATACATCTCTTGGACATCAGAACTGAACTAATAAAATATCCAGGGGTTAGTGATTGGCAATCGTTCATACTCAGATATATAACGCCTACTAACTTGAAGATAACAAAATCTTGATTACACAAAATATAAACAGTAAAATAACTAAAGACGACCTTATATTAATTATTTTTGTAGGCGAGTGTATCACAAAAACTCGATAACTTCCAACTTAACCTAAAAAAATACTTAGAAATAAAGTAAGAATGAAGTTAAACGGGATATATATTTAGAAATAGATTTTAAAATAAATTCACAAATTACATCTACAATAATGAAATATACAAAAAGCAACAATAACATTAGTATCTAATGTAATATTTTAATTTAAAATATGTCAGCAAGTTTATGTTACAAATAATTAAAATCAAAATGAAGCTATTAATTACCGTATAATTTTTTTTCATCGCCACAAAAATTTATTTATTCTTTTTGCACATCAGCATTAAATAACAGTGTTAACAAAATAATTTAAAATTTTAAAAACTAGGACGATGTGCAGTGGCGAGATTATCACTATAAAGTGATTTCTTCCATCTAGCCACGACACATTGACATAAAACTAGTAAAAAAAAAAATCTTTTCAAAAAAATATACATAATATTAAAACACAACAAAAGAAAAAAAAATCAAAATTTAAAATAATATATTTGACACACACCCAACATGTGATAGAGATTATGGATCAGAGGAGGGGGGGGGGGGGATAGAATCGCGAATTGACGACGATGAGTATATTTCAAATTTAATTCTGTTTGCAATTTTTGCTGCAAAATAATACCAAATGCATTAAGACAAGAGTGGAAACTTTTAAGCAATTTATCGTAGCTTTTGTTTAAAGAAATTAAAGGCGCTCTTGAAAAAAGAACGTTTGTTAGGTAGGTTTATAAAAAATACCAAGGAAAATTACATGTTTTACATTCAGCTGCATTTATTTCGTTTCGTATTTAAGTAATTAGAGCTTATATCATTAAGCAATTATATATTTATATCGCAATATGACGCGACGAGTCTAATGCATTTTCCGTATTATTATCATTAATTCTGCTTCTTCCATCTCTTCACAGTACGTACAATATAGAAATAAGCATAGATACTGTACTCGAGTTTAATAGAAATAGTAGAGCTTACATAAAAGGAAAATAAATCCTCTTTCCAAGTCACACAACATCCGTAAAAGGATGCCAAATGGTGGAATATCCCAATGAAGAAAAGTCTCTATTGTACCAACGATGGTTCTACAAATATATCTACCGCCTAAGTTCTACTATATTGCGTCTTACATTTTAATGGTTTTCAAGAATACTAACAACAGTTCGACTACGCAATTGAAAAGTAATTTCCATTTTCCAACTAACATACATTGTAGATATATTAATGTTTTAATTTATTCCTTTAACAACTATAAGTTGGTATATTCTATATAATATCATTTATGTTGTTCAGTTCACAATTTTGTAAAATTCTCAATTCTGTGGAAAATTAAGATGTAATTTAAGTTTGCTTCAGGCATTGAATATTTGAGTCTGTGTGTGAATGTTTATATAGCACACTTTATTGACACTTTTTCCAAACAAGCAAGTACGAGGAATAAAATAATAATACTTCAAAGCATCCATCCTGCTGCTTCATTATGAAATAAAATGTTAGAAATTATTTATTTTCGTAATTTTCTATCGTAAATTAATACGGATAATTTGAAGATCTATCTATACTATCACAGCATCACCCACAAAGGCGTGACTAGTAGGCTTAATGCGTGTAGTAAATATGATGAAAGTTGTTCTTTTTGTGCCATTACAAAATAAGGCATTCGGGACAAGTGGCATTACTCATCGTGGACATCAATATATTGCACTTTCTATGGGTAATTTGTAAAACACTGTTTACTCATAATATGACGCCGAATATCGCATCCATCACCAGAAACTCCTAGCAGCAAAAAGGTGCGTCTTTAGCCTTCTTCTAAAGCTCTCTCCATTCGCCTCCTCTTGCAGATCCAGAGGTAGCTTGCTCCACCATCTGGGACCCGCAACACTGAATGCATTGTACATTATGTTTCACAAACATCTAAGCTTTGCATGACACATTTTAAAAGGATATTTTTTGTTACTGTGAAGAGGAGAAAAACTTATTAGTTCAATGCAAAGAGTATTTTTCGTTGCTATATGAAGTCTCTGTGAGAGTTCAAACTAAAGTTTCTGCTACACAGTTTGTAAAAAGTACAAATTATAAAATTGTTTTAAATAAAGAAATAAAGCATCAAAACTACGTAAATATGTTACGAAATATTCTGTCTAACTGTGCCTACACTGTTATCAAACATTTTAAGAATAATCTTTATTTGTTTACATTAGATCTAAAAACAACTTTTCTTTGAGATATAATATTCCAAGAGCAGAAATTCTAGGGAATCAGCAATAAATTAAATTTCCTTGTTTTTATATAGATTTTCACATAATTTATAAATTTCCTTATACAAATATTAATTCCACAAGTCGTCTTTTGTATTCAAAAACGACGCGACGCAACAGAAAATAACAAAGTTACTGTGAATACATTTAACTTCTATTGCATTGTTTGGTATAAATAAATATCTACCCATTTTTGTCGATTAGTAATCATTATCCATATTGGACCTTAAATTTCTTCCAAAACTAGCACTTTGCCAAATTCGGAAAAAATTATGTTAAAATTAACTTCTTCAATTAGGAGATTAATAACCTGTGTTATCATTTTCGTAGGCTATAATACACTCCCATATTTTCTCAATTATCTGTCATTCTATTTCACTCCATAATGAAAGTTAGTTAATTAATTTATTTGCTAACTGTTTTTCCCATAAAACTCTTCATTACTAATGTTTATTAGTTTGTTTACAAAAAACTTTATTGAAAGTTTCTACTACATAATTCTTCTCGAAATTAAATTACATTGAATTATCCAAATTGTAATAACTCTCTAACACCATAAGCTATGTTGACACTTGGTAAACAATATTGATATTTTTTATTTAGACACTTTCCATTCTTTTTTTTTAAATAAATCTCACTGCTATAAATCCAACATTTATCGCATATTTTCATTGTCGTGACAGTGCTATACGTTGTGCTTTTTCATTATTTTAACAAGTTTTTGTCAATTTATTTTTAAGCTGACAACTTCAAAGTTTAATAGTTTTGAAAATTGATAAAAGAGATGTTACTGTACGTGACGTGTACAAAACTTTTAAGTAAACTTTGGTATTGTCTTATTTTGTCTTTACATACCCTTTTCTTTGTTTCCAAATAAAATTCCATATGTCTGTTATGTGTTGTCGCGGATACTTGGTCATTTTATGTTGGCTAACATTTTCCTAACTATTTCTCTTAGATATGTGTAAAATGTGAAAGATGTCTTCATACTTTGTTTTGTCTTCTTATAAAGTTGTCCAACCTGTTCTGAGGATACTGTTTTAATAAAAAGTTTTGTAGTAGAACTTTAAACTAAAGTAGCCAATAAACTAGACTGCATTATATATTTTTTTCTTATTAATCATTAGGTCGATTTGTGTGACAATGTATATTGTTTTGGTAGATATAGACATTATGAAACATATCCATACCTTCTGATTTCTTATATCATTGATCCTTCTGATTTCTAATATAATTGATTCTTCTGATTTCTAATATCATTAATCGCTGTAATTTTGTAATACTGACGAATTATTGAACTTCATTGTTCCGACGCGATTTAGACGGGAGATGTTATACTCGTACATTCGAGATCTGAAATATAAGCTCACAAAAAATGGTTGCTTTATTTTTGGGTTGAATGTTTATTTATTGGTGAACCTTGTATAATGACAGTGAAAATGGCGGAGTTGGTGAACGTTTTTGATTTTTCACCGAAAATGATCACTTGAGCCAGCCTAGAGCCATTTCGTCAGCGTTGGAATGCCTTTCTTACCTCTTGCGATTATATTTCACACCATGTTACATTGTGTAAACATGGTTCTCCAACCGAGATGTCTAATATAAATATATATTTATTATTAAACAATTTAATTAGCACATTTATTAATTTCGTGTTAGCAGTAATAAAAATGAATTGATTTCCCAAAAAAATCACAAAAACAAAAGTAGATATAAGAAAAACAAATGTAGAAGCAAAGTTTTCTTTTATAATTCCAGTTATACGAATGCTTTAAGAATTTGATTTAAGAGGCGTATTATTAAAAAAAATCTTCAACAAATAAACAAAAATAATAAAGTCCGAGAGTTCTTCAAATGATCTCAATATTTCAATTTTCAACATACATACTAGAGGGTATCTTTTCCCGGATTATTTTTGTTCCCGGGAAACGGGAAATTCATTATTATATTTATAAATATTCAATTTTCAACAAATTTGGTATAAAAACTCTCATAACTTGTTGACCCTTGCAAACATTTTGATTTGATAAAAAAAATCAAATTTTTGTTACCAATATAAGTAATTTGCTTAAAAAATACTAAATAGCTGACTGACGAGATTTATTTAGGTACTCTATGTTATATCCAAATAAAAATTGTTTACAAAATATATAAACTTTTAATTTTTGATCATCCTATCAAGCAAAAAAATGTTATGGATTTTGGCAAAGCTTTTTAAAGATTTTTGACTTTAAAAAATGAGAAATTTCGACAAAAAAAGATTTTTTATATCGGTTAATATCCATGAATAAAACAAAAAAAATGACAGTTCGCTGCACTAATATTTTTAAGAACTATCTAACTTTTCGAAATATTTAAAAAAAAAACATGAAATATTGCAGGATTCTTATACATTGTCGGCCAAACACACCTCCGATTTCGAATTATATTTAGAATAATTATGCTTCTTTCAAATAAATACATTGAAGCTATAATTAAGTTTTTTTTTTAAAGTATAACATTTATATTGGTAATTAATATTATTTTTCATATTTTCATATCAAAATATTCGTCAGCTTCTACAAGTTTATCACGACTATTACAGTTAACTAAACAAAGATTTCGGTATCGGTATGGCAATCTGCATGACTAATAATTTGTATTTTTTCCCGGGAAAGGATTCGTTTTTTTCCCGGGAAACGGGAAATAAAAATAAGAGGGTTTTCCCGGGAATTCCCGCCCGGGAATTCCCGGGAGTAACCCTCTAATACATACCTCTATATTGAATATTGAAATCTTATTTATTATAATATAAAAATTCAGGATAACTTTTTAGAAAGTTTTCATTGTTAAAATAAAAGTTTCTTTTCTTCTCCGATATAGAAAAGAGTATTACCACTTATATTATTTGAAATTTAATTATTTTACTCTCCTACTTGTTATCAGACTTTGAGTACTTTTTATATTAAAAATTTCAACACAAAAAATGTTTGCTTTTAATTTATTTTATTTTGTTATCACGATTATTTGCGATAAATCAATAATAATGTTTATTAAAAAATACCATTATTTACGCTCACTATTTATATTAACTTTTAATGTACGAGTATCTAGACAAAATTTAAATTATTTATTAAAATTACTCTACGACTAGTAGCTATCTATCGAAAAATTGTTACATTTAGGGTAGTGACTAATATTAAATTATCACATGGTTATTCTGAATTTGTTAAAAAGTTTTTTATCATTTGTATTATTTTACAAAAACAAATTTAAATTATAATAATACAGTCTCGTCAAATCCATTATAACAGGGTCCCTAGACAAATTGCATTTGACGATCGCCTACGAAAGAACTATTCAACAATGTACAATGTACATACATATAATGTTATGGTACATAGTCGAAAAGTTCGATCGCCAAAAAATGCAATTTGTCTAAAAACCCAGATTTGTCATCGCGTTCATTTTCACAGTAATATATATATGATAGTATTTATTTTTATTACAAAACACTTAATTTTTCGCTTCCATTTATTTGAAACCTCGCGTACTTACTTTGAAAACTCGAGTATGGGTTAGTTGGAAGATATCGCACTTCTGCGATAAACTCGCCCATTGCACAGAATTTATTCGTCTAGTCTAAATTGATTTTTTGTGCAATAAAGATTTTTATTATTATTATTATTACTTTCGTCAATATAAGTTGATTAGCATTTTCAAGAGAACTATATTATAAAGTTATTTAAACCTTACCAATAGAAGCAAAAATATACTTAATAACTAGGTATAGAATTTTCATAATTTAAATTATAAATTAATCCAAATTTCAAGAGCCATTCCCTGACGAGCTGTTTAGTTGTAATATTACTTTCACTTTTTTAATTTAGATGCAATAGATCATATTAAGTCATTCTGTCACATTATATTTCATAGTTCTCTTACCGCATATATTGTTTTATTTTAGTACTATAATATTATCCATAAATTAAATCTGTTATGATTAGCGTATTAAGATTTTGTTCAATATTCATACATCAAAAAGTAATCAAAGATTACCTATCGTTAGCGAAAACAAGTTTATAACAGATAAAATATTCAACAAAAGTATAATGAAATGTTATTACGCGCCGCGTTGCATAAAATTTTATACTATACTTTACCATCGCGGCATATTCCACAAGTAAGATAACCAGCAGACCAGCTACATATAATAAACATAAAATATGTCTTCTCCGTGCCAATATAAAATCAAGACATTCAGGATGAGTGGCAAACCTCATGGATGAATTTAGAAATCGATTTTTGTGCATTACCCTTTTAAAAAAAGTATTAGTACTGTTACCTCAGTAACCAATACCATACCTAAGATTATTAATTAGTAATTCTCATAAAATAAGATAATTTATTTCACGTGTATTTATTTCATATGTAAGCACTATAGTCATGTCTTTAAGGTGAATAGGTCGGTAACGGGAAAAATCTAACACGAGACAATAGCATAAGGCTGCTGGCTACCCCGTTTCTGTTAATTCTGTCGCTAATAACGCCAAAACTTCATACTTTTGACCATGTCATCTTACCGGCTGTTTACCGGTGTAATTTACAACAATGCTCAGACAAAGCATCAGTAATGTAAAATCTTATACGTGTTTCACTCAACATATAAGTCAAATGAAATTAATTTCCCTTCTTCTTTATATCCCTGCAAATCTTGTTTCGTCTAGTAAATAGATTTGCAGTTGTGAGGTACTTTGGCGCAAGCATACGAAATTCTTGTGAGACCGTTTTCCATTTACTTACGGAAATTGTCTAAGAATGTTCAATCTTTAAGCTTCGCGTGATGAATGATCAAATTTTCTGTTTAAAATACTCATTCAATTATAATGGTTGGTAGTAAAACTGTCCATCTATATGGTGTACCTTTACAGTTTTTTCTTTTTTACTTTACCTTCATTCGTTTTATATAATTTGTAAAAATATGATAAAGAATGCCAGTAGGTAGTAATCAGTGTTTGCGATTTTTTACAAGGATTTCTTTGCAGTAGAGGATGGTGTGGATGTTAATTCTGTGATTGGGATAAAAGATTTTAATGGTCACGTATCAGTGAGGGATGAATGCGTGTTAAGGAGATGGATGAGTATTTTGAAGAATGATTTGAATGTAGCGGTGAAATGCAAGTGAAATGAAATAGTAGAGATAATAACATGAGTGATATCAATGAAATATGTATGAATAATATTACAAAGGCGATTGTGTTTCAATTAAGTTCATCGTGTCTGGCGAACTAGGGTCTGAGCTATTCAACACTTGTTGGAGAGAAGGTTGTACTCCAAAGGACTGGAGGAAGGCTATTGTCTAAAAAAAATTAAGCTTTAGTGCGGAAACTATCGGTTGAAAGAATGTGAAAAATATTGATTGAAAGTATTTATTGAAAGAATGTGAAAAATAACTGGAAGTAAGATTGTGGATATGCTTGAAGCTTTTTTGAATGATGATTAATGCATCGATCAAATCTTCTCCATGAATGTTCGTCGGCACAGATCGTTATTTTACTCTTGCTTAGAGCAACTGAATGAATATGTATATTTGGTAAGTTTATTCTGGAGGGATGGATGATACAATAGGGAACGATGATTCATACTACTTACATTACTTTTTGTATGGCTTGGTGTGTTGATAAATCTTTACTCATGTGAGCTGCGTCGTATCCTCTACAATCTTGGTTCCAGCGCTGACAGCCAGTTCACCGCCTCCGGTCCTGCTTCATGGATGTTCTGCAGGTAATAATAACTGTGCAGGAATGGGTGGTAATTGTGTACCATATTGAATAAACTAAAAAAATAAAATGTGTCAAATATGGTCAAAATGCTGGTGGACTATACAGATATGTACACAAATGCAAATATTATATTCAAACACATACACACACACACACACACACACACACACACACACACACACACACCCTCACACCCACACACACAAACTCGGTCATACAGGCAGGTATGTGATCAAGGTCTTCGTGTTTCTGCGGCCCAACTGCAGAAGCCATGCCGTGGCTTCCTTCACAATACCAGAAGAAGTCGAAACCCGGACAACTCTATCATAATTCTTGTTCAGAATTCTAGGGGCAATCAATAAAGGAATTATGTTATAATACAACTTTTCTGATTAATCACTCTAAAATGGGTTATAAAAATACCTTGTTTAAGAAACCTTATGGCTATAGATTATAAGTGTTGGTAGATTTCAACTGAGCAAAATTATTATTATAAAAAAAACATCAAGATACATGGGGCTAAATTTTTTTTTCGAGAATAAAATTATTGAATACCATAGTAAATATAGCTATGTAAACATTTTGAAAATACAATTATTCTCTTTGCGCTACTATTTCCGTGTTAAGACCTTTCTCATCTCACACCAATCCTCAGTTTTTGAATCAAATTTACGACGTGGCAGAAATAAAATGGCAAAAGTCCAATTGCATTCTAGTGTGTCCAGCGCATCGCACTTCAACATTACTGTACCCATTAAAATGTACATATTATAGAATGGACCTATAAAACTACATCCGGCCATAATGAAAAATACATACTGGTCTGTAGTATGAAACCATTGCTGAAGTTTTAACGCTTTTGTATTAAATGCCAGTTTCGAGGGAACTTGAAATAAAAATATGGTCTAGTTGTGGTGAGATCAAAACTGTTTGTCTTATTTATTTCGTTATATTATATTAAAGTTATTTTTGTCCATAAAAAAAGGGAATTATCAATATATTTAAACAAATTTAAAAGCCTCTGATGTTTGTTTAATTATTTTTTCAAATCTTTGAATAAAATCTATGAAATTATGTTATTATTATTAAAATAAAATGTTATTATTCGATGTAAATATGCAGTCAAACCATTATGTATGGAAAAAAACTTATATAATTATATTTCACATTTTTGTGATGGATTCACCATAGTGAAATTATTTAACAATATTTTATTTTAATAAACTTAAACTATTATGGCCTGATTTTTTGTAGCACCATATATTATGTGGCTTTCAAGCAAAGAAAATGTTATTTTCCGTATTAAATCATCCATTAATTTTAACTTGATTTTTCCATCTATAAGAAAAGAGTGTGTATTTTCCAGATAATTTTAAATTACGTAAACGAATATTCTACAATGAAACGTAGTGATATTGTATTTCATAGATAATTTATTACACTCCGTTTGTCATTTTTCCGCATAAATATTAATACAATACCTACAGGAATCTGACACCGATACCAGTTCCTAATAAGCATTCTGCGTTGTATTTCATCATCAGCTCTCGCTCCTAAAGTTGTCTTCATTATATTATTTTAACTATATAAAACATATAAATTTCCACTCCGATAATTTTGTAACAAACCTAAATGTTACTACTACTTCTACTACTAATACTTGTATAACAAAATACCTCGTCTACTTTGGCTCAGTGCTATTATAATGATATCACGATGGAAATATAATATTATAATTATTATTATAACGGAACAAAATAATATTTAGGACTTTCTCTAACATTATTATTATTAAACACCTTTGTACTGTGAAAACTCCTTCCCTACATTGCCAAATATATCTACTACTTGTTATTTATATAGAAGTTTATAATATATGACATAACGAGAGATACGTTTTCAGTTAATTTGGATAATTTCAAAATCTTTGACTTTGGAGTAGTCCCATTTAGTATCATATATTACTTTAGTAATCGATTCATCGTTAAATATTGTGACTGTGTTTAACACAATAATTTGAAAATAAAATAGGCGGTTTTTTCACTTTCACTTTATTCACTTAAGTAGATATTTAATTCAATCAAAATTGAAATAGCGTTACATGTCAAATACAAGAATACAATAACAGGATACTATATTGTTAGAGAAAGTCCAATGCATTCTTTTTCATTTATCTAAACTCAATTTGTGCTCGAACATGTTAATCAAATATCAGATTTTATTGTAAAACATTGCATCAAGACAATATGTATGCCGTTTGTTCAAGTTTATTTATGACAATAACATATTTATTATTATAAGTATTACTACACAATACTTATAAAGTTATATAATAAGGTTTTTGTTTGCAACATAATATGACTTTGTAAGATTTCTTGTATATTAGTCCTAGTATTCAGCTAGATCCTTTTTCATATACTTCAGAGGAAGATTTATGGTTGTTATACAACTTATTATATTGTACATATGTTATTGCATTTAATGTTCGTAATATGTACTGAAGATAAATAAATATAACTTACTCTGATAGTTTAGAAAAATCATCCATATTATTTTTCAAATACCAACTTTTACAATAATGGTATTGCACAGTAGCCATTCTGATACCAATACTATAAACATAGGACTAATTTTCATTTCAACCTGTTTGGCTATTCTATTTCGGATACCGCGTAAGGATAGTTGTAAAATAGAATATTCAACACATAAATTGTTTCGTTATAATTTTTGAGGTTGTTTTTTACAAATAATAATATATGTGACATTTCTTTTTTCTATATGTGTTTGATCAGAAACTCGAGATCTTTCATGAAGAAGTATGTACACATTAATAAAAAAGTCAAATACGAAAGAGAGAACTATAAACAATATCAAAATGTTGATACTTACTCTTGTATAAGAGGTTCATTGTAAAGTATTTACTTACTAACTATCGGAACATTTAATTGAAAAGTGAATAATTCTAAATGAAGGTTATAGTATCTTGTACTTGCAAATAATCACGTGTTGATTTTTCGTTAAGAATCTAAATAATTTCGAAGAAAGTTTTAGATTTAGTATTAATGTAAAACTTTTGGGTTCTTGACGCTTATCTATCGCAGTATCATAAATGCGATGTATGCAACCTGTATTTAATTCATAAAATATTAGGGTATTTAATTAAGATAGTGTTTAGGCGAATAGAGATGGTTTCAGAAGTAATCTGAAAACATTTATGTTTTTGCTGGGAGCTTCGGAGGATAGGCACACAAAATGACACTCTTGAAGTCTGCTACGCATTAAATAATCGCGGTGTAAGAAGTTCATACTGGCTAATGTTCCTACAGTCATTTGTTGTCCATGAGTCATCCATAATAATAATAATAATTGTACGTTACAAAGAACACGTGACTAGCTGGTGCACTCGGCCCAACATCGTATGATTCTCATTCCCTTGAAGAATAACCGTTAAACGTTTCTTGTCCCGATCGCGTCCTCTTGCAGTCAGTTGAATTCGGACCATGGTGACGTAATTACCTCCCGCCTGGCTTCTTAGCCATGCCATAATGTTGGCGCGAAATCGTTCGTTTCAATTCAAAATTGTATATTGTATTTAATTATTTATATTGTATAAATATCTATCTGTCCGGTCCAGTTAATTAATAACTCATCTTACGAGTAAAGGTAGTGATAATTCAGTGAAAAGGACGTAACGATAATGTCGTCACGCAACGTGTATTTTTGTAAATTTCTCCGTAAAGTAAATTGGAAACAATGTTTATCAAAGAATAGTACAATATGTGGTCAAAGTGATAATACCGTATAAAATAAAGGAATGATTAATATTGCATTGCCATCAGCAGAAAAACTTCAATGTCTTATAATAATGATCACCATAATTAAGTTATTCGTGGAAATGCTATCCGATAATACTCTAAATCGTTGCATAAAACATATATGATTGTTTCGAGGATAACGCAACAAGTGCAATAAATCAACAGTTGGAATAATTATAGTTTGCACAGAATATACTACTTCGAGTAACAGGAACCTTCCCTGATAGAGGCTTCGTCCGTGGCAAAATAGAGAAAGGAATGTGGAACTATCAAAGTGATATATGACCACCTGTTCGCGATCCGTGGGAGTACCTTAATATCAACACCTGTAGTGGAAAGAGAAGGCTTTGCACAGTCATCTGGCTGTGATAGACTTATCTCATGCGGAATCCTTCGTTTCAAGGAGAGCAATTGACATCATGTGCTAGGAATCAGGAGTCCCTTGCGTTTGTCATCTTGCGTATAGAATATTTCAACCCAAGTGTAGCGACCCGTAGTTTCATTATAGGATAACCACTGTCTCGTTTGTACATGCGACCAATTGTAGTTGAAAATCTTGTAAGTACCAAAATAATATATATTGTATGTATTCCAAAGGCCTGATAACATATCTGAACAGACCAAAACCTTATGATTGTATATGTATAACTATCTAATCTATTTGTCTTTTTACATTGTCACTGTTACCTGTAACTGTTATCTCAATATAATTGAAGCATTGTTTATGTTGAATAGTAATGTCTGTTGGTTAACGTATTTTATAATGGAGTCGATAACAGAATTTCAAGTCAGAAATGTTCGGGATCTTCCATATGTAACAGTTTGCTAAAGTCATAAATACTTTTGCGATAATTTGGATTGAATAATCCTTCATTATTCTTAAAGTAGTATTCGTATCTGAGTATGTAACCTCTAGTTTAATTCCCATTTCTAGTAATGGTGTTCCGTGGTTTTTTTCATTATATAAACTAAAGCGAATGCTTGTGATAATTTATACTTACATATATCCACGGCTCCAATAAATAAATAATGTAACTTGCCAAGTAAATAAACTCACCATTGTAAAAGGTTGACAATGCTTATATTTAGATCTGTTCTCTGTACCATGTATATTAATATGTTTATGTAATTATGTATATTTCACAATGCCACTTTTATTTCAATATAATATGTCTGTTATAACCTCAAAATATGTTTTCGTATCTCATAATTATAGTAATTCCCCAATGATATACACAGCGTGTATTGATGACCAACAATAAAAGTACCATTAAATAGTTATTCCCGGTTCAATTCCGGAACAAGATTTACATATAAATGTTTGATTATCAATGACAAGCTCAGGTTTGAATCCTGATTGTAACTATATGGGATAAATGTCTAACAAGGAGTATCTATTATTGAAATGTGTACTATAATATAACCTGGAAATAAGTATCAATCTGAAATAATGTCTACTTGGAGAGTTAACCTATGTTGCTTAAGCCTGGATTAGTTAATCCACTGAGATAAATACTTAACTGAAGAATCACTATGGATTTCAATTGCTTAAATTACCTATATATATTCTGTAGTAATGATATGATGACCATAAGAAAATGATGAAACCGAAGGATAAAGAATTCTCTGAACTTTACGTAAGTATAAATATATAATTGAAATATGTACACACCCACACACAATGCATTCCTCTTGTACAGACCAAGTAGAATCATCCCTAGACATGAACTTGAGCCAATATATTAATCTGTTTTACTTGCAAAAATAATTGTAGATTCCATTATTTACTTTCTCTATCATATAATTTTCTATGTGTTTCGCTTACGTACATTGCAAAATGTATGTAGCGAAGCTGGGGGTTACGAGCCAATTTATATACTTTTCTTATGTACCATTCCTGTAAATTCATTTCTTATATAACATTTGATAAAGATTCTTTTGATAAATATGTATGTAATGAAGTGATGCGATCGTCCTAGTGGGACGATATCGAATTATTTTGTGTGCTCGTCCGTGGATGTAGCAATGTGGGCGGACGTGTACGTAACATTTGGGCAGCTCGTCCTGGATCGTACAACTCGCATAGTTGTTGGCCCGAAAATTTTAAATGTATTGTGTGGTGAATATACCTAATCGTGAAGTTCAGAATTCTTATCTTTATTGTGTAATAATGTGTATTGATATTAATTGAAAATGTAATAATTTTAATGTGTGTATGTATATGAAAACAATTTTAAAAATGAAACAGGAATCGTAAAATAGATAATTTAAATGTCCGTATTTAAAAAATAAATGTATTGGTGTATAGCGCAAACGTTTGTCGCGAGTATTGTTATAATGTAAAGTAAAAAATCGATGCCGCATGAGAAAGAATTGTATTGTAGAGAATATTCCATCGTAATGTTTCGTATTAAGCGGTAAGCAAAACATCGCAAACCGACCAACATAACATAATGAATATTAAAATATAGTGTGTATCTAAAATACATCGCGCGCTAAGAAAAGACTGTTATCAGTAGAGACCGCAATAATAATATTATACCGTAGTTGTGCGTCGCGAGAAACGAGCGGTGTGCGAAAGGTGGTATACATAACTATGCAGCGTATAGTATGTACCTATACGTCGCAAGAGAGAAAGAGACATCATACAACCTACCTCAACATTGTAATAGAAATATTCACGCGCGAAAACGGGAACTCCGCTTTACTAGTAAAATGTATAGTTGAAAATAATAATATTGGAATGAAACGAAATATGTACCTACCTATGCTGTGGTATGTATAGTGAACCATTTCGTACAAGGAACTTTGTTTTACCGATAAACAGAATTTCGTTGTAATGTTATTTTGATAGTAAATTCATTTTCAAACGATGAGAGTAAAAATCGAAGTTAAATATTAGATTGAATTAAATTGTTGAAACAATAAAATGTCGTATTTGGAATAAATATCTTTATTGAACTCTTGGAGAAATAATATTAAATGAGCGTTGTTGTGTAAAATATATGCGTAGTAGAATTTTGATAAGAATATTTAAATGTGCGTACGTAGTGATGTGACGAAATAATAATGATGAATAATATTAGATAAATATTTTTGTTTTAAGAAAATTAAAGTTAAAAATAAATCGAAATGAATAATGTTAAACCTTCACGACCGTTCACGAAACTTAAAAAATAAATCCACTTAACCCTTAGTGAAACCTGACCGAATTTGTTAACCCTTTGTGAATAATAATTGAATTTTTTTTAATGTCAAGTATATGTGAACTGTAACTGAACTTTTGAATTTAGTAAAGAAACAGTTAACCCTTTGATGACCATCGTTGAAAATTTTGACATTATCGTAAATAGTAGAATGATGTTTTGTAAATTTTTTTTGGAAATTAAAGAAGTAACCATATAACGATGTAGAATCTTTTTGCTGTTGAATATTAACCCTTTGTGTTCGGAATTTGTTATCTTTTGTGAAGTAATTAATTTTCTTGAAATGTAATGATGTGACTTTAGCGGCTTATTATCATCGTGAAATATTGAAGTAACCTATGCCTTGTTTATTTGAGAACTGAGTCCGTTTAGTGAATTGTCCCGTTAAGGTAAACTAACGAACGCTCTTTGATAAAAAATGAGTTATGTTTATGTAATATGTAAAGCCGTGGTAGGAGAGATGTGTTTAAATACTTTTTTGTGACTTTTTGTGTAATCGATATAGAGACGATGTTGTCTGGATGTGTGAAAGATAAATCGTAATGCTCTTTTTGATGAATGTAGACAATGTGATTGCTAATCGTTCATGCCTATTATTTTGAAGTTTGAGTTTATATGACGTTTAATTCCGCGTAGGACACGTAGTAATCTCTTATGAATTGTAATTGGAAATGTTTGGATGTAGTATATCCTTGTTGAATTAAATAATTTTGTGACTTTGTGTAAAAAATTGTTTATGTTGCTTGAATACATTGGAAAATGTGATAGAACATTTTGACATTGAACGGAATGGCTTATGAAAGACACAGAATAAAACCTGTAGTGGAATGTTGGCTACAGATATTCAATGGGATAATTTTAATTAATTGTATGTTAATGAATAAAGATGATGTATGAATCTGTTTATGAAAGGTGAGCCCTGTATGAAGAAGTAAATGTTGAATTTGAATAATGATGTATGTAAAGAATTTATTGAACTTGTAACTTGTATATTGTGTAGCAAAGATCGAAAGTTGTTCAATGTATTTGTCATGTATTAAGCCTGTGTGAGGGTAGCTCCCTCTGAGATTATCTCTATGTGAGAAATCTGTCTCTGTGTGAGAACTGTGACTATGTAATATGCGTAGAAGGATTTGACGCCAATAATGAATATCGGTTACTGTAAATGTGATTGCAGTCGTCGTGATGTACCATTATGTCATGTCTGCGTGTAAATTGTTTTTCTAATATGTATATGTCCTTATTATGTATGATTTCTTTCTGTGCTTTGCCAATATCTTTGTATGGTACATGGTACATGAAATCACTTGTATATGAGTGCTATTAAGCTTAATGGGTAAAATGAAGCGTAAATGTGGTATCTCTAATTCCATCTATACAAAATTGTTTATATCTATTTAAATTCCTTTATGTTGCTTTTCCCTTGTTGGATACATGTAACCGGAATCGAAAGTGATGTAAACCAACTTCTTAAGTATGTAACTTTTGTTTTATATGTTTGTCATGTTTAAAATGTTAACTTGTCGTCGATCGTAGTAAATGAATCCATCAATGAAACGTACGTATGTTGATAAATTGAAAGAAAGAATTTTATCACCATGTAAAACGAACCGTATATTGAAACGTACTACAGATCCTGAGTTTCTTATAAGATTGTATTGTAAAATGTTTAAAGTTGTTGTTTTCATAACCTGTGTTTTTCATATACATGCACATATGCACATGTCTATATATATACACACCTCTATGTACTATTATATTGTTATGATTGTAGCTCTCAAACTTTTGTTAGGAGCCCCGTACTAAAACAACTAAAGTGAATTTTGGTGTTATTATTAAGAAGTGTAAGTCAAAATATGAAAACAGTTCGCATCAATTTTGACTATGGGCAATTTACCGCGAGTGTTTAATAATAATTGAACGGGCTATAGGATGTAAGAAACATTGTAATAGTATATAAGCTACCATTTTTTGAATTGTTTGTCTGTAATTGGGTACCTATGTAGTTGCTTATGTATCCAATGGTTCTCAACTTTTCATGTAACCAGTGGTACTCAACTTTTTTATGTGACCAGTGGTACTCAACTTTTTTATGTGACCAGTGGTATTCAATCTTTTCATGTAACCAGTGGTTCTCAACAATTTTTGTAGTGGTTCTCAACTTTTTTTTTTGTATAATTGGGGAACTTGAAAATTTGTCGCTTCTCTTCAAATTTTCAAGAGGGGCCGAAAGGGAGAATGCTACGCATTAAATAATCGCGGTGTAAGAAGTTCATACTGGCTAATGTTCCTACAGTCATTTGTTGTCCATGAGTCATCCATAATAATAATAATAATTGTACGTTACAAAGAACACGTGACTAGCTGGTGCACTCGGCCCAACATCGTATGATTCTCATTCCCTTGAAGAATAACCGTTAAACGTTTCTTGTCCCGATCGCGTCCTCTTGCAGTCAGTTGAATTCGGACCATGGTGACGTAATTACCTCCCGCCTGGCTTCTTAGCCATGCCATAATGTTGGCGCGAAATCGTTCGTTTCAATTCAAAATTGTATATTGTATTTAATTATTTATATTGTATAAATATCTATCTGTCCGGTCCAGTTAATTAATAACTCATCTTACGAGTAAAGGTAGTGATAATTCAGTGAAAAGGACGTAACGATAATGTCGTCACGCAACGTGTATTTTTGTAAATTTCTCCGTAAAGTAAATTGGAAACAATGTTTATCAAAGAATAGTACAATATGTGGTCAAAGTGATAATACCGTATAAAATAAAGGAATGATTAATATTGCATTGCCATCAGCAGAAAAACTTCAATGTCTTATAATAATGATCACCATAATTAAGTTATTCGTGGAAATGCTATCCGATAATACTCTAAATCGTTGCATAAAACATATATGATTGTTTCGAGGATAACGCAACAAGTGCAATAAATCAACAGTTGGAATAATTATAGTTTGCACAGAATATACTACTTCGAGTAACAGGAACCTTCCCTGATAGAGGCTTCGTCCGTGGCAAAATAGAGAAAGGAATGTGGAACTATCAAAGTGATATATGACCACCTGTTCGCGATCCGTGGGAGTACCTTAATATCAACACCTGTAGTGGAAAGAGAAGGCTTTGCACAGTCATCTGGCTGTGATAGACTTATCTCATGCGGAATCCTTCGTTTCAAGGAGAGCAATTGACATCATGTGCTAGGAATCAGGAGTCCCTTGCGTTTGTCATCTTGCGTATAGAATATTTCAACCCAAGTGTAGCGACCCGTAGTTTCATTATAGGATAACCACTGTCTCGTTTGTACATGCGACCAATTGTAGTTGAAAATCTTGTAAGTACCAAAATAATATATATTGTATGTATTCCAAAGGCCTGATAACATATCTGAACAGACCAAAACCTTATGATTGTATATGTATAACTATCTAATCTATTTGTCTTTTTACATTGTCACTGTTACCTGTAACTGTTATCTCAATATAATTGAAGCATTGTTTATGTTGAATAGTAATGTCTGTTGGTTAACGTATTTTATAATGGAGTCGATAACAGAATTTCAAGTCAGAAATGTTCGGGATCTTCCATATGTAACAGTTTGCTAAAGTCATAAATTCTTTTGCGATAATTTGGATTGAATAATCCTTCATTATTCTTAAAGTAGTATTCGTATCTGAGTATGTAACCTCTAGTTTAATTCCCATTTCTAGTAATGGTGTTCCGTGGTTTTTTTCATTATATAAACTAAAGCGAATGCTTGTGATAATTTATACTTACATATATCCACGGCTCCAATAAATAAATAATGTAACTTGCCAAGTAAATAAACTCACCATTGTAAAAGGTTGACAATGCTTATATTTAGATCTGTTCTCTGTACCATGTATATTAATATGTTTATGTAATTATGTATATTTCACAATGCCACTTTTATTTCAATATAATATGTCTGTTATAACCTCAAAATATGTTTTCGTATCTCATAATTATAGTAATTCCCCAATGATATACACAGCGTGTATTGATGACCAACAATAAAAGTACCATTAAATAGTTATTCCCGGTTCAATTCCGGAACAAGATTTACATATAAATGTTTGATTATCAATGACAAGCTCAGGTTTGAATCCTGATTGTAACTATATGGGATAAATGTCTAACAAGGAGTATCTATTATTGAAATGTGTACTATAATATAACCTGGAAATAAGTATCAATCTGAAATAATGTCTACTTGGAGAGTTAACCTATGTTGCTTAAGCCTGGATTAGTTAATCCACTGAGATAAATACTTAACTGAAGAATCACTATGGATTTCAATTGCTTAAATTACCTATATATATTCTGTAGTAATGATATGATGACCATAAGAAAATGATGAAACCGAAGGATAAAGAATTCTCTGAACTTTACGTAAGTATAAATATATAATTGAAATATGTACACACCCACACACAATGCATTCCTCTTGTACAGACCAAGTAGAATCATCCCTAGACATGAACTTGAGCCAATATATTAATCTGTTTTACTTGCAAAAATAATTGTAGATTCCATTATTTACTTTCTCTATCATATAATTTTCTATGTGTTTCGCTTACGTACATTGCAAAATGTATGTAGCGAAGCTGGGGGTTACGAGCCAATTTATATACTTTTCTTATGTACCATTCCTGTAAATTCATTTCTTATATAACATTTGATAAAGATTCTTTTGATAAATATGTATGTAATGAAGTGATGCGATCGTCCTAGTGGGACGATATCGAATTATTTTGTGTGCTCGTCCGTGGATGTAGCAATGTGGGCGGACGTGTACGTAACAAGTCATATATAATATAATTATATACATAGTCAATAATACACAAAATATGCCGTTTAGTTCCCAGTTAATAAATTAAAAATAAAGAGTCGGTGGACATTAACGGTTGTATTTAATTTCAGGAAGGGTTTTGTCAGGGGGAGTCCTTCAGGCGAACCTTGAGCCCTTCTTTAGAAAGAATTTGCTTGAAGAGTATGGATGACATAGGAACTGACATTCCTGTAACATTCATGGGTGAGGGAGGGTACAAACCTTAATGTTATAAAGTATTTTGTTGATATTTTAAATCTCCCCTTAAATGAAAATTTTTTAATGAAAAATGCAATTATTTCCCAAATTTTTCGAGTGTTTGATCATGAAAACATCATGATTAATGATGTGCAAAAAGAATAAATAAATAAATTAAGAGATTTAAAAATTTTAATTCGTCAATGAGGTTTACCATTCAACCTGAATTTCCTAGTTTTATAGCACAAAGATAAGGACTAGCTTATTTATTATACTTTTCCAATAGAGTGATGATATAGACAATATATAAATGACTACTCTATATGTACTCAATACATTTCAAGGAGAGGCACACATTTCATCACATCTTGAATGACTTAATATTAATTGATGGAGAAAAACATTTGATTTAATAATAAACTTACTCAATTTTAATTAAGATATATGTGGAGGTAGACAAATTTGTGTTACGGTAAATAATCAAACAGGTTAAAACACATATTGATCATAATGAGCACATATTGATCACATTTTAATATATTCTGAAAGCATTCTACATGAAATGCTCACGTTGGAATGTGTCGAATTCAATATGAAATAATTCTATTTATGTTGGAAGGTAGGTACCAACCCGTTCTTGTATTATCTGTAATGTCGTAAGTTATAGTAAGTACTCCGATAAATAATTTAAGGTCGCGGCCTACAGGTCAAAGAACGTGACATGACTGGAAATATTATTCTGATAATACTTTCTTATATTATTCCTCCACATATATTAAGCGTATGATTACTTATTCGTTTAACAAACGACATATTTTTTTTGAAATAAAAAAAAATAGTTGTTCTCATATTATATTGAGAGAGACGTCTTTTGACAGATTGACAATGCTCTTATAAGACGAAGACGTTAAATGGTAAAAAACTTTTTTTTTTAATTCCAGTATTTTTTTTTTTTTTTTTTATTTATTTATTTCCAAAATTTTACATTTTTAAATAACAGTAAAAATCATATTGGAATATAATGCCCCACTAGATCGAAATCTGTTCTGGGGCAATACTAAAATTTTTTTACATTTTACAACACAATAACTATAAAATAATCAAAAGAATAATAAAACAAAATAACATAATAAAGAATTTAAAGTATAAAAAATAAGATAATTTAATAATTAAGAATAAACAACACAAATTATAATATGACTACACATACTCGCTCATTACATTAAGGCTTTTATTTTGTAATATGGATAAGATCATTCTCACACAACTCTCTGCCCCTGTCCATCAACCACCTCGTGAGTAATTTATTTAGGTTATTGTTATTTGGTAATAGTAAGTCAAGTATGTCTGGGATTATTTTATTGTATATTCGTGGTGCTAAGTGAATGTAATGTCTTTGTGCAAAAGTAGTGTGTATGGAATTTTATTACCTAAAAGCCGACCCGGAGACTATTTTTTTTCTCTGATAATTTTGTGTCTGAAGGATAATCTCTGATTTTATGTACATATACATTCATTATATGTAAAAAAAAAAATGATGAAAAATTACATGAATGTGGAGGAAGTGGATAAACACGGTGCTCTATCCTGTTTGCCTGTTCCACAAGAGGGCATAGATAAATTATTTAGGCTTTGAAAAAAGGTACGTAGAAGCTTGATTTGTGAGAGACACAGCGAATGTTTAAATGATATTAATATTAAAATATAAAAAAATACGTATCTAAGTACCTACCAAAAACAGAAAAGCCATTAATATTACGTAAACGCAAAAGTAATAATAATTAATATAATATCCCATCAAATTACATAATGAATCAAAAGTGTTAGTAAAGAATTTAAAAAATTATTGAAATATTTTCAAAAATATACATTATTTTCGAACTAAGGAGCTATGTATTTTTAGTTGTTTCCCGTATAATATTAAGTAATTAATTTTACAATTTTTGACAATTCATGTCAAAGGTTTGGATTGCTACACGACCAAAACCTTGTTACTACATTTCGATAATAATTTAAGACGTGTCTCCGCCTTTTCGTGATTCAATTCCGAGTTACAGAAAATGACATTCAAAAGATCTAAGCAGAGTATTACATTGTAACATCGTCTTTTACTGCTCCTGACTACTGATTTACAGAACAGTTATATCTTCTCCTAAATATTTGTATGCGCGGAATTATTTTCTTATCACATGGTACATGAATTCTCAGTCGTATGTGTATCTTATGATATCCTTATAAAAGAAAGTAAAGTAGAAGAATATTATATTTTAATAATAACATTTCATTTATAATTATTACTTTCTAAGTTCAAACCAGATCACTATAGGTAATATAACATTAATTTTGAAACTTCAGTAACTTATGTTTTTTTACATAAATAAATATTTATATTTTATTTTGTGTTTTTGTTAGTTTTGTCTGCTAAAAGTAAAAATGAAATCGGTATTACCGTTATTGATTGGTTAATAATCGGATACCAATGGGAAATCAAATATCGTTATATGAAAAGAGGCCACGACTTTTTTATTTGGTCTCTGCTATACATTTCAATAAAAAGCTCCTTAAATACTTATGATAATTTGTAAAATATTTCAACACTGACAATCTACGTACTGTTTTAATTAAATTTTGTCTTCCCGCCGACATTGGTATTATAATATTATCAAAAGCGAATAGTAGAGGATAATGGGAATATTTTGAATTTAGAAGATACCGTTTCTTAAAATCGATCATTTCAAAAGACCGATTAAAGTTATTTAATGAATAGTTATTAGTTCTCACAGCCTTATATTGCTTGACTTTTTCTACCCGTGGAGGAAAATAAAGAATCGAAATAATTAGATGGTAGGTGGAATATCAAGTCGCTTCTATTGATGTTATGATAACCAGAGTGTTCAAATGCTTACTTTAACAGTAGATTATATATTTATTTTCGTTTAAAGGTATATCATCGTTGAATAAAATATAAAAAAATACTTATATCTCACACCTCATCTCAAGTAGATTAGGCAGAGAGAACGGAACGCCATATATAAATCTTTCCCTACATACTTGTTTCGCCTCCTATACATTCATGCAACATCTCAAGCACGTAGGTACATCGATTTCTCCTACTCAATACACGGCCGTCTTTGAAAAATTTGATCAACTTGATCAAGCCACGTATTTCTTAGACGTTCGAGCTTCCTCACACCCCTTCTTTCAGACAAATATATCCTCATTGTCATGCTTTCCCCTTCCATTCGTTCAGCATGACCAAACCATTTCAATGAATTTACACGTATTCAATCCCTAACACTCCACTTGCATGCACTCAATTCACTTATTTATTATTTATTTATTTATTATACTATAAACGGCTATTATATTCTCATCCCTCATTCTATCACGCAATGTTTAACCAATCAATGTCCTCGGCGATCGCATCTCCACAGCATTTATTCCACTTTCATACATCTTCAACTATGTCTAAGTTTCACTTGCATACATTAGTGACGGTACAGAATGGTATTGTGCACTAGCATTTTCGCCATGTTCTACACATTACCATTACTTATAACGGGTCGAAGTGCACCGTTCATCCTAGCACCAGTTACTATTTTCTTCTTCAATATCCCTGTCGCATCTTCCATCCCTCGCAAACATACTTCCTGAATACACATATTCATATATGTGTTTCAAACATTAATTTTCGACGTTTATTTCACACATTGTTTTATCACATTCTCATTATAAAAAATTAAAATACTGAAATAAGTTGCTTAGACAACGTGGAATTACTTGGACGTAGATACGTCTCTTGTCAACTTCTACTTTCAATTTATAATAAAAATTAATATACCTAATTTTAAGTCCCGTATATCAGAAAGTACCTACATAAAAATTAAATTTTCGCCAACACAAAATATTATTCTTGTACCATGAAATTAAATTTCTCTTGTAAATACTTTTTTTACGTTTTCCTACGTACACGTAGAAAAATAAATTTTCGATCATTACAAAAAAATAATCCCCTGAGATCCCCTTATCTCATTATTTGTTTAAACATTTTTAACATTGTTATATTATCTTTTGTTCCATTTGTAATTATTGTTTTTCGTGGTAGGTATCTACATATTATAACAACAACGTCTCCCTTATTTTAACTGCTGTATTTTAAATCAGAAATAATAAAAAAAAACTCTGACATGTGGGAATGCTAATACAAACAAGGATTGATTGAAAAAGTTAATAGGATTTCGTATATAAATAACCATATAGATACCTAGACTTTGTGTACGTCCCAATATGGTTTCCTTTTTATATAAAGCAGGATATTTTATATGTGAGTTTGATACCTTCATAATAAGTTAGTATATGGGCTTAGAAAAACCAAAAGTAATTTAAATATAATTCCACGTAGGATTGATAATCCCTATTTTTCAAAGGTACTCGTACATGGATTCTTTTGTAAAATTTTCTAAATAAAACTTTTTTTAATTGTTTGTCTCGTATTGTCCCTGACAAATAGGTTTCCCATTTTTTTCTATAAATTTTCGAGTACCATGTAAAAAACGCATTTATTAAGCATTCCGTATAAGGCTATAGAGAATATCTTCAATTCGGTTTAGAGATATTTCAAAAAATCTTGAACGCCGTTTCTTTTATTAGCATATAAAGAGGATCAATTATTATGTTTATTAATCTAAAAATATCACTTTGTACCGAGACCATAAGAGTTTTTGGCTAAGGCGATCTTATTGCATGTTTATAACTTGAACACAATGCGTGGGGTAGTAAGCGGGCTATCAGCATAAATAAATATGCAAATTTTCAGGAATGACAACTATCTTTTACAGGAATCTCCTAAACATCCAAACAGAAAAGTGTAATGCTAAAGTTATTCTTTGCCGGGAACTTCGCTGAACTTTAGTTAGTAATTTTAAATTAAATCCGGGAATGAAATACTGTGAATAAAATAGAATATAAATACTTCACATATCAGTACGAGTAGGTATGAGTTGCAAGTATAATCATTACGTATTATTATATATGAACTGTGGAATTCTAACGAGAGTTAAATTTTTCATAATTTATTATTGTTTGTCTTTGAAATAGCCGCGGGATATTTTCATATATGTTATACTAAACTCTTTCTATATCTCTCACTCTACTTTATTTTATACGCAAATATATTATTTAATTTCCTACATTAAAATCGTTCGAGTTTTCCAAGCGAATAAAGTATTTGCTTCTATATCTTATTAGTGGCAAACCTTTTATTAATATATTATTCATTTGTTAATTCTGCTGTAATAAGCTTTTCCGTAATTTTTAATTATGTAGACTTTAATCAAGGCACATACTGAATTCAAATATTAATTCAATATGTGCCTTGAAGATGCTTAATTCAAACGATGACGAAGTTTCCTTTTTTTGTATCAATTAACGTACTTTAAAAAGTTAAATTATTACATCTCATAATTTTCATAATTCTTAACTGTTGCTTTTAAAACCCTTTTTAAATATTCGTTATATAATTATACAAGTTATGCCATATACATACATATCATTATTTATATTTTATTTTTATCCAATAAATATGACAATGGTGGTAATAAAAACAATAAAACTGAATCAACTATTTGGATTTAACCATACCGATTTATTTTAAGTCTTTTTTAATATATGCATTGTTTTTACCCATATGTATTATCTGAAGTGTATGTATCTTTGGCTTAAAATAAATAAGATAAGGAACAGTTAGTATAATGAGGGGAAATCCATCATGGACACCCTGGCGTGAGCTGTCTGGGTAGTGCCGGACTCTTACCGGCTAAAACCCCTCATTCTTCTTTGCAAACCCGGTTCCCACCTTTCGGTCTACCCGGGAGTGCACGTTTGCCTAGAGTCGCTGGTCTCTCTCTTTGAGTGACATCACACTCTCCATGTACACCTCATACGCTCTCCAAATCTCTGGCGATGCCAGCATGTGGTCTACCATGTTTTCGGCATTCAGCTCAGAGTTCAGGCGGTCGGTGAGATCTTTTCTCTCCCGGTCCCACCTGCTGCATACAAAGAGAGTGTGATGAGCGTCGTCCCTCTCCGATGAGCAGTACATGCATCCTCCTGTCGGAGCCTTTTGTATTTTTTGGAGGAATGTTCCAAAGACGCCGTGTCCAGACATACACTGAGTCATCCGGAAACCCACCAAGCCGTGTTTTCTACTAATCCATTTATTGATGTCTTTAATCAGCTTATGGGTCCATCTTCCCTTCGATGTTTTGTCCCATTCTTCTTGCCATCTTTGTACGGTCCTTTCTCTTTCTCTGCGTTTAACTTCTTCATTAATTAGTGGTGTCAAACGAAAAAGACGTCCGCGCTCCTCCGCCAACAGGTCTGCAGGGATAATTCCTGCAATAACCAAGGCTGCTTCTGTGGATACAGTCTTGTATGCTGTAACATTCCTTCCCATAGTCGGCAGATTTCAGTGACTCTCTCAGGGTTTGTCGTTGGGTAAAATTATTGTGGTGGTTGTATTAAGTAAACACTAGCATGATGTGGAACGATCAGTTTATTGAAGAAGAAAATGGTTACACAGTTTATGAATACTCAAAAACAATTCACATTTTTAATACTGAACTACATACTAATGCGACACTCACAGTATGTTGTAGAAGAGAAGAAAATTAGATTATTTTTATTGTGCGAGTTCCTCCGTTCTCTCTTGTAAGACGAACGGAGGGAAACTGCGGCAAAATGGCTGACTCCCGGAAAAGGATGAAGAAGAAGGAATCTGCTTTATGATAATATCAAAAAGGTATTTTGATATCTCTGGATAGGGGGCCAGGGCTTTCACAGGATTTCGATAGATGGCAACACAAGTACCATTTTAACGATACCAAATTATAAGGTTCCCATGACACCATCTCAAGTTGTCTTTTAAAGAAAAAAAATGAATAAAAAAAAGAAAAGTCTCAAAGTCAGTAATAAGAAGGATTCTACAGAACTAAGAGTGTCAAAGATAAGAAAGATTTTACAATACTGTGAGTGTCAGAGATAAGAAAGGTTTTACAATACTGTGAGTGTCAGAGATAAGAAAGGTTTTACAATACTGTGAGTGTCAAAACAAAGATACAAATTTTTCTAACAGACATTAGAAACAAATTCTTAACTAATCCTTACAAATAGACAGGTCTCAAGCAAGCAAGGGACCAGGAAGATGCACCGACAGAACAGGTCGCGGAAACGGGATCGTAGACAATGTTCTCGCCATACTTCTAGGTAAACCTTTACATGCTTAAGACAAAACAAAAAAAATTAATTCTTTTTACATAATATAACAAAACCTTCAACAATTTTACAAACACTTTTCTTTACTCCAAGAGGAGGTATCCATTACAATTATATCTGATCTACCTCTATTATAAGGGCGGTAATCCTTTACCCTATAGCATTTTTCTTTTGTGGAAACTTCCCACCAATTTCATACAGGCAAATGGTTAATATCAGGTACCAAACCTATCGCGCAGAGCTTCTCTAAGCGACCTGTATGAATTTTCTTTGTTTGAGCGTCCTCAAACCTCACTTGGACAATAAGCTTGTCGGGCATTAAAAAATTGATAATTACTAAAATAAATTTGAGTTAGAACTGATTGTATTAGGGTAGGACGATAAGTCATATCTCTATATCAGTCTAACCCAGGAGATGTACATGGAAGATGGCGAATCATCCAATGACTCCTTAACATTCATACTAGGCAAATAGAAATTACTGTAAGGGTACGCATTCCATACAGTAAAATTGCCGCAAAATGGCCAGCAGGTTCACACCATGTGAGAAACCTTGCCATATGATTTATTTACAAAACCATGCACACTAGAAGTTGAAACACAACAAACTTATTTTAATTTGACTGATGCGACCTTGACCCTCAATTTAAGATTTAGCATTAATGATTTGATAAACTACGGGAATTAGTGGTAGCCTTTCACGCACTTTCATACTTCATCATTTATCTGCAGTTTTTACTTGTATACTTCATTCTTTCGTACCAAGCATTCATCGTCTGCCATAAGTCATTCATCAGTTACCACATAACTCGGTGATTCATGAGTTCACGTAAAATATAAGGAAAATTAACAAAAGAATTCGTATACTTGTGTATACTGGAGGGTCAAAATTACATCAGTTATACAGTACAAAATTCTTTAAAACTAACATGTTGTATGTCTTTTGTCTGCGACAGTGGATGGGTTCAGATTATTGTGAACACGTTGCTACTGAAAACGGCTAGCATATGAGATGATAAAGGCAACTTCAGGCATCCACGGGCGCAAACAAAAAAAAGGTGATCAAACATACAAAAAATATTATTTAAGGGCGCCACAAAGTTCGAACAATTCAAAATTCTCACAGAAGCGGAACCTTGAAGAGCCTCTATGAGATTTCTTAACTAAATGTTTACAATAAGATGGGCTGCAAAAGTTACAAGTACTTGAAGAGTAGAAATACCAAATTTTTGACTATTAACAGTATTATAATTTATTTTGCTTTAAAGAAGAAAGAAAGATAATTCCTTTGACATTACTCTGACTGTAAATATAATTTCTTTTGTGAGTCTAACATTTTTATTACATACAAAATTCACTATTAACATTGACCTGTGATGTATAGACATAGTTCTTTTTATTCATTAAAATTGCAGCCCAAGAAAACATTACATTTTTACATAAATTCTTTACATTATCAAAATTTCAAGTTTACATTGATGGATTTACATTCAGAATGAAATATAACCAAAGTTGTTACAAAATTTGGAGAAACAGAGACTTGATGAAACGAGGTGCCAATTTTTTTTGAAAAATTACAGATGATTCAGACATTTTGAGATTCTAACGTGGAATGATAATAGAATAATAAACGGTTCTCCTTTATAAGTTAATCCTTATACAGGAGAAATAGAAAAATTGCACATGCAAAACGTTTTGAATTGACGATCTGAAAGAAAATTGGCAAATAATAATCAACAAGACAAAAGATTATACGTACCAATATTCAGCGCTGGATAGATTGCGATGGACTTGCAGGAATTAAAAAAAATTCTTTGAAAGAGGAAAAAAAAATTTTTTTTCCCAAAACAAAAAAAAAGTTGAGAAACAGTGGACACCTTGGTTTGAAAATTGCTCTAGGAAAAATGGACTCCTACCAAGAATCCAAAAAAAAAAATTCCTCAAAGCAAAACAAATGTTAACAAAAAAAAAGTTTGGCAACCTTTGTAACATCAAATCTCAACAGTTGGGAACCATTGGATACTAAAAAAAATTGTTTGGAAGTCTTGTCCTTTGATAAGACTCGAAAAAAAATCAATAACAATTATTTCTTTAAATTGTTAAAGTTTGGAAATCGCTGGAAAGTTTGACATTCCCTGGAAATATCGTAGACATAACATTACATACATTACATATCATAAAATTAACAATTCCAGCATATGAGTAAAGAATTATTGGTAATTATTCAAATTTGTTTTGTTAAGCCTCTTCCAGCAATATTGAGGTCTATGATCATTTCACTTCAAACCATACATAAATACATCTCCAGCCTGCGTGACACGCACGCTAGGTAGGTACAAGTACAATGAATTTAAATTTGATTTCTTTACTCTTGAGTATATTCAACCAGATATAGAAAAAACTTTACTTGGACCATTTCACAAACTGGACATTTATAAATTTACAACTCTTACTTTGTAGATCCTTCAGTGTAGAATCTTACATCAACAAGCAAATAATTCCGCAAATAATTGTAAAATGATCTTAGCTAGTATCACTTGAATTTATGCAAAATTGAAACTGGAATTTTTACAATCTCTTTGGCACAAAAGGCAAAGCATGGAACAACATGTAAAAAAAAACTGTATCTATAGTAGGTATACAAAATATTTCAGTACAAAATGAACACAACAACACCATATTTTTCCATAAAAACCTGTGTAGTAGTCAGACGAATAAGGTTGTCTATTACTAGTGAAGGAAGCATTTATTTCCTCATCCTCAAAACCATCAAGCATCAAGGGTTCTCTGTGTAGATAAAGAAGGCCTCGAAGAAACGTCAGATCTAGATGACAAAACATGGGACATCCTTCTATTGGAGGTCAGGAACCGTCAAGGAAGAAAATTCCGTCATAGACATCCTTCGTAGTGGTGGTAGCAGGCTTCTTAAGGGATTGTAACGTTGGAGATCTTCATCTCATCAGAAGGAAATTATCTGGACGTCTTAGGAAAGTTTGGAGTATCTGTTCACAATCTTGTCAATTTCTTGTTGTATTTATTTCTTAAATTCTCCATTCATTAACAATATCGGGTCGTACTTGCAATATAGCGGATTTCTTTTTGAAGATCATAAATGTATTTCGCATATATTTATTATTAAATCGTTTTTATTTTAACACTGTTTATAATTCAAATAAATGTACTCGTTCATTTTTTTTTCCTTGTTGGTGTAACGGTTTTTTTTTTCTTTATTATATGAGTTTTTTGAGGGCGCGCAAATGTATCACGCACTTGATTATTTATTAATTAAAATGTGGTTATTATTAAAATGTTCTTATTATTTCACTGATTATTTAACTCAAATATTCACTGAAGTACCATTATAGTCCTTATTGGTCACGCGGTGAAATTTTTTGAAGAGCAAAGTTGTACAGTCTTGCTGTGAAGAAGGGAAAATTTCGACTGTTTTTGATCGAACATTCTAGAGAAGTGTGTGTGTGTGTTGGTGATACATGGAAACATGGGTGGGTCACGTGATACGTAACGAACTTATCTACGCACTATTTAATGTTATCATTTATGCACTGTTAAATTCACTCAAAACACAACAAAACACCACAATATTTAGGCATCACGTTGGAGCGCCAATCTGTAACATTCCTTCCCATAGTCGGCAGATTTCAGTGACTCTCTCAGGGTTTGTCGTTGGGTAAAATTATTGTGGTGGTTGTATTAAGTAAACACTAGCATGATGTGGAACGATCAGTTTATTGAAGAAGAAAATGGTTACACAGTTTATGAATACTCAAAAACAATTCACATTTTTAATACTGAACTACATACTAATGCGACACTCACAGTATGTTGTAGAAGAGAAGAAAATTAGATTATTTTTATTGTGCGAGTTCCTCCGTTCTCTCTTGTAAGACGAACGGAGGGAAACTGCGGCAAAATGGCTGACTCCCGGAAAAGGATGAAGAAGAAGGAATCTGCTTTATGATAATATCAAAAAGGTATTTTGATATCTCTGGATAGGGGGCCAGGGCTTTCACAGGATTTCGATAGATGGCAACACAAGTACCATTTTAACGATACCAAATTATAAGGTTCCCATGACAATGCACAGCAGACTCTCAATGTCATTGATCTTTGACCCTTTCGAAGCAATCCTTTATAGAACTCTCTGCAGAGTACACTTTGCCATATTGGAGCTGCGTACATCATGGTAGACTGTGCTGCCATGGCCAATGTCTTCCTTTTCGATTGTTTCGGGCCCCTGGTATTTGGCATTAGTCCGTTTAGTGCTCTTGCTAGTTTTTGAGCCTTCTCTGTGGCTTGTTTTATGTGTCCTTTAAATGTTAATTTAGAGTCCAGAATCACGCCTAAGTATTTAACCTCTCTTACGGGTTTGAATATCGTATTCTCTATTTCCAGTTCTATGCTTTGCATATGTTTGTCCCCATACAAGATAACTGCCTCTGTTTTTTGAGGGGCAATCTCCAAGCTGTGTTTTTTCATCCACAAACAGACTTCAAACATTGTAGAATTTGCTTTTGCTACAAGCTCTCTGGCTGTTGCAGCCGTCACTGATACCGCTAGATCATCAGCGTAGCATGTCATCTCAACGCCCTCCGGAGTGCGGATTCTCATCACATCATCGTAGAGAATGTTCCACAAAATTGGTCCTAAAACCGAGCCCTGCGGGACCCCTCCCCCTATTTTCTTGCTGGTCTTGCGATCAATAAGGATGTGTCTATTTGTTAGGTAGTCAATGATTGTGTTCAGCAGATAGCTATTTATTCTTAGACGTTCCAGTTTCTCCGCTATTTTTTCCCAGGAGGCCGAGTTAAAAGCATTTTTAACATCTATGAGGACCAACAGATTCGCTGAGCCAGTCTTTTTTGCATTTTCGGCTATATTAATAATTCGATTCACAGCATGTGTTGTGGATCTACCCTTTCTGAAACCGAATTGGTTATCACTAATTGCATTGCATTTTTCCAATTCCTCCGTAAGTCTGTCATTCAGCAGTGTTTCGAAAGCTTTAGCCAGCACGTTAATAAGGCATATGGGTCTGTATTTTTTTTCTTCGTTTGGGTCTTTCTTAGGTTTCTCCAGTAAGATTAGTTTGGCTGTCTTCCAGTCCGTTGGGAATGAACCAGATTTCAATAACTCGCTAAACACCATTGAGAAGTAGGTGAGATTTTGTAATATTAGTTCCTTAATTACCTCCGGGGGAATCCCATCCGGGCCTGGTGATTTTCGTGGTTTAATTCTTTTAGCGGCTTTTTTTACTTCATTTACTGTGAATTGTTGTTCCTCTGTAATCCATTCACCGTTTGGAATGGGATTCAGGCTTACATCTTGTGGTGCAATAAATAGACTCTCGAAAGCTTTAATTTTGTCTGTTAGGGGGATGGCTGTGCATGGATTTGAGGCTCTCATCTGATTTTTCACGATTTTGTATGCATCGCCGAAAGGATCTTCCTCCAATTTGTTACACAGTTCATCCCAGAGGAGTTTTTTGGATCTGACTATCAATTTCTTCAGTTCTAATTTTAGTTCTTTGTATTTATTCTTCATTTCTTCTCTTTTATCTTCCCTTTTGGCTTTCTGGAACTTTTTTCTGGCTTTTTGTACTCTACGTATTTCTGTTTGTATTTCTGTTGTCCACCAGTATGGTAGCTTGCCACCGGACTCTCCTCTTATTTTAGGGGTGCTTCTTTTGTAGGCAGTTTCTATAGCTTGCACACAGTCTTTAACGCTTGGAATGGTTGCGTTTTTTCTAAATATATTATTGAGCAATTCATAATTTGTAGCTCCATATATATATGTACCTTTTTTCTGGCTTTCACTTTGAAGGCGAGTTATCGTGAATCTATGATCGCTCATAGATTCATGTTCCAGGAGTTCCCATGAGGACTGAGATAGAGCCATATCGTTTACGAAGGTGACATCGATATATGAGGTTCCGTTGTGCCTGATACAGGTTGGCTTTCTTCCGTCGTTGAGAAGGCTTAGGTCCCTTGATGACGTCCACTCCAGCAGACATAGACCCTTCTTATTAGTTATATTTCCGCCCCATGCCGGATGTTTAGCATTAAAGTCACCGGTCACGACCAGTCGTTTTTTCTTCGTTATACTAGTAATGTCCGTTTGAATATCATAAAACTGATTTTCGAAATCCAGTAGGGTACAGGTGTTTGGAACAAGTCTGTTTTGTCATAAAAATATCGCCTTTAATTTTGTATAAAAAATCGTAAAGTATAGTGTAAGGGAGCTCAAAAAATTGTTCCCAAACCCCTTTTTATTTTGTTATGATACCTATCTGTTATTATAAAGTTGATATTTTTAAACCATGTTTAATTGGAAGTTCATGTTTAATTGATTATAAATAAAACACTTCCTTAGTATATCCACTTTGACTCTGTTAATGTATATGTCTTTTCATAACCAGAATTTTTATATTATTTTTTTTAACATAGGTACATAGACAATTCACACAGATCAAGCTAGTCCCAAATTAAGATGAATCTTGTATTATGGGTACCTACGCGACGATACACACATATACATGTAAAACCCAGACCCAGGACAACTTGAAAAAGGTCATTCTTCACTTTGCCCTGGCCGGGAATCAACTCGGGACCTCGTGACTCAAAGGCAAGAGCGTTATCTCCGCGCCACACTGGCCGATTTTGTTTAACCCTAATGTCAATAAAGATTGATCTTGAGGTTGTTCAATTACACAAATATCCTGATAAATATATGTAAAATTCAATTTTAAAAAAATCCTGTTGGTTTCTTTATGTTTCTTTTTTGTTTTATTGTTTATTTATTTTATCCATCAACGGCCCACTTGCCTTTGGAAAGTAAAGTTTACACAAATATATAAAAAAAATTATATCTTACAATAAGCAAATCACAATAATAAATACAAATCAGCACAAATAAAAACATGATGGAAAATATGTACCATTTTTACATTATAAAAATTTATATTGAAGTACCTATATATGTAAATACTTTTTTTTTCATGATGAAAATGTTTCGATTTATTAGGTCCAAAACAAAAACACAATTTTCAATAGGTATATTTGATATCACAAAAATAAAACTTGTTAGTTGATAACTCAGCGATGAAGTACGCCTCCCATGCAGATTTTTTTTTGACATTAAGGAGATACTAGCATAAGTATTTATGCAGTTACTTTGCTGATTAAACCATTTATGAAAATGGATATTATGTTTCATCTTCTTCACTTTATCCCGAACAAGCTGAACCTTTCATAGGCAATCATTCCTGCAAAGGCTTCTTCGTCAATACACTAGTCATAATAGTTCATCAACGCGTTTCACTACGATCTTTTCCTTCACGTAGCCATTCTGTCAGGACTACATTACCTTTAATTTATTGTGCTGGATTATTTCCTATTTCAAATACGCATAATATGACCCAAATATGTTTTTTAAAACTTTATTTTCATATGTATCCAAACGATTTTCAGCCTATAATAATTTCTCAATATTCATTATTATATTTGAGTATTATTTTTTTGAAAAATTGTAATAATGTAATATTTAAGAGAAACAAACAACATTATTATGAGTGTACTGAAGAGTTTTTCTGCAAGTTTCATATAGAAATGGTAAAATGTCAATAATTTACTTTCCCGTTTTATAGAAATTTATATGATTATTGTAATTGTTTATAAAAAAGTAGAAAAGCCATCATAAATTACGTAGAAAAATGTCAAGAAACTTAAAATAGTTTCAGTTAACATACATATTTATACAAATGTATACATTATTGAGTTGAACAACATTTATAATTAATGTTAATGTATAACAAGTACAGCGAGGAATGATCTATAACTATGCTTTATTAATATTTTTCATTCTTTTTTGTTTCAGGTATGCACTCGGTACTTTGACGATTTCTGCTTTTTTGAACTGATTGTTGAAAAAAAATGGGTAATTATAATTTAATTTCAAACTATTTAAAAAAAAATTCTTCGTAATTTCGATATTGCTCTTTTCTTGATAATTACTTAAAATGATTCTTGTTTCTCTAGAATAGAATGTAAGTAAGTTCATTATTATAACATGTTTATAAAATATCTTGGATGGATATGAATAGTTAGTTATTTTGATATCTAAAAGTTTATATAACCCTTTTTCCACGAATATATTTCAGCAGTGATGATTCACTTTCCCGGACCATGTTTGAGATATATCAAGCTTATTTATTTTCGATTTTGTATAGCGTGCTTGATGTACTTTTATGTACCACATAAAACGGAGTAACACTTGTTTTAAAATCCCTCGTTTTTCTCTCGCATAATGGTAAAAAAGACATAAAACGTGATGATTTATATGTGTCCATTTGTTTTGGTCCGATGAAGAAGATATAACTATATTAATCAATGTGATTTTGACTGTCAAAACGAGGAAAAATAAATTGTGATTTACGTCATCGTATTCCTTCAAATGTGACAGAAAAAAATAGCAGTTTTCAAATTGAAACTAGTGATTGTCAAACCTGTCATAAATTTGAAATATATTGAATGGTTAGTAATAATTATTTATTTATATATGTACAGTACACACCTACATTTAACTGTTTTTGGATGAGCTTTCACTACTACCGTAATTATCGACTAGTAAATACGAATATCTTTGTAAAAAGTAAGAAATCCCTGAAAAATGTATTTCAAACATTTCAAAAATTTATTCTATTTTCATAAGCAATACTTACTAGCTCAACTTTGAACTTTTATTGCTTTATACTTAATTTATTAATAAGACAATATTGCATACTTTAAATTTAAATTCACTTCATATTTGGGGAGGTGCTTTTAAGACTACTTTAGCGCCTTTAATGGTACTGCAGAGAGGCGTGCTAAAGATCATTCTGAGGAGGCCAATAGATTACCCGACCGATAGACTGTATAAAGATTTGCCGGTACTGTCTCTCGATAAATTGTACAAGAAAGCTTCACTAATACAAATACATAAAGACTATTTTGTATTAGGAATCCACTCGGAATGTTGTATTAGTCTCAGGGCGCGTGGAGGAGGACTTCTTAAAGTCCCCTTCAAGAGAACTACAACAGGCCAACACCACTATACATACAAAGGTGTGAAGTGGTACAACCAGTTAGATATAGAACATGGACGTGCTGATAATGTTGACCTACAGCAATTTAAAAAGTTTGTCAAAAGATATATTGCACGAGACTGAATACATGAATAATTTTTTTTTTTTTTTTTTAAAAAAAGATATATCTGGGTTTGTTATAAACCCAAATACAACCTTATACACCTTTCACACTAAGCTAAAAGCTTGTGCCGTGAAAGGGGAGTTTGCCGGCACCTGGGATCGAACCACGGACCCCTTGTTCTGAAGGCCGAGACTACCTCCAGGCTACCGACGAACTCAAACTCTAGAAAGCACGAGCTACGCTCAATTTTGGGGAGTAATTGTATTAGGAAAATATGTGTATTGTGTTATTGTTCGATTATTGTAAAATGATATTGTGTTTAATAAACTGTGACAAGGCCTTCCTCAGCTGGAACGGAGGCGAAGAGGAAAAAAACAAAGAGAAGAGACAGCAATAAATACAATATAGTGAATTTACTAAATGAAAACTTTGGCATATTACAGTGAGGTGAAGGCGGATGATGTAAAACACAGTTATTTAATTAAACATTATTTATTTAAAATAAAAGAACAAACATTAAAAATTATTACTAAAAAAAATAAAAAATTAATTCAAAAATAATAACTATGACTACCTAAACAAACCCCACCCCTTTTTATAAAAAAATGTCTTCAAAAAAAAATATCACAAGAATAGTCTGTGCACTGTTAATATTGGATTAATATTCTTTACGATGAACAAAAAACACACACGCTGGTTTCTCACCCATCTCGGCCATTGAGACTGAAGATCGTCCTGCCTGCAGCCATTGCGGGCAGGCGCAGTCCTTCCACCGAAGGCACCCTGGCATATAGCCCTCAGGGTGGAGTTGCCCCGAGGCCGGCGGCTGCCGCCCCAAAGAAGGTCTACACCATCCAGAGACCGTGGCGGGAAACTGCTCACGTGGAAGTCCGTGGACGGCCCGGCGGGGTCGTCTTGCCTCTATAGCGCCTAGCGGGAAGAGAACCGGCCTTCACGACAGTCTGGTGGATAGTGTCCCGTAGTCTGTCGCTGGCTACTCGACCACGAGGGGTAGTACCTCACCCCTCGCTTACCCTTCTGCACCCCCGCGTCCTAGTGTCGGCTTGGCAAAATTGTCCCGTTAGGCCGCTATTGTTTTTCAAAACAATAACCGCGGCCAGCATACGGCGTACCAGCTCGTATGCCCGGGTATTTTGCTCGGTGCCTACCAATGGTTATATATTCCGCGCACATATTCATAGTTTATATTTAAAATAAAAAGTGTCCATTTTCACTACATAATCAATGTTCAATTTAAATTCCCCCCCATTCGATGAAAAAAACTTCCCCAAAGAAAACCAACCTATCCTAAACACCACCTAACTAAAAATACCTAAATATAACTTACGTACTAGTTACAATAATAATGAGGGTGTATGCCTGTAGGTATATACACTCGTGAAGGCAGTATTCCATATCCCACTCGATATTATACCTACCTACAAGAGCGTTTACATCGAAATTATAATGAACATACAAACAGACACACACCCCTAAATACGATCTATTATTATGTGTGAATAGCGAGCAGATCGTAAACCGGACGTGACATTCCTGAAGGATGGCGAACACGTGTTTAAAAATGACTATAGCTGGTCACCGAACACAGCACAAAACTACACAATTTAAGATTTTTAATTATTATTATTAATATTATCTTTACGAAATTATTTAAAAAATATTCTGGATAATTTTTTTATCATCGTGCACAGACCCTCCATATCAACTGTTATTATTATTATTATTATTATTATTTCTTTTTATTCATAGCCCACTCCATTCGTCTGTCATGCACACGGTGCGGTCCCAACCAAATTTTCCTTTGGTAATTTGTGTCGCTATTGCTGTTGATTGTGACTTTTTGCTCTCTTTGATATCGTATGTGTGTAAACTGTGATATTTATATTTCTAATCGTAATTATCACCTGAAAACTTTATCGTGAGTCCATTGTAACACATGTAACATATGAACGAGAGAATTTTGTACTAGCATTGCGTCGTCTGCAATATGAGTTGTCCATAATCGTCCTCAGGAAGAATAATAATAATTAGACGTTATGAAAATCATCCGATGAATCACGTGACTACTGTGAGAACCCCGGTATTCGTTAAACTAAAAACCAACGGTCATTGCGGTAGAGGACGCCTCTTCTGCGAACCCCAACCGTCAGTTCGAATATTGCCATGGAGTAAGAAACATCTTTTCTAGGGATGGTTCCCTTGAAAATAGCACGAACTCATGTCGCTTAATTATTCAATTCGCAATAGTAAATAATAATAAATACAGTTGTTCTCATAAAACGCGACATTATAGATAATTATTGTTAATATAGTTTCCACAACATTCATATTTCATACAGTAATGTTTGATACAAGTAGTGGTGTGTGTACGAGTATATTATTCATACATCGGTGGGCAGTGATCAACCCACAACAAAGCGTAATTTCTTAAATAACGAATGTTATTCTAACTATTGTACTTTTGTACCGAGTGAACCGATAATGAAACCAACTGTGTTATGTTGTAATAGACTACTAGATACGAAAAGACCCCTTAACCGAACTTTGCATACCATTATACGATTATTCAGTTTTGTTTCTGTAGAATACTTGTGTGTTATAACAAATAAACAATCAATGTCCGCTAATCCCGTGTATTGAAGTGACTAACTATGTCTTAAAATTGGAATGATAACAGTTCGCATGATATAATTAATAGTCCATAGTGTGTTTAAAGTCATAAAGCCGGGTAAATAATAATATCTATATCCCTATGTGCGTCTAAGTTGGTTATATGCCATAATATTACCTCATAGACAGTATTGTGTCTCCATCTAAGACTTTTCCCTTGATTATGTGACGCAATATTCTTCAATCGTGCAGTAAGCCAGATAAAGTTGTCTGTTTGTAGAAATAATCCAATCGAAGTGAATCGGAAATAGCTTAACCCTCCTGTATCGATCTGACGAAAGGAACTATTCAGGAGTTAACCTCAGGACCTCATTCTGATAGTCTGACCTGACTATCGCTTCTTCAGGGAAGCCTGTTTACCTACAATGTTCTATAACGGAAGAGGATACTATATTATGTAATCCTCGTGTTGCGTATACGCCCTCGGCCGAATCACGTGTTACACTTTCTCGCCTCAACTGGATAACAAATGTTGTTGATATAATATGATTGTAAGTACAACTTCTAGTATGTAATATGTTTATGTAAAATAATGGTATTTGAACAAATTCTCCGTATACTGTTTGGAATCTGTAGTATGTCTGTTTTAATATGTAATTGATTGTCAATATCATGGCCATCTTAATTTTGCTAAAGAACTTGAATCTAGAACTTTTTTTAAATGCATCATTTCCTTGCTCGTAATCTTGTATATATGTACACATATGTTAATGGTTTTATCTGTGGTTTTCCCCATTATTTATGTAAGCAAATGCTAGAGATGTTTTTGAATAAGTCAGACCACAGCTGCTTCTACGTAAATAAAGTTGAATAATTAAACAATTAAAGGAAGAACTACATAAGTAAATTAATTCATTGGAGTAAAAGTTGACAACTCATGTAACAGACCATCGATGTATATTAAAAGTATATTATATGTTGTATTTATTTATGTTTATGTAATGTATGTACCATGCCATTTTATTTCATTGCAATATAGTCTGTCTGGTAACCTCAAAATATGTTTTCGTTATCTCATTATTATAGTAATTCCCCAATGATATACACAGCGTGTATTGATGACCAACAATAGAAGTACCTTTGAAAAACTGAACATAGATACAAAAGTAACATTAATTAGTTATTCCTGGTTCAAATCCGGAATTAAATATGTGCTGGTATAACTGTATCGTTGATAAACTCAGGTTTGAATCCTGATTGTAACTGTATGTGATGAATGTCTAACAAGGAGTATCTATTGTTGAAATGAGTAATATAATATAATATGGAAATAAATATCAATCTGTAATAATGTTTAACTGGAGAGTTATCTTATGTGCTTAGCCTGGATTAGTTAAACCACTGATATATTATGTGCTAACAGAAAGAACATTATTGGAATTTAAAATATCTATATAATATGTAGAATAATCTGAAGACCATATGAATATAATGATTGCCACCATGGATCGAGAATCTCTGAATCTTATGTAAGTATTATATATATTTGAAGAATGTACACCCACACACACAATGCAATTCTCTAGTAGACAAAGTTTGAATCATCCCTAGACATGAACTTGAGCCAATATATAAATCTGTTTTAACTGCAAATAAATATAATTGTAACTTTCTTTTATATACTTTCTCTATATAATTTATTTTCTTTGTGTTCCTTATATACATAGTATATAAGGGACTGGGGGTACGAGCCAATTTATATACTTATGTTTAATTAATATAAATTCTTTTCTTACTTATGTAAAATTTGATAATTTCATTCCTTTGATAGTATTCTTGATAATTTGTATGTAGAAAATGGTGCGAGCGTCCCGGTGGGACGATATCGTATCACCATCTAAGATCTTGAGGCGCTTTGGGTAAGAAGTCAATCAAAATTTTACTGCATTTACTGGAGTCTGCAAATAACACTTATATAGAGCGTATAGAGACCTTGCAGGGAAGTTCATCAGGCAGTTGAATTATCTGACCTATGACCAACCACAATTACAGAACCGCTGCCCACTAATTAATATTTAATTTAACATGATGTACTAATTCAAGGTTCTCAGCGGTAGATTAGCCAAAATTCTTGACGGTTTATAGTATTTTAATTGGCAGGAAGCACCACTAGATCATGCAATCCATTTTAACTCTCTACAAGCTCCATGCACTTTTTTCATTTAATTTATTATTCTTTTTTACGTCGAGTAAATGCCTTACAGTACAATTTTCGATAGTTGTATTGTGGGCTTACTTCATGATTCACTTTTTTATCATTTTGTCCTTTTCCTTGATATTTTCCATGAATTTTTTTTTTCATGGAGAATAATTTCATACGACTTAAAAGTTTGCTATAATATACGATTTGTATTTAGTGCAATAATTTAAGATGTTTTTCAATAGTAAGTGAGTAAAGGAGAAATCTAAAATGAATTGCTCACTGTTCAATAGTTTATTATAATTCTTTTTACAAATATAAGATATGTAGATGTCGTTAACAAACAAAAATATAAATCTTTGGAAATCAATAAGTGTACATAGTTAATGTGTTTTTCCTTGATCTCAATTGAGTTATCGTTGTATTTAACAATCTTAATAAATTATTCTTCCTGTACCTTTCTTATGCATAGAGTTTGCAGATAATCTCACGATAAAGAAAGATTGCTGCATTAATCGTTCTTCTTACATGCAAAAACTTTGTGATAATCTCTTCGCTTGAAACAAAGTCCATTCTGAGTCGTAAATTTTTATTCTTAGTTTTATAGTCACTCTAAATGTTTTTGTTAACGAGATAATTCCTATTCAGGATTTACTTACGTAATTGTATACATTTTTTATCAATATATAAGTACCAATTATAAAAATTAGTTTCACAGAGTACGTATTTTTAGCTCTTTCCTCTTCTCTAATTATTCAAAAATTTCGTTACATTTTATTGTCCGTTCAAAACATGTCTATACTTTTGTTTAATGTGAACTACTACTGCTACTACTTCGAATGTTACAAATATAATAATTCTGGGAAATATAAACCTGACAAAGTATCATATTCAAACATTTCTTTATATATGGTGAAATATACATTCGGTGCTCAATGCTGTGTTATTTCTCAAACACATGTATCCGGAAAATATGTTTCAGTTGAAGTTTTTGTATCTAAAATATACATTCATCCTGCACGCGCCATAATAACTAGCTGACATGCCTACATACATATGCGTATAATATAATACTGAAAAAGGTTCACTCATTTACTTGTATTGAAAACGATTTCCGTTCTCGTATTATTTTTTTAATTGAACCATCGCATTGGGTGGACGATCTAGATAATTTTATACTCGACGCATTCGATGATTTAATTGAATTTTGTTTGCTTTAAACGTTCATATAATCCCTCGATTCTAATTCAGTTATTTCCATCTCCATTTATATGTTCATTAAAAATGGAAATTGTCAAAGAAAATTGTTTGATCGTTAATGCTAACAGGAAAATGAGAGTATGTATATATTCAGTATAATGTTTTTCATTAAATAGTATCTTACTTGCATTTTAAAAAGTATTTAATGTTTCCCAATAAATTAAAAAAGTAACCATCATTAACAATAATAAGAAAGTAAAAGTCCTTATTCAACCTGTAAAAAATGGAAACAACAACATATATAAATAACATTTCCTAACCAAATATTTTACCTTCATTAGTTGACCTAATTTCAGCTGAAAGATTGTTTGCTGACTACCAGGTAAACACCAGCTTTCTTTCAACCATGTTTGAGACTCTTTCCTCCCTCTTGTAAGACATAACTTCACTTAACAGAATTATGTTTATGTCAAACTCTAAAGATATCTTGTAAACAGAGATATTTTTATTGTCACAATGTGACGTAGATGTATACGGATACACATTAAATATATTCATTATTAACATAATTATGGGTTTGAAGAATTATTATTCTGAGAAATAACTTCAAATAAAGTTTTTAGGTGGTAGGTATTATTAATATGTCAACCCTATTCAAGAGAGAAAAATACCGGTAGGTAACTCTTGAAAACAAATAGAATAGGAGTATAATAATTTTGAATTATTTTTCTTTACATCGTTTCTCTAGAATTTAAAGCTTCCATTTACTTTTCATCAGAGTAACGAACTTTGTCACATAAATTACAATTACAACGTTTCAAGAAATCAGAGATTTTTTTAAAATAATGTAGAAATTTGTATTTTCGACTTCAGTTTTTAATCAAAATAAGTATGCTTAATTCCTGTCAAGTATTTAATAAAAGTCTTGGAATATAATAAAAAGAATGTTGTTGTTGTTGAATATCGTCCTAATGTTGGCACTTTTTCACCACGAAACTTAGAATTTCATTTCACTGCTACTACTATCTCCTATACCATCACTGCATATCGTGCAATTGGGTGGACTAGTCAGCCGAATAATGCAAGTAATAAACATGCGTATTATCCTCTCCATGCCATTAAAAAATAGGACATTCACGATTGATGGCATGATTCATCGCTAAATTGTAGATCTTAATCTGTCTTAAATTTTAGATTTTACAAATATCTGCCTTCACAGGATACACTTAAGCATACAAAAAAGGGGACGGGGGGGTAACTTTGTCTTCACCAAAAACTAAACAGGAAATTGGGAAAGTTTTTTGGAAAAGGGACTTATTTTTTGCACAAATAGGTAGTTTCAGTACAGTATGTCGATTGATGGAACAATTTAGTGCGTTGGCTAGCCTATATGTGGTAGACAGACCTATTTAAATTTGCATAGGTACGTTGTCATAAGATAATTGAATCAAGCAGTCGGCTGTATGGCAAGACGGTTAGTTAGCCGGATTATTTAACACAACGTTTATCAATCCATGTGCCACTGTACCAAATGAAGTAATTAAATTTCTATTCTATTCTATTCTTATTAAGACCACCCACTCGTTTGCGAGTGGTTTAGAAATTTAGCTAAATTTCAACAACAAGGCTAACTTCGAACATGCAGTTTGACGCGTCATTATGATTCAACAATACGGCCAACTATACAACTAAATCTCTTCATTTTATCTATCTATAAGATGGCGAGGTATATACAAAATTTGTTATAAAACAAATTAATGATACTATTTGTTCACTAGATAAAACTATATTTCGTATTAACTGTGTCTGCAATTTATCATATAAGCTTTCATTAATTGCCTTGTTTGTAAATTTCAAATATTAATCCAGTTGATATATCATTATAAGATTGTTTTCCTTTAGGAAAGTTAATTGAATTTGGCACCGTCGGAAAATTTCCTTAACCTTTTCATATATTTTAATTCTGAACAAATTTCTAAGAACGTATAGAGATATGATATTATAAAGTATTTTCATTTACTTCATAATAAAGAAGATTCTTGGAATTTTGTGCTAATACCACTGTGGTATTTAATATGATAATGTAATCTTTGTCTAAAATGAATATTTTATGCATAAATAATGAAAAAAATATTTTGACGTATTTCGGAAATATGGATATAATATTTATGTGAAGATTAATTTTTTTTGGTGTGAAAATATATGAGTATTTATGTATACTTATTTAAACGCACCACATTTTTCCGAAAATACATTTATATATAATTGAATATTAATCTTTAGAAGCATTGCTTTCGATTTTTTTTTAATATTTCATATACCTATATACCTAGTCCTGAGTGTTATCTATATTCACCCACTAGATTTAAAATAACTTGGATGACTGTCATTCACAAATATCATTGCTATAACAGTATCAGATTCATAGGCATGTCGCACGAAAAGGTGATCCGATTGATGCAAAACCACACCTAGTAGGTATTGTATTTCCATTTTATGTTCCTTTAAGAAACGTTGATAAATAAATAAATGAACGAATAAATATATAATTATACATACCAACATATACTCAGTTATTATCTTTGATGAGATATCTCCTTACTCTCGTTGGTTTCTCGAACGCCACTTAATTTATAACAATCTATAAGGAAAGCGTTTGAGTACTTGAGATGTTCCGGGTAATAGATCTTTACCACCTGGAGAATTAGTTCAGTACGCGGTGAAGTAAGATCTATTATAGTCGCCATTTTGAATTTGGCAAATTCTTGAATCATCTACTTTAACCATATTAGTATTATCATGAGCAAACCATTCACTACACCACTGATAGACCAATATAAACTTTATTGTTACGATATTTCTCTTTATTTGTAAGTAAATTCTTTAAATACATCACTACACAATGTCAAAAAATATATGTTCTGAAATTAAATACCACATAATATGTAAATGCAACTGCTATTAAATAAATTGCCTGTACGCATACCTTGCAGAACACATGATTTTTTCACCAAAGTATAAAATCCACCGAACAAGATCCACAAAATAATATTCGTGTTGCTCAAAATCTATTCACCATACAATTATTTTTCTATCAATGAGTATGTTTCACTGTATTACTGTGATAGCCAGCAAGCAAAATCGATATAAAAAAAATCAAATTGTCTCTTTCATGACAATATAGAAAAAAAAACACTCTAAATACGTAACATACCTCGTCGTTGAATCGAATATCTGAAATGACCTATTCGTGATTTTTTTACGAATATCTCTTTATTAATAACATATTTTACTTTGATTATCTTATTTCCTAATAAACATCCCGTAAATTTATATTTACAATAGGTACATACACGATACAAATCAACCCCTTGAAAAACAATTACAAGACATATTCATTTTTTTCATCCATATTTCATATAGATATTATACCTACATACCTACGATCTCATATTATTATACTTAACCATATTTAATATCATATTCTATGCGACGGGATTTCCTTTCATTTCTTCATATAAGATAAGTATTTTCGGTGTATGGAATACAACAACGTAAAGAATTATTGATTTTTATTATAACATGCATATGTAGCATTCATCGACCTAGAAAAAGCATTCGATAAAGTAGAATGGGAACAACTTTTTAAGACTCTAAACCAGATAGGAATGAGCTATAAGGACAGAAGAGCAATCTGGAGCCTATACAAGAATGAAATGGCTGCAATTAAAAGCGGAGAGAGCTGCGCAGAAGCGAGGGTAGAACAAGGTGTGAGACAGGGATGCTCAATGTCGCCAGCACTCTTTAACTGCTATATACAGCGAGCTATTGATGAACTCAGAGAAGAAATGAAGAACTGGACAGGAGTAAAAATAAATGGGAAAAAAGTCGACATGATTAGATATGCAGACGACATAGCACTGCTCGCAGACTCCGAGATGGAGCTGAACGAAGCCTTAGGGAAAATGGAAAGTATACTGTTGTCAAAGTACAACATGAAAATAAATAAAGATAAAACAAAATGTATGGTCGTTGGAAGGGAGGAAGCGACTGCGAACATTGCCATAAATGGAGTGAGCATCAAACAAGTAAGAGAATTCGTGTACTTGGGCAGCAGAATAAACCAGGACGGACGCTCCAAATCAGAAATTGTGAGCAGAATAAACCAGGCACGAATTGCCTTTAACAAAAAATCCAAAATATTAGAATCCCCTAATATTGATCTAAGCGTGAGGAAGAATCTCACTAAAGCCTTTGTGTGGAGCATTTTGCTATATGGGTGCGAGACGTGGACCATCAGCAAGAGGGAAAGCGGACGGTTAGCGGCATTTGAAATGTGGTGCTATAGACGCATGCTGAAGATTCATTGGTCGGAACACGTCGAAAACGAAGAAGTGTTAACCAGGGTTGGCGAAAAAAGGCAACTCCTCAAAAGAATCTGCCAACAACGAGCTAATTGGATTGGCCACAACATCAGGCACCCAGGACTGCTCATCGCAATCGCAGAGGGCAGGACCGAAGGCACAAATGGCAGAGGTCGACCGAGAGACGCCTATATGGACCAACTGAAGAGGGACATGAGCTGTGGCTCATATATGGAGTTGAAGAGACTAGCTGAGAATAGGGAGGAGTGGAGAAATAAGTCAAAACTCGTTGCAGACCAATCCAATGGATTGTAACTCATTATATATATATTATAACATCATAAAATTCCACCCATGTATGTTTGGTTATTGAATCTGTAATGTTATATAAATATTAAATATCTATTAGCAATCAGATATACCTATCATGGCTTTCGATCAATTTGTCATTGATATCATTATGTATGTACCCGTACTTAATATCTGTAGTGAAATCAAAAACCAACAACTCAATATCAATATATTGAAAATAATCATTTTTGTGAAAATTGATATGAATTTGCGTAAACTAAGGTATATTTACATATTTATTCAAATATAAAAATATTTTTTTGTTTGGTGTATACTAAAAAATTCATTATGAAAATTGTAAAAATACCTCTTTTATCATATTTGTAATAAATATGAAAAAAAAAATCCAAGAAACGTCAAAAAGTATACAAATTTGTAATGAAGTTATAAATATTACAATAAAATAATTATTACAAAACCATAAATAATTATTACAAAACCATAAATAATTATTACAAAACCATAAATAATTATTACAAAACCATGTTTGTTACGCCGTTTCCATAACAGGGTCACCATAAAATCTTCATTACTTTATGTATAGTAGAGCAGAATGATGTATTTATTTTACTTCTTTTTACGCTTTTTTGGGACGAGCAAAAGTACTTAAATGCCCGAGAACTAATTGAGCTTCATCCATTCTGAGTGTTAATTTGTCAACTGAGTCATCTCATTTCAATTATTTATTTATTTATTAACAATATAAATGGCTTTCGCATTTACAAACATGCAAAATATAAAAGAAAACGCATTAAAAGTATAATACTCATCTCATTCCAATTAAACGATTCTGTAAGTTTTAAAGGGACAAGAAAATAATAAAGATCGTCTTTCGGGTGTCATAAGTGTTATTATATGAACATCATGTTAAGAGGAGCTTTGGAAAATAAAATAAAAAATATCACCTAATATTGAGTAAAATGTTCGAATTTTACCAAACAACATAAATATTCACGGGCTGTTTCACCACCTCTGGATAAAGTGCAGGATAGCCAACCCAACACAAATCTAACGGATAAAACGAAAAATGCGTTTCACGACTCTCTGACAGCGCTATCCTATAGATAAAGTTCTATATAAGTTATCCGGCGGATAAGTCTTAGATAGTGTTAAACTGTCGAAATTTGTTTACATGTGCGTTGCCTAGATATATTCCTAGGCAATGCATGATATATTCCTACCTACGTGCATACATTCATGCAACAAACGCATGAAATTACAACGTTGCCACTGCTATCTGGCGGATAACAATCCGTAAGAAATCTGTAGGTGGTGAAACGCTCGCTTCAGTTTATCTTGTAGATAAATTTATCCTAAGGATAGTTATCTAGAACTTTATCCAGAGGTGGTGAAACAGCCCGTCAGTCACTTAATAATATCATTCTAGCAAATATATGGATATATTATAAGTAAGTGGTTATGTATGACTTTAATATTATCGAATGAAGCATGATAAGATTGGCTGACATACTACCATGTTACTTTAGTTTACTTACGAGAAGTAAGTTGTTATGTTATTCCAAGTACCTAATCCTATTGTCGCGCTTCAAAACGAACGTCACATCCCAGACAAACAACTGACTAATCTTTGATTACCATTTTCATTTTTCACTGCACTTGAATCGAATCGACAATAAAATCATTTTCATTTTTCAATGTGCACTTTTTTCCATTGAAAGATGACGATGCTTATTTAGTCTTAGAAATATTCATGGATCATGATAAAATATCTGAATTTCTACAATAATTTAGACCATAGCCACTAAATAAATAACTTGACCAATTTTGGTTCATCGACAAACACAATTTTGGTTCATCGACAAAGACAAATACATTTTACATCTTAAATTCATCGATGAGGTTTGCCACCCATCCTGAATGTCTTGATTTTATATTGGCACGAAGAGGACAGCTTGCATGTTTCTTACATGCAGCTGATCTGCTGGCTACCCCACTTGTGGGATATGCCGTGATGGTATAGTAGTATAGTAGTAGTAGACAAACACAATGATGTTTTCAATGATAAACACTGTATTAATATTTACAAGAAAATCTACTGCATCATATAAACGGGTGCCAATTTACCCACAATAATTGAAATACAATACCATGGATGCCACGCATCAGATCAGGTATCATACATACTCATTACTCGTGCAACAAATACCATGGTAAGTAAGTAGGTATAAAAATAGCAAAAAGATTCCTAAAATAGGAATGTGTCAGATGATAAACCTACAATATAGATTTCATCGTGTGTGAGTATCCTAAGATTAATTACACTTCTCTGTACTGATAGAAATCATTCTCCAAATTTAATTGAACAAAACTTCTAATACAGATCACTAAGTGAATACCTACCTACTATTGCTTTAGGTAACTTTAATTTAGAAGTAGGTTCTAAACACAGTTTTGATATTATATCAATTATTGTTATTAGGTATGTAACATTGCTTTTATCGAAGTGGATCCGTTAATTATTTTGATTAGGCAAGTACCTGATACTATGCTCACTAATTGTACTAATGACGGAAATCAGTTTGAAAATAGTTTTGCATGTATCACGTTTCAGGTAATAGGGATAAAATACATACGTAGCGTTGTATAACTTTATAATTTTGAGAACATACATAGCTGAAAGAATGAGTACTGGGAGATGCCTAAGAATCTAATGATTTAATCGTGATCAAATCCTGAAGTATATATACATTTACACTAAGAAACATGCCTGTGTTGTGAAAATAGGATAGTTTGAAACGCATTGAGCAAACTGTACGAATATTATAGAATTAAAAAGTAGATACAAATACAATAATTAAAGGTGGTGGATCTTTCGCGCCTTCCCAAATCGTTGCGATATGATAATATTTATAAATGAATGTTTAGGTATTTATTTATTCTTTATGCACATAATCATTATATAACAATGTTAACAAGATAATATATAATTTAAAATACTAGGATGATAGGAATGGCGAGATTATCACTATCAAGTGATTTCTTCCATCTAACCACGACACATTGAGATAAACCTAGTTAAAACAAATTTACTTACATAAAATATATATAAAATATCCACAAATAATATTTGAATGTTGATGGTTTTTGATGTTGATGTTGATGATTAGGAATATTTAGACTATCCAACATGTATCGTCTGAGATAAAAAATCCATACGCCTCTCGTATATTAGTTTGTTTTGCGAACGATAACGAAGTAAGTGTTTTGTTGTAGTTTCGTATTCTATTGCGGAATAGTTCTTAATTGGTCAACCTGTATATTAATTGTTCTTGTTTCTAATATTTAATTAATCATAACATACATATTTGTTGAAATGAATTACCCAAAAATATGTACAAATAGTGGCGAAAAACAAAGTGTTATTTATCTTTAATTGAAATAAATATTAAACAAATACGGGAGGACAAATAATGTTAATTGCCATTGAACAATGTTTTAATCGTCAAAATATTAATTAAATGGTTTTGTTTGAAAATAAGTACATGTTTTATTGTTCACTTAATAGATATGATGATATAAATAAATAAAGGTGTATATAATTTTAATGAGAAATTGATACTGCTTTGAAAATACGTATTAAATCATTGAATTTAACATATTTTTAAAATACCTGCTGCTTATTATCTATATTTCACATGCAGGGCAACAATTGAACAACTAGGTTCTTGTAATATAGATAGAATATCTTCATCATGTCATCAAAAACTGGGTGGTAAAATAACAAATTTCTGAAAAATATAATTGAATGAAACTGCAAGTAGAATCAGCACTCACTCGATCGCCTCGCGAAACCAGCTTTTCTCCACTCAGTGTGGCTTAACACCATATTACATTATACATAAATACTTTTGTTTTATAGGTACGTGTGAATAAAATTTGAGCCATTCTCATGACATGACTTATACGCATAGGATTTATCACAAATGAAATTATTTTATAACAAATAAATACAAATTAAAAAAGCACATAATTTTTTAATTTATCACAATTTTGTATCTATAAATACGAATATAATATGTATATCGATAGCATATTTTTTTTATATAAATATCATGTCATTTAAAGACCGATTACCTTTTTTCTTATATTTATTGTGCCAAAAAAATGTGTGTCCTCACCTCAAAGATAAATTCAATTTAAAATAATTTGGTTTAAAATTTATACACTATATTTTCCAGGACATTTTGTGGCGTTAATAATAATAATAATAATAATAATAACAGGTTCTCTTTCTTTCCTTGTTTATACCCGGAAATATTTATAATAAAATTCTCAATTTTGCGACGCGAAATGAACTGTCTAAATATCCATAATAATAGTATAAAAATATCTTTCCACCAAAATTCTCTTCTCTTCTTAACAAAATTTACCGGAGACTCAATTAGTTTATGAGTCACGTATTTCTTTCGTATTTCTTAAGACTTGTACTACTGCTAATAGAAGGTTCTCACTGAATGTGGATTGAATAATATAAAGTTTTGACACGCTTTTAAAATATCATCTTGAATGTAAAACTTGGAAACGTATTATTTTTATCGATATAAAAAAGCAATCGGAATCATCAATTTTATAAACAGTAGGTATACTAATTCAGAAAAAATACAAAATTTTTGTATAATTCATATTTATTTCCGGGAGAATTACGTGATCTTTCATATTTCCGATTTTTTCTTCGCTAACATTAAATTTTATATAAATTACCTACCTTTCGTTTCTAAAAAGGTAGAGCAATCATAAAAATAGTGAATGCTTTCTGAATTTATAAAAAATAATCGATCACTGTGTTAAAAAAAAAGCTCGTTTCACTATCGATGTTAAAAGCTGGTGCTAATACCAAAAGATTTTTTTATCCCAAATGTAGTTCATTCATAAACTTCCTACTTTGTGGGATGTATTAAAAGTAGAATGTTGGATAGAAATAATATATAGATGTGATCTTATTTTCAAAACATGTTTCGAGAAAATAATAATTTCGTTAAGACCGCCTTTTAAAATAACGTTGGAAGTATGTGCGGATGTTTCTTTGTAAGATATTTATGTAAGTTATTTTCCTTTGCCCATGCTAGACAATAAAATCTTGTAATCTTCCACAGCAAACGTGGTGTTTTAATAAAATTAATTTGGAAGGCAGTCCCTTGTGATCCAAAGCTTGCACGAGTCTCTTCCATATAATAATACCTACACAGTTCATAACAAGAGAATACTCCAACACGGCGGTACAAGCACAGGTTGAATACCATTATTATTAGTACTGTGAGAGGTTTTATTAATCTACCCTTGAGCAACGGCTAATGTACTAAGAAATTAAACAACTACATTCTACAAGGGTTGCACCCTGATAATTCTCATCATACTAAAAATAACCTTAAAAATTTATTGACATACTTTTCGCTTTTTATTTCGATAGATACATACACACACCTATCGGAAAAAAAGACTTTCGTAATTCTTATATTAATGTTTTATTTTTTTTATTAATACTACTCTTATATAGTATAACTGTATTTGATGATTAATCTTTTACTCAGTTGCAGAACAATATGTTTTAATATATGTAAGTAACAATTCCTACCGTTTTTTAATAGTAGGTACATATATAAGTAACTATTGCTACATCTATGTTGGCTGGAAGATATTGCCCTGCAACAAGTCATTTGACAGAACACTGCTTTTATTCATTATGTGTAGTTTGTAGTTTTTAATAAAGATTTATTTACAATATGTCACAAACTGTTACTCAGGATTTTCTCCCGGTATTCTAAATCGCACGAGTACATGTGCCAAATGTAACTGTAATGTTTTTGTGTCAGTTTGTTAATTTATCTGTGTCATACAAAATAAATATCATCCGTTTCGTGTAGTTCGTTAAGTTTCACCTGTTTTTTCTATCCGTTAAATTTCGTCTATTTGTAAAATTTATTATTATTATCTCATATCTCATTTATTAAACAAAACAATATTTGATTCTACATTTTGAACAGAATATAAGATTAACAATAAAATTTAAAAATAACATTAAATAACAAAAACCATAAAATATTAAAATAAAGTTATGTATATTCAAAATGTAGAACCCCAACATTATTCGAGTTGATTCTTCCATGATGTTCTATGAAATAGTACAATCATGGGAGATCACTTACAGAGCTACAGGGACTAAAACCTTCTTACTATCCTGGTGGACGATAGAAGTACGGCCTTCTGCATGCTGTATTTGAGCCTGTCATCTATTATTATTATTATTATAAAGAAAGAATGGAGTAGATAATACCTACATAGTATTGTTTTAATAAAAAAGGAATGTAAAATGTTCTACCATTCTACCATGCAATAATGATCGCACGTCTAATTTGGAAATACCTCAGTTTGTCTTGCAATGTAAAGATTCTCAAAAATTTCACTTCTATGGAAACATTCCGCACATGTCAGGGAAACTTGTTCAGATTTTATGAACTGTTGACAATTTCCTTGAACATCTTGATAATATCACGAAAACATTTCGCTCGGTACTACGTTAGCCACTACTTGTTAACCAACTTCCCGAGCGAAAAATAATAAAGACTCCTATTGGATTTATTTTTTTGTTTATCATGAAACAAAAGAAAACGATTTCTATCAATAAAAATGTTATAAGTCTGTGTGAAACGCCATTTTTTATCTCTTACTTCTATCATGTAGCTTAAAAACCTAAGTTTTTGAAACTCATTTTTTTTTTTTTTTTTTTTAATTCATTTATTTATTCATTCATTAATGAACATTGATCACAATAATTCACAATACATAAATTTTGTTAGAAAAAATGTAGTTAACTAAGATTTTATCAACATACAAAGGACGAGTTTTTTGCAGAGGCGCGAACTCTTCCATTTAACCTCAAAAAAAGAAAAACCAAAAAAGGGCATACAAAAAAACAATAATTATAAAATAATTACATATACATTGGCACAGAGACACACTGAATTGAGGAGGCTGGTGCTGGCGCCCTTGTGCTCCTCAGGAGGAGCGTTGAGGGCGATGATGATTTATACACACATACACTCATGGGTAAAGAAAAAAATACATATATATTAACAAAAAACATAAATTCATACATATACATAAGAAACAAAAAAATGAGTTTAAATATATAAAAGGGAGGGGAGCAGGAACAGGAGTGATGGGTGGTTACATTTACTTTGAAATGCACTCGCCAATTTTTCTAACATTTGTTATACATGTACGTTGATATCTCTTTATTGTTATAGGAATCCAATTAATACTTTGAGCTTACATCTTCCTGTAACACCCTTTGGTTCACACATTTTTAAGTTCTTTTAAACAAATTAATTCACTATTAATCGTATATTCATAAGTTCATCGGAAGATGTTATTTCCTCGTGCTCTCTGTCTTGGTAACTGACACATCACATTACGCTTTCACATGTAAAACAGAGTGAAATAATATGTAAGTACTATAGAAATAATATAACTCTGTATGTATTATGTTGAATCATATTTTGTCATTAGTGCTAACACTGGGGTAAAGCGTTCTCGAGAAGAAATATTAGGAAGTGAATGTTGCAACAACGTCTTGAAATTATCGCCTTTACTTTGGCAAGTATTCAAGTCATACCCAGTCAAACCCATTCCTCATAAGACATCTATTCTACAGTTGATTAAACGTATGGATTTAATCCAACCATACCACGTAGTTCTATGCAAATTACAGCAATATTATGAATTCGCGTCTTCAAACCTCGGCTGCCAGTGTTCAGACAACCGACTAGACAGTGGTAGTACCTACATACTTCACTCAACCTACATACATACATACAACTGAAATAATACTACACTACTCCTACCTTATAATTCAAAAACCAATGCAATGAAATATATTCCTATTATTTATCCAGTAGTGCATATTCGGATTCCTGTTATTATTATGGAAATTCAAGACGCCAAATAACAAAGGCTTTGAGAATAATGATATTATTTCAGGTATGGCTCCCATTTTTTTTTACATTACATGTAATATTAATGTTTCATATTATTCTTACATACTTTAATATCTCGATGTGTGCCATAGTAATTTATAAAAAAAATTAACCATTATTAAAATTAACAAGTGCATTAGTTTTGAATATACCTAAAAGAAAAATATAAGGAAACGTTTGTTGCCTCGGATAAAAAGACACCTTTTCACGTTGTTTCAAATAAAGTCTTATATTTTATGAACTTAAGTCACTACACGAAACAAAATACATTTTTTATTTCAATATTTTATGAATTCTAATGAACATGCATATTTTTCAATGTTTTCGTATTGCATTCAAAAAATACACACATACAAAAAGCATAATTCGTTAAAAATCAAAAAAATATTTAACTAAATTTCTGTTTTCATAAGTTTATTAAACTGCTTCTGGTATGATTATTATTTCTATCGTCGTTTCCTTTTACATAACATTTAATTAAAACTCTATGCAATTATTTATCATACATTCAATATAAAGGTAAACATGAAATAATAAAAGCTCCACCACTGAATAACAACACTAGTTAGAAATACATTATTATTCGGCACATATTTTCAGGATCTGCAGTAGAAGACGACTATCTATACTTCAGTGACGGTTCCTCCTTAGGAGTTTTGATACGGCAAACTTCATTTACAAATTTAATAAAAAAAATGTTGAGAAAGAGAATCCTTTGAAGATATAAACTTATTATTTTTATAACTACACCGAACATCTTTATTTTTAATGAAAGATTTCCTTCATCTCCATTAAGAATGGAAATCTAAGATAGCTTTAAGTGAAGGTATTTTTTTTGTGGAGTTCCTGCCAATAATAGGTCTAATTCTTAGTTTAATTGTCTTGTAAAAAGAAGGTTTTCGTAAAACAACACTATACAAATAGTAAATTTTCAATTCCATGACTTATGTATACCTACAATCGATACGAAATTACTTTACTTTTATTGGCACGTTTAGGACAATTTTTATGCATGTTTTTTTTATCATATAGTTAGTTCGTTGGCTACTTCACTTATGGGTAATTCACCGGACACTTTAAACGCTCAAATCTAGGTCAATTTCAGAAGTTTTTTTTACAAACGTGGTTACATGGAAGAAATCACTGTATAGTGACAATTTCGCCACCGCATATCATCACATTTTTTTCTTATGTAAACTGATTTGTTGATTTTGTTACGTGAATGATGATGTGCAAGAAGAATAAAATAAATGTATAAATGAATAAATTTACATTCTGAGAAAATCAAGAAATAACGTCGATACTTTCTGTAGGAAGGTATTTTTAATATTTACACCACACGCCCACTAATGCAACCAACTAGCCGCCTGTGCTGTACCTTTAATTTATGTACTTTTCAAACCGGTGTACGAAAACAGAAAAGGTACAACCACTGTTGTTTCTATTACATTATACATGTACATAATTAATCAAGACCTGTTCCAGTTTAATATAATACATATTAATATAATCACAATAAAATAATATAATGGTTTCTGCAATAACAACAGTATATACATACGGTACAACTCGTAGCACTCCTATCTGACAGATGGCATATTAAAACAATAATATTCGTAGTAGTAACAACACCTTGTTTCAACACCTCATGAAACGCGTTTGAAAGAAAAAGTGGTGAATTTTTATTTATTATTAGTTTGTATGCTTTTAGTTTTACGACCGGCGTCAATTAGAGAGGAGTGGATATTATACTATCAATGTGTACGTGGATCAAGTGAAATTGACATGAACTGTGGCATATAAATAAGATTAAAGAGATTAGCAGAAGAGGGAGAGAGAAGGGAAAAAAGTACAATCTGGTTGTAGATATATTTGTTCTAAAGTAAGATATCTACATATAATTTGACAGATGAAAAACATGCACGATGGACTATATTTTTCATAGGATTATTTGTTTCTCTGTAACTCATTTAGTAAATGTGAACCAAACAAACATACATATCAACGGGCTCTAATGTTTGTTGAATTCTTCATTCTTCAAAAAAACCTTGTTTTGAGGTCGGTTATTATTTAAGATATACTTTGGCCAATAATAATTTTATTTAGATTAGTAGGGTTTATTTTTTATTAACTCGCAACACAATAATTGATAACGGAAATCATAATCTATAGTTAGATAACATTTCATGCTATTGAGCTGATTTCTTTGGTTATATTTGTCATGATTGTGAAAATTATTAGTTGATGCACGTCATGTCTTGGCCAGGAGTCAAGATATGGTGGATAGTAAAATAAATTATCATTAAAGAAACGTTCCATTGAACACACCCACCACCGGTTGGAGAGAATTCAATTAGAACATATATGATACATTTCTTTGATTGATATTAATTTTGATAACGTGTAGAATAATTTGGAGTCCACCCCACTATCTGAGATGTGTTCTGAGTGGAGTTTCTCCAACTGAGTCTCTATCATGCTCTAACATGTTCTACCACGGGCATATGGTCATAAATTATGCGCCAACTTATTAAGTAATAAAGTATTATTTATATAAAAGAGCACCTCAATGATCCTGTATATTTAAAATTTTAAAATATTACCTACTCAAAATTAATATCATGTCGCGGGTTGTGTTCCAACTGAGTTACCAGTTTTCAAGTGATTCTTAACTTAGAGGTTAAGTTATCTTTTTCCATGTCACTCTGATCTAGGATGAACGCTAATAATGAAATAATGAAAGAAGGTCATAGAACTTTCGTCAACCATGTCACTGAGTGTTAAAATAAGACAAATATAATAATATAAATATAAAATATGGGAATAACAACATGTTGGACTTGTTTGATTGAGTTTTGACCGAAACAAATTTGAATTTAATTAATATTGTAACCAGGATACACGTTTTAATTTCATTAACATACATACATACATACATACCATCACGCCGCTTCCCTCGCGGGGTAGGCAGAAAGGATCGAGCGCCACTTCCTTCTATCCTTGCATACATCTTTCGCTTCCGTCACTGTCATACAATTCCTCATGCACGCTCTCCTGTTCAATGTGCTCAACACGTGACCGTCCTGTAGGATTTTATTTAAATGATCTTGCCATTTAATCCTCGGACGTCCGCGTCTCCGAGCACCATTCCTCTCAGCCAAATATATCTTCTTAGTCATTCTGTCCTCATTCATTCTTTCCACGTGCCCAAACCATCTTAACTTATTTACATTCATCCTTGTTATTACACCAACTTTCATTCCACATTCCTTTCGTATATCACTGTTACGCACACGATCTCTCAGACTCTTGCCACACATCCTTCTCAACGATCTCATTTCCACTGCATTTATGCCACTTTCATCCTTTTTTAACCATGTCCACGTCTCACTTGCATACATAAGTGTTGGCACTAAGATAGCAGAGTGCACCAACCTTTTAGCTGTGGTGGATATGTTTCTATTTGTATTTATTGGTCGGATTGCACCATTTACCTTATTGCCAGCAACTTTTCTCCTTTTAATATCGCTTTCACACTTCCCATCTCTCGTGAACAAACTACCTAAGTACACACATTCGTCAACTTGCTCTAACACTTCGTTGTCAATCATTACCTGGCATACTGTTCTCTCACTTCCTCTTTCAAACACCATGATTTTTGTCTTTTTTGCATTCATTCTCAATCCATTAATCGCACACTTTTCATACACACACGTCATCATTCGCTGTAGATCACTTTCACTTTCAGCCATCAATACCAAATCATCGGCAAACATTAACGCTCTTACATTCATCCCATTCATATCAACACCTACATTCAGTTCTTTCAATGGACGAATACAATGATCAATGTATAGGTTAAAAAGCCATGGCGACATCACGCACCCTTGTTTTACTCCTTTTGTCAATGTGAACCATTCCGACAGGTTATTGTTCACTCTAACACACGCAGAACTTCCTGTATATAGGGACGCAATGGCGCGAATTAGCCGACTACCCACCCCACACATTGATAGTACTTGCCACATTTTCTCACGATCTACTCTATCATAAGCCTTTTCTAGATCAACAAACGCTCAGAAAAGCTTCTGGTGTTTCTCCAGGAGCTTCTCTGTCACCATTCGCAAGGAGAAGATCTGGTCCACACACCCTCTACCACTCTGAAAGGCACCTTGCACATCCCATACATTCGTCTCAGTCACTTTTCGAACTCTTTCAATCAATATTCTTGCATACAGTTTCCCCACCGAGCTCAGCAGACTAATAGCCCGATAACTCCCGCATTCTAGTCTTGACCCCTTTCCTTTGTATAGAGGGCATATCACAGCTTTTCGCCAGTCTTCTGGCGTGCAACCTTCCCTCCAACACTGGTTAAAGAGTACATGACACCATTCGAGAGTCCTCAGCCCACTCAGACTGATGAATTCCGTAGAGATCATATCATACCCAACCGCTTTGCCATTCTTCGCCTTCTTCAATGCATTCTTAACCTCATCAATAGTTATTTCTTCATCCCTTGCTTCATTCGCATTTTCTCTTTCACTATTCTGGCTTGGATATTCGCCTCCACTCATTAACATAGGAATATTAAAAAAAAAATAATAGCGCCTTGGGATATTTTTATTTTTATTTTATTTTATTTTATGGAGACACTCAAAGAAAACTGACAACACAATACATAAATTACAAACATACAATAAGATCTGGCCAGTTCCCCAATTAAGAGCGTCTACAGCATGCACAATCAGAGAATTCAATTAAAGCGTAACTCAACATCTTCGGTGACAAGGCAAAGGGATATGTGGTTATCGAGGGATATGCATATTTATAAGTGACAAAGAAAGTTCCTCCTTGCTACATATTTTTTTAATTGATTCCAGGAATAGTTACATTTGCTTACATCGACCATTTTGAACAATCCATTGGATTGGTCTGCAACGAGTATGGACTTTCTTCTCCACTCCTCCCTATTCTCAGCCAGTCTCTTCAACTCCATGTATGAGCCACAGCTCATGTCCCTCTTCAGTTGGTATATATAGGCATCTCTCGGTCGGCCTCTGTCATTTGTGCCTTCGGTCCTACTATGTGGGTGCAGATAACAAAACCAATCAGAAATCTCGATTGGAGAACCATGTCTATGCAATGCAACATTGTGCAAAATTTAATCGGAAGAAGTTAGAAAAGAGTCCCAACGCTTACGATTTGGCTTTAGGCTGGCTTAAGTGATCACTTTCGATTATTTAAAAAAAAATATATTATGATTTAATGATTATTTCAGTTTGATGTTGGTGGGACTAAATATTATGTTGCTTACCACCATCTTTATGCAGAATATAAAGGATAAGCATGGTAGAAACATCTCAGTTCAACTTGTTTTAATTTTAATAAATAAAAATGTGATTTTCATATTATGGATGTTCAAATAATTATAATTTATTATTTCCATCATTGTACAATATTTACTTTTGCTAGTTCTCGTCACGCCACTGTTTGATATAGACCTCTTCAGCTCGAAGACTCTTCCAAAATACCTTGTCTTCCCATGCCGTCCATTTTAGGATCCTCGGAGTGATGGCTGATGGCTCGAACAGATGGCTGTTTAACTCTATTCTACGTGACCAGCTCATTACCACTTCGTTTTAAGACTTTTTGCAATAATATCCACGGCCTTTGTCTTATTTGTCATTGTTGTTATATACTTCTTTTGAGGTTGAAAATTATTTCTTATGAAAGGTGTTTTATTCAAATGAAATTTGATGAATAATGTAAACGCTAGGTACTGTAGTTTAACAGAAGAGGAAAGACAGTAAGTAGTTTTTTATAATATTGTAATGAATATTCATCAAAAGCTTTATTGCTTGGACCCGCCCTCCCTATTATTTATTTTATACTACATTTTCTGTAATCTCTAAACTTTTATTTTAGCGAATCTTCAAACTTTACGTTCCTAATTACTTTACGCATTTTTTTTATGATATTAAATAACCATTCATCTTTCTAATCTATTTTCACCATGACGGCATTTCGCGCAAGAAGAGTAGGAACTTATTTAATTTGACTAGAAGTATCTAAATGCTATTAAAAAAAACACCAGTCTTCAAAATCATCTTCTCAAGTAAAAGACAAAATGAATAAGCTGTAATAAATATTGAGGATAGGTGATTCACCGCACGAATGAAAATTTTTTAGGAACATCAACGTATAAGTATTGCAGCATTGCGTTAGTTTTCAGCATTTGAAAACGTACGGAATTAAGTGGGAGCTCTATACCATGCTGGAGAGAAATTATTGGTAGGTATGGTAAAATATTACACTGTATGTATTTTGGTATCGTTTTAGGACAAATTAAGCAACTTACAATATATCTATTTATAACTTATGTAATTTACTAAATATAAAATTATTATTTTTTATTTGAATTTAAAACTTAATAGTGGCAATAACTACAGCCGTAAGTGTAGCTTAAATTTTTTTGTGTTTTTGATTCCTTTGTTCATACGTTTGTGGTTTTTGTGCGAATAACAAAATGTTGCTTATTCGCACGGCAGTGTGCGAATAAGGAGAGAAATATTATTCGCACGCCGTGCGAATAAGAATAACCTTTTATATAACGCCGGCAAACCTAAAGGTTTTGATGTTTTTAACATTTAATTTTAAGTTTTGAAAGTAAATTTGTTTATCACTCACTTAACAGAAATAAAGTTTGTAATATTCTCTCACGTATTGCATCAGTAACAAAATATATTATGCTACACAATTTATTCAAAACAGTATACCAATCTCTACAATTTGAAATACGTTATCTTGCTATATTTGCGGCATAAGATATATCTTACGTATATCGTGATAAGAGACGTTCATTATCTGGAAAATTATACACTAACCAAATCTAATTTAAGAAATTTTAGTGTGCCTTTCTTGTTTTTGATTATGATTTATTCAATTTCTGTTTTTAACGATGGTATCTTATTCAGATCTGTATAGTTGGTAATATCATACATACATAATACCTAAATCTGGTCATAAAGAATTGAAGAATAAATACTTGGGTAGTGCTTGTGTCGGAAATCCTTTCCAATAATCGTCAGATTAAAATCTGATCAAAAAGAATCAAAGCACATATGTATACTTGGGTAGTATTGTGTCGGAAATCCTTTCCAATAATTGTCAGATTTAAAAGTGCACTAGATACAACGCGTTCAAAATCGTCTGAGATATGAAAGAAAAACGTTTCGTAGAGTGCTTCATTACATGGCGAGTTAAAACAAACAACTGAACGTGTGCTTGTAACAGTTCCATGGATGAATTGCGAAAGGGGGTGATATTGTATAAGAACAAAAGGAAAGAAATAAACACGGAAGATGGGTTAAGCGAGCAAAGAAAACATTGTAGGTGTAATGCCCAAGAAGTAGATATTTCAACATGTACGAGTACATACTTACCTAACTCCTTGCCTGTGCTTCATTAACTTTTTCATCACGATCGTTTTAACTTAATTTTTATATACAATGTGATACAAAATACGTAATGATTAAAATTTCATATTTTTATTTTCATGTCACATTCATATCGTAGCATGATAAAATAATGGATTATCCTATGAGGACTCTCGTTACATTTTTATCGTTAGATATATTACAGAATTATTATTTATAAATAAGGCAAGAGCCCTTCACCGCTTGCCTCGAGAGCACAGGGTAGAAACCAGCCTTCTCCATTCAGAGCGTTTCTGGACCGATTGAGTCACCTCTTCCTATACACACTTAGTGCTCTGATTTTCGTATTATAATACTCGTACCAACGATGTTTTGGGAAAGAGAGAAAAGGGAGAATTGTTATTATGTATGATAGATAATAGTCCAATATATTTTTTCAAACACATTCCTGACATCTTCAATATTGATTATTTAATGTAAGAATTCCAAGAGGTTATTCATTATTTCATTATTTTTAACCTCCAAATCTTCTTATCGTGTTGTGTTCATAAACTCCTGATCATCTCTGAAATTTGGCGAAATGACTTCGGTGAATATGACAATTTATTAATTGGTTATTTTTATCAGTAAAACATTAACACACTATTGTTAAGTCTTGTTCTTTCTTGTTTTGTTCTAAAACAAAGTTTATAGTTTAGTGTAAGTAGTAATCTCATTCCTCTCCATGTTTATTAACTTTTTCTAATATACCTTTAGGCCAAGAACGTCGGAAATAAACACTGTGAATTGAAATTAGTAAAAACAAAAACCAAAGGTCGACAACATTCTAATGCTTCAGTAAAGTGTAAACAATATATAAACCATCAAAAAACGTATATTTTTACTTTCATGGCTTATTGGAGGAACATGGGGTAATAAATTATATGTATTTATTATACAAATTGTCATCTTTGTGTTGATAGGATGAGTGATATATCTGAATTGAAGATATTGATCGTTTTATTTTGTAATATTATCTAAACACCTGTCTTTTATGGAACACTCAAAAGTAACAAAAAAACGGAAGACCTATTCTTAATCGGGGAAGAACTTAATGATGAATATCAATAAATAGAAAAACGTTTAACAACCAAAGGTTGTTGGTATTCGTGAAACTTAGAAAAATAAGTGTCTTGGTACATCTGAGACTTTTGTTATTTGTCTTTTATATTGTGCTGTGTAAATTCCCCCCGAGGTGAAACTGCAAGAGTTTTTAGAACAACAATAATATAAACATCACTCTTTCTGTTATTATTATATTTTCCTGTATAAAATATAAGTTAAACTGGAATAATTAGTCAGATCTACATCGCCGGCAAGATTAAGTTATTCTTTTACTTGTTTTATATCTGAAATCGCAGTACAAATTGTGAGAGAGTGAAATATAAAGTGTTTTGCACGCAACAGTATCTACAAATGAGAGATTTTTTTTTTTAAATAACAAATATTCTATTTGTATAAACAATTTGTATAAAAACTTATAAAAGTTACTTTTAGGTATTTATTACATACTGTCGGTAAACTTAATATTTCTCGTATATCTCGTATAATATTGACATTATTTGGTATATAAAATATATTTTATTCATTGTTTTTTAGACTCGCATATTCACATTCTTACATAAGTGAAATCGAAATACAAAGAATTCTGTATACAAAACAACTATATTGGATGTACATTTTAGCAAGACGACGATCATTATCAAAAGTTTTAGTAAATGTTTAATGCATTAATCATTTATTGTACGTATTTTTAAAATGAGTATGGCAATTAGGCAATGTTTTTGAATAAATTGCAAGTCTCACTAGGTACACACTTATTGCTGCATACAAAATGGTTGTTTTTAAATTGTTGAGTTAGCTTTTATTTCTATTATAGTAGTGGCTATGTATGTATATGAAGTTCAAATAATACGGGTGCGCATAATGCTTTGTTTACACGAGCATAGTACTTTTTACTCGCCCTGTATCCGTGTATTTTTAATGTAAAAATTAAGGCAAATGCACGCGAAAAACAAATTTGAAAAGGAATATAATCCGTTCATCTATTTACTTTTCCGTACTTAAGCATAACTTTACCAATTTTTGTAAATAGCTGAGCAAATAAAAAAAAAATTGGCAGGGTAATATGACAAGTGAATCGCCGTAGAGTCGCAATTTACGCCGTAAGTCCATACATAATTTTATAATAAATATCTGTATAGAAATAGCAGTTTAAATGCGATACAATTCAAAACTTTAGTAGTTGCTAATGTTGTCATTATTGGGGGTGGCAGTAGCCCCTAAGGCCTGATTTTGGTAAAAAAATCAACGAGATGTCTGTCGTTACCTAATGGAGTGAAATACGTAGGTTAGAAAGGCTGGTAAACATATTCGAAATAAAACTACAAATTATATGTTATTTATGTAGTCTACTATACCATCACGGCATATCCCATAAGTGGGGTAGCAGATCAGCTGCATGTAAGAAACATGTATGTAGTCAATCGCACTAAAATGATATATTTCAACCAACGTAAAGTTAGTAGTAAGCAGATGAGAGTATAGAAGTTTTGAACCCGTGCAAACTATGCAGAAGACTTCTATGTGTAAGTTATCAACATTCACTCCATTGTTGACAGACTGCACAGGAGATGGGTATTTTGCTTCTGCAGTTTTGCATCAACATAAGGAAAGCACGTTTCTCCATTACAACAGCAGTGCATTTACTGCCTAGAGTTTGCGTACCTACTTGTCATCTATATAGTTGCTATTATTACAATAGTTTTACATTTTAAATTAGAAACCAAGCGTAAGTCGAATCACTTACACAATAATAACTTCATTTCAATTGTATTTCCCTGTATTTATGAAAAGAAAAATCATGTACCATATGATGCAATACTCCTTTCTTCATTTAAAGTATTTCTTTTTTAAGAATTTTCCATAGAACTTGTCAAAAACAAGCATGGCTTTACATATTATTATATTGACATCAAGTAAAAACATATCATTTAAATTTGATTTAGTAAGTTAAGATATTAATTAAGATTTTTTCTTCATGACTTTCACTCGAATTTAGGTTTCTTCAATTAAATCTTTATCCGCCTATAGGATTCTGTTAAATTATGAGAAAATAAATCTATAGCAAAGTGAATTAAATATTAATTAATTTCTTAGTAGGTGTATCGAACCACGCATAGATTTACCTTGCGTAAATTGCCGTCCTTTAGTATTATTATCAGATACAGTACATGTACCCACTTTGTAGTTAGTATCAAATATATTTACATCACCTTGACAACGTGTATAGTAGTAGTAGGAAGTATTTAGATACGTGATACATACTTAGCAGTCATTAGTTCAACTCCGGCGGGAAGCTTACCTTAGATTTACTCCCAATAAATCTTCAGATCCTTTTACCTTTGACTTTGATATCACCACCACACTACGTACATGTAAGCTTATACGTATATAAACAAAGTGGTTTATCGATTATTAGAATAAAGTTGCATGACTCCACTTTGAAGTATCAAATACTCAAAAAGATATTAATTTTAGGGAACAAAATGATATTTCCAATTTATAATAATATTATTATCTACTATCATAGATCACTACATCTTTTTATTATGATAATGAAAGGAATGTCATAAAAAATATGATTTACTTGGTGCAAAATAATTATAATAACCCTTTTTCAATATCAGCTTGCTTACGATTGATTATTTGTTCATATTGTTTGATTTATTTCCATTCAATATCTTTTCAATTACATGAAACCTTATTATTATGATTAAGTTATTTTTTAGAGATAAAGTTATTTAACAGTACCCTAATGTCAACACATGGTCAACACAATCCCGTGGAGCACCCGGTAAAGAATTGGTCTCCCACTCTTCTGCGTAAGTTTTCGAGTGTCCTGTAAAAGGCAGGTGTTCGAAAAATTAAGACATTTTACATCTTAAATTCAGCGATGAGGTTTGCCACCCATCCTGAATGTCTTGATTTTATATTGGCACGAAGAGGACAGTTTGCATGTTTCTTACATGCAGCTGATCTGCTGGCTACCCCACTTGTGGGATATGCCGTGATGGTATAGTAGTAGTAGTAATGTCAACACACATATTATAAATTTATGATAATTGTGTTTCAATTTATAATTAATTTTATTTTTTTAAATGGTATTAAGATGATAAAAAGTTTATCCAGTTATTCAAACGACGTTTAGAGATTCTTTATTATTTATTTTATTACTTATTTCTCTCAGATAATTCTCATTTCATTACTTTAAATAAATTTAAAAAAATCTTATTCCCTAGAAATATGACTAATTAAATTCCATTAAAATAATATAAAATAAATTGTTTTGTATTTTTAAGGGAATTCTAGTTGAATGACTGTATTATGAATTTTTAATAATGTTGACTATTAATAAGACGTTTTTTCTTACAAATTTTGTGTAATATCAGTTTATGGTGCTCGTTGTTGGAATAATCTTCCTTCTTCGCATAGAGTTTCACAATCGTTCAATGTCTTTAAATCTTATGTTAAGGAAAAAATGCTATCTTCTAACTCAGTATCCGTTCCCTAGCCCCCCCCCCCTCCTCTGATCCATAATCCCTATCACATGTTGGGTGTGTGTCAAATATATTATTTTAAATTTTGTTTTTTTTTTTCTTTTGTTGTGTTTTGATATTTTGTATGTTTTTTTTGTAAGTAAATTTGTTTTTACTAGTTTCATGTCAATGTGTCGTGGTTAGATGGAAGAAATCACTTTATAGTGATAATCTCGCCACTGCACATCGTCCTAGTTTCTAAAATTTTATATTATTTTGTTAACACTGTTATGTAATGATGATGTGCAAAAAGAATAAATAAATAAATAATAATATGCTTAAGATATAATCTTTTTATTATTTTATTCGACTAGTTTCATTACGCGAATATTTTTTAAGAAAGGTCGAAAGGTGTATAACCTATGTCAATCTCTTGACCACGTGATCAAAGAGTGTGGTGCCTAAGTGAAATAATCCATACGCTGACGATTGTGTCCTCTTCAGTTTCTGCGGAATCAAAAAGACGATCTCGTGGCTCCTGTGCTGCGTGGAAAAACTCTCATAAAAAATAGCTCAGAGACGTCTTAAAATGAATCGTACTATGAGGGAATTTATGTTCGTTGTCTCTCCTGCAAGGTGACGTTTTTTGAACATTTAATCAATCTCTGTTACTGACACCTTCAAAACACTATCACGACCGTACCATATCCGGTTTTGGCGTCTTACTTTTTTCATATTTTGCCAACTGTATATCGTATCGAGAAATTTACATATCTATGAATACAGTTAAAAGTTTGGTTGCTGTTTTTTTTCTCTATCTATCCTTTTTTGTCAACAAAAGATCTGTATATTATTCATTGGATTTGAACTGCTAGTAATTTAAAGACAAATATTGAAACCGAACATAGATTTGCGTCGCTAAGCAATCTAACAGTATAATCGAAGTCATAATAAAATCCTTTAAAATCTCCTGCACACACTATCACTAATTAATGCAATAGTAACATTCAAGACAAACTAAATGACATTCAAGTCGAGACGTATAACACATCGATAAACGTGAGCTTTATATTGAGTTTCTGAACTCGTAGATATCTTATCTATATCTTCTCCGATTTTTTACATAAATAATTATTTTGTAATATATTTTATTCCGGAAACTTACAAATGTGATGTTGAAATTCTAATTTGAAGGAATTTATTTTTAACGAACATCTTTTCAAATAGAAACTACATGTTTCCGGCCAATGATAATTCTATTTGGCACTTACCTGGCTCCAGAAATAGAATACTGATATTCCTGAATTGAAGGACCTGATTCACGAACTACTCTGAAACGTGATAAAAAAAGAGCAAAGAGAAAACACATCACGAAGATTCTCGTACAAACTCATTTACAATTCTTTTTTATATTTGCATCTAGGTATTTTTATATCTGGTTTCTTTTAATTTATTCTATCGTGCTTCACTCTCCAGAAAGGGGAATGAATGTAAATGTTCCGTATTCGCCACTAGGCCAAGAAAAACATGGCTTTCGTGAAGTTGTGAAATAACGAAGAACTCTTTTGCATTCCGCATTTGACTACTTCATTATTCATTCTCTTGTATTGAGCGCTCCGTGAGGGTTGTATTAAAATTCGACAAATACCATTTTACTTAAATGAATGACTTATTTTGCTAATGAAATATGTAGATTTGTCGAATTGGACATATTTCAAAGCTTACACCACAAATCGCGTTGAGTTTGTTATGGAATATCCATACCTATTAATAATTAACGTACATTTTAACTAAATATTATAAAACGATTATCCGTGAATATTCATAAATAGATGGTCAATCTGATTCTTTACATCAGCCATGTCCTAACTTACATATTATTAACAGCCATTCTTCGTATTTCTATTGCTTTCATATTTATCACTTTGAAGCTTTGGAACCCTTGGTCAATGATATTAAATAATAAATTATTCGTAATATCTTTTTAAATATACTTTTTTTAAATTTATAAAAGTAACACATCTGCTTCCTAATGTTAATTATTCAAAATGTATAGTCTTTGTACGATTAGAATTTTATTTTGATCAAGTCAAAAGCTGTATTCTTAATACTTCCTAAAAATACTTTAATTTAAAAATGTCATTACTTAACAACGAATACCTGAGAAGTGTATTGTTCCTGATTAATTAATTAACATTCCGTAAGCTTTTTTTATAATTTTCACTTCTCCCATTCCATTTAATTATTTTATTTCTTTGTTAGATTTTTGATAAATGATGAATCTTCAATCAGCCAATCCGTTAAATGACTCATCTAACACAGTTTATTTTTCTACAATTTTATTGTATTGATACAAGTGTGTACATACTTTCTTGATATTATTTCCCCATTACAAAACGTATTACTCGTAGAATGCTATATAATTAAGTATTTGTAAGTAGTACCTAATATTAATTAATTACGGTGGTTTATTTTCCATTTTAATTATTAGACATAAGTATAAGTAGGTACCTATATTAATTAAGATCATTGTATCTGAGTATCGGGGTTACGAAGTAATAACCTTGATAGTTAATTAGTTTGATTTGTTCTCTTCTATTCGTATATTCTCGAGACGATAAACCGTGTAAAACCAACTGTTAACAATGTTGGGAATCAAAGGATCTATCGCTATATGTCCCATCTCCATTATACGTCTCATTAGGATCCCCCATTAGAGCGGTGAAGGGATAAACCACACCATATACTCACACACTCCAAGAATCACGCCCAACCCCCCCACAGAGTCGCTATGTACCTTTTACTGCGTACGCCTGCCCTAATCTTGTCAAACTGCCATGCTTTATAAAGGCAATCGTAATGCGAATACACATATACCTATACCAAAAATGAAAATACGTACTATACCACGTACAAATATATGTATAGATATCGTGTAATATATAATATTATTTGATCTGCTCTCTGTCCTGTGTACCAACATTCTCCTTTATTGTGCGGAAATTAAACGTTTTGATGTATAGATCATAATACATAATACCTACCTATTTAATTGAAATTTATAATTTAATTCACTGGATGTGAACGCGGCGTTTTACTACATTACAGCTCTTGGTTAGAAATATTCTATCGATTAAGAAACGTTATGTGCTGAACATATATTAACATTGGGTTTAATATGTTACTGTTGATTTTTTCTTTTAATCATAAATGCTTTATCATATTTGTGTACTTCATAAAGAATATCTTTATACGTAGATCAGTAATTATGTTATGAATTTTTGACACAATTGGATGTAACCTAAATAAACATGTGTCTTGCACTCCAAGGAAGTGCACATATGTATGTGTATTATATACAACATACCTACCTACTTAGATAATAACTATTCAAATGGGTTAGCTGTCGATGAGAGTGATCAAATGGAATGATTAATCGAGAGTGGTTCAAAATATGATTAGATCAGTAATGTTTACTTTTAGTTTCCTTTGCAATGTTATCACTATGATCACTCCCAAGTTTTTTTTAATATTCGGCATTAATTTTTAATAAAAAATATCCTCATTTTGTCGTACAAAATCTAAAATAATCCGCTAGCTAATGAATAGTGTTATTTTTATAAAGTTATTATTTATGGATGAAACAGCTGAAACAATAAATACAAACAATTAATTATAACAATAATCATAAATTTGAGGTACGAGGTGTTACAAAGCTGACGAATAACTATAACACTAACGGCTTGGATTTATAATATGTTTTTTAATAGCCTTCTTGTCATTCTTGATAAGATAAACATACTTTTTTTTATATATTTATCTGATATTAGTAACACATCTTTATTATACGTAGGTACCTACATGCAGACAAAATAAAAACCTAAATACTAATCTTAATCGAATGTAGTCAGATCATATTGTATACCAAAATCAGATTAATAAGTAGTCCACTGACACATTCAAAAGCAACTAAAGACATATTGCAAGCAAAATCACTGAACCCTTAAAGTGATCTCAGATCACTAAAAGGTATTACTTTAAGCAAAATAATGTTCTTTTAATACACATACCTCTAAACTGTAATATTTTTTGCCTAGGTCACATATATCACTTAGTATTTTATGAATATTTTACCTCATATTTATACAGTGTTTACCTGCATAAGTTATTACTTTAATACCCTTACAGCAATTTACATTCCATATGACGTCGGTGTGAATGAATGACGAGATATTTTACATAGAGTAACAACAATATTTTATACAAACATACACCCGCTTGAGTTGATATAATATTGGTATAACATTGTTTGGGTTCTGCGATACTCCAGGCTACCCGAGCTTATAACTAAGTACATTGAAATAACCGGGTAAGCCGACATGGCTCTTAATTTAAATTCCAAACCGTGATTTGCTACGCATTAAGTTAAAACGTAAGGGTGCTTTGTGAACTCTTGAACATGAATGAAAATCACAAACCAAATTAAGGAACACTAGACTACATATTTCTATACAATGAGACTATCAGCATTGTTTGTTTTTCATAATATATATATATAACTTGGTATGACTCCTTCTTCAAATTATCTATTTATCTACCAATTTGGTTTCTTGCAGCACTTTAACTTAATTGAAATAATACTGAAACCATACAATTTATTTTAAGTCTATTGTACTTTCTTTCAAATTGAATAAGAGCAATCTTAACCAACATGGCATAACTCACAAAGGGGTAACCATTAGGTTAACTTACTACATAATATACTGAGATGAAAGCTTTTCTCCCAAGAAAGAATATGTATGCAAGTCACATTATAATTTATTATTAGTGTTTTGAAAGTGTGCAGTTTTTATGATAGAAATATCAATCTTTAATTAATGATGTAGGATTACATGATCAAATAGATACACATTTTCGTGATAATAAAAAAAACTATTGTAGGTACCCTGCGCTTACACGCTAGAACAAAAAAAATACTTTTGCTATAACCATTAATTTACTATTTCATCACATCTTTACCACTAATAGTCTCTGTCAATTAAAGGTAAAACAATGAGTACCTATGAATAGCATACTTTACTACTGATTTTAATATTATAAATGTCTTTATACACGTATTTTTTTCTAACAGCTACTTTAATTTCATGACACTTTTTTTCTGTCGGAGACTCCAAATGAATTAAACATGAATATGAAATAAGCTATAAAAAATATTATAAAATTATTAGCAATACTCTTAATCCTATACTTCATCTAAAAAACATTAGCAATACTTAATCTTATACTTAATTTAGAAAACATTTTTTTGACACCAAATGTACAATTTCCGAAGCCATTGAACAATTTTATAGAACATCTACAAGTATGCATTTTTTTGGTATAGATTTGCCAATAGAAATAAAAAAAATCGATACAAGCATAAGAAACGATAAGAGTATTAAATTTATTAAACATCAAATGCTTGAGGGCAAAATAAACAAATTAAATCTGTTGAATGAAATTATGTTGAAATTAAAAACGTTGTTGGCTGTCAGGCGCGTTTGAAAGATACCGTGTTGTCAAAAAAATATTATTTTATTCTATATTTTTATTGCCATAATATTATTTACAAGCGGAAACGAAAATACTATTACCTCAAGGCATTGAAAATATATAACTTGACTTTGCAAGAAAATTTTCACAATTGCTATTGGTTGATTAAATTATTATTTTTACTTTCTAAATTCTGAGACTTTTATTCTTAGGCTTCTACTCTTCGCTTCAGTTTCATTTTTTTTTTCATTTAATGTTAGCAAAATATTAGATGATGAGATCAGAAGCATCTGAAAGCCGGCTCGTGACCATTATTGTCTACTTAAAGTTCTTATTAAAGTGTTTCATTTTTTATCTCTCCAAACCATCACCACATCCCCCACAAGGGATGAAGTAATCATTAAAATACTAACTATAGTTTGTGATAAATATGAAAGTTGTCCTCTCAGTTACAATAAACAATATGATTTATTTTATAATTGAACATCAGTCATTCGTGTGAAAGCATCTTGTAACTTACTTTATTCATTATGAAATAAAAAAAAATGCAATGGAATTTGCATAATTATGTCGTCCCTGTTCTGATTAACAGTCGTATCTGCTAAAATGTAAATTGTTCAGGAGAGCGTTTTTAGTGTTTTGAAGCGCATATTTTCGTCTCTCCTAGTTATATGATACAGCAAAAATATGTTATATTATTTTATCTGTATTCGTATATATCTCAGAATCAGTTTTGTGATGAAATTTTAATAAATTTGTAGATACGACAACACATTTTGATACGACAAGAAATCAGAAAGCTGTTCCAGGATAACGGTGATTTTGCCAAAAAAGTCAGATACGATAGTTAGTCAGAAGAGAGACGATGTATCTAAAGAAGGAAATTAACTACTAAGAGTTATAAAAAATGTATGTTGCTTACAACATCTCCTTAATCAGTAAAACTATTATGCAAGCAACCTTACCCACATGTTTGCATTTCATTAGTAGATAATTTCGTAGAACACCTTACCTGTTCGTGATCTTCTGATTAACTAATTCCACTCCCTACTACTTATGACTACATGTTACAATGATTGCGATAATGTTTATCATTTCCTTACACAAGGGAACTCAGCACTTAGAATGTTATTTCTAATGAACTAAATTGGTAGAATTAGTAGCTAATTTGTATTATACGCAAAATTCAAAGGTAGTCTATAATCTAGCAACATTGTATATCTTATATAATATTATTATACCTAGATTAAATTCTGCTGTGATAAAAAAGTCTTATTCTTTATTTAACTTATCTATTGTTAAGTGAAAGATTAAATTCAATTGTAAATTGCCAATTGTTTTGAATATAATATTTTTTATTGTTATTAATGTACCTAATTGTAATATATCAGCTGATATCGAATACTTTAACAATTTTTAAATTACAGTATGTTTTTCGTATAATGTTTTCAACTTAGAATGTTTTTTCTTTGGTTTCAGGTATACAGCAATACTTTCCTCACCTTCCCGTTAACGTGGTATGTATGTAATGAATTCCTGTTATAAAATAAACTAATAGAATCGTATACTTATCAGTGTAATTGTTTATTTATCGATTCACGTTATGCGTATTAAAATTAGAAGAGTTTTGTACGAAGTTACTATATAATATATTTATTAATAGTTATATACATTTAGATTAAACTTTCTCACTCGAGTATTCTACTTACTACCATAAAGCAATAATTGACGTTCATCGAGGACCTCAAAGTAATCATATGAATGTTTGGCATTTAGCCAAGTGTTGAAGGAAAAATAATAGCCTCCATACATTGCCTAAAACATGAATAACGTTCTTGGAACGATGGTTGTTTTTTTTTTTGCTATTGGCAAAAAGCCTTATTTATAATATTGAAATGAGATATTTACATAATAATATCACGATTGATGTGTATTTAACTTTTTTCAAAGTCATCACATAATATACTATTAATAAGGGAACTACAAATGCTTTTTTATATGAACAACCAACTTAAATATTCATATATACCTATCACTCATTATGAGGGTGTACTTAATATTTATTTTGCGTAACAATTCAAATTTGTTTCAATTTTCAAAAAAAAAATACTTGATAACATGAAAATTCTGTTATGATCTTAGATGTATTTTTTTTATTTATATGTAAGATTTTTTTACCTAATGAAGAGTGTTACTACAATGAAATTTCAATTATCATTTTTCATATTTGAGATGAGAAGATTAAATCACAAACAGTCCCAAAATTTCATTATTAAAAGTATCAATAGACAATGAGTGTCTCAACATTGAGTTGATTTCAAAAGCTCTATAACGTTATAAGAATTTCAAAGCTTTTCATTAAACGGGTTATACTTCACTTCTGTTATTTCGAAATATTAGTCGTAAATTATTGTTCTCTCATATTGCTTTGTTACTCGGCATTGCAAAGTTGTTAGAGTTTTATCGATTGTTATATTTGTTCTATACAGAACGTATAAATTGTACATTCTCCATATTCTTTATAAATGGCTTTGATGCTGGAGTATACTAGCAAAACGTACATAAAACATCCTAATCTCATTCTTTTCATGGAATAAATCCTATATCACTGATATGTGTACCACAAACAGTCGACATCGAAATCAAAAAGCGAAAAATATGACGTCTATATGTACACAGGTCTTTTTTACTCTCACAAAATACTGCGGTGATACATTCATAATATATGGCATTGTTAGTTAGTTAAAGTCATATTGTCGTGTTTGTACATTTGGCGAATTCAAATGCTAAAAAATAAAGTAGAGCGACAGTGTATTTGATTAACTTAATGACCAAATAATGATAAACTATTCTGTTCGTTTTGCATGATCCACGTATACATATGTATTATATTTAAGTGAATATATCAGAATGTTTAAATATCATAATTCGTTTATTTTTGTCCCTAGGTAGGTACTACGTATGGGCTTATACTCGTACATTCTGTGATAAAATACATACTCCTTTAAAGAATCAGTATTTTTTGACTGCTTATATTGACTCCTAATAAATGGGTACTTTGATTTTATCGTTTTTCATAAATAGTTCGAAGGCTATGAAAATATTTTTGATTAATTTTCCTTTATTAACATTTGACAGTTTTTTGAACATCTCAGAGGCATTTATGAACAGTGCATTTTTTATTTGCTCCTAAAGCTGGTTATCAATTGAAAATGTTTACATTGTGTGTTTGTACTATATTCGATAATTAAATTATATGCTGGACTGTGAAATAACACAAATACAAATATGAAACACAATACGTACACCGTATGTTATCAACAATAATTTTATAGTTAGGTATGTGTATAATGTAACGTGTTCGAAAAAAAGAAGACATTTTGGCGATGAGGTTTGCCACCCATCCTGAATGTTTTGATTTTATATAAACATGGAGAAGACAGCTTGCATGTTTTATATGCAGCTAGTCTGCTGGCTACCCCACTTGTGGGATATGCCGTGATGGTATAGTAGTAGTAGTACCTAGTGGTAGTAGTAGTAGTAGTATAACGTAAGTTTTGAACAAACTACATAGGTAATATAATAATATGATAACTAAATTGATAATATTATGCATCCTTTGTACAATGAACTTGAACTATTTTGTATGTGTGTATGAACAATAATACTGCAGCAAACATGCCGGGAAAACAACTAACACACAAGGGAAACAACTAACCCCCTTTCGATTGTTATGCCTGTCAAACCACCCTCTTGGTACACTATGTAAGATCAAATGTATAGAATGAAAGTTTCAATATTATACAATACATATGTACTCGTTGCATGTACCTAACTGAATTTTACTATAGTGATGCTTCAGGGTATCGAGATAAATATAAAAGAAAAATGGAGTTTTGTAAGCGTTTTAAACTTGGTTAAGAGTATTCGTTATAGTCAATAGGCTGAGAGAAACGTTCGTTGAAAAATGATAGTAAAATTGATTAATGTTTGCACATTTTATTTGATAATAATTAATATTTAAAAAGTGTACGGTTCTTTTTCACTAATAACTTGTGTTAAGGTTATCTTGTTCTTTGTATTTTAAGTTCAATCCCTGTGGTAAACCATATTATTGTTCACTGTGTCGGTGTTTAGGTAGTAGAATTCCATATCGAAATAAATAAAACAAGCGTTTTATTCTACTATTGTTTTATTCGGTGAGAGAGACGTCTTTCGTCTTATAAGGACATTGTCAATCGACAATGACAATGTCCTTATAAGACGAAAGACGTCTCTCTCACCGAATAAAACAATAGTAGAATAAAACGCTTTTTTTATTTATTCCATATTATTGTATTTTCTTATCTTTACAGTTCCATCAACATATGATGTAGGTATCATAAAACTTAATAAATTTAATGAATAAACATTTTGTCCTTGTCATTCTATACAGAAAATGAGACATTCGTATGGAAGAAAGTCTCAGAACCGAATTTCAAATAAAAGGTTTGGGTATATAAACATTTCTTTATAAATATTTAATAAATTTAGTATTTGTGTTTCGTATTAACTCAAATATAAGTTATTATAATAACTGATTTAATTAAAGATTTTTTTGTTTTAAAACTACTAAAATCTTTGAATATTAATGATCTTCGATAGTTTTAATAAATGTTCGACTATAACTGGGTATTATTATAATTGTTTTTACTAAGACGTCTACTTCATTATTTATACCTATCTATATTTTTCAAGCAATGAAAAAAGAGATTCTTCCCTCGGGAACATCCGTTCTTAGGCAGACTACGTGATAAGCGATCCCAAAGTTACCCTACCTAAGAATCGTTTGTTTATGTAATTAATCGACATTCCCGGTAACAAGTAAAACTATAGAATTATCTTATATATACACTACACAAATATTGATCTTAGCATTTTTGCAAAAATAAGATTTATGAAAAAATCCTATTTTTCCAAAATACTTAGTAATAATATTTTAAAATGATTTGTGGCATCATGGTAAACATTCGGCCGAGTAACTGGCGAGAAAGCAAAGACCATACATATCTCGCAGAATCTTACAGGATACTTTTAAAAATTGGGAGATCTATTTTAACGTGGGACTTAACGGGCTTTTCATCTTTAATTTGTATTCAAATTATACCCATTTATATTAAATAATTAAATATAAAAAAATTATGACAAATCAGTTTCATTGTAAATCTTAATATTCTGAAATCTTTCAATTTTCGCTAGAATTTCCCAAAAGGTGTAGAAAGAGAGCAATAATAATGTATTTAAAAAAAATTGTATTCAGTGTTGTGATCCGAGGATATTCTGCATGAATAAGATATAAGAATATTCATAATAATAACGTCTAAAACCCTTTTCATACATACCGGACCATTCATCAAGTCTCGACCTTTGTAGAGCGTCTCAATGCCCCTTTATAAATTTATCCAAGAAGCTTTTGAAATATTAAGGAGGTATGCAAGCTTTACATGAAACTCCCAACAATCTGTCAAACAATACTGTGTTTTCATTATTCACGTTCCCACAGAATAATGCATACATATTGTTTATAATATTGAATAACTGTACAATATTTTTTTAATACACTTTGTTTATCGATCAGATATCACTAAAACCAGTATGCCAATAGTTTATTAAAAAATAATCTGAATAATTAATTAACAAAAACAAATGCGTTTTATCGCTGTAATGTGTAGGGAAAATGAAAAATAACAATCGATTACTTTATCGGATGCATATGTTTGTATTTTTTTTTTATTTCTGTTTAAGCAGTAATGAAGAAAAAACTGTTTGTGAATAAAATAGCACGTCTGAAAATGATTTCATTCCAAACTTTGATTTATTTGTGAAAAAAAAAATTAATTTTGCCACTTTTTGAATAAGAGAGTTTTTTGGTTTCACAAAAACAAAATCAATTACTTGATAATATGTTTATGTATATGTATTAATAACTTATTATTATTTATAAGATTACGGCATCCAGTCCCTTGTGGCACGATTTGTGCCAAGTATAATATTTTTAGAAGGTTTCATATCGACTGTGATCAGGACAAAGGGTTTAAACCACATCGGTAAAATTTTATAGGAGAAGCAAAAAAACTGTGGGATAAAGAAAATGACAAAAATTATTGTCATTATTATTTTACCATCTTATTGTAATGTAGTTCTTTTATTATGTCATAAAAATTGAAGACAAAATATTCAGTAACTATCAAGTTATAAGCAAAAAAAAACATAAAAGGACTTTTTCCAAAATTGTGGTTTAATGCCTTTGTCCTGAGCACAGTCGATATATTAGGTTTTAAGACACTTATTTATAAAATATTTTTTTGGCGGATTTTATAATTTTGAGATATATAAAAAGAGTATCAGTTTGCAATAGGCAAGACATGTCGATCAAGATACTGGACTTGAGTTATCTCGTCATACAAATTATTAATAACTACAATGCCTCTATAATGTATTTTTTATAGTATAAGTGTACCTACTTCGATGCATAGAAAATGTAAAGGAAGGTGATAAATAATATTTCAGCTTGTTGCGCACCGTTGTAAATAAAGTGAACAGTAATTGCGTTATTGTTCTTCTTTCGTAGTGAATCTATGACCGTCATTTCATTAGAACAATAAAGTGTTTGTACTATAAGGTATGATGTAATAGTATTTATTGTAAAGGTCGGAGGGAATAAATTTTCTCTTCTTCATAAATCTACCGACCGTTCTTGTGTACCTATATTAAACAAAGGATCATAACTCCTTCTCTGTAATAACTATCCTGTAACCAAAGAGGTGAGAGTGTATTGTTGTTGTTATTATTATATATATACTACGAACATGTTCTCTTCAAGATCGAAGTACTGGTCAAAGTATCTATTTCCTTTATCGATGTTAGTTTTGCAATTAAACGTTGTATCAGTTTGTATTATGTAGATAAATAATTAACCCATAAAACACACGTATAAGACGTTATTATTTTTATAAAATATCTTTTCTTGGCCTTAAATGTAAGTTTTAAATGTAAATTTTATAAGTAGGTATAACCTTTTTACACGGAATTGAATCCCTTTCTACAATATGTAAGTATTAAAAATAATAAAGCTTAAATTTATTATTAAAGTTTTTCGTTATTCTTTTGGAGGAATGTTTTATCATATTATTAATATAAATTAAGCTTAAAGCGTTAATAACACATAGGTCATATAATGCCGAAAAAAATACAAAATAAAAAATACGTGACAATATAAAAAATATATTTTCTATACTTTTAATAATATAATAACATTTTATAGTATAATAACAAAATCGATCTTAACAAAATGTCCGAAAGTAGTTTACATACATCTTCATTTATAAACCTATTACATTGATTTAGCTAAATTTGAGTAAAATCATTATAGAATTGTAGAATTCTTACATATGTACTCTGTCACGATCGACTTATTTATGAAAATAATTAATGAAATCTGAATAGCCTAAAAAATAATTATAGGTAAAAAGTTAAACTCAGGTCTTCGCCTTCTGCTGTTTTATTTTAGAATTGTAATGATAGATGTATGTTAGTAATATTGATTTGTTAATTTTGTTTTTGGTACCTAGATTTTGTTATGATATTGTATGTAAAATATTGTGTAAAAGGCTAATTAGCCGTAAATAAATAAGTTAATAAATAAATAACAACAAAGGTAACATAAAACATTCCAAAATCGATTGAAGACGATATCATTTAATAATACCTCTTGTAATGCAGCCAATTTGAACAGTGCATTCTTTGCGTTTTGTGGAGGTGAAAATAGTTTATTGCATTCCCACATTCCCGTGTAAACGCTAGAGCGATAATAATAGAAAGACTAAGAATCCCAATACATTCAAACGAATTCTTTATGCTATTATTAGGCATTAAATATACCTACCAACACACAATATACATATATGCATACTACTTTGCCGTCTATCGGTTTTAGAATCACGTAAAGGTTTTCTCTTGAAAGGTATTCTCCATACCATGCTGCGCTAATGTTATTGACAATATCGATAAAAAAATTATCTGCAATGACATTTCGATTTTTTAGTGAATTTTAATGTATTATAGTTACTTGTTTTTTACATCTTCAAAATTTAAATTCTATTACATTCTAAAAACCTTCGTCTTTTCTTTTCTTTATGAGGATATCTACAAAGTAAATAAGTAGATAAATTGCTTTTTCAAAATATTATAGATCAATTCCAAAACTCAATGATTTTAACAATGAAAAATATTTTCAATGTATTCAGTCACTTTTTGTGAATCCATATTAAATGAATAAAAAAAACTTTTTTAAAAAGTTATTTTTTTAAAAAGTTAATATATTTATTATTGTATATTTTTTTATAATATCTTCAAATCTGTCAATGTCAAGTGAACAACGCCAATGTATCCTTCAGTTTAACCCTCTGCAACTGACGTGAGGTCTGTCAGACACCGCGAAATCTTTTTTTTGCAACAACGTTGCCATTTTGAGTCCTATCTTTCCGTTTCGCTCAGTAGCTTCCTAATTTATGTTCTTTTAATCATCAGTACAGTAACGACGGCCGTCGTGAGTACATGTGTGGATCTATAGCTGATGGGTGTCTGACATACCTCACGTCAGTAATAAATGATGGGTCTGTTAGACCTAACGTCAGTAACATAGTAATTTTTTCATAGTGTCTCACATACATCAGCTCAGTAAATTCATAGAGTCTACCTAACATCACTTCAATAAAAAAAATTTTTTTCAATAAATGGAGGGCAAATTTCATTTGAGGCCTTGCTAGGGAACTTGTTCTTCCTATTATGACACAGCGGGTGTATAATGAAAAATTGCCGAGAGAATTGCGCAATCATGACTTAGGACGAGATTTCCCAACTGCCCCTGAACAAATCGAATCTGGGACATCGTGTGAAAGAATATTGTGCAGAATTTTTACGAGTGAATTGAAAAGAAAGATTAAAGAGTGCGATTTAATTGAAAGGAAGACAAAATTTACTCGTTATGCATGCAAAAAACATGTCTGCCTACAATGCTCGGCACAAATTTACCAGGAATGAGAGGACGTACTTTGAAGCCGATTTTTAGAGAAACCGCTCTAACGATTTTTTTTATTATTTTTTTACATTTTAACAAAAGTTAACAGAAAACAAATTTCTACTTACTTTTTTTATTTCATGTGTTTTTTTTTCATTTAATTAATTTTTATAAATTGTTCTCAAAAAAATGGTGATTTTTTATTAGCATTAATAAATATCTTGTAATTTCTAATATCTGTTTTTTTTAAACCATATTTTTTTCAAATAGTGTCTGCATACATGTCAAATACTCACAAGAAACTAAAAAATAATCAAAACTTTTTAAATAATGGCAATAATGTAACTTAAAATGAGTGTCTGTCAGACCACTCCTCAGCAGAATAATAACTAAAAAGCCACCTCAGTTGCAGAGGGTTAAAAATTATAGTTCTAAATTTCTACCATAATCCAAATAATTTAAGAGTATAAGCATTTAGATTTTCTGTGACATTCTCTTTTTTTTATATTTTATTATTCCAAATAGAGCATACAAAAATTAACATAAAAAAACAATATTATGGAATATTATATTGCCCCACTAGATTAAAATCTGTTCTGGGGCAATACTAGAAAAAAATACAAATATCAAAATACAATTTTTCAAATATGACTAAGAATACACTATTCTTTCATGTAAACTTGAATAAGAGTTAAAATAATTCAAATACATAAAAAATAGCATGTCATACGTCAAGTCATTTAGTACGCGCAAGTAAGATTAATGTAAGAGTAAGTCAGTTATTGTATTATGTTTGTCAGGTCTCACTTTATTTATTATCAAATATAAAATATTATCAGTAAATTTGTTCACGTTTGCGAACGATAAAAGTTTTGCATAAGAACTTCTTCTTTTGCTCGTGCATTTTAGTAAAGATAACCAGTATATAATATTCCTAAGTATAACATATCTAAGTGCATTATGTTATCAAGGTAGCAGACACGTATCCAGGATCATTTGCTATTTAAATTTCAGTCATATCACGACTTGGTTTTTGATAAATTTATGTATTTAAGATTATGTATTAATGTATATATGTTAATATTTTTTTTATTATTTACAAATCAATAGTCATCTAAATAGATTGAATGTGATAGGTATTGTCTTGTATTCATATAATTTCAAACGTCCTCAATTTAGCTATAAGTTACATAATATATGTGGTATGAGTGGGCAATATTTATGTTTATCACACGCAGTTAAACTTATTGTTACTTTTGGAATATGTCGTGATTGTATAATTAGATTTGTTTTAAATTTTATCGAAAAACAGTTTCAAATGCTTTTTACAAAAAACACCAGTAGAATAATTTTCCACGTGAAATTTTTGCTTAAAAATCAAATCTATGGAGGAAATGATTGAGATATATTTTTAACAACTGATAGGCAAGCTTTTCACGCCTTTTTCTAACGATGAATTAAATCTTTAAAGGTGGCATTCTCCTGTTATGCATAAAAGGCTTCCAAAAATAAATAATAAGAAATAATACCTCTATTATTTTTATTACATTAACAACCCTTCTGATGGCATCTTCCTTAAAACAAAAGACCCTCCGCCATTACTTCACACTTAAGTAGGAAGCGTCTTCTTTATTATTTACACTCCCCGTTCCTCAAATTTAATTTGAATAATAAAAATACAAGGGGAAGTCAGAATGAAATTGATCTAGTCCTTGCATATTTAAAGGAATCATTTAAATTTAATAAAATCTTTCTTCTTTTTTAACTTAGGTTAAAAAAGAAGAAGTATTCCAGTGTATTTATGTATTCTTATGGAATTTCCAATTAATTTTGGCTTTTATTCTATTTTCGATTTGAACTTACGAGTATAAAACTAATACTCATCGAAATAAAATCTTACATTAAAATCTAACATCGAAATAACATTTATTTACGTGTGTAGCAAAGTATTACTAGCTATTATATTATCTCTACAGCTACTATGTCATTACGGCAAATCTAAAATATGGGTAAGCCAGCAAATCAGCTGCATGAAACAAACATGCGTGACATCCTCCTCATCACTGAGTTTAAGATGGGAAAATGTCTTTATTTTTTTTCAAATAATTACCTACTTTATACGGAAAAGATAGAGATTCCACGTAATATCAATACCTCATATTCTGTTTATATTCTACCATCACTGCATAACCTTTTTAGGATATACCACGATATTCTTTGTCTATTGGGTATTACATTCTTCTTCTTCTTCTTATGGCCTTAAACCCGTACTTCCAGCTCACTCAACCATCGTACGGCTGCCTCCGAGGCGTCGTGTATTTCTCTCAGTCCCCCGTCAAAGGAATATAGGGGGCACTGCTCCACGATGTGGGTATTACATTAATGCTTTGTTTATTGATTTTCATTTATATACATGTTATAAATATGCACATATAATAATTAAGTGCAAATAAAAAATAAAACAATTCAAAATGGTGGCATATCTCATTACTGAGTTTAAGAAGTCTCTTATGTGAAAAATTACACTATCTTTTAAGTCAATTATATTCTAACCTAACGTTACAGGTATCCATACTATACATTCATATGAAAATATGTAATAAATGCTTAAAGGTATAAAAAGCAACGTTTTCATACACTGGTTGTTTAATAATATTATTACGAAGTTGAATTCACCTACATATTATATAAAAATCAATGAACCACTTTCCTTACCCCTTATTATTAGGTACTATTTGCGATCTGAGAATAATGTCTGCGTTATGTGCGTCTGATTGGGGCAATATTCCACACGCAAAATAATACAAATTCGTTTAATAATAGGTGTATAAACGTAGAATGTCTATCGTTATTATATTATTATTACTATAATTCTATCCATTATACCTACTGTTCTGTAATAGTGTTATAACGTGATAATAGAGTTTCCGATCAAATAATATACATAAATATTTATATATTCAATAACCGGCGATTAACGCCTCTTACGTTTTTACAAGTCTTAATATTTACTATACTGAAACTATAATTTCAATTTTTTACAACCTGTTTATCTACAGTGATTAATCAAATAGGGGGAATTAGAGATTTTTTTTTATATTTCATAATACATCATATTATATGTTCGTCATCCATGTTTGAGAGGATTCAAACTGTATAGATTATACCATCACAGCATATCCTACAGGTGGAGTAGCCAGCAAACCAACTACATTCAATACACATGAAAGCTTTCCTCTTTGTGCCAAAATAAAATTTCAGATACAATCAAAGACATTCAGCACACCTTATGTGTGAACAATATTTATCGTCTGGCCAGACGATTACAATCTTAGCCATTTTCTACATTTATTGATGGAACTTTCTCGGACCATCATATAAAAGTTGTAATCTTTATTACATTTCTAAGTCACGGCATCCAAATAAAGTGAGTTTTAAATAATTCTATTGTAAATAAAATAACTAATTATAACCCAATACATTAATGCAAAAAAATATGTATACCAATCTTCTTCTTCTTCACCTGTCCTGCCGAGTCCCCCCGACGTTGACTACCATTTGAGATTCGCGCCGCCCAGAATAGAAAGTTTTCCTATTCTGGGCGGCGCGAAACAGCTCCCCCACGGTTCTGACACCGGTCGAAGCTATGAGAGCTATCTTCTGCCGACCCTTTGCGGCCCTATTGCATAAATGTGGAGGAAACGAAAGAAATGTGTGAGAAATGATTTTTTTTTTAATTTATTAATCATCAATGCTCTCAAAGTGAACAAAGCATAATGCACACAATAATAGAGGTAATCTAGATAACAAAAAAACATTACATATGTCTACCCCAAACAACAATAAAATTCCGGTATGAGGGGAGGATGTTATTTTGGAGTTTGACACATTGTGACATAACTTATTGTGAATAATATATTACATTATAATCATTGACCTATTTTACAACTTGTACTTTTTACATAATTGATAAATCAATTAGATCAATATGCCACTTCGTTTTCTCTATCTTACCTTCCTATGAGAGAGTAAAGTGTAGTATTTTTTGCATATTACTTACTAAAATTTCCAAGAAAAAAGTTTTCTTGTTTTAATATTTCAGTTCTCTAAGCCATATCTCATATGTCTATTTAAGATGAGTAGAAATAAAGTATTATTTTATTTCAAAAAGGATAAACTTCATGGATATTAGAAAATCTATCAAGCTTACTCTGCACGAGTATATATTGATGAACGAAGCATTATGTGAAACTCTAAGTAAAATATAATATGAAAAAGATTTGCGGTAGATTGAAACCTATTAGAACGATCCTCGCTATATCATGCTTCATGAACATCAGAAAATCCTTTGGAAAAATCTCAAAGCCGAAATGGGTAAAGGTTTGTTTTGTTAGATGAGTCAGAAAATTAGCAGATTAAATGAGGTATTCATATTTCAACCAAGCTATTTGCCTTTTAGGTTAAAGAAATCAATAGTTTAAAGATCACATGGGATTCTAAAGATATCGCTTTGAAATACAAATTCGTTTTGAATCTTTTCGAGACGACATTTCAGTTTATATTGCTGAAATAATTTCAGCTCCTGATCATTTGTAATCGAGTGGATGGCCTTTAAAGATAGAATAGAATAGGATAGAAATAATTTCAAAAAAAGTTTCACAAAACTTTTCAACACAATCTGTCACATATTCATAGAGCTTTTATAGGTTGCAAAGCTACTTTGTTCAAAATATATTCATTAAAAATATTAATTTGGGTTACTTGGCTGCCAGCTACCCCACTTTTGCCGTAATGGAGTATAGTATTATTAGTAGTTTAGAATACTACGTTCTATAACAAGAATAAAATACATTTCAAATCTTACGTTGTTGTTTATTGAAAACATTATTTCAATTCGATTCAAATAAATCATTTAATATAACGTTTACTTTTATTATCTCAATTAATAAGATTACAAGGTACAAGTATTGGACTTTTTTGCAGCCAGCCTACACATTAAAGTAAAGTACTCGCTTATAAAAAATCTTTTTTACGTTCGGCTGAATACGGATTTGTTTTTTTTTTATTTTTCGAAAACACTAAATAATGAATTAATGCTACCTCAATTTGTTGATTCCCAAAGCGGTGGCTCTATCCACGCACTTCGTATTTGACTAGGTTGTATATATGGTTTTATTTTATTAATGAAAAAATAACACAATGATAAATCTTAAAAAAAATGTTAGTAGGGATATTACACTACTACATTTGATTTTGAATTTCTGTTCTGCAATATACAAAAAGCCTCGTTTTTTACTTTTGTTACCATTATTCCTTTTATTGTCATTTATTCTCCAGAAATTATTCATATTGAATGTTATAATACATAAAAAAAGCAGGATTGAAAAATTAATTTCAGTCATAAATGAGAGCAGTAACTGACTGTGTTCTTATAATTTCTTTAATGTTTTTATTAGATTAGATGTTTTCCACTTCATAAGTTCTTATCCTATTAAGCTTCAACTACTATTATTAAAACAAACGTGTCAGTTAATAAGTCACACTGCGATCTTATTAATTCCATAAAGAAAAAGATTATGTTCTAATCCTTATGCATCTACCCACACTTCTTAATGATAAGTTAATCATTGAAGAAAACTAACTAACAACTTCTGCGGTATTTTCTACAGTTGTAAAAATTACACTTTAGTAAAAAAGGGAATTTTAGGAAATATTTTTTACCGAAATATTCATAAAAAAATCTTTAAAAATAATTGAACAAATTCGTTCAGTTCCCATATAAAACCACATAGCTGAGTCTAGAATATGGAAAAAAGAGAGAACACATAGATATTATCTGTATTCATATGGTGTTTTTGTAGATATTATTATTTCCCCATACAAAAACACATTTTGATTTCAAATGCGATCAAAGGATGAAGGTATCCTCATGAGTAATAAACTGACAATGTACGTGATAGATCTCTCTTGTTGATTTTAATACTGAACACAAAACTTTTATTATTATTGTAATATCATTGTTTCTGAGTATTCATTTGATGATTAAAGATATAAATACACAAAATAAATTCCAAGAAAGCAAAACATTTTTAATTATTCCTATACATAAGTCAAAGATCATTTTTGTGTACGTTTACGATGACTTTCATATAAATTTCAATATGAGGAGGTAGGTAGTTAATTTTCTATATCCATGGCATTAAACAGTTAATCCTGTCATTAGTGTTTAGACGAGGACTTAATCACTAGTATTATCAGAACTTGGTAATTTATAATGAAATGTGTCTCGTTTCAAGGGTCGCAAAAACATTGATCCTTGTTTCAAAATGTATGATTGTGAAACTGTTCATTAGTGGTGTCTGACAGAATACTTGATCAAACGTTAAATTAACGTTTCAACTTTCTTTGTGGTACACGACACAAAACATTTGTGTTACATACATAAATGAGGATTATTGACTCCTACGTGTTTACTGATTCTGACATACTGAACGTAAATTGAACCATTTACAAAGTATTTTGTCCGTTGATTTAAACAGACACTATAAACTGATCGTTAAGTTGTCTCGTCTTCATATGTTTTTTCTTTGTTATAAAATTCACCCTTTGGAAACAAAGGATGTAAAAAAATACAGTTATGTTTTTCAAATAAAGCACTGTATTTTTTTCACTTTGAACAATATTTGACCATGTGAATATTCGGTTGAAGAAAATCACCACTGAGTTTTATAAGAATTGATTAAAATGAACTTAATGAATTCTCCTAAAACTCTCTTCTGATAGGTGTCTGTCCAAAGGGCTTCTGAGCTAAATATTGTTCATAATGAAAGTTATGCAGTGTTTTATTTTAAAAACATTTTAACTCTACTAAAATGAACTTTCACAATATTCCAAGTATTACTTAATCGTTACAGTAATATTGTTTTATGAACAAACTCTTTCCATTATATACTACGTACTTTATTATATTTTTATTTTTTAGCTATTCCACTCAATATTGAGTGATTTTATTATATCAAAATATGTAAATCATTTAAATTTAATATAGTCAATAGAGTTTCCAAGCAGATGATAGGAAAGCCTGTTAATGGAAAAAATAATTAACTAAATAGTTTGGTTTCACGTAAAATTATGAGAGACAATAATGAGCTACCTATTCAAATATTAAATTAACACGGTGTGATTTCCTATTATTTTTCACCCTATGACAATGTTAACAGCGCTGAAAATTTTATGTTATCTAATTTAGAATGTCGATGCTGATGCTTAAATTTACTCTTTTATGGCTAATGAGCCGCATAATTTAATACAAAAGGCTGTATGGGTAAAAACGTTGTTTATTTTTTTCCAATAATCTTATTAAGGCGTTTAATATTGCGTAGATAACTGAGTAAATTTTTGAAACTGTACCGGGATAGATTTTTCCTCAAATTAAATTTATGAATTGTGTTGTTACAATTCTTCTATCAACTTGTATACGAGCTTCAAACATGTCTTGAATATTGAAATCATCACACATTCTTATAATATGTGTTTATAAAACTACACCATGAAATTCCCGGTAAAGAATAGATAATTATGTACTTCATTTTTACTGAAATTTTTTGAGTGTTGAATGACAAGTAACCGTAAAAACTCACGTGTAAGACAGTTAATTGGTATGCCACACATCCCGAATGTCTTATTTTTTTAGTGGTAAAAAGAGGGTAATCTGCATGTTATTACTTGCAGTTAGTCCGCTGGTTACCCCACTTGCGATATATGCCTGATGATGAAGTAGAAGTTCGTTAAACAATTCTCAAATACTGAGATGTGTTTGCTTAGTTCTCAACAAGCTGTTATGCATTACTTGTTGAATAAAATTCATAAATCAAATTATTGTGCATACAGTTTATAACCAACACGCCAATAGATTACTTATATGGTAGATTTTGATGTCGCATTTACGAAACTAAATTTCAGACACAAATTACATTTTAAAATCAATGTCTAGTAAACGAATCACGATGTCATATCTGCATTACTGCAAAACTGATAAATATTTTTTGGAGCAATAACCTAAAAACGAACACATACGCGAATTTAGTATTTTCGTTGATCATAAAATGGTAATATGTATGTACAGGTGATGTAACAATTCCATCTCTTGCAAATCCAAAAGGATTACTAGTCTGCCAACTGGAAAAGGCTTGCTTTCGGATTAGAAATTTCTCTCCAGCGTCCGCTCCATTGGAAAATGACGCAATTTTATGTTAAATCGAGCGTCAGGATGGATACACAGGGAAGTAAAAAATACTGTTCCGTTACATTAATACATAGTTTAGTGACTTCGAATAAAAATAGACAGAGTGTTTCGAGCTTACTCGTTGAACAATTATTGCTTCACATCAGTGCCTTGTGCCTTTTCGTGAATAATAATATTGGATAAAATACTTTAAAATACTAAACTGTTCACAACTGGACGTTGGGCAATTTATTCTGAAATTATTTTATCAAAACATTTTCAGATATATTTTGTTCGCTTACGTAGATATGGTTCATACCTTTTGTTATAACTATACCAAATTTGCATAAAAAATCTCATTATTGATACTTACAATGGAATGAACAATATTTATATTAAAAAGACAATCATTTTACATAAATTTTACTTCTAGAAATTTGTAAATTGAAAAGCATGTTGGCATTTAAATTATTAATGTTAGCTTTGTTCTTTTTATTGAAAGCCAGATAGACGGACAATTCTGTTGGTGTTCATGTTTTTTACATTTATTCTTGACAAATTTTTGGTCCACTGAATATAATACATTTATAATAAATAAAATACATAAAACAGTGTTATACTATATTTTATATTATGAAATATAATACAAATGCTAAACTCTTTAAAATAATATAATTATGACTACACTTCTTACAATGAATGATCATCTCACTTCGTGACTACAATCGCTATAAAAGGGAATATAAAAAAAGGGATTCAAGATAATTTTTCAAGTGTTCTGATAGAGGCTAGTTTTTGAAGAAAAATGTAGGTATCTTGAATTCAGCAATGAGGTTTGACACTCATCCAGAATGTATTAATTTTATGTTGGCGGGAGAAGTGAGCTTACATGTATATTACATGCAGCTGGTCTGCTGGGTACGGATATGGCATTACGATATAGCAGTAGTAGATTACTTTTAAATTTTCTATTTTTTACTAGACATCTATTGAGCATTGCTCGATTGCTTCTACGAGTATGTTAAATTTTACTCGAATATCGATGCCAATAGATTTTTCTTTCATATATCATTCCCATGAATTTAAAGGTTTTATATGAAGGCAATCTCTTCATATTTGAAGATTTAGGTTGCCATTTAACTATACGTATTAGCTTTTATTTTGAAATATTACAGGTTCATTCAGAAGATTTAGGAAAATGAAATTATATATATTTTTTTATATGCAAATTTGTTTTCCAATATTTATTCAATATTTTATAATATTTTTAATTCTCGACAGAAAGTGTTATATGTGCATTGAAAACTCACTTTTGATGTATTGCACCATAAACCTAAATTAGGTGACCTCATACAGACTTGATGATTTTATATTATGTTGCTAGTTGAAAGACTGATTTCTAATGTTTTGGGATTTGTCACTATTTTTATATTATTTTTAAGTATTGTATTATCATTGTTTTTAAATCTACTTTGACTTTTTTAGAGAATTTTAATTTTTGCTTTTTTTTTCTCAAGACTAAGACATTTTTGGTAAGAGTGGAATCTTCGCTGGTCCACATGTTAAATATATTAATTGTCTACATATTTTGTAACGACTGTTTGATTCTAAATATTGTAAAAATAAAAAAAAAAAAAAATAAATATATTTTTTTAATTTAAGATATTATCTACGAACATTCTATGCATGACACTCCAAACTTTATAATCGTATTCCTGTATTAATAACTGTACTCACTATCAAGAGGTATTTATGAAGTTTGGAATTATATGAATGAAAATGTATTGAAACTTTGAACAAAAGAATTTATTATACAACCCTGTGATAAGCATACTTTTACTAAAGCAGGCAGCGCTCTTGACTCAAGGGTTGAGATGTAAAATTTAATCATCATGCACTGAAAATGTTCGAGAGTTCTTTAGTTCGTTCCTCATGCACATGCAAAGTATGGAAAATATTATCAAAGTTTGTATAAAATCAATTAACGTTATACTCTATAGATATTCTGTTAAATAGCGAGGGGAGCAATATCAAATTGATTTTCTAAGTTATTCATAAATTTAATGTAAACTTTTACCCTGCGCCCGCGTATGTAAAGAAGTAATGTGAAGATTCGATACGGTACGGATAAGTGTTGAGAAAACATTCGTATTTTACGACACACGTCTAGTTTACGGTTGACATCTGTCGTATTACATAGCATTCGAATATTTCTCTTACTACAATACATCCACTGCTATACTAAACCAACACCCGTATGTAACATTTTATTAAATACTCCTACAATATAGGGTTGTGTCAATACTTTCAAAGTCAAAAGAAACTTTCAACATGTAAAGTATGATGAATAAATGTGTGACATCACTGCAGATTCCTAAATTATGGCGGAAGGCAAAGATCATTGCATTACTGAAGCCAGGCAAGGAGCCAACAGAACCCAAAAATTTTCGTCCTGTATCGTTGCTATGTCATCTACTTAAAATTTTTGAAAGAATGATTCACAATCGGATATTCGGAGCGATTGAAGGAAATATAATTAGAGAACAAGCGGGCTTCATGCCTGGCAGGTCATGTTGCAGCCAGGTCCTAAATCTGACCCAGCATATAGAGGATGGATTTGACAAGGGTGTGGTCACGGGTGTCGCTTTCATTGATCTATCAGCGGCATACGACACTGTAAACCACCGAAGGCTCCTGTGGAAGTTGTATAACATAACTCAAGACTTCCAACTGACTAAACTCATAGAATGCCTACTGCAAAACAGACGATTCTTTGTTACTTTGCAGTCTAAGAAAAGCCGATGGAGAAATCAAAATAATGGCCTGCCCCAGGGAAGCGTACTCGCGCCTATGCTTTACAACATATACACCAACGATCAACCTATAAACTCCCATACACGACAGTTCATCTATGCGGATGACACTGCTGTAGCGGCACAAGGAAAAACCTTCGACGAAGTGGAAGGAAAACTATCAGTCTCTCTCCAGGATTTGGCTCTATACTACAAAAACAATCATCTAAAACCTAATCCATCTAAAACTCAGGTCTGCGCTTTCCATCTACGTAACAGAGAAGCCAACAGAAAACTCAAGGTATGTTGGCAGGGACAAGAACTGGAGCACAGCGAAACACCCAAATATTTGGGTGTTCGACTGGATCGCGCTTTAACCTTCCGAGGGCACTGTGAAGAGGTCGAGGGAAAGGTGTGTTCGAGGAACAATATTATAAGAAAACTAACAAACACCAAATGGGGAGCACAACCCCATGTACTTCGAACCTCGGCCCTAGCATTGTGCTTCTCGGCCGCTGAATACGCTGCACCAGTGTGGTATAACTCAGCACACGCAAAGAAAGTGGATGTGGCGGTAAACGAGACAGTCAGAATAATTTCTGGCTGTCTGAAACCAACCCCTACCAAGGAAATCTACCCTATTGTTGGTATTGCCCCTCCTACGATCAGAAGACGTGTTGCAGCAGAAGTGGAGCGAGGAAAGCAGATCACTGATACAAGACATCCGATGCATGGCTCTCAGACACGCACCTGCAGACTTAAGTCAAGGAAGAGCTTCCTGGAGTCCACCTCCCCGATGGAAGGTCCACCGGAGACCCGACGGGTGCACCTCTGGCGTGAATGCGCTGGGCCCACACAGTTGCCTACAGTGGAGGGTATGGCGGCTGGTCACAGTCTGCCGTACCCAACCTGGAGGTCACTTAATAGACTGAGAACAGGTGTCTCCCGTTGTTACAGTAACCTCAAAAAATGGGGTTACAAAGAGGAAGACACCTGTGAGTGTGGTGCTGTACAGGATCACAGTCACCTGTTTTCATGTCCCCAAACAGGAGTGACATGCACGCCCGAGGACGCACTACTGGCGAATGCCGGGGGTGTCCGGGTGGCCGAACATTGGAGATACAAAATTTGATGGTGTTCCGGACACGGAAAGTAAGTAACATGTAAAGTCATTTCATAAAATATATTCTTTAGATTCTTACACAGAACTATTTTATCTTATTCCATCAAATAAACTCTTGTAAATAATTTCAGTATTGAATATTATGAGATAGCTTAGTTATTGAGTACAAACCATTTCTTGAAATCAAACATTCCTAGATGCAATAGAACGTTTATATTAACATTAGACCGTTTTGTAAAATTAGTTTGAATAAATATGGGTTTACCTTATATCCGTTTTTGAACTTTCTTTTAAATTTTACTTTTACTTTGTTTTATATAGTAGGTACTGGTGTTTTATTTTATTTATAAAGAAAACCTTTAAAAATAAAATAGCATGGCTACAAAAGGCTATAAAAGCCGATCAGTTGATTTAGAGTAGCTTTAATGTTTGTTGTTTGTCAAATGACACTTTTATACTTTATAGCGAAGTAGCATTTATTGGAAAACATATTATTGTAGAAGAGTCATATAAAGAAATATTTACTCTCTTAAAGAGAATCTTGTAGATAGAACATATTATTATTGGTTATGTAAATCTTTTTTACCTTTTGACAATAAAAATGTCTCTGGAGTAAAATCTTAACTCTTGTCTCGCTTCCTTTCACTCAAAGTAATAAAACTCTACCAGAGATATTACGTCAATCTGAGATTTAGATACACGCAGACTTTGTGTAGTATCTAATAAACTATACGATACCAACAAACTTGTATTCTTACATACATACAAAGTCCTCCTATAGAGAAAATCTCATAAACAAATTTATGTCTTACCCATCACAATAACGTGAGGACTAGAAAAGATAATGTTTGTAACAAAATACTCTATCTATGACATTGTATAATAGTTCTTACATATTATGTTATGTGAGTACTTTTCTCGGAGCTTATCAATTTAAGAGATAACTGTCTAATTTAAGAAGCTTTAATTAAGTTTCTTATTAACTCCTACATTATTTGTCATGTATGTAGTTGTAATTATTTAAATTTAAAACTTAAACGTTATCGTTGAACTTTCAATATTTTCTAAGTTTACAGACTTGTTTAATATATTTTTGATCTGTATTTTATATCACTCAATTAGTATACGTAGTATATCTATCCCATCTCGACCTTGGTTTCACAACAAAAAATTGTCCAGACAACACATTGTCTGTATTTCTAGATTGCGTTTCGGCCACATGCGCCTGGATTCACACTTGTTCCGAATCGGTATTGTTGAATCTCCCGATTGCGAGTGTGGTTGGGACGAGGAAACGCCGGACCATAGCATCCTAGGATGTCCAATTAGGGACGCTATGGACATATATTTTAGATTCATAAACGTTGAGTACCCTGTTAATATTGTTTACCTTCTTGGACTGAACTCTCAACAAGTTAATGATCTTATATTTGAATCCGTCCAAAAGAATATGATTCTGATATGAATGTTTTTCGCTTTTTCTTGTTTTCCTTTTTTTTTCTCTCTCTCTCTCTCTTCACCTAATATATATATATATATGATGTTTTTTTATATGAAAGATGAAAATATGGCCATAACAGCCGCCATATAAAAAAAAAAGTATACGTAGTATGTTTTTAGTAATTCATCAGTATTATTTGGGATATTTCATAGATTTTTAAATATTATTTCTAAGTTTTCAACATTTCAAACATAAATTATCGAACCAGAAAGCCAATTCAATTTTTTCATTTTTCCATATGCGATATTCCGAGCTATGTTACCCATAGTAAGTAAGAATTTTTGTTTATTCACTCAAGTCACTTACCCTTTCTTCCCGTCTTTGTAAGTTAGCTTTTCGCTGAAAATAATTGGAAGAGAATTAAAAGTAAACATCTCGTTTTTATTTTCCCTTTAACATTATAAGGATAATCGAATTGATCAATACACAAAATTAAAATACAGTCTCAAAGAGAGTTTACCTTTTCGCTGTACTAATGTAAATCGTGTTGTTCTACGTCTTCATCAGTATTACCTGCGAAATGAAATTTACTTATAGAGTTAAAGTATATTTCGATTTGATCTTGAAGTAAATTGAATGTTTATCCTATTTTTCTTGCTGTATAAAGAAAAAGAATAATGTTATTTCGACGTCCCTTAAGGAGAGAATTCCATCCAAATCGCTTTAACTTGTCTTTAGAGAAATAATATAACGCGGCAGGAGAAATGCGATCATCTATTTCAGTGTCACTTTGTAACTTTCAATTTAATTGCCTTTGTAAACGAATTTTGGTGAGGTTATTTTTTATCCTTTGACATTGACATCAGATGAAACAAAATATGTCGAAGAGTATGAAAACAGAAACTTAAAGATAATCGATTGAAATGTAGAATTCAGACTTTACTCACACAAAATTCAAAAAACTAATTTTTAAGCTAAACTACGAAAAATATTTTTTCTAAAAAAATCTTTTGACTCGAGTAAGTCCAGACTGAAAAAGAAACTCGCAAAATTAATGTCAGGAGAACGTTCAAAGAAACAAATACAGAAAGGCAAGTGTTAGATAGATAGTTATATATACTTGTATTTGGGTTGAGTTGTAGTTGAAATAGGATATAGGTGGTTAGTAAGATGAACAAATGAGAGCAAAGCAATAATGTTTCCAGGGCAGAAGACAGTAGGGATCGCCACGGTGTGGTTACGTACTGAAACGAGCCAAAGAACAAACAAGCAACTGCCACATATTAACACTTAAAAGAGCCATGTTATAAATTCTTACGCAAGTATCTACCAACCGTTAACTGTAGAGAATCTCGTAAATACTCCAGGATTTATGTGAGAGGTGAATTATTCTTCTTTCAATGAAACATTTATTTTATTCTATTAAAGTACCTACCGACTTTATATTTATTTTTCGTACATTGTGTTTTCAACGTCATAAATCATCTTATATTGGATGGACAGACGGACTGAGTATAAACGGTAGTTATTCTAATAATACATACATACCTACTTATATTACAATTTCTTGGTTGTAAATAAATAACGGTTGATCTTGGATTTTCGAAAACCAGTCGCAAACATAATTTATTTTGTGTCTTTTCTTTTAAAAATAAGTATTCCTCTGTATACATGTATTGTATGCATACAGAGTTTAACATGTAAAAGGCTTAAGCCGTTAATATCTTTAAATAAATAAATTATTTTTATTTGCGTCGTAAAATTAATAAGCTACTGTTTATAGGTATTTTATTCTTCAAGTTTTTCGTCATCCTTCACACAATTTTTTAATAAATCGTTTCAATATTTCAAACGATACATTTATCTATGATATGATGTGGTTTGCTTAATAATGGTTTTGCTGTTTAGTGCTTAACTGGAATAATTTTTGTTTTGTAATAAGTAATGTAACACTTTTTGCAAACTGAATCCATAAAACCTCGATCACTCGTAAACGGGTAAATGGCCTTTGAAAATAGAATGGAATAGACGCAATTTACAACTTCTACATTGGATAGTGAATTTTCAATGTTGAGAACATTTCATAAAATAGATTCTTAAATTTCTTAATAGAATTGTATCGATTTCACGAACATTATTAATAAACCTACTCCAAATATTGAAACTACCCGTTAATATATAGATTTTTCCGTGGTAAATTTTTCAGCATTAACGTTTTATTGTGTTTATTTAGATAAAGTCTTTCTTAAAAAAATAATATTACTTCTCGCAAACATCTGGCATTTGTAAAAATATTTAGGCAGTAGTAAATGAAGGGAAATATTTAGTCAGATCCTATTAAGTTTTTTCCATTACTCTGATTAAATAAAACGTTATCTTCTTCAGTTAAGTTTGTTTTTTTTTCAGGTGATTAAATATTAAAGTTTTTATACTAACGGATTACATTATTTAATTATTTTCACGAGACGCAAAAAAATATTTTAACAAATATTTTCACTACAATTATTCATTATAAGCTCAGTCTAATAGAAAATTAAATCTTTATGCTAGTTATTTGTTGATAAATAATGGAAACCATGAATGTTAACTAGAAACTTTTGTAAGTATTTATTATTTTGCGGGTATAACAATGTATATCGTAGAGTATTTGTGAAAAGTATAAATACGACAAATTATATGTAGGTACCTAGGTATTTTTTTATTATGAAAAGTCAATAATAAATAATAATAAATTTATTTATTTCAAAAGTAGGTACACAATACAATATTATTTTCAATAAACAATGAAAAACAATCACAATAATATTACAACTACCTCCCTATTAGAGATATCTCGTGTATAGGGAGGGAAAATAAATAATAAATAAATAATATATGGATAAAACGAAATGTGAATATTACAGAGCTCATGTACTGTATAAAATTTACGATTTTTTAAAATGAAACTTCAAATTTATAATCAAGATATCAACTTTCTTACATATAGTCCGTACCTATTAGTGATGTAACGATTATTCGTATTCGCATTCGCATTCGCGAATATTCGCATATTTCAAAGTATTCGCATTCGCATTCGTATTCGAAAAAAATATGCGAATGTTTTGCGAATATTATTTCGGTAATAAAGTATCGGATATTCGGTAAAAGTACCGGATACTTACCCAGTACATTGTAGAAAAAGGTACTGCAAGAAAATATTCTTTAAGAAAACCGAGGTGTTTTGAAATATTTTAAATTCCTATACCATTTTGAAAATTCGGCGACAGGGTGGTAGAAATTTTGATGATCGAGCAATATTGTAGAAATCTAAGCAACTCAATATTCGCTATTCGCATTCGCGAATGTCAGCAACAAATATTCGCATTCGCATTCGCGAATATCCAAAATCACACATTCGTTACATCACTAGTACCTATATGTATGTGTATACAAAGTTGTACTTCTCAATTGCTCTCTTTGTCTCTTAGTTTAGAAAAGTTGATCGAATAAGAAGAAGAAATAAAAGTGACCAACTTTGCTGATATTATTATTTTGCTCTGTACGATTTACGGTGCTCTACACGATGATGCACGTTTATTACGATGCTCATTTTTACGTATTGTTATGGAGTTATCATCACAAAAGGTAGAAGCTATATTGTATTTCATAAGGGAATAAGTTCTTACAACACGGAGGTATAAATAACAAATTCACATTAACCTCCATAAATTTCCCTTTATTGCCTTAAAGTTATCGTTTAATGTTTCCAATGCAAGATACTTCATCGATTATTTATTTCGGAGGAATTATTAAAGAAGCTTTATATTGTATATCACTACTGTACTATATACGCTATCCTTTGATGCCCGTCTTTATAAGAAACATACATCATTTGACGAGCATTTTCAAAATAAAATATTAACTGCCTTATATTCCATTCCCATTACAGGCGTGTTCGGCAAAAATAATAAACATACGCCCATTTCGTATGATATATATTTCATACGAAACACTACGTAAGTTTTTTTTAAGTTAACGTTAGAGCATTATTTACATTTCCTTAATCTCAGTTTGCACTTTACAAGTGTACAAATGTACCTACTGGGATAGTGTGAACCAGGTTTAAAGGCCCCCTTTAGCAAAAACGGTAAAATATTCTATTTTCAACAAATTTGACAGAAAAATTGCCTTAAATTGTTGACCCTGGCGAACATATTGATTTGATAAAATAAAAAATCAAATATTTATTACCAATATTATTTTTTTTATAAAAAATTAATAAATTGCAGACTGACGAGATTTATTAAGGTACTCTTTGTTATATCAAAACACAAATTATTTGTAAAATATATATATATATATTTTATTCATTTTATCAAGCAAATAAATACTATAGATTTTAGTAAACTTTTTTTAGTATACAAAAAATTGAGTTCATGTGGTGATTTTTGGTTTCAAAATATGAGAAATTTATCAAAAAAAAAATGTTTTTTAGTCGGTAAATATCCATGAAAAAAAACGAAAAAAAAAATAGATTTTTTTTGTTCTATAATTGTAATAACTATCTAAATATTCTCAATATTAAAATAAATATATGAAAATTTTTAGGATTCCCGTGCATTTATGTACCAAACACACCCCCGAATTCGATTTTTAGAAATATGCTTTTTTATAAACGAATACTATGAAGCTAAAATCGAGTTTTTTTTTTAAATTAAAGTTTGATATTGAAAATTAATATTTGTTTTCATATTTTATCAAATCAAAATGTTCGTAGGGTCAACAAGTTTTGAGAGTTTGTGTACCAAACTTGTTGAAAATTGAATGTTTTATCGTTTTTGCTAAAGGGGCCCCAAAAAAACAGCGTTTTATATGTGTTATGTTTTAAAATATTTTGATTGTGAAGGCATGTGCACCTTTAAATACATATATAACTAATAAGTTAATAATAAAGTGGATGTCTGTAATATGCCATCTGTTTCATTAAAATTATTGTAATATTATAATAAATAACAATTTTAAATTTAATAAAAATATTTGCTTAACTATTATTTAATGCTTCTCCTGTGAGACGAGAAATATCAAACAGTAGAGTCTTAAGACTAATAAATAAATTGCCCATACCGATGTGCAGGAAGGCGATAGCACAACGGTACTATTCATACTAAGGAATTAAACATTTCAATGTACTACCCAGTGAAGTGCGATCCGTTCTTTGTTATGAGAGGTTCAGAGGATGTGTAAAGGAATATCTTGTAAAGACAAATATGAATACAGTGTGAAATGCGATTGATAGTGATGTGATTCTAGGGTGGGAAATGATTTATAAGAAGTGAAATTTTGCATGTCGTCGTTGCATATTCAAAAAGGAACATGTGAATTCATAAATTTTTTGACATTTCCAGAATAAACTGCTTATAATGACATCATAACCATTTTATAACGTGCTTCTTAGTATCAAATATTAAAATTCAATGCTTGAAGAATAATATCACATGCCAATAAAAAGCCCAAACTACAATTTTAATGCCTTAATGAACAGTTTAAAAAGATTATGCCCAAATAAAAATGTGTGCACATGTCTCTTTTTGAATATGCAACGACGATGTCTTGTGTATTTTTGGTTTATTTTTTCTGTTCGATGAGTGATGAAGTGTGTGAATGGTGGGATGTGTGTGTGTGAGGGTGTGTGTGTGTGTGTGTGTGTTGGATGGTGTGTTTTTGGGTTAGAATGAATTGTGGTATGTGTCGGTGAGTCTTTGTGAGAATGATGGATGGTGAGATAATATAGTTAAGTATAGTTATAATGTGTAATGTGTAAAATATGTATATGTATGGATAATTATAAGTAAATGAAAAAATATGTAATGTTTAATTAGTGTGTTTTAATTGATTTATACTCCCTCCCTATACACGAGATATCTCTAATAGGGAGGTAGAATATTATTATGATTGTTTTTCATTGTTTATTGAAAATAAAATTGTATTGTGTACCTACTTTGGAAATAAAAAAAAAAAAAAAAATACTAATATTGAATTCATTATCTACCGAAACTATAGTGAATCTTTTCTTCTTCCTGACATTGTCCCAACTTATTGCCGCTGAAGGCTGTTGGGGTCGGCTCTTCTCGTTCTGAGGTTATATGTTCTTCTGTTTCCTATATCATCTTCATCCAGGCCATTTCTCCGCAGGATTCTATTGCATTGTGTCATCCAGGTATTCTTTGGTCTCCCTCTTGATGGATGTCGAGGGAGATTTATTGATATAAAATATAATATAATAGATTTACTGACGTAGCTTTTTATTTCAGTGTGTTCCGGTGGTCTCCGCCTTATGTGCCCATACCATCTTAGTTGCCTCTCTTCTAGTTTGTTATTTATGTCAGTCACACCCATGCTACCACGAATGCGTGAACTTCTTATCTTATCTTTTAATGATAAGCCTGCTGACCACCTGAGCATTCGCATTTCTGCCGTCTCAAGTGGCCTGTTGAACGTATTATAAAGAGTCCAGCATTCCGAGCCATACATTATCGCGGGCCTGACAATAGTCTGGTATATTTTACCTTTAAGTTATACTGGCATTTTAGGATCACATGAAATTCCCGATACTGCTCTAAATTTCAACCAGCCCACACCTATTCTATGATTCACATCTGCTGCACACCCTCCATCCTTGTGGATAAGTGAACCCAGATACTTAAATGAGTCGCAGTTCACTAATGTTTCCCCATCAAGCTTTATTGTAGGGTTTCTCGCATTTGGGTTTTCAAATGGTAGGTGCAAACATTCAGTCTTTTTCCTGCTGATGTTTAAACCATTGTCCTCTAATAGTTTCCTCCATTTCCCTAAGGTGTTTTGCACATCATTATGGCTATCTGATATCAGCACTACATCATCCGCAAAAAGCGACGTCTTGATGGTACTGTTCATTTCTTGATTTGTGAGATAATCCATGACCACGGGCTGAGGACAGACCCTTGGTGCACCCCCACTTCGATTGGAAATTCTTTTGACATACCAGATGTGCATCGGATTTGTGTTTCCACATTTTTATACATATCTTGTATGGTAAGCACATATGATTCAGGGACGTTATGATATCTCAGTGCTGCCCATATCGCTTCGGGGTACTCTGTCAAATGCCTTCTCAAGCTCTATGAACGCCATATGTAGGTCTTTTTTGGCATCTCTATATTTTTCAATTAGAATCCTGACTCTTTGGATTGCATCTACGGTAGATTTTCCCGACACGAAGCCGCACTGGTCGTCATGTTTTTTCACAATATTTCTTATTCGTGTGTTAATTATCCTTTCATATATCTTCATAGTGTGGGACATCAATTTTATTCCTCTGTAATTATCACATTTTCTAGAGTCACCTTTATTTTTGTAAAACGAAACAAGGTAGCTCTTTCTAAAACTTTCTGGCTTTTGTAGTCCAGTTAATATTTTATTATAGAGGTTACACATCAATATTTTTCCCATTTCTCCACACTCTTTTCATAATTCCACTGGGATATTATCAGGTCCTACTGCTTTCCCTTTTTTCATTTGCGCAATAACCATTCTAACCTCTGTTGGATTGATTTCCTCGATTGGGCCGAGCACCATTCTTGGGAATTCTTCGTTTAACAGTGTTGAATAGTAATCTCTCCATCTTTCGCATATCTTAGTTTCATCCGTGATCAACCTACCCTCGTTATCTTCTATAGATTTGGGTCTACTTGTTGATTTGGCCCTCTCCTTTCTATGTGCTGCGATTTTATATATTTTTTGTACCCCTATTGGTGTTTCCAACTCATCATACAGATTTTTTAATGCTTCATGTTGTGCTGAAGCAACTGCCTTCTTTGCTGCCTTTTTGGATTGTTTATACAATATCTTAAGTTCATCTTTTTCGCTGTCACATTTGCAGTTGGAACAGTTTTTGAAAGCAGTATTCATCTTTTTTAATTGCCCTTTCACCTCATCCGACCACCACCATGATTCCTTTTTTATTTTCAATTTATTCTTGGACACTCTCAAATACTGGCTAGCTTTCTGTAAACACATTTATTGTTCGAACCCAAACGTGAATGAGTATCACAAATTAAAATTCCACTTGAACATTGCTGCTAGGGTTAGCATGATTTTAAATATATATTTTTTATTAGAGCGGTATTTTTATAAGCAACTTTTCTTGCTCTGATTTCCTAATTAATCTTTACAATTAACTCATGCTTCACCATATTGACAGACCCGGATATAAATTATGTTAACCAGTAGCCTAGATGTGCATCATTCAAATCCAGAAGGATGGTAGCCCTACTTATATTCTATTCTTTACAAGACCATCCGCTTATTTGCGAGTGATTTAGGAAGTAGTCTTATAAGTTAAAACCCCTTTTTTTGTAAGCATCAATAATAATTGTCAGCATACAACATTTACTCATATGAACCAATAATGATATGAGCAAAAATTAGTCAAACGTTGAAATATTATTGTCTATTGTCTAAACATGGACACTATATATATAAGATCATATATTTAAAAAAATATGTTTTCTGTATTTCTACTTCTAATAAGTTGCATACTCTTTTAAGCTATAAATACAACATATTTTGCATGTTGTTTGATAGAATCAAACAATTAGGTACATGATTATTCTTTTTTTGTAATAATAACCCGTTACAAAAAATATTTACAAAATTATATGATTTATATATATTTATTTATTAATCAGAGACACAAACAGAGAGTTGAAAAAAAAACACACAAAAAAAATAATCAAACAAAAGAGAAAAACAAACAATCAAATAAAAGCATTCTACAATCACTGCAGGCCCAGTATAAACTGAACCCGCACCAAACAAGCACCGATCACGTCAAACAACAACAAACAACAACCATCGCAATACTTAAAATCAAGGAATCCATTTAACACCGAAAAACAAAACAAAAAACACTGTCAATCTCCAAAGATAGTAATGTTGAGTAAGAGAAAAAATATATAAAATTTAGATACACATGTAATCATAACTCACAACGGTATATTGTAGAAAATTCAGGTAAGATCATAAAAGTTTAAAAGCGTAAAACATAAATTTGATTCTCGGTACGTAAAATATTAGAAGGATGTGTGTAGATACGAAGCAATTCTATACAATATTGCTTCAACTACGAAATAACAAGCATGGTGGAGATATAATTTATCCTTACTTTAAATTAGTGGACGAAAGTAGCGATGCTTAAAACGTTTAGCTTTAAATGATATGAAAAACAAATATTGAATGCGGTAATTTACATTTAAACTGGAAACTGCGCAATATCTAGGTCAATTTATTTCTAAGTATTCTTACCTGAAGATGTTTTGCGACCAAGATAAGTCATCGTGTTGGGAAGCTTGAAGAAAAAAACTGAAGTGACATTTGACCTATATTTACAAAACAGAAAGGATAACCAAATGTTCAAGATTTTCACAACTTTCCTATCGTTGAGCCAAACCTTCGTTCAGAGCGATTTTAATAATTTGTAAAATATTATTTCGTGCAATGTAATATTCTTAATACTTTTATATATAATACTAAATCTACCTATTAACTCCATCATAATCTCGCCACTGCACATCATCACATTTTTTCCTGTGTATATTGCTTTATTTTATTTGTTATATGAATGATGATGTGCAAGAAGAATAAAATAAAAAATAATAAAAATAACATCACCACGACTGGGGTAACAAATGTATTTTTATTGATTAATTTATTTAAACATAAATTTACGTCATCTTCTGCTTGTCATAAAAGGAAAAAATTAACAAATCGTTTGATGTGAAACAAAATCGCCAGATTGGCGATATTAAATATTCTATCATCATCATCATCATCGCCCACAACGCTCCTCTCGGGAGCACAGGGCAGAAACCAGCCTCCTCCATTCAGAGCGTCTCTGTGCCAATTGCGTCACCTCTTTCCACGACATTCCTTGCGCTCTGATATCGTTGTCATAGGAACTGTGTATTGTGAAAGAGGGACGCCCGGGCCGACGGAACCCCTCCGGACGGAAGAACAGTGCTCTTTTTGGCCAACTATCATTAGGCATTCTCAAAACATGTCCCAGCCAGGACCATCGTCTCTCCTGTATTACGGAGATTACAGAGGCCTGAGTCAATAACACACTTTCACGTCACGTTCCCGCTCCGTTAACGTTCGAGTATACTTAGACGAAGTTGCAAGCAAGTGTCAATTTCGTTGCTAAGATACACAATAGTTACGAAAATTAACACTTTGGCGCAACATCGTCTGCACCCGAACGCTAACGGAGCGGGAACGTGACGCGAAAGTGTGTTATTGACTCAGGCCTCAGAGGCCTCTGCTGGGTGCGCCGGCGCACAGCATCATTTGTAACATTTGTAACACTTTTCTTATAGTCGATGATTTCTTAGGAATACATTTACTTCAATATGTACAATACAACTGTTTACATTTAGTATTAATTACACATTGTCAACATAGTATCACACATTATTTTGGTTAGCTGGAAGATATTGTCTCCAGGCAATAAGCTCGCCAATTGCAGATGATTTTTTTTCTGATCAATAAAGTATTCTTATTATTATGTACGTTATAATGTTTATTTTTATACTGATGTAGGTAGGTACCTAATTGTTTATTCTATCAACGTTCCAAATAAAATTATTTATCTTTCCAATGACTGCTGTATGGGTTACGCTAATTGCAAAAGTCTGTAATTTATGATTTAGTTATTTCACTCGCTTATATATTATTATTTTCGAAGAAGAAATAAAACAACCATTCGCGTTGTAACGAATATTATTGCGGCTTCGTAGGTAAATAATATAATGATTTATGTTTTCCATATCGTGAAATACAAAAGTATACATAGATAGTACTAAATATATAAAATAATATTGCTGTTGTTTGATTATAACACCAAAATCCAACTCCTCATAACCTTTTCCACAAGCGGGGTAACCAGCAGACCAACTGCACGTAACAAACATGCAAGTAACCCTCTCCGTGTCTCCATGTTAAAAGGCTCACACCTTATTGCTTTATTTATTTGTTTATTTATTTTATTCTTCACTGTACATTGTTTACAATAATACAAATTAACATAGAAAATATCATTTATACAATTCAATGAACAGAGGGCGAGTTTATCGCTAAAATGCGATGTCTTCCAACTAACCCGGTTATTAAAATCAAAAAACAAAACAAAACAAAAAAAAGACATAAATATACATATCTACAGTAATATTATAAAAATGTATAAAAAAAAATCAAAAATACAATATAAAGCAAACAAATGAAAAAGGCACATGCAGGCAACAATGTACTCATTGACACATAATAATAAATAAAAAAAAAGTAGAACATACATACACTGCTGCGTGCACATGCATAGGGGAAAGGGTTTTAGGAGTCAGATGCTAAATTCAGTGATAGGAAGTGATTTTTGACAGCTTGTCTGAAAGAAGGAAAAGTTATCATCTTGATTTTTGAAGGAAGATTGTTCCAACAGCGAGCACCATGAACAAGGTTCAACGTTTTAAAAACTTTGTGGTTCCATTTATTTAAATACATGCTATTTTTGGAAGTTACTAAGAACTTCGAACATTTAGGATAGAAAAATATTCACAAGAGTTTTATTTCTATTAAGCAATAGACTAGTCAGATTTAAAAAATGAGCACTTTATTATAAATAATATGTCTACATTATAATATAATATTGAAATTTTTTATCATCATTATGTACATTTTATTTATATAATGTTTGTTTTTTCTAAGGCGTATCTAAAAATAAATAATGTAATATCGTACGAACCATCCTTTTTTGTGCATCTATATGGTAATGTATTCATGTACCTACCTAATACTACTTGTACCAAAATAACAATCAATCAAATGTATAAAATATATCGAGACTAGGCGATCCGTCATGTGTACTGACATTTCATCAAGAATAATATTGTAATCAACGAAGTTATAAAAACGAACATGGTGAAACATATGTTAACGAAAAGTAAATACTGTAGGTATATTTCATCCATTACTTTTACTTTTTACTAAGTTTCTCTTTAGTATTATAAAAGACAAAGTGAAATATTATTTCGGAAGATTTTATTAACATTTCTATAAAACATGACATAACATGCATAGACAACTAACACAGATCGAGCAAGTCCCAAATTAAGATATGAATCTTGTATTATCTCTACTAACGCGACGACACACATATGCAATGCACTAAACGCATACACTGTATACATGTAACACCCTGACCCAGGACAATTTGAAAATGGTCATTCTTTATTTTGGCCTGGCCGGGAATCGAACCCGTGACCTCATGACTCAAAGGCAAGAGCGTTAACTCTGCACTACACCAGCCGTCGTGTATAGCTATCATTAATATCAAATAATTACTATCGATATATGTGTTGCCTTCACTTATGCCAATTTATGAATAAATTTTTTTTTAACGTATATATTCTCAAAGTGAAAAGATGTATTAAGGTGAAGATCAAATAGTCCATAATATAAATGAATCAGACACAAAGTTGATAGTTTAAAAAAAATATGAATGAAGACTATAATATACACGTGTGATAATTTTATTTCGATATCTGTAATAATATACTTATTGCTTTATTTTATTCCCCGACAGTGCAAAGATCTCAGAATTAAGAAATAAATGGAAGGCATTCCTTCACGCTTCTGTAACTGGGGAAAAATTACCACTTTATACGTTTCAGCTGTGTTGATTCAGGAATAACAACGATTTATTGCTTCTAAATGAGTGTTTTACTCTAACGACTTTTCTTTCAATATTGCTGAAGCTGAAGTGTTTATGATTCCGAAATTGGCAGAAGGGCAATATAATGTTTGATTATTTTGGTCTGGAAATGACTTATTAGAAATCTCGCAAACGTACCAGCAATGATAATACTCTTGCCGTGTTACTTATGAACAGAAATCACGTAAAGAACTTTACGTACAAAAGGCACGAAGTAATAATGTTATAATGTTATTGGTGGTAGGTGAACGCCAATACATTCTACCTTCCAATGTGACATTGCAATTCATATTATACATAGAAGATATGATGCACTTCATTTAGAGTTCTTCGTCGTATCAATTCTCACACGACAAATATAATTTTCACATAGACAAAATTAAATTAAGAAAATTGTTAGAATAATACGAGCAACGTTTATCACGAGCTTTATTTAATACGGCGAGAATATGGTATCTCTTGAGCCAATTTATTCGATATGGAATTTCATTATGCTCTGAACTAACGATTTTCAATAAGATTACGTGAACAAATTTTAAAAGCACAATACCATTGATACTCCATACGAGTGTATTACATATTCAATTGCAACAATCGTTTACTTTACTATTTTATATGAAATATTATGTTTGGTAAAAATATTGAAAATATACTACAAATTCGATTATAAATTAATCATCCACACGTACTAGGTGTATTGTGTAAAATAATGCTCATGTTTAATGATACCAATTTTAATAACGCCGTGAATATATGTAAATAAATATATAAAAAAAGAACCGTGTAGGAATACATAGAAACAACACACACTTCTGTTTTTGGCAAATTACATGTTCCGTATAGCATAAATCATTCAACTGTAGATATTGTAAGAATTTATTGTTGATCACAGTTCATTAATCGTACTATTAAAAGTACCTTTGATAATATTGTAAAGCTTACTTCATCGTACAGAATTTAATATTAGATATAGTTATAAACAATAAAGTTTTCTCTATGAACTGAAACATCACGTAATGTTTAATAATTGGGTATAATAATAAATTTTCCAGAAGAATGTCCTCTCGAGAATATACTTATACACATAATAAATTTAAAATGGTGAGAGTGTTTGAATTTATAATGAAGGTAAGCCGGCGTGAAATTTATAAATTCCTTAACACAGTTTCAATTAAAATAGTAATCATACTTTCTGAGATCGTTCACCGATCACTTCCTTGTTGATATAATAAAGGCGATAAAAAAAATTAGTCATTGGATGCTAAAGCAAAAAAGTTCGATATTAATCTCCTACTCAATCTTAGCGTACTTTTCACTGGAAAATTTATTTATTTTCAATTTTTATTCGATTTAAATTACGCTTCGAATCGTTCACTTCATTGACGGTGGAATTCTTCAGCACGACTTTCTTATCGTCAAACGGAGATTCCTTCGTCTGAAGACTTAAATATCATGCCTCTTTCTCATCAGCCACGGATGGTTCGTGACAAGAATGCATTCACGAAATGATATCAAATAATATCCAGTGCAGACTAGAGTAAATACTATTCCAGCTTCCATCAACTCCGTATTTTATTTAACACCAGTAACTACAGGACGAGACTATATACGTGAGCTGGAATTTAGAAAATATATATTATTAAAAATACGGCAGAGGATAATAATACATAGGAGAATATTGTGACCAAAAACACCCATTACTTTATCCTTTCTTATTCTTGTTTCTCACATTCTCATAAGTTTCTTACAGTCTGCGTGCTGAGTCATAATTTGCCTCAAACACTAACTTCCTCTCAAATCTTATTCTAGTCACGTAAATTGTCATTCATTAAATCCAGTTGTTTTTGGTTTTCTTTTAAATTATATAGTTAATTTTTTATGACCTTCCAAGTCGCATCTATAACATGCAGCTATTTTTCTATTTGATCACATACACGTTTTCTTGAAAAATGAACAAATTTTACTATGTTACTTCATGTTACATAGTTCAATATTTATAATTTTCGACCTATTTTCCTTCTGTAGTAGGTATTTTAGTAAGAGTGTTTCATATTAAAGTGAATTTTTCATATTCCATAAACCTACGTACATATAAGGTTTATGAAAGTACGAATGTTTTCATTCTTCCTAACAACCTACTATATCATATTACAAAGTACTTCGCTACATATTATATATATACCACTGGGTGAATTTTTATTGTATTTATGTTAGTATTCCAAGAGCATATTCGCATAATGCAGAGGCGAAAACCAATAATAACTTTCAAGTCCGATACTTCTTGTACGAATAAATCGATAAATAAAAAAGGACTCGAAAATATTATATACAACTCATTTTGTCTCAAAATGTTGACAAAATTATTTTAAAGTATGTATGTTAAGTCCGTTGTCAATTTTATAAACCTTTATCATCATTATCTTTGGATTTTTGATTCTTTCAAAATTATACTGCTATCCGATACGTGGAATCTTTAACAACAATATAAAATTATTAGTGAACAATTCGTTACAAGAACCATCTGCGTTTCTAAGATGCAATTTTCTCAAATAATATTTTGATTTTACCAAGAAGTACTTGTACTTATATTTTACCTTTCGTAACAATATTCTTCTTCAAGTGCCATTCTTAGGTCTCCCTTTGTTGTTTTGGTTAAAACTTCTCCTCCAGTCTCCTTATTTGTGTCCATTTTTTTATATTTCCCGGCTATGATACACAATGCTTATTATTATGATCAGAAATAGCAGATTATGCCTAGTGAGATAAATAAACTTCTTTTAAAATTAATTTTAAATTATATATATATATATATACCTACAATTTGTTATTATATCTGTGCAATATTGCATTGGGATTGGCTTTGGATTATAAAATATGTTAAGGAAGTCAAAACACATTTTCTAGCACAAAGTACCAGCACAACACATGTCTTATAAATAAATATGTAAGTATTTTTATAGTAGGTGTTATCAACCTTTATTTTATTTTTCACCTTGTTTATTTTATTCGTACGTAAAATAGATTTACGTATTTTATTTACTTTATTTTAAATGTAAGATACTATCTCGCAAGTGCCGCTGTTGTAGAAATTTTATTCAATGTTTATACAGCTATATCTCCTTTCCTTCTCAATCCACCCTTCTTCATATGCATGGATTTATTTTATCTTCTCCCCGGTGAATATGAGAAAATTGAAAACAACACGCGACATGATAGGAGATACCAGCTATCAATTTTAACACATAAAAGTCAACATTTTGGAGGTAATATATCACATTTGAATACAAGAACAGAATGTTGACAAATCGTCTCTTCATATTATTACATCTATAAATTTACTTCAGGATGAATATTTTATTTGTCAAAGGACAATACTTGCGGCAAAAAGTATTTACGTCAAATACTTTTTGAAATTCTAAGTACGTTCTTATTTTGCATAACGACTTTTTGGTATCGTTGGCCAAAACCAACAATCAGTCTTTCCGAAAAATAGTTGAAAAATGCATTGGTCGTGTCATTGAGTGATTTTTTTTTAGTCCCGGTTTTTGATATAAGGAAATGGGTGAGAAAAAGTTGACAAACAGGATATTTTAATTGACGTGCACGTTTAAGTAATTTAACGAATTTTGAAGAAGCAAAAGAATTTTCTATGGAAAGATCTATATGATTTTTCATCCTCTACCCTACCACTTGGAAAAACCCGTATAGTCTTTTAGGAAACACAGCAATATATCAATAAATCCGGTCGGCCAATTCGAGAATCGATAGCCAAAAAACTTTGACAGCTAAATAGTTTCATTGACCAACAATATCTGCAATTTTTTAAATTTTTCAGTTTTTTTTTTTAATTGTTCAATTTTAATTGTGGATTTGTAGTGACTATTAATTTTTTAGTGCTGTGAATTTGTATTACTACTGTTTTATTCTCATTTTATAATTTAAATTAAATTTTATTATAGATGACAACCTTATGGACTTTAAATATTGCATACATACATACATACATACCATCACGCCGCTTCCCTCGCGGGGTAGGCAGAAAGGATCGAGCGCCACTTCCTTCTATCCTTGCATACATCTTTCGCTTCCGTTAAATATTGTGATTAGTTAAAATTGTACGCACTTTTAAATAAAGTAATACATTGTTTATATTGTTATTGTGTCATTGGTGAATAAATAAATAAATTAAAAAAAAAACCTTTTTTTTAATTTTCGTAGCAAGTATTAAAAACATTGAACAAATCTTTTCTTCTGCAAAGCAGTGTATAAACAGTATACATATAATGTTGAACTCATCCTTCACCGCATTTTCATGCTTCAAATAAACTTGACGGATTGAGCGCAGATGTGAATAAAATGTTTCAGTTTTTTTTTTCATTATTTTGAATATTTTCAGAAATATGCTTTGAACATTATTTACATCTAAGTTTATTGTACAAATTTGTTCGTTGGAAAAAAAGTCAAATACTTTAATATATTTGTTTAAAATATTATTGTTTATTATTGAGATTTTAAATATTGTTGCAGTATTAATAAACATTTTATTAATAATATTAAACAGAGATCTCGTCCCCAGAAAAGTCCCCGGCATAACTTAGGTCTCCCACTCTTTTCTGTTATTTTCCAAATGTTCTGCAAGGAGAAGATATTCGTAGAGTATAAATCGTTTAAGACATTTAACATCTTCAGTTGAGTTATGAGGTATGTTATCCATCCTGCATATCCCAATTTTTGTTGGAAATAAAGGGCACCTTGTATGTATGTTTATTACCTCTTTTTTCCACTGGCTGATTCAATCCAAAGAAATGTGGTGGTATGAATGAATCATAATATGTACGACTTCAATATATAACTTCTGACGTGGATACCTTTATACATATACCTATCCGAGATTCTCATTTAATCTTTTTATTTATAATAATATGATAAGGATGTAATGTCCTAGAGTTGATGAATTATAGTATCCTTGAGGTGCTTTGACACGTATTCGATACTATAATGTTGTCCAATAACAATCATCAATATAACAGAGCTGTAAGTATAAAACGTTTACTACAAAGTTAACCGAGCGGGCTCTCTTGAAAGCTGCGAGCGAGCTTTTTTGATTTTTCTATACATTGTTTTATATTGCCCATATTTTTCATTCACTTTCATCGACTTCATTTTTATATATTTATCTTGTTTAATTTTTTGCCTGATTTATAATTTTACTTTAATATCAAACATTCCATGCCGTATATGAATAAATAAATAAATTATCAAAACGTTTATGTTCTAACAACATATTAATATCGATTGATCTATCTATATTACGGAATATCATTGCAGGGAGCTTCTCGGTAACAATGCGATGGAATAACCGGGGTAATCCATAGATTTTTCTTTATATGCACTGCGTACTCAAAACACTCAGCAAAAATATTCATAAATATGCTGGGAGAAATCAATAGAACTAACTTATCCTGACTCCGTGGCATGGCTTTTTGTATCATAGGACCCATCATCTAGAATGGATTCCACGGGGACCTTTGTAAAAAAATAACAACGTTCAAGAGCTAACTTAAAATATTACTCTTCTAACATGGTTTTCCGTGCCCGCGAGATGGATGCTTTATTTAACCGCGTCAAATAATATTTATTCATTCGTCGCCCTCAACGCTCCTCTCGGGAGCACAGGGCAGAAATAACAAACATATATTAAAATTATTTTCAAATATTATATTCATAATTTAATCAATAGCTTAGTTTATCTTTTCCCTTTCTTTATGTATGAAAAGATATTAGAAGTTTCAAAAACCTGTTTTTAATTGAGAAAATTCCAGCGAATTTTCAACTACTCGTACTATATCAAAAATGATATGTAAATGTAATGCAAAATGAACGTTTGTGATAAGTTATCATACATATATTGTAAAATTGTAAATGTGTAGGTACCTACTTCTATAAATATAATTGGTACAGAAAAAATGGAGGCTTATCATTCACATGAAAAATCAAAACAGAAATTCGAGAGAAATATAAAACGCCATATTGTTTTTATGGAAACCAATAAATTCATTAAAATAACGAACACGTTTTGCACCTCTAGTACACACTAAAAAACTCATGTTGTTATATAAAATATTCCCTTGTATATGAGAGTATACCCACGGTGACGCATTTCGTTAATGAAAAATATTCACATTTATTAGATATTGTCAATATGTGTTCGTCCCATATTAAATTTTTCCCATTTCCTTGCTACACAATGTGTAAAGGTATTTTTTTTAACAATATGTCGAATAAAAAATATTCTTTGAATTTCAATATGCGTTAATAAATTTTGGTTATGTTTTGGTTTTTCGAAAATAACTTTTTTGATGGAATATTTTCCATGAATTAACCAAAAAATATTATTAATATAATAAAAACTCGATTAAATAAAAATGTTGACGAAATGGAAAACCATGACATGATTAAAATGGAACGAAAATGACGTAGGTATATAATATTTTATTACTTAAATTTCAGTGAGAAATAAAGTATTTTTTTCTCTATGTTATTAAATGGATGAAACCTGGCTGTTATTATACGAAGTAAAATGATTTATTCTAAATAAGAAGAAATAAAATTTAATTAGGATACATAATTCAATGTTTGTCGTTAAACATACATTAACCTACTCCGAAAAAGTAAATAAAAGTTTTCAAAAGTAAAACATTATTAGTGATACATACTTAAATCATGTAAATAACCTAATTTATACATTAGAATAAAGTTCTCCTACCCCCTTTTTTATTATTCATCTGTCTTACATTCTCAACAAATTGAGTCTTCTCGTATGTATTCCTATAAAGTATACAGGTACTTACAGTAATATAATCCGTACGCTCTATAACTTTTTCCCATCCCTATTAACTGACTTTACAACAAAAAGGGTCCGAAACGTTAATTAAAACTTTTCTCGTCCCTTTTTTAAAGAAGCAACACATTTTAAGCGTCGACATTTCTAAAGATAAAATACAAATCATTCATTACTATTATATTTTTGAATACATACTTAAACATTTTTTTGTGCGCTTTAAACTTTTCAAATAAGATATTATATAGGTACATAATTAATACAAAGTATTATTCCTTGTTGAACGTTGGATAACTATTTATTTATTTTAACAATAAAAGACATTCGCATTTTAAAGGACGTGATAAATTATTAAACTATATAACATAGTATAGATTTTGAAGTTCTTCCGGGTTTACCGCGTCTCGTTGTTCTCCCTCCTTCGATTCTTCTGATGAAAACGGGTAAAAACATAGTCTTCAAACTTTTATTATGATACATACATAGTTGTACATATTTATTGATTAAGCTTATGTCAATATTTCGTAACAAGATGGAAAAAAATCCCTACATAGTGATAATCTCGTTACTTCTTATCGTCTTAGTTTATTGCGTTTAATATAAATTAATTATCAGAGAATATAATGACGATGCGCAAAAGCAATGAATGAATATAAAGTACCTACAATTAATTAATAATAGGTATTTAATGTTTTTTTTACTGTTCTCTTCTTTACCTTTTATTATAAGATATTAAATTTAAATGACATAATATTTAAGATACGATGGTTTGGACGAATGGAGCGTATGGATGATGAAGAGTATTTGTCTGAAAGAAAAAATGTAAAAAAGCACAGATATCCAAAAGCAATGTGGTTTGATTACGTGGATCAAATTCTTAAGAACAGCTGCGGATTAAATATTAGGAAATATTTACGTGCACGTATGAGAAATTGGATGAATGTAGAGAAATCGAGAGAAGCATGTAGGGATATCCTTTTATGGGGTTCAATTCTGCTTCACTTCATCTACACCAGAGATGCACAGACTTATAGGGAACAAGGGCCACTCGGGAAGATTATGAGCTAAGGACGGGCCGCTATAAGAAAATTAACACTAAAAATTCAAATTTCCAGAAATGCACACACATTAAAATTTCTACCCCCCCCCCCCCCCGTCACCGAATTTTCAAAATGGTATAGTACTACTGTATAGGAATTCGAAATATTTCAAAAACACCTTGGTTTTCTTAAAGAATGTTTTCTCGCAGTACCTGTGTTTGAATTTTCAAAATGGTATAGGAATTTGAAATATTTCAAAAACTCCTCAGTTTTGTTAAAGAATATTTACTCGAATTTTTAAGTATCCGGTACTTTTACCGAATATCCGATTATTACTGGTATTGAATTTTTTTTTATATATTGTATAATTCGCTGGCGGGCCGCAGATATACCGGCCGAGGGCCGCGGTTTGTGCATCGCTGATCTACACAATCTGTTAACTATGATCAACAGATTGCAGAAACTCCATTTAACAGCAAACACAAAAGGTAATTGTTGTTTGTTAAAATATTATATGTGCTCAACAGAAGTGGATAATAATGGTTCGAAACTGGAATTGGTGGAATTTATAAGTCTACCACGAGTACTCGTAAATTGCACTTAAATCAGCTGAAACTGATTTGCAAACATCGAGACACCTTTCCTATTCCCAACTAAAGGTAGTTTGCACAATATGTTGGTTGTGCACATAAGATTTCTGTTGAGTAATAGGTACTCTTGATATCGTTTAAGATATTTACATTTTCAGTTCAACGATATCTCTAAGTACACGGATTGCTAACATACCATATTGAATGATTATAAATGTGCATACTGGATTCTTGTTGAATCATCTATAAAATATAACTAATACCCACTACTCTATATTGATTCAAACTATCATAAGAACAATCAAAACACTGTTATAATTTTCACCACATTTATTCAAACTCTAACGTTTTCGCCCACTTCAATGGGCATTCTCAAGAGTACTGAAACAATAAAAATGTCACCTACAAAAATTGAAGGTAGTCAAAGAGGGGGGAGAGAGGTGGGTGCGGGGATTGCAATAGAAGAGTGGGGAGTGGCATTGGTAGGTATAACATTAGGTGAGACAGGGTAAACTAGTAATGGGGACTTAGCGGGAATTTGGATATTTACAATATTATCCTGATGCTTAAATATTTCCAAAGCTTCCATTGCGTTCAGACGCTTTGGAAATATTTAAGCATCAGGATAATATTGTAAATATCCAAATTCCCGCTAAGTCCCCATTACTAGTTTACCCTGTCTCACCTAATGTTATACCTACCAATGCCACTCCCCACTCTTCTATTGCAATCCCTGCACCCACCTCTCTCCCCCCTCTTTGACTACCTTCAATTTTTGTAGGTGACATTTTTATTGTTTCAGTACTCTTGAGAATGCCCATTGAAGTGGGCGAAAACGTTAGAGTTTGAATAAATGTGGTGAAAATTATAACAGTGTTTTGATTGTTTCATAAATATTGAATATGAATTTTCACAGTGTGAACACAAACACCCTTCAACAATATCATAAGAACGTTCCTTAATTTTATAATTAAGGTCACTTCAGTTCACTTGAACTATAATTCGTATTTATATGATATTTTAGAGTTTGTAGAATACCAATATGCACTTAAGTGACCTTAATTATAAAATTTAGGAACGTTCTTATTTTAGTTCGAATCAATATAGAATAGGGGGTATTGTAGGTATGTACATAATAACACTTTTGAAACTAGTCATTCTAAATATTAAATTAATAGAACCTACTAATTTCGTTCACTTTCCTGGTGGAAAATTAAATTTATTCCTATAATTTGAATTAGATAAAAACATAATATTTTTTTTTTTTAATTAACCCTGTTATTTCCAACTCTCCACATTCATCGTCATTTCACAGATAACTAAAATACCTATGTATATAAAATAAATAAAACGAGTTCCATCATTTAGTGGTGAAAGGTTCTATTCTACGAAATATTATACTATTTTTCTGTAGTTGAAGATTACCACTTGGTACGTCTAAGAGAAGTATTATTCACAGACATAGCTCCATAATAAATTATTCATTTTATGGTAAATTTTTCTTCGCAACCATTCGATTTTTTTGCAAGAACACCAGAGCAAGTAGATTTCTCAGTACATAATGGATTCTGATGAAACTCATTAGCACCAGAGCCGTGTCACAGGTTTTTATTACAATTTTCTTAATTTTTACCTGGATTTATGCCTCTTCAAAAGTTTCCCACGCTTTCCGGTCCCAGGCAAGACCAGCCCAATGGTGTTTTTTTATTATCTGGACAATAAAGTACGTAACATTTGTTTTACTGACAACGTTTTGATTCTCGTAGTTTTACGCTTTTTGTTTACCGAATTTCAATTTTTCCATACATTTATTATATTCGTACATTTTTTTATTTCCCTGTTATTATACCTGACTTTGAACACTTTTTTATAATTCTGGCTTTATCGTGTAATTTATACACTGAAATATTTTACCTTTAACAGTACATAAATAGTATATTAATTGCCTAAAATATATATGCCAGTCGTTTTCTCTATGCTAATGTATCCAAAATGGGTAGAATACTTCAACTCTGAATAAACTATGTTATGTTATTCGAATATTAAGTGCACTTGAAAACTCATAGAGAAAATCTTTTCAATGCCAGCGACTTCAGGGTTTCGGTCAATTAATTGATCTTTAAGGTATGTGTAATATAACAGAATGAATAGAAGTGCAACTGATTACAGCTCTGACTGGTGTAATATTTCAATACAAGAAGAGATAGAGTAGATATTGCTAATGAAAGACGGCGACACTTGAGACTTGAAGAATTAATATAACACTATGAAAAAGGCCCTTATCATTTCATCGTCAGAAGCTGCGATGACAAACATATTTTACGTGGATATTTCGTACCAACTGAATTTTATATTTTTTTAACCGAGACAATTGAGTAATGTAGAGCATTCAAAAATATACTCTATAAAATAAACTTAACAACCTACAATTTAAAATTACTCAACAAATACGTTATCCTTACAAACGCCAGATTCTCTTTAGAAGCACACGAGAAATGTGTTTTATTGTTTTCAAGTCGGCTCAAGCGCTTAAATTTTTAATTAATTGGTTGATTTTTTAAAGATTGTATTTTTTTTCAATTAGATATATTGATATTTTGTTAATTGTATATTATTGTTTTACACGCAGCACGCTTCGATACAGGGCAACCTAGTGAGGCTGTTGCAACTTAATTGTAACCACATTGGTGATATATTGTCTCAACAGTATGTTATGTATTATTGATTAAATAAAGTATTTATTATTATTATTAAAAAATGGTTGTAAATACAATATTATCTTTCATATGTATTATATGTATATAAGTATGTAAGGACAGATTAATATGGCGTTCCGTTCTCTGCCTACCCCACTTGGGATACGGCGTGAGGGAATAGATAGATAGATTATTTATGACTTTAACAAATAGTATTTCGAAGAAAGTTCATGCAATTAATAAGTTTGTGTGACTTTTTATTTAAGTCGCATGGACATTTTATAAATAATAAAAATAAACACGCACGAATAAAAATTGAGGAAAAATATTATGATAGAAAAACCTCATTTCACTGAAATAGCTTTAATGATGTTAACATTATATATAATAGCACATAGGTTCTACGGGCATAATATACACATATAAATCATTTACTTCCAATATAAAGGAAAGCATGTCACATCGTGTTTCATCAAACTGAGAAAAATAACACTGATATTTCAGAGTGTATATTACCTTTCACACGGATTTGCCCTTTTTTATCAACACACACTTGTTAATATTTCACGTAATAATAATATTCTACCAATATTTGATATAAAATTTTGTGTATCCTATTGGGAAAGTATATTATGGCTTCTAGATCAGTTTTATTATTTTATTTTCTAATATGACAGAGTAGATGCCCGAAATGAATATTTAAGTAGAAGAAAGTTTCAAAATGGATGAATAAGTTTGATTAGAATTGGGAGTTAGAAAAAATATTATTGGAAAAGGGAACACTGGGGTTCAATGTTTTCAGAGATTGAATGATAGAAATTACTATTTTTTCTGATCGTTTCATTTGGGTCTTTATTACTTTTTTCTTTTTCAAGCTTCCTGTCTTTCAGGAAATAAAGTCGAGAATGGTACTTTTCCTACTTCTTCTTCTTCTTTATGTTATTTGAGGAAACGAACTACAAATGCATTATTAATTTCATCTCCGCAAGAAAAATGTATGTGTAATTCCAAAAATTATCATCAATAATAAATGTATAAGTACTTTTGTGACAATTTTCGATGCAAAGCTTAGCTTCGTTATCGTGTTAATGTATGTACTCATAATGAATAATCAACCAGATGATCTCTATATAACTACGATGATACTTTAATTCACTCCTTATCAGCAACCACCTAGAAATACCCCCGAGGGTGGTAACTAAAATAATATTATATTATATACTCAATATGACACGGGTTTGTTATATTGAATTTTATGTTATGTATTGTGTAATTCATATAATACAATTAATGTACAGGGTCAGTTTCAGTGCTTCAAATAATTAAATAATAATAATTTTAATTCAAATAATATCCTCATTACACTTTTATAATAATATTCTTGGTAATATTTAACTCAAACAATATTTTTTTAACCACACTAGACATAGGGCAAATCACAAAGTACTTCACGTAGATTTGTCATACTTTTTAATATTACTTCTATGTATTATCATGATATTTTTCATAATAATATGCTTAATGTGATAACAATCCAATCATTCCTTTCGCACCTGGATAAAATAAGACATCAGAGATAAAAATATTGAAACACTTAAGTTTTAGACAAAAGACATGCTCTTTATCATGGATTTCGTGGAACGTAGTATTATAGATAATATTATGTTTACGTATAATGACACTTTACATTATACGTCCATAATGATGTGTCACGAAGTCACGATTAAATAGATCATGTTTTCTGAGAATGAAAATTATCATTATTTTTATTATTTCCCTTAAATTTCCTTGTATAAACATCAACCTTCTTGTTTAGGCATCCAGCTGTTACAAAAGCTTTGTTTCCAACACTTCCCATTGATGTGCACATTTCTGATATTACAGTATAACTAATATTTTCACTACTTTTAATATCGACTTCTGACAGTGCAAGTCTTCTGAAGCTTCTTTGACGTACAAAGAGTCTTCGAACCATGAAAGAAATTGAATAATTCAAAAGAGTACCCCTTTCCATTTGGAGGCAAAGGGGTCAATAAAAATAATAATACCCGCCCACTTTCTACTTAATTCTTTAATATAAGCGACCTCTTTGAAGGCTTTCTGTGGTGTATAGTAATAATAAAGAGCAAAAATTTTCTTCCATCCATCAATGTCAGTGAAGGGGAAGGACCCGGATCTCGGGGGATCGCAATACCAAACAAAAACTCTATTGACATTTTAATATTAATTATAGACTTTTTCTGCAGAATCTCTCCTCTCTGACCCCAATATAGAGATGTCAATAAATTCATTAAACCTTTTCTTATCCAGAGACAGCGTTATTCGGATTTGAAATCGCTTTCTGTAGCGTTTCGGGTATTTTTGTTAGGTTATCAAAATACAACATCTACGAGAATCCCTGTTTTCTGTATTTTTTTACTTTTCGTTGTCTACAAAAATATCGAAGTTGTTTATTATGTGTCTTGAAATAAAAGCTTTTAAAATAAAATGAAAATCTTTTAAAAAGAGGACGAAACTTCAGATTTTGGTTTTTTTAAATGTAGCTAACAATGCACAAGAAGTGGTCGATGTGAAGAATAATCGTTAGGTACCTACTTATTTACCTATCGAATATAAAAATTAAACGATCCCTGCGGTTATTAAATAATATGAACCTTAAATAGCCCTGAATGTTTTTACTTTTTTGGAACTATAAGCATAACTTATATTTATTCTGTTAGTTCACTTGCTGCTCCACACGAAACATTGTGAAGGTAAAAATAATTGAAGTTTTGTATAAAGCCCTTTAAAAAAATAAAGGTACGGTATTTTTGTAATATTTTAAATAACAAGAATAAATTGTTTTCGAGTATGCAAAAAATAATATCATTATACAGGCATCTTAGGGTTGTCAACTTTTCAATATAAGTCATGTGTCTAGACACTCAGTGAAGCATGAAAAGTGTTCATTGAACAAAAAGAATTTATTCAAATGATTCCGAAGAGTAAGCGAAATTAGTAGGTGTTCAAAAAAAATTATAGGTGCACATTTTTTATGAACAATAAATTTTTCTTTTGCGGAAAATTTTAAATGTTAATATGATCTAATTTTTAAAGGTTATAAAAGACATGTATCTAATTCTAATAAATTTATTCGTCTGTTGATGTATGTTTATTAATCTGGAAACTTGAATCTATTAGAAGTCCTTCAATATACTCACTTACTTCTAGCTGGCATAAATAGGTTTCGATTTTTTTATTATTATTATTTTTTATAGATGTTAACAACTTCGGGAATTAAAAAAAGATCCAAAGCATTACAATTTGGGAGCTCGAATATGATATCGAAGATAATTAAATTTATGTCATATTGATATATGTAATAATAATAATAATCTTTATTGCACAAAATTAGTATACAAAGAAGAAGAAAAAAACATGGTATGGTAACAATAGAATACATAATTTTGTGCAATGGGCGAGTTTATTGCTAGAGCGCAATATCTTCCAACTAACCCAATATATGTATGACATTGATTATACATTTTTTTAAATGTAAATACCTACTTAAAACAATCACACTTAAATACAAATCGTATTTACGAGTACATATTATAGTGACTTGTGTGATTATTTTTTTTTATATTTCATACAAAACAGGTTTCAACACAAACTTCTAGTATGAATATTTGTATAAAAATACAGTAATTTTTTTGAATGTTCATAAACTGTTTTTATTAAATCTACCGTACTCTTAATGCTACAGTAAATTCATACTTAAAATAATAATCCTTGCTTTTAAAACTCTTCTTCTAATTTCTACTCTTCCTTGATTTTAACAAAGTCAATGAAGCTATGTTTTACTAACCTTTTGGATCGTTATATTTTTTCAAAGTTCCAAACAAATTTGCAAGAGTTCCCATTCCTTTAAAAGTTTCTTTTTTAAGTTTATTTCTCGATTGAATTTCAAGCCGCGTGCCCGTTGAATTATTGATTTAATTATGTAAATCTCTGTACCCTAAATCGGCATAAATATTTTTCTATTTCTTTTTTCATAAATTCGTGGTATTGAAGTATCGTTACTAACCATTTACTTCTGAAAAAAAAGTAAAACTATTTCCCAGCACTGAAAAAATACTCCTGCTCCTTATTTAAATTTTTATAGAATGTTTAATACATGTGTTGTTCATTACTAAACAGAGATGGAAAACATAAATAATGTCAATGTCGTATATCATGTATAGCAACATTAATGTGAAAGCAAACCCATCTCTATGTGATTTAGGTAGCAGAGCAAAATTTATATCAGTATTAATTTTCAAATAATTAATGAATGACTTAAATTAGTATTCTATGGAGGTGAGCATGAATTTGAAATTAAGGGTTGTTTTAACCCCAAACATCGATATCATGTCTAGGGAATTTGTACACAAATCGTGCATTTATAATTTTCTCATGGTGGGATGACAACAAGAGGAAAAGTTAATATTGTAAGTCAATACGTGTACTAAATTTATTTAAGATACTGAATATTGAATGTCAAGTAAGTCGTCCGAGGCTGTTTTATTGATGAATAACGTACTTTGTTTCAATTATCATACTGAGAGTTTTAAATATTTTCTAAAGCACCCTCGCAGTAAGGAATATTTTAAAGTATGGATCACATGGGTAGATATCGGTACCTTGCACAAGTGTTGGTGCATTTTCTGGAGTAGTAGAAAACGTATTTTTGTTTTCCAGAGAATGTAAGAAATATGTAGGTATAGTATGTATGAAATAAACAGTGTAAATGTATTTTGTTTAATAAAAAAACATGTAACAAATTTTAGATTTTTCTATTCTACAATGCACATCCGTTACTTGATTTTTTAAAATCGCGATCGATTTCGGTAAACCTTTACCATTGACGAGCGAGATAATAAAAGGTTTACCGAAATCGATCGCGATTTTAAAAAATCAAGTAACGGATGTGCATTGTAGAATATTTAAAAAACATTCAAAATGTCTCGTAACTGTTACATAGTTAATCCTTCTAAAATAACTGATATTTTAGATTTTTCATTAAAAAATTCGACAATTACATTCATAATCTACCAACGACTATATTAAATTTGGTTTTATATTTGTTTTTTTTTTCTACTATATTGTTGATATTTTGAAAGCAATAATCAATCAATGATTTGTGTATGTCAATCAATTTTCGGTATATTCACATATAATAAAATAATAACGTAAATATTATATTATTTCCAATATAAACTTCCAAGGTTTTCAAACTTTGCATAGAGTGGGTATGTTTAACTAATAACTCGATATCATTTCCACTTAAACTTGTAGGTACTACATACATGCACACGATGTTATGTTCTACACTTTATTTTATATTATTATTTAAGTTGAAGGTTATAATAAAACAAGTAACATTGAGCTTATAGCGACGGGAATGGTCAAAATCTAGTTAAACAACTTGTTCAAGCTAGTTGCGGAGCCTTTGGTTAGTACTTGACGTAAACTTGTTAGAAGTTTCCTCTGCAAACTAAAATTGCTCTTATGCAATTAAGCATAACTTTGTGCATTGCATAGAAACTAGTAATAGGCAGTCATTATTGACACATTTAAATCATTTAAGAACCTTTCCTAATAACATAATTGTTCTTAATCTATATTTATCCTAACGCCGTGTCGCAGGTGGGGTAGTCACAGAGAATTGAACGCTATATAAACGTTAATAGTCCCTGTATACTTCTTTCGCTTTCTCTTTTCTTCTTCGCCCTCGCCTTTATCCCATTTACTTGGGGTCGGCTCTCCTAGTCCTCATCTTCCAAGTTTTCCGGTCCCCTGCATCCTCCGCGTGCAACTTTGCCTCCTTCATATCCCTGGCTGTGGACATCCAGGTGGTCACTGGTCTGCCTGGTCTTGTGGGTCCTACTTCCACGTCCATTGTCTTCTTAATCATGTTATCCTGTGGTAGTCTCAAGATGTGCCCGTACCATCTTAATCGGTTTTCGGTTATTTTTTCACCGATGGGAGCGACTTTGAAACTACCACGGATATGGACATTTCTCACCCTATCCATCCTTGTTACACCACCAGCCCATCTGAGCATTTTCATTTCATTGGTGTGTAGAGTCTGGGCGTGATTATGTTTTAGGGTCCAACATTCAGATGAATAAGTCATGGTTGGTCAGACCACAGTTTTGTACACCTGACCCTTAATTTTTATTGGCATTTTCTTGTCACACAGTACACCAGAAACAGATCTCCATTTCATCCATCCAAGCTTTGAGCGCTGTGCAATGTCATCGTCAATTCCACCCTTTGCGGACAATATTGTGCTTAGGTATCTGAAAGATTCGGCTGTAGGCACTGGCTCATTCTGAACATGCATAATGTGTGGCTCAGTTGGTCGTTGCCCAGAAAAGTAACATGGCATGTACTCAGTCTTTGTTCTGCTGATTTTCAGACCATTCGTTTCTAAAGCTTCTTGCCATCTATTCATAACACACTGCAACCCCTCAGGTGTCTCATCCATCAAGACCACATCATCAGCATACAGCATACTCCATGGGGCTGGTTTTTGTATATCTGCAGTTATGTAGTCCATAACCAGATTAAACCGTAGAGGACTCAATGCTGACCCCTGGTGGACACCAACACTGATTTCAAATGGGTCACTCACTCCAGCCGGGCTTATAACACTCGTGTAAATATTGGAATACATGTCTTTCAAGAGCTCTATATAGTATTCAGGGACATTCTGCTTTCTAAGTGCTTCCCATGTTAGTCTGCGTGGTACTCTCAAAAGCCTTCTCTAAATCTATGAATACCATATGAAGATCATTTTTTTTCTCTTGATATTTTTCAAGGATTATTCTAATTGTCTGTATGGCATCAGTGGTAGATTTTCCCCTCACAAATCCACATTGTTTCTCTGTCACTCTTGTGAGATCCTGGAGTCTTTTGTTTACTTCTCTTTCCCAAATCTTGAATGTGTGTGTTATTAGCTTTATTGCGCTGTAGTTTTCACACAGCTGTGAGTCACCTTTGTATTTATAGAATGGGATTATGTAGGTAACTCCAAGCATCTGGGATTTTCTGGCCTATTATTATTTTATTCACTGTGTCGGTGTTTAGGTAGTAGAATTCCATATCCAAAAACAAAACAGGTGTTTTATTCTACTAAAGATTTATTTTTTGAGAGAGACGTCTTTCGTCTTATGAGGACATTGTCAATCTCGTTGACAATGTCCTCATAAGACGAAAGACGTCTCTCTCACAAAATAAATCTTTAGTAGAATAAAACACCTGTTTTGTTTTTCGATATTATTATTTTGTTCAGTAGTCTTGTTAGGAAACTCACTCCCTCTCCACCTAACCTTTTCCACAGTTCTGCTGGTATTTCATCCGGTCCTGTTGCCTTTTTATTCGCCATTTGTGCAATTGCAATTCTTACCTCCGCTTCCGTGACAATCTCTATTGGTCCCTCAGCTATTCTCTCATTTGTGTTACGTGTGACAGGATAACCTTCATTTAACAATTCGCTATAGTTATAATTCGCTTCTTTCGCTTTCTCTACATTCATCAAATATTCACGCCAATATCTCTTACGGCTATCCATAAAAAATCAATCCAAGTGATCAAGCCACGAAGTTTTTGGAAATCTGCCCATACTCGCACTAAATTTTCGTATATAAAATTAAACATACTAAATTATTCAACATAATAAATAAGAAAAAGGTTTCAAAAATAATACTTTAATGTGTTTTTTAACAAGAAACAAAATATCTTATAAGCCTGCCGTTCTGCAACTTTCATGCATGAAAATGAAAATATGTTTCTTGAAGCTACCTTAAAAATTACATGGTTCAGACTATTCAGCATTTCACATGTTATGTTGTGTATCTTAGGATCATAATTACATGCATGAAGAATCTTTGTACACATTCAAATTCATCCTTTTGACCCTTCTGAGTGTTTATTAAAATTTATTGTTCCTCTTTAACTTGGTTACGGCACGGCTAAAAACATACACATAAAATTGATGGCTATTTTATATACAAAAATATTGACGGATGATCGATATATTATAATATACATTTTTAAACGTCATAAATTTTAATATATGACCCTTTTTAACTTTTTCACCCTTTTAGCGATCTGCAATTAAACTCTTACCTGTCGATACATTAAAAGCGTTATTTTGCAATGTTTCTCATAAAATATAAACAAAACATTATCCTACATAAACGTATTTACAAATTTATTCATAGGTACATCACTTTTCTGCCGCAGGGGATGGATAATCGTCCAAATACAAAGTTCAATTTAATCATGGTACGTTCATTTAATAGAACTGATAAGGTAGAATTTAAAATTACGTATGTTTATGACAAGATACTTTTTACCATTATGAAAAAAAATTGACAAAGTTTTTGTTTTTATAGTAGATATATAAATATTTATTTTATAAACGCATCATTATCAACATTTCTGTTATAAACCACTTTTGTCATAATAATAATAGCTAGACATTTTTTTTAAGATGCACCGTTTCGTGGAAAAACCACCGTAAGGGCCTATTCAAGAATCATAATACCTCTTAGAAATAGAGTTTTTAGCCCTGCCTTGAACACTTCCACACTCTCCAGAGTTCGCAAATTATAGGGAATATTGTTCCACAGCAAAAGATCAGCAACAGAAGGCACAGTCAACATAGTTAGCCAGACCCCCTCTACGATCATAGATATAACGTTGATCTTTTTCTGTGCCATTCATTATGTAAAGTGCTGTAAAACATACTATTCTTAAACTTTACATGTTTTTTTTGTAGGTATATTTAAGATCAACTTATTTGAAATTCTGAATAATAATCTCATTTATGACTATCGTATATCTTCTGAATAATAAAAGAAAATCAATACAGAGAAAATTGAAAGAGTATAACTCTTATCCTTAATGTCCTGATTTTTATTTGCACGGAGAGAACGAGTTCCATATTCATAATATGCAGTTAGTCTAGTGGTATGAATGAATAAATAAAAAATAGTCATAATGAAAACTCTAGTAGAAGGTGTTTGTCAAATAATTTAAATCTCGATGAAATTTTCTTGATAAACGAACTTCTTTTGAATTTAGATAAACACAAAAAAAATAAACAAAGTTAATTCTCAAAGACATGGTTTTCTGGATATTTATGAAATAGAGTTTATAACTATAATATCATGACCGTATTTAGTTTGTTTAGTTTTATGAAACTATGTTTAACAGTTAACGAAGTTCATTTTAAGTCTGTAAATTAACTATTTTTATTGCAACTTCCTTACGCTGTCTTAGAATAATCTTCACTAAACAAATATTTAGATAACTAGAGTAATTTATACTTTGTTTACGTACGTATTAGTGATAAAGTGTATCTTAAGACTCAAGCCGTGATAAAAATTCACATAATTATATAATAAAATTAGAATGATCTAGAGTTTGTGTGTTCACATTGTGAAAAGACATTTTAAACATATTTGATATCAATAAAACACTAAGATTTTTTTTTCTTGTAATTAGTTCTCTTGAAAATGTCAAGCTAACTTGACGAAAGCGCTTGAGTATTAATAAATCAATAGTGAAAAGTAAAACAGTGTTTTATTGATATCAAATATGTTTAATAAAATTAGGTTTAGAAATACCTACATATTTTCTTCGTGTTTCGTGAATGTATTTGAAATTATTATTAGAGATTCCACACACTTTTGTTAGAGAGGCTGCACTATATGAGAATAAAAACAGGATCCAGTATAGACTGTCTTATGATCAATAAGTATTAGAACATTATGGCACGCCAGTCACTTTCTGATGTCGGTTATTGTTACGTAAACAGTAAACGGGACCGAAGGCATAGTCATCATAGCGTCCTTCTCCATTTTCCACATTCTTGGTTGATGAAATTATTTCTTGTTTTTGTTGAGTCTGGAATCCTTTGAGCATAAGTATATCTTACTATACTGTACCTACTTTTCAGTCATGGCATCTCCCACAAGTGAGGTAGCCACCAAACCATCTGCACGCACAAACACGCAAATCGTTCTCGTCGTACCAGTAAAAATAATAGATTCAGGATGGTTCATTACTCAATTGACTTTTTTTTATGTCTTTTTTGTGATGCTTTACCTGCCATTTACAAGAACTTGAAAATTTACAGAATAGATTGGGAGACGTAATCTTTATTTCATATTCTTTTTGTAATTGAAAAATGTAACAAAACAAAAGGTTTAGTACAAAAAACACAAGCTAACTGTACAATTTGTATACATAAACTCCCGTATTAGATAGATTTCTCATGCAAAAAATATTTTAATAAAATTAAAATAATAGTGGTTCAGTACAGAAAAGATATTATAAAATGTGGAAAAAAGGAAAAATACGTAAAAGTGGTTTAAAAAAAGTAGCAAGAGAAGATAAAAGAGGCATTAATAACAATAATAGAAAACGTTTCACTAGGAAATATCATAATGGAAGTGAGTAAATATATAAAAGAATACATGCACACGATTTTAAATTATTCATCTCCCTACAATATATTATTTTTGTTGTGTATGTATGTATGTAGATAAAATGTGTGCCTTCTTCAGTGTGTCATGTAAATAAATGGATATAGTGCGTGACAAAATATACATGTTATTAAATTTCACACATAGAGTATAGAATAATAATATTATTCATAATATTATTATCGTTACACAAAGACTTTTGCTAGATTTTCCGGTGAACGCTTTCCCTTCTCAGCAAATAATTATTTAATAAATGCTTTATTCCTACCAAACAATTCATGTACATTTTGATATAAATAGTTTGATACTAGAAGTAAACTTGCAATAAGAGATAAAAAATTTACCTCGTGTGTTTTAGATTTTCAATCATGATTGTATTTGCTTATCAAAAATTGAAGTTGGCAACAAAGAATTTAAAAAAAAAATGTCTTTATCGTACATGTTTAAAAAATTATACAATTGAGTTGGTTCTTTGACATACAAACTAATATAAATTAGTTATGATAAATTACACATTATCATAATAATATAATTCTATTATTTTATTCATTAATATCAACATTAATTTATTATTTGAAAACATAGGTAAGAAAATCTTTTCTTCTTGATCTATTTTAGAAGTGTTTATTATTACAATAGAAAAAAACATTATTCTTGTTTTTAAAAAAAACTGTTTCGAATATTCGAAATAAACATTTTATCATGAATAAAATATGTTGATGAAAGAAAAGAGAAACGTAGGTAAAACAAATTAAAGGCAATGTTAAGTAGCATTTCTAACATATGTAAATAAAATGCTTCATTCAAAGAAATGACAATGGTATTACATTGTTATGTAAGTACCTATAACGAAATGTTTTGCTTACTCAAAAACATACACCGAGTACCTATTCATTCTCTGGATGAAAAGGTTAGGAGACAGCGTATTTTATCCAAAAGTTTATCAAATATCACATAAATGTAATCCAGAAAGTTTCCCTCTCGGAAATATGGAGCAGTATCACATAAGTAAAATCTTATTGAAAACATAAAACTCAGATTCTTCTTCTGTATCAAAATTTCAGCTTTGAAAAGGATGTTGCATGAAATAATTATTTATATAGATATAAACAGTTATTACTCAATAATCAAACGTTGAATATGATTTAGGTTTTAGATATTTTTATTTGGATTAAAGACATTTGACTTAAGTTAAGTTTCATTAAAAATCATTCAATGTAGGTGCGTTTCTTGAAATTATAAACTTCACCCAATATAACAGATACCATTTCCGAAAAGGTTTATTCTTCAGAACGATAAATTTTTGGGAAGAATTTGTGTGTGTTATTATTATTATTATTGGATAATTTATATTGCGCCATTTTCATGATTCAAATCATCTCAAGGGCGAGTTTACACTATTATTTCACATTATAATTTATTCTTTACTACTTTTTCAATACTTACTTACTTACTTACTGCTAGCCTTGGTCTCTCCACTGCTGGATATAGGCCTCTTCAAAACTTTTCCACATTTTCCTATCTCGAGCAACACGATACCACTGTTTCCCCATCATCTGGACAATATCATCAACCCATCTTTTTTGGAGTCTTCCTACGCTTCTTTTGTCCTCCCATGGTCTCCATACAAGAATTCTGTAAGTCCATCTGCCATCCTCTCGTCTTACCACATGACCAGCCCATTGCCATTTTAGCTTGGAGACTTTATCAACCCTCTTACTTTTTCAATACAAATTTGGTTAAATATTATTGTCACAAATTTTTATTAGATTTGGTTTGTATGTTTCTATTTTTACAATTTATTATTTAAACTTAAGCACAGTTATCACTAAAAACAAATAAATTAAATTAACTACACTGTATTTTAGTCGAAATGAAAAAAAAAATATAAAATAAATTGATGTTTAACTATTATTTTGAATTTAAAAGAAAGAGAAGTTGTGGGTTCTGGCAGCTGCAAGAGCGCCATCTTCCCAAACTTTTGTGTTGCCTTCTCGGTCACTTAAAAAACACTAACCAGTACACGTTTGTTTTTTTAGTCTGCATATAAGAGGCATAATTTTCAAATTTATTTCGGATATATAGAAAAACGTTCAAAGACCTATTCAATTAATATTATACTGAAATTAAAAACAAATGTTTTTTCTGCAATATTGATTTTTGTTGAGAGAGATTTCTTTCATCTTTCAACGACATTTTCGATCCTTCTATTGACGATTTCTTTGTATGACGAAAGACGTCTCTCTCAATACATTTTTTTTTTAATAATATGGATGGAAAAACCAATACAGTACAAAAACATGTGTATTTGTAATTCTACTAACTACACACCGACACAGTGAATAGTATTATGCTGTTGCAAAAGTGCTAAAATTACTTTAAATTATTTTCATATGTAAACGTGAATAGTTTATTTTGTATCACAGTTATGTACATACGTGTAGAAACACTTGAAGAGAATTTTAAATATTTAGCTTTATTATCATTATCACACTAAAACTAAAGTACCCAATGTTGTGTTATAACTTTGTCCATTGCTTATAACATTATAGTAATCTGTAAAGTGCTGTTTAGAAACTAAATTACCTCTGTGACTCCATTGGTAACATTTAACAAATTAAATGTTCACTAGATTAGATCATCTCCCAAAATACGCCCTTGTATTTGGTTAAGTTCATAGAGTTTCATATTAATTTTTTTTTTATTAAGCATTTTTCATATTTGAAAATTGGTTAAACGAGAAAATTAATAATAATATTAATCAATTAATAATCATTTATTTCTCAGAAATATTATACAATACCAAATATAATATTTTCATAATTAAGATTCATATTCATTTATACAGTTCAATATGAGTTCGTCGGTAGCCTGGAGGTAGAGTCTCGGCCTCATGAACAAGGGGTCCGTGGTTCGATCCCAGGTGCCGGCAAAACTCCCCTTTCACGACACAAGCTTTTAGCTTACTGTGAAAGGTGTATAAGGTTGTATTTGGGTTTATAACAAAACCCAGATATACCTATCTTTAAAAAAAAAAAATACTACCTCACTAGGTTTACAGTTACACCCGTATCGAAGTAAACTCGAGTGATGAATTGAGTAAATTGAAATGTTTATTTACCATACCACTTTTAAAACAAGTTATTTGCCGATTTAAATGCCCCTAACCTCCTTAACAGTAAATATTTTAAACACACATATTATGCACGTACACAGGAAACGTTTTTGGTTATTTTAAACAAATATTTCTTTCTTCTTCTTAAAGTACCATGTCAGGTCCCCCCGACGTAGGTTATCACCCTGGCGTAGGCTTATCTGTCCTGTGCTAGCTGGAACAGCTAGTTTCTTTCTACTATGATTTATTGATAATATGGCTTATCAGGTCTTTATCTATGACCTGATAGAGATTGATAACGACTTGATTAGTCGAAAGACTCTCAATAGTCTATAGAAGAAAGAAACACTTGTTTCAATTTATCTAAAAAACCATGTGCTCCGACACAATTAATGCAGGCATAATTATATTTTTTCAAACTGATGATGAATGCTTTAATTTTTTTAGTTCCTCGTAAAATACGTTTTCATAAGGCTGGTATATTTATTTTATAAAATTGCATCTGTATTAATTCCAGCAAATATCAATTGTTACCCAATCAATACGATTATCAGTGCGATATTTTTAAATAATTGAATAATCAAAAACAATATATTAAATAAAATACATTATTTTAAATATTTTTGAAACCAGCCTACAAAAACTTTCAAATACGATTAATCTCATTGTGTGTGTCAAGAGAAGGGATGAGAGAAGGTGGCGCTATTGAGGAGGAATAGGGGAGGGTGACTTTTAGAAATGATGAAATTTGTTTTGATTCACCCCCGCCTAAACTACGAGTATGACGTATGAATGATTAATGAACTTCTGAAAACTTTGCCCTTCTTACATTCAAAGTAAACATGCTCTTTTTAAATAATATGCTTTTGTGAATGTATACAATATTGTATCGCGAATTTTTTTATGACTTTATCATACCCCTTGAACTTATTGTATTCAACACAAAGTTTCGCACTTTGAAGATTATACATGTGTTACGTTTTATGATTTTAGTTCAACTTGTTTTAATTTTCATTATATTTTTTAATCTTGTTTATATAAAATCTAGTGTGAAAATAAGCTTTTAAAGATAAATATTATTTGTGTTTTATTAATTTTTGAATGAACTCTCAGATAAGAATTCCAATTACTTTGCAAGCATCCATGACAAAATAATATTACTCCACTCGAAGATCTCTAGAATTACAAAGATCAATGTTATTTAGGTGTATGAAGCAAAGATATATGTACCAATTAAATATGACAACCATTTCTCTCTATCATGTTAATCAATTTATTCAATTATACTTTACTAACAAACAATCATAAAAATTAATTGTAATTAACTTTTATTTAACATTTATGCTTCCACAGAATGTAAGAAAACTCTTTAGCTGTCAAGACACTGATTAAGAGTTTTCATTTCTAATTCTGTACCTACTTCATTATTATCTACTCATTATCTTGTAACAAAGCAAAGGTTATTGAAACGTCTTCATAAGTTATATCTAGTTTTGAGATATCATAAATCTCTCACGTATAATAATTTATTGTTGCTACATGTATTATATTCAAACACTTTTTGTCACAATAAACTAACTTAACTTGATTGGATTATCTGTCATAGTAGTAGGCCTCCAAGTGTTTACTTTTGTAATTAATGAAATTTTAAACATATTTGATATCAATAAAACACTGTTTTACTTTTCACTATTAATTTATTATTACTCAAATTTTGAAATTTTGCTTACATCACTCAAATAATGATACAATACCTATCTCGCGTAAACACCAAGATAGGTTAAATGTATCAAATCTATATCAATATTATTATACATCGTATTTCACCTTTCTTTATTGAAAACATTTTTTGCTACTTTTTTTCTTTTACTACTGTATCGCAATGAAGATTGATGATATAAAAATGTAATTAGTATATAAAAAATACGGTTATCTTTAAAAAGTACTTCAACATAATCTTCTTCTTTCTATGTAAGTATAATGAATCGATGTACGAAATTAAATATATTGTGGGAATAAACATAAAAATTATCACAAACAATTCGTAAGTTTATCAATTTCTAATAGAAGTGCTCTTAATCATTTTTATTAAACAAAACAAAAAGTAGAGATAAATTTACCCATCAGTTAACGTTTCCGTATTATTCTAACTAATTAAAGATACCAAACTGTACGACTTTATAATATATGAGAATACCATACTTAAAATATTCAAGTCACTCCGTAATAGATTAAACATGTTGCACACTTTGGTGCATTAAAAAAGGTTTCATTTTCGCCCTTGGGACGTCCATCATCGTCCCAATCTTTTGCACATATTATAAATACCTAACAGTCAAAAAACTATTGAATTGTGTAAAAGTTTCACATGTTTAAATCGCAAGTTGTTTAATAAAAATCGTTTTAGTCGAACGTTATTGAAACAAGAAAATATAATATCAGTATTCAAAGTTTTTTTTATTTAAGTAATTGAATGAATACATTAAACATATTTACAAATTGAACCTCTATAAAAACCACTTGGGTGTCACATTTACTCTTTACATTGAAGTACTAGGAAACATTTTCAATTGGACATTTTTCTTCCTTCTTAGTCTAAATTAAAAAAATATAAAACAATGTGAAGATTTTGCCCCCATCACTTAACAATGAGAAAGTTGTTTCTCCCCTCATACCTGATTCTTTTGATGAAAGATCAAAGAAAACGTTTGTTTATCTTTTTGCACAAAATATACCATTTCAGTTTATTTTGTCCAAGCGTCCCAATCTTTAAATGATATTCTTTATAATTCTTTCATAATACCGAGCTCTTATGTAGCTACAGTTTCTTCAAATACGAGTCTTTTGTATTAGATAAATCAGAAAAAATTCTTGTGTTTTGTGAAGGAAAACAATATTTAAAAAACTTTCGAAATTATAATATTAAAAAAGATGAACACCTTTCTTTATAACAACTATTTAGTCATTTGTGGCCATTTAATATTAAAAAAATAAATATTGATAAACACAACTAGCAAACGGTTTTTACTCTTCTTGTTGTGACAAAGAGAAATACTGTCATTGATTTTATTTTTTTATCTTGTAGATTGTTTTAAAGTATATATTGTATCAGCTGCCAAAATCATTTTGAATATAGCCTGCTCATGATATCTGTGGTGTAAAAGCAAAGATACATACATAAAAGCAAAGATATGTACTTGGAGGGTGTAAAAATCAGGTAGATACTTTTTTATTCATTACAAACATGCGCCATAGCTTCCTTAAGCATTATAATTATTATTCGGGAGGTGTTATGATTCTTAAATGGGCCCTTGCGGTGGTTTTTTCCACAAAACGGCGCATCATAAATAAGTTGTCTAGTTATTATTATTATTATAATGAACGTGAATGAAAATATCGTATCGGAGAAAACAACTTTACCTATTGTATTCAAATAACATAATATTAGAACATAGATACGTGGTACTATGAAGTTAAGTATGCAAGCTTTGGTATGATGAAGCAATTACCATTAAGAAAATAGTATGCAAGGATAGTTGTTCCTCGGAGAGCTGCTGGTGTTCAAATGCACATTTAAAGTAATATCTACAACTGCCTTTGTCTTCGTAAATGTACGTGTACACTAATGTATCTGAGTGATGAACAAGCTTAAAATATTCTATTTATACTATGTAAGCCGTGTCTAATGACAATGTATGAATATTTAAGTCGTAAAAGAAATCTCAACAATGGTGTGCATACAACAATTAAAACTACCTTGGCTAATATTGTCAACGTTGTGCTTTGACTTCTAAAGCAGAATATTCTTGATGAAAGAGTGTTGACTTCCATGATAAAAATTTAGTTTATAATCAAAACACAATCATTACACTTTTTGACTGCATTTTTTTTAACATGGATCATTTCATAAACAATAGAAATACACGAAACAGTAAGTTTCCCCAGAATTACATAAAACATTAACTTATTTGTGCACTTCGACCCATTGTCAGCAATGGTAATGTGTCGAACATAGGTAAAATCCTGGAGCACAATACCATTCTGGTACCATCACTTACGTATGCAAGAGAGACATGGACGAGGCTGAAGAAGGACGAAAATGGAATAAATGCAGTGGAGATGCGATCGTTGAGAAGAATGGTTGGTAAAACACTGCGTGATAGAATGAGGAATGAGGATATTTGAAGAATGAGCGGATGCAAGATGAGTGTTGTGGACAGAATGCGCGTGAATAAACTACGGTGGTTTGGACATGTCGAACGAATGAACGAGGTAAGAATGACAAAGAAGATATACTTGTCTGAAAGAAAGGGTGTGAGGAAGCGCGGGCGTCCGAGAACCACGTGGATCAAATTCTCAAGGACGGCCGCGTGTTGAGTAAGAGGAACCGACGCGCATGAATGAGAAACTCTATGAATGTGGAGGAAATGAAGGAAGTGTGTAAAGATAGATCTGTTTGGTATTCCGTTCTCTCTGTCTACCCCGCTCGGGACACGGCGTGGGGGTATAGTAGGTATAGTATTAACTTATTTTTTTAATTTGACACACGATACTACCGTGAAAGGCTTTGAAAAGAGAACTTCACCTTATTTTGGTTATGCCCTAGACGGGACATAAACCGGCAACCATTTCTTTTCACGAGGTCTGATTTGCCTCAATAATAGCTTTATGTGTGGATATTGTTCTGTGCTACGAAGTATGGACACCGCGTGCTGTATAATTTTAAGTGTAGATGAATAGAATTGTACCTATCGTAGCCTTTTACATATTTTGTGGATTCTTATTTCGTCCGGGGCAACACCAAATAAGATGAGGTTGCCTTTTCTTAATCATATAATTTGCTAAAAAAACGTCGACTCACTGTACTTGGTGCAAAGTCCTGTTAAATCAAGAGATATAATATACTACAATTATTTAGTGCTTTGACATCGACTTTGTGATAATGGCAAACGCAGCAGCCTCACTAGGCATTTGCCTCATATACCTATTTTTGTATACAGCTGTAAAGAATGTAGTTGAATCTATATTTTGTTCATTTCAGTTGGAGAAAATTCTATCGGATTATTGAAATATATATATATGAAAATCTCCGAGATAGGAGTAATTAAGCTCATCGCGCACAATGGAAAAGTCCCTTATATAATATTATACAATGGACTAGAACGCTAAAAGTTTTTGCATAATATATTTTAATGTATAGCTACCTACTGCTTCGATTCAACATACTCCGTTGTAGAAATTCTTGACATTAACTTCGAAGTATTTTGGATATTGATTAAATTATATCAACATAATTAAATTCCAGCTAAATCTACTTCACGATGATGGCGGTTATTGTTGTGCGTACTTTCTCGCTATAATTTTACTTACAAATGTCAAATAAAGGCTATATGTTATGTAATTTTGCAGTATTCTTAGTTTTATCAATTTATTGAAGCCAACATATGCTACTGTACATTTAAAAATATCTCACAAATTTGTGCCAATGGACTCCTCAGAATCAGCAGTTTCTATTTGGTAATCAGAATCTATCATTTAGTAGTAAAAAATCTCAATGACATGGTGTAACTGAAACTGATGACATTGTTACATATTTCTACTTAAGTTGAGAAAAATATAATTATGTTAAAAACCTAGCACTTTCAAGTCTTTGAGAGTTATTTAACATTTTTAAAGAATCGCCTGTCATCCACAGTTGTGCCTTATAAACGATCTCATGAAATCCATACTGCATCTCATATTTCGTGCACTTTGCACAATTTTATAGCCTTTTTATGAAAAATATAAAATTGAGACTATTTGTAAATCAATATTTCTAATCTTATCTGATCACCCTTTAATACTCCTCCCGGGAGAACAGGATTCAAACCAGCATCCTATATTCAGGGTGTCTTTATTTTGTTACCTTATACTTGATATTCGTTACTTGGAGGGATGTCCAAGTCATCGATAAATTTACATACGAACAAGTCATATAACAATATTTACTCACTTATTTATCTTCTTTTTGGATAAAGTATCTGACATAGGATGCCAACACTCTTATATTTAGCGCAACCCTCTTCCAATGCAGACTCGTAGCTTTTTTAATGTTGCAAAATGAATAAATAAAATTCAAATAAAAATAAAATAACTTATTCTTTACAATTTAACATTTATTTCATATAGTGAATATATCCTACTTTGAAAACATTATAATATGGAAGAAAACTACTTTCGGAGAAATTTACTCGGCAATCCATCCATTACTAATCAATTCAAGCAGCTTTCAATGCAGCACCTAGTTAATGCAGATCTTATGCTTTTTATTAAAGTTTATATTAGTTACTCTTAAGCAAAGAATAGGTGTTTCACTCTTTTACCTATCTATTATCCCGTAAAAGGCGGGTATTCCCAAAACATCACAAATAAAATATTTAATATCAACGACGATATATACCACCCATCCTGAATTTCTTCACTCTGAGAGGATGACTTGTGTATAACTTGCAGTTAATCTACTGACTACTCCACATTATGTGATGGTACGATCATTATTGTTATTACTGACAATAAGACGATTCTTACAAGTATCATTACAGCTGAAGGCCAATGCGATCCCAAACAATAACACAACTACAATATACCCTCAATTTTTCTTCTAAATTCTGCATACGTCACGTTAAAGATATCAACTTCTCCAGCCAGACCATTAAACATTTAAATAGCTCCCCCCACTGGGTATTTTGCCAATATGTTTGTTCTGCTTTGAGGCTGGTGAAAAAATCGTGATGCCGAAAACGTCCATATGCATCGGGAACAAATATATTGAAATTTTCCAATATTATTGGATTAAATATGATACCGTTGAGTAGTTTGAAAAAATGACGAATGTCTGGACGAATATCATTTTAGTAGTTTGTGTACATATTTGTACATGTTTTTGAGTCACATAAAAGCTAATGAACTTGTAAAAGAATGCATTAATATGGCAGCGAATTAACAATTTTATTGTCAAAATAATGTACAATTATTTAAAAAATAAAAACTGTTAATGAATTATATGAAAACAATCATAAAAATGAAGTAATTCTCTTATCAGACCACAGTTCAAATTTTCACATCTATCTACTACTATTAACAAACATAAATCGTAAATTCATGTTTCATAGTAATTTCATTTTATTTGCACTATAAATTTATGTATTGTGAACACAACAACCAGTTATATCTATCAAAATGCAAACGACTTACCAAGTAGTATATTATGTTTGGAAGTATTTACCCATACGAATATGCTGCGCAACATTGTGCAAAGCCATTAAATCTTAAAATTATATTTAGTTTATCAATTTCTATTTATACAGTCACGACATCTTCCTTAAGAGGAGTACTCTTCTTCTTCTTCTTCCTCGTGTGATAGATCATCGATCTGTTGTTTCGGAAGTGATTCCCTCTTGTGACCCTGAGGACCAGCTATCTTTCCATCTCTTTGGTGGTCTTCCTCGCAAACGTGAGCCAGCTGGTGTCTTCTTTGCAGCAATGTGGGCGATCCTGTTTTCAGCCATCCTGTCTATATGGTCTCTCCAGAATCGTCTCCTCTTCCTACTCCATCTCACTATGTCCTCCGTGTCGCATATCCTTCTAATCTCAGTATTTCTAATTCTATCTCTGAGAGTTTTTCCCGCGATAGCACGTAAGGTTTTCATCTCAGATGTTCTGAGTAGGCTTTTGGTTCTTGCTGTGTCTGCTCTTGTTTCGACGCCGTAAGTCATTATTGGCCTGATACATGTTTTGTATATTCGGACTTTACTCTCTACTAGCATGTGTTTGTTCCTCCATATGACACCTTTCAAACATCCAGCTGCGACTGAAGCTTTATTGGTTTGCTGCTTCACTTCATTGTACAAATCGCTATTGCAAGATATTTCTACGCCGAGGTACTTAAATGTTGCCACTTGTTCGATAGGTTTATCATCGATGGTTAATTTACATCTGAGAGGGTGTTTTGAAATAACTAAGCACTTAGTCTTATCGATAGACACACTCATATTGTACCTTTTGGAAGAGAGGTGGAATTTATACAACAAACGCTGCAGGTCATTTTCTGTTTCCGCCATTAAAGCTGCATCATCAGCATAGCAAAGTACACCAATAGTACTATCTTCCATTCCATATCCGAGACCTACTGATGCTACCTCTTCAATAATTTTATCCATTATCAAATTAAACAGGAAAGGGCTCAAGCTATCGCCCTGTCTTATTCCCGTTGCAGTTTTTATTGGTTTTGATAGTTCACTTCCCACCCTTATCTGAGTTTTACTGTTTTTATTGATATTTCTGATGGTTTCTATGATAGATGGACATTATACTCCTGCAGAATTTCTATTACATCAGTAAGCAATACCCTGTCGAATGCTTTTGTGAGATCTACGAAGCATATATGTACTGGTTTGTTATATTCGAGAGATTTTTCTTTTATCTGTCGGAGAACAAATATGGCATCAGTGGTTGATCGGTATTTTCTAAACCCATGTTGCTCTTCTCTGTTGGTGATTTTCTCTTCCAGTTTTATTTTCAAAAGAGATGTGAGAAGCTTTAGTACACAGCTCAACAATGTAATTCCTCTGTAGTTTCCAGGATCATTTTTCTGACCTTTTTTGAATATTGGGATTGTTATGCTGGTTCGCCACTCTTCAGGGATAACTGATTCATTTAGGATTTTGTTGAAGAGTTTTGTTGAAGAGGAGTACTCTCTTTCATAAAAAAAATATTGTTTGAGGTTGGGAGAGGACGACCTGGATATCTAAATTTATCAAATCTGTTGGCCTACGGGAGATACCGTAATGGATTATTTACTTATTATTATAATTTCTCCATAATTTCACATAAACCAAAATATTATAACAAAGTATAAAACAACGAGAAATAAAATAAATGAGGAATCCATTTTAATAGGCTGTTATCGTACCATATAAAAAAAATAACAATTTATGATTATAGTTGTGGAGGGCGAAACAAAAGGAAATATAGACATAGATAAGCATTGATAGCGACCTACCATTCATCGGGATACCGACAAACGAAACAATATAGAAAAATAGGATAAAATGGCTTGACACTTTGTAGCATATCATCATCCATGTTTAACTGACTTCACTCACTGTTTTAACAGCCATGTCAACCTGCATCACGTATAAATATTTTATGACTCTTTTGTTAAATAAGTTTGACATATTATATTATTTATATAGATGTACCTGTATCATGTGTTTTATTACTGAAAAAAATAGGTAGGTACTAATAAAAATAATTTAAATTTTATTTGTTTGTTTGTTTCAGGTGAGACATGACAGGATATTAAATTTGCATGCTGTACTGATACATATTATGTATGTATACACGTTGAATTATATTTATTTATTTACTGCACAAAATCTACTATAATTTTAATTACTGCGCGTAAATAATTATAATAACAATATATCTGGGTCATATTAATATGAACGAGAACAAAATATTTTACAGTTGATGTAAATGAACGTGTACTTATTATCATAAACGAATTTCATATTTGTTGTCTGATTGTCAAAATCTCCGTTGAATTGTTGCTATTGTCTTTAGTATTTGGCGAGCTTGCCATTACCATCTTCAGGAATTTGATTTTTTTCTGTATAATTCTGATCTCTCTGTATAATTATTTGCAATCAATGTACCTACAGTAAAAATTAAGAATAACATTTGAGTTTGTCGGTAGCCTGGAGGTAGAATCTCGGCCTTGTGAACAGGGGGTTCTTGGATCAATCCCAGGTGGCGGCAAATTCCCCTTTCATGACACAAACTTTGAGCTTACTGTCAAAGGTGTATAAGGTTGTACTTGGGTTTATAAAAAACCCAGATACCTATATCTTTTTCAAAAAAAAAATATATGGCAACAGCACGCTAGCCTAAAACTCGAAACAACAGTTACACGGAGATCCCAAAAATCGTGAAAACCTGAAAAATTCTTGTTAACGAGTGGATGGCCCTTAAGGATAGAATAGAACAGAGCATAGTTTTTCCCCGACTATCACACGTGGTGAGTAATGTTAAGCATCCTTTATGATCAATGTCTTCTTCAGCATTAAATATTGTGATGGACAAAGCAATAAAGTGAATAGTAATAATAAAGTTGACACAATATTAGTCATATCATAAAATATTAACAATCAATACAGATGTAAATCAATGAATGACTACGTAGGTACTATTTTTAATATCATTTATTTTAGAAGGATTAATTATGTAACAGTTTCGAAAATTTTTTAATGTTTTAAGTATTCCACAATGCACTTTCGTTACTTAATTATTTAAATCGCGAACAATTTCAGTAAAATTTCGATGTTATTGACCGAAGGTACTTGTTGGAAGTCCATTGCAAGATAAATTGAAAATAAAAACACAGTTATGTAGTTAACTTCCAAATGACTTTTATTAACTTCTCGTACTAGTATGTGGAGACTATCGACTTCATCATTAGCGATTAGTAAAAAGTACGCGAAGTTAATAAAAGTCATTTGGAAATTAACTACATACTGTGTTTTATTTTTTCAATTTATCTTGATTTCAGTTAACCTTTTCTATTGACGAGCGATCAAATACTCGATTTCGGTAAACCTTTAACATTGACTAGCAATACAATACTCGTAAAGGTTTACCGAAATCGAGTATTGCATCGCTCATCAATGGTAAATGTTTACCAAAATCGATCGCGATTTTAATAATCAAGTAACGGAAACGCATTGTGGAATACTCAATAGACTCAATATGATGGGTTTGATAAAAAGAAAAACTGATAAGAACATTATACTACGTGATGTCCATGATGAATTGTATATTGTGATAATTATCAAATGTTGATGTACCTATTGTAAGAAGGGGAATGAAAAGTATTTCATTTCATTTCAATTTTATTTTTTTTATTTTTCCTATAAGTTGCTGCCCTAATATTATTTTTAATTGAAGTAAACGTTATTAAAATGCACTAAAATTTAATGCCAACTACCTACTTTGATTTTGCATAAAGTTTTGTCTTTTATATTTGTGATATGTTTTTTTAATGCATAAATCTAAAATACTTCGCTCTCTAATGTATTTTTTGTGTGTGTTTTTGTTAATATTAATATAACTGAATGAGTTATATAAATGGCTGCATGAAACGTTTTATAATAAATTACCACAAGTGACCACCGCATTCGCCTAAATTTGCATTAAATTTGCAAATAGCCAATGTGATAAAATAATATAATATTATATTCAGTGGCGGACTTAGACTTTTTATATTGGTCATCTTTATTTTTTTATTAAACTACAAACGGCTCTTGCCTTTTTTTTAGTAACAAAATAAAATACTTTACTATATATATTTATAATGAGTTACAATCCATTGGATTGGTCTGCAACGAGTTTGGATTTTCTCCTCCATTCCTCCCTATTCTCAGCCAGTCTCTTTAGCTCCACATATGAGCCACAGTTCATGTCCCTGTTTAGCTGGTCCATATACGCGTCTCTTGGTCGGCCTCTGCCATTTGTGCCTTCGGACCTACCTTCCGCTATAGCGATGAGCAGTCCTGGGTGCCTGATGTTGTGGCCAATACTTAATGGCATACTTTACTAATAAAATTTAATTAAATATGTAAGAAAGTGCCTAGGTACTTACCTTAGTTATTACTTTGTTAGATTATTTTTATTTTAAAATAAGTACCTAGGCACTTCCCTTAGTAGTAAGAATATTTTGAATTTGTTCCATTTTGATTGTTTTGTTTAAAATTGATATTTGATTTGAAAAGAGGAATTTTGACAGAATGTAAGAAAAGAAAGAAATAATTAACATAATTTGTCATTTCTTTAGTTTTTCAATGAAACCAAATTATGTTTAATAATAATAATTCAATTAATATCAAGTGATTGTGTTAGTGATTTTCCAAACACTCATTATAAATATAAGAAGAAAACAGTACAAAAGTACAAGAAAATAAAAATGTTTAACAAACTTTAGAAATTTATGAATGAAAAATATTATTATTTCATCTTTGTAAGATGAGTGGGCCTTTTTTAGCTCTTGGATTTCACAAGTAATTGTAAGAATGTGATGAAGCACCCAATTTTTCAAATTTCTCCCATGCCCTTACATCACAATTTGTCAGATATTTTTATCTAATCCAGGGTAAAAAAGTCTGAAAATTTCAGATGTCATAGATGTAACTCATCCAGAGTAAATTAGGTCTGAAAATGTTTGAAACGTATATGGAAGATATGCGGTGTTCTTTTCACGTATAGGTAGCACGCCACTGATTACATAAAATGTACCAGTTTCCAATTTCTCTACTCGCAACATGAAATGTGATTGTTTTGCTTTCAGTTTTAGTATTATTTGCAACCGTTGTACCGCGACAATTGCATTTCAATTTGTTTACTCCCACACTGGACGCCGTCACACATTTACATCAACTATTACTGGAGTTTTTGATTCTCAACATCGGACAAAAATACTTACATCAACTTCATAAATTTTCCCTTATGAATAAAATCTGTAATATAAATATGGTGATTTTACATTTTGTCATTAATATTTGTGAAAAACGGAGAATCGTATACCTTACAAAATCCTCATGGAATCTTCTTTTATATTAGTAAGTCAATGCCTTGTTGTAGATAGGAATGCGTACTTAACCACACTTTCAAATTAACGAGGAGAGAATTATCTTTCTTTTTACTTCATCTTTCTTGGCTCCAAGCTCATTTCCACATTATAAACATGATGTTGTACGAATATTTACCTTTTGTAAGATACTTGAGAACTTACAAAAGAATATAAAAAAGCTACATTAAGAGAGGGGTTCCCACCACTTACGCCTGGATGTTTCAAGAACATCAGTTCTCATAGCATCCAGTCAATCTAGAGCAAAACCTTTCTTTTTTATCAAAGAGTGGGCTCGAGGTTGTCCTTATGGGATTCCCTCTGCAAAACCCACTCGAGAACTAAAATACTCCCTTGATGTACCCTTGGTGGAAAATCTCACACCCAAGATGACACACTTGCCCACCTGCACTTTGAATATTGTGTTTTGATTACATTGTTATATTTTTTTGTTTATTGTATATAATATTATATTTGATTATCAGTCTACGGATTATGCTGATAATATATTATTATATGATGCTAGGAGGGTAATGCACTTATAAATATGGTGTATTTTACCCTTGGTATCGAATACATTGTTCCCAAAGGGCTCAAAGTCACTCGATAATGGGTGGATAGCCAAAAAAAAAAAAGATGACACACACATTTACACAACATAATAAAAACTTACGTCTAGAAATATACATAACTTTTCTTAAGTCTATCTTACAGTTACGTACAAATACGAACTAAGGACTTGCTTACGTATGATTACAAAATATTTTAAAGAGCTATTATATATGTACCCATTTTTTAATTAATTATATAAGTACTTGGTATTTCAAGAGAATTTGATGATATATTATTTAGAAGAGAATCACGTTAAACACTACGGTTTAAACCGTTGTCGCTGATACTTTGTACTTTGATATAACGCCGTGTCTAAGCCGGACTTTGAAATATTCAGCAATATGTTCGTGTTCCGCTTATTACTAACACATTTATTATACATTATGTTTACACATTGCGCAATCACCTAACATACACACAACACGGATTTTGTAAATCGGGAATACAACATCAATGTTCAATAAATATATACATATGAGAATTCACTGTGTAACTGTTCAATATTGCATTTTCAATCTTCTTTCACGCTACAAGCATTGTACAATACGTTATAATATGAAAAGGTAGCGAATGTAATTCTATGAATGTTATTGAAACGAAAAACTGAAACAGAGAAAAATATGAATAAATGAACAGATTCTCGTTTATGAGAATTATGAAACTACCTGAAGTCTCTGTTTATGACTTGTTAGTTGTAAATGTTTGAATTACTTTTTTAACAACTGTCTTTATACTATGAATCGTGAAATTATCTTTTTCAACAATATCCCACGTTTCAAATTGAGCTTTATTATCTCGTATTTCATCTTTTATATCATAAATTATTTTTATATCATAACTACAGTATATATTAATGATTCACTTAATTAGGTTTGAAATATAAATATGCAACGCTTTTCAACACTACTTCAGTAGCACAGTATTGAAATCAGCTTCAGAGCTTCTCCGTGCTAATTGAATCACTTCCTTCCTCACGACATTTATAACGCTTTCGATGAGAGGTTTTTCTTAAGTGAATAGAGAGGGCTTCAGGAAAAAAACTTAAGACAGACGTTTCGCCGGGAGCTTTGGATGAAAGACACACAATGTGGCGACATTGAAATCATGGTATGAGTAAACGGCGCTCAACAAATCAACATAATTATACAAATTGATAACACTTTGATGTCGTTGTCTTAAGAATCCTCTGAAACCTTGTACATGAACGAAAAGTTCTCTCTGCGTCCAACTATCATTAGACTTTCCCGAAGCATGACTCAGCCAGGATCATTATCTCTTCAGTGTCACAAAGACACATTGTCACATCTATAATGAAAATAAATATTTTTACACAGTATTAGCACTTATTAAATGATAGGAATTTAATACTTAGACAAGAATAACCATTTTTCCGTTGTGTTGTGACAGCATAAGTGGAACGATTGATAAATTTGCATACATACCTAATAAACATATATTGGAATGTTCTCAATAATTGTGTGTGTGTTTATTTTTGTAATTGACCGTATTGTGGAGACATGTTTGTAAATAATTGATTTTGTTTGACTAGATGTTTTTTATTAATTTATTATAAGGTTTTAGCTTTCTTTTTTTTATTTTTGCTAACTTCAAAAAATCTATTGTTTTGTATCTCATTTGTATTTCTGCCACAACACAGCCCTATGGCTAGTGTGGAAGACATTTTTTGTGATTGTATTAAGTATGTTCAACTGTGTTATAATGAAAATGTAAAGACGATAATATTATTGTTTGAATAAATTATTATAATAAATTATTATTATAATTATAATTTTCAATCATTATAATTATATCATATGAGGTACATACCTATATCTAAATCATTCGCAAACGAGTGAATCGTCTTGTGAAGAATAGAATAGAGGCTCATTATATTATATGAAGAGAATATTTTCTTTCATAATATTATGAAATTCTGCAGACTAGACCGATAAAACCTTATAATTATTACGAGTGCCATAAAAATATTTATCATTCCAAAAAAACGAGGAGCGTAGTCGTTATGACTCTCTCCCTTCTAGTCCAGTTATTTTAACGATGGCTTCGAAAATTAACTTTATGGAATTATATTAATAATAATATATTGATGTGATAAAGAATATTTTTATTTCAGTGAGCATATTATTTTATGTCCATTGCGATAGTAAAAATATCCTATAAAGAATAACATTACATGCTACTGAAGTATAAATAAAGTGAACTTTCGAAGAAAACGTGTTCTCATTTGACTACGGCCGTCTACCTACTTACAACGTGTATACTTTAATGAGTTTGTATTCCTTACTTCCTTTCTCTACGGAACAAACCTATTGACCCCTTCCCATAAATGTGACTATTTTTTAGATGCTGTCGTCTCTATCCAGAATATACCGGTCATAATGTTCTGTTTTATTTGATAATCAAATTGAACCGTAAAGTTTATACTGGCCTGCATTTTCACATTATACATATGTACTTGTATTATGGTACCTTTACTACGTATTAATTCATTTCAACATTTTCTCTTCTATTATGCACTTTTCTTTGAAATAACATTATTCTATCTATTATTACTTTGTTGCATGCATAATACAAAACAACTTTACATGACAGATCCTGCCAGGAAAGAAATCGAAATGTTATTTTCTATTTTATGATTTGATCCACTGTTATTTATTATTGAGTTTTGTTAGTATCATTTGAATTATTATGCGTAAATAATGACGAGATTTTCTTATTTTCGAATAAACATGAATTTTGACTTTTTTGTTACAGTTGATAGATACTAAATAGTATTTTACACTGAATTTTACGTGAATTGTTCGTTGAGAGATTTTTATGTACCCTGTCAACACGTTTTTCATAAAAAAAAAATATTTAAGATCTTTACTTCGGCGATGAAATTTGCCACCCTTCCTGAATGTCTTGATTTTATATTTATTTATTTATTTAAACATACACGGCAACAAGCCTTTTACATGTTAACAAAATACATATGTAGTAGACACAACAATGACATAACAATATATTAAATAATTTATAGTGTCGAAGATCAAACAGTAATCAGGGAATACTATAATAACAATTGAAATAATAAACAAAAGAAATAAAATAAAAAAAATATCATTATAAAATCAATAGATGCATTATAAATTTTAAAATTATTCAATAAATCAAAATGAAAGAAGTCAATAACCACATAACAATAATAATTTTATAATATGATAATAATAATAAAATAATAATAATAGATAAAAACAATAATAATAATTAAAGGAATTCAAATTTGAATTACAAATTAAAACAAATTCGTGAATAATAATACAATAATCAATTTAAAATATAAAATATACCTTTGTATAATAATATTAAAAAATAAATAAAATCAATATACGATAAATGGGATAACTGTTAATAAAAATAAATAGAATAATGAATATAATAATACAATAATAATAATAGATATAATGTCAATAATATAATAATAATAGATAATATGTCAATAAATAAAATGTATATAGAATGTCAAAACAAAAACTTAACGAGAACGAAATGCACGAAACAATTATTTTAATAGTCCAAAAGTGTCACGACTGCCCAATGTCATTCAACATTTGTAAAAATGTATTACGTCAGCCTTATACTTGTGAAAACTGTCGGCAAATATGTCTGTAAACTTTCCCACCATATTCCCCAGTCTGTGCAATCTAGGTATCGGAGAATGATAAATATAGTTGGTGCGAGCTTTACACTCATTAAACGTTACACATTGTCTGGTTGTTCTGGTGGGAATATTAAAATGTACTAGTTCTAACAATTCTGGAGAGTCAATGGAGCCATTTAATAGTTTATGAAGAAAAGAAAGATCGAAAACCTTTCTACGATCCACCAAACTAGGCAGTCTTAGCTGTGTCATTAAATTAAAATAATCAATTCTGTCGGCTGGAATCCCCATTTTATAATTAATTAGTCTCAAAAATTTTCTTTGTACCCTTTCAATACAGTCAATGTGAATATTATAATTGGGAGACCAAATCACAGAATTGTATTCGAGTATCGGTCTAACAAGGGATACAAATAATATTCTATAAGAGTCAATCTTATGTAGGTCAACTGCCAGTCTAAAAATGAAACCTAAAACTTTCATAGCTCTGCCAACAATTTCCTCTATGTACAAATTAAAAGTCAGATCATCGGAAAAGGTGATTCCCAGATCCTTTAAGTTAGAAACACAAACAAGAATAACATTGTCAATTGAATAATTGTAGACGATCTGGGATCTGGCTTTATGAAATCTGACGACTTGACATTTTGCTGTATTTAAGTTAAGTTGGTTTTTCGTACACCAGTCATTTAAGAGCGCTAAATTATTCTGAATTGCTATACAATCGTTATTATCTCTAACAGATTTATACAATTTTAAGTCGTCAGCAAACAAAAGAACCTCAACATTCTCGAAGATCTGTACTATGTCATTAACGAATAAATTAAATAAAATTGGTCCTAAGTGCGATCCTTGCGGCACTCCGCTAAAAGCATAAATTGGTTCAGACGTACAATCACCCATTTTAACTCTAAGAGTTCTATCTTTCAGATAGCTCTGTAACCAATGAAGAAAGATGCCACCGACTCCATAACCACGTAACTTCCGAAGCAATATATCATGTGATACTTTGTCAAAGGCTTTCGAGAAGTCAGTGTATACAGAATCAACCTGGCATCCTCGAGAAATCGAGTTTAATATATATTCTTGATAAATTGCCAAATTTGTGAGTGTTGATTTTTTGGAGACGAAACCATGTTGCAATTTTGTTGGCACGAAGAGGACAGCTTGCATGTTTATTATATGCAACTGGTCTGCTGGCTGCCCCACTTGTGGGATATGCCGTGATGGTATAGATCAGGCGTCGGCAACCTATGGCACGCGTGCCAGGCTTGGCACGCGATGGGGTTCTGAATGTAATAAGGGACAAGGTTCGCATTAAAAAAAAATTAATTTATGTTAGAATTTTATGTTATTTTTTTAATAAATATGTTTAAAAGATGAAAATTCTTCTCCTCTAGAACCCCATTATATAATTTAGATTTAAGGCGGCACCCTGAATCATATTGGTAGAGTGGCTTGGCACACCACAGCTAAAAGGTTGCCGACCCCTGGTATAGATGGTATATTTCATTCAACCAATTAATTGCTGCAACATACAAGTCGTCCTTTCTGTAAGTGATAAAAATATAACTTAACGTCTACGCCTTCAATAATATCAAATCTCCATTTTCGTATGTATAGGGTGTTTTTTTTAGACCTGTGGTTTTCAAGAAGAAATTAAACGCATATAATTGAATGTTATGGCCAAGAATTTAGCTTTATTATAAAGATAAGAGTTTGCCATTATGTTTTAAAAACGATTTCAGGCAAGTGTCCGCCGTGGCTGGCTCGAATAAAGTCCAGCCGAGAGCCCCAATTTTCGATTGCAGCAATTGGAGCCGTGTGTCAGCAATAACACGCTGAATATTCTCTTCCAAGGCGTCAATCGTCTCGGGTTTATCTGCGTAGACAAGTTACTTCACATAACCTCACAAAAAATAGTCCAGCGGTGTAAAATCGCACGATCTTGGAGGCGGCGCCACAGGTCCACTACGTGAGCTAATGCGCTCACCAAAAGTTTCCTTCAATAAATTAATTGTTTCGTTGGCTGTATGTCATGTAGCGCCGTCTTGTTGAAACCAAAGGTCGTTCACATCAACATCTTCCAATTCAGGTACGAAAATATCATTAATCATGGCTCTAAAGCGTTCTCCATTGTCTGTAACATTATGGCCGACTTCATTTTTGAAGGAATATGGACCAATGATTCCCTCTGCCCATAGACCACACCCAACAGTGACTTTTTGAGGATGTGATGGCGTCCAAACAATGGCTTGTGGATTATCAGCACTCCAAATGCGACAATTTTGTTTACTAACCCACCCATTCAACCATAAGTGAGCACCAGTATCGCTGAACAAAATTTTCTTGTGAAAATCGGGATCGATGGCCATCTCGTTTTGGGCCCATTCACCGAACGTGCGAGGCGCTTGTTCAGGAGTAAGTCAATTTATTATGAAATGGCAAACCAAACTGAGCATAAATCAAGTAACAGCTCTCAAGAAGACCAACTCCAAAAAAAGTATTGCCAGATTGAAAACCACAAGTCTAAAAAAAACACCCGATATATCATAGTCAGTATTGTTTATCATTTAGAATTGTATTGCTTTAAAACTTCCCAAAACATTCATGGTTTATATATAAATCATATCTTATAACCTAATCTTAATCCAGAAATCTTATAGCGTTACAGGTAGTATGAATAATAATAATAATAACTAGACAATTTACAGTGCGCCGTTTTGTGGAATATATTCACTTCAAGGGCGCATACTCTATAAATGGCTCACATGGTGGAAGGAGATCCATAACAGTGTGAAGCTCTTCAATGCAATGTTGTATATAATAATCACAACGTGTATATCTCAATATTAGTTATTATAATCTAACAACAGAATCTGTTATCGACAGTATGTTGTTATGCAGAGTGCACACATTCTATGAAGATTATACGCTATGAGTAGTGACCGACCGTAATACTGTATCGGATTTGAATAATTTCGGTCAATAAATCTTTTAGTTTTTACCTAAAATTTACCGTTGTTTCAGGAAATCCAAAATATCCGTTTGAATATTGTTGTGATTATATTTATTTATTTATTTATTCTATTTGCACATCATCATTATATAACAGTGTTAACAAAACAATATAAAATTTTAAATACTAGGACGATATGCAGTGGCGAGATTATCACTATCAAGTGATTTCATCCATCTAACGAATTATACATGATTATCAAAGTCAAAAAATGTGGCACGAAAATATTAGTTTACTATTTATTTCACACGGATGTCCAAGAAATGGAAGAACTTTTATTCCTAAGTGGAGACAAAATGATGCCCATATATGTTAAGAAAAACCTGACATGACACTGGAAGAAAAATGAAAGTTTTACTGGGAATCGTGAAATATATTATCTGTTTTAACTTGAGATAGTAAAATAGTAAACAATAGTATGTATTGTGTTTCGGTATTCGTCCCCAGACAGAAATCCGCTTTCAATCGGACACGAAAATTGTGAATATTGTAATATCGACAACATCTTCCAATATTATTTAACACAATGTTGAAGTTGACAGCCTGAAGCTAACAACAAGAAATAGCAGATTCACCTCATATTTACATACTAACTGCATCTTACTGTATTAATCTGCTTCATATTATGTATCTATGGATATTATGTTTCCTATCACAACACAATGCCAAAGAACACAGTTACCTGAACACATCCCAATCACAATGTTATCTTCTGTCATATAGTTAGAAATATCCATAGTATTATATTAACCTTTATACTTAGATATTATCTAATGTCTTCTTATTTGTATTATACAGTATAATCATATTATGGAATACTTTTCAAATGCCAGAATTTCCTAGTAGTTTAAGTAGCATATTTAGAAACATACAGAAAATATGCTGCATAATGTTGTAATAATAACATATGCAGTGATATAATTATGTAGGTACCTACATTTTCGTCAGTTTTTTCTTTAATATATTTTTTAAAAGTGGTATCTACATATGTAGTTATTTTAGTAAATTGTGTTTGTCTAGTCTTCTTATTAAAAATGTACAATTTGTTGAAGCCACGTTCACCACCATAATTTTTTGCATAAAATATTATAATATTATATGAGCAGCCGGAATATGTATATCGAAAAGATATTTTGAATAGTATCAAATATCTTGCAAAGTGTCACATGAGATCTAATAAATATCTTGAGAAGTACGAGTAGGTAGGTATGTCATCTGATAACATTTGAGGCACCAGTGCTATCACGTTTCAACATGGTTATTACTCTACGTAGCCTCTTAGCAGTGCCGACTTGTGCAATATTATTTAAATAAATGGCATCTCCAGAGACTTGGCCCCTGACGTATCTTACCAGCATCATATTATCTTCACCTATTCAACATTTCTATATTCACTCAATTTTGCAATGATTCCACCAAGTAAAGAACTCTTTTTAAATATAGTTGAAGAACAATTGCCATTATAGAGATACTTACTTATTGCTATTAATATTCTGCGGGGATCCCAGACTAACGCTACAGGGAGCTTGCTGCAATTTGTCTGGCTCAGGTTCCGCATAAAAATTATATCCACCCATATTATGAATTACCCCTATTACCTTTCTTGATTACAGACCGTCTAGTTTGTGCCTTTTTACTATAAGCCTGCAATATGATATTCAAATACCTAACTACTTACCTTGTATCGTATAATTTATTGAAACTATTAATAAAACTGTATTATGTCAAACATTTATTTTGTTCTTACTATTTTATTTTATGCCCGCATTCCATATTATATCAGTACCGAAGCTACTAACTTATCTATGAACTATAAATAATTATTTTGCTACTCTGTAAAGACTGAATAAAAGACTAGATTTTGGGTTAGTATTTTATATTATTAAAAATGAATTAGTATTTCTAATTTTCGGTAGACAGGTGAAGAACAATACGAAAAGACGATTTAAGGAATATTTGCAAATACAAAGTATCTTTTGTTTTCAAATCAAAACCACTCTGTTTAATAAATAATGTGGTTTTACTATTGTCCAGATTTAATCGTAATATTAAGAAAGGCATGACTGATTCTTTTTATACTTTATAAATTTTTTCATTGAAATAAATTCTTGAGACGGATTCATGCCCAGCTGGTGAAAGGTAATAAAATAAAGGAAATGGTTTATAATTATTGTTAATTTCTCATAAATTTTTTTACATATTATATTGAAACTTGAAACACTTTTTTATGTTTTGCATAATGCTGTCGGCATTAAAGAGTAAACCCATAACCCTTAAATGCGTCGTTATGGAAATTTCCATCATACTGAATATTTTGGTATAATTCTTTATTATAAATGGCAATAGTATATTTTTTTTTATTTCGTACTTATTTGAAGAGTTAATATATGGATTCAAGTAAAAATAAAAACTATATCAACCTTTTTGTCTATGATTTGTGTCAGTAGAAATTGTCATAGCGCAGATTTTACGTGATTGGTATTAAGTTTTACTAATGAATTTTTCTGTCATCTCTCATCTTTTAAGGAGAAAAATCAAAAATTTATAATCGTCTTTGTGATTTCATACACATACAATTCCATCTTACTTCGTAAAAAAAAATTCTAGCTGACAGACCATATATACCTAAAATTTTCTTGTCAAAAATGTACTTTTGTGTCATTGATTTTTTTAATTATTTTTACCTAAAACTACGCCTCAAAATATTGTATGATAAAACATTTTTTAAGTGCAATACAAAAAATCATGCATGTAAGGGCTAAGGTCGCTAATATAAAACATCATAAAACTGTGCTTTCAGAAAAATGGCGTTCTTTAAACAATATCAGTTCGTTATAAATATCCTGATTAAAGGTCAAACTTACTTTACTAATAACCTCATAAAACTAAGCTCAAGCTTCCCACTCTATTGCTCAAGTTTTCAAGCATCCTGTTGAAAGCATGTACTTGAGTAACATTACAAATATAATAAGTATATAGTTTCCACCAGCGATAAGCCATGCTACCAATTATGGATTTGTATTGGTACAAAGAGAACAACCTGTATATTTGTTACATATGTATGTACATTTTGGGAGATGACATATTTTTTTTTCTAAATCAACATTTAAAAAAGATATAAGATCTGGGTTTTGTTATAAACCCAAATACAACCTTGTACACCTTTCACAGTCAGCTAAAAAATTGTGTTGTGAAAGGGGAGTTTGCCGGCACCCGTGATTGTTTCTATATTTTCAATTTAATATCTTTCATAGTACGAGCAACATCCCAGTTCTGTACACATAATAAATAAACCCTATTTATTCGTTTCTGGTTTACCTGCAGGTAGGTAAGATTGTTGTTTCACTTAGAAACTGAGATGAAAACAATTTCTTCATAAAGTGCTTATACTTTATGTTTCCCTAGAGAATGCTTACAAAGGTTACTCAATATTGCCGAGTGAGCTATTGACGCACAAAATTCGCCCCAATAAGAAAACGCTGCCGGGTATGCCCAAACCAATGTGATATAGGTTTTGTGTTGATTTAATTTGAAAAGGTAGGTAGGTAACCTAAAACAAATTTGATATTCTGGCTGCGAATCGAGAAATTGTATCAAGCTTTTGTGCAAACCTTTATAGCAGTTACCTTAAGTGTGTTTGAAGCATATAGTCAACTTATCTGCCTACAACCGTTTGAAGTACAAAACATCTGCTTACGTGGTCAAAACAATGAACCTTGTATAATACAAACATTATATGTATTGTAAATATTACAAACGATATTCCAAAAACAAAATCAGCAGGTAGTGATATGGGCTAATAACCAAAGGATTAATAATACCGTTGAATCCAGAGTTATTTTATTATTCTCATACCGGAAAATAAAGCATATAATTGTACACTCTCTTTTGTGAACAATACAGAAAATAAGCATCATGAAAATAATATGTATCCATGTGAAATTACTTTCTTTATTACATGCAAACCTTGTATTTATCAAAATAGTTTCAATGTACAAATTATTATTATTATGACAAAACATTTCATGGTATATTGAAGCTACTCTAAGCTTACATATTTTATGCACATTTAATACGTTAGATTATAAAGCAATAATTATTGAATAACCTTTATTAAAGTGACCAGTAAATGTATCAGCTACGAGTATATGGGATGGATTATTCATGGTATAAACTTCATGTCAACCTCACTCTATCATTTCCTACACAAACTCAATCTGCTGAATTAATTCACTATCTTAATTGATTTCAATTCTAAACGATTAATTCAGTTTTAGTGATTTCCTCGAACCTTTTGTGGGATCGGATACTTTATCCATGATGAATTGAACATAATAAAACTCTGTCACAATTACCAACTGTAGTACTAACCCTTTGTAAAAATATTTTATCTCCCATCATCTCAAAACTATATTGAAGCCTTTCCTCGACAATCAAAAATAAAATAAAAACATAAAAATGTTGGCTAGTCTCTTACAACGTTGAATAAACAAAGTAAATGGCTATTTTTACTGCATTATAAATCTTATTGAAATTACTTTGATCGATTTAAACAGATTATTGTATTTATGTCTTTCAAAAACATTTTTGTGATGAAATTTTGAAAGTCTTTCAAATTTCATTATTAATTCGGTACCACGGTTTTAATTGATCTATTATCAGTAGCTAAAACTTTGAGTGATCTAAATTGGCAGCTTTCAAGCATTAAAACTTTTGAGTATTATCAATTTATAATTAATCAATGAGAAAGTTTCATAGCTCGCTTAGAAAATATATGTTTAATTATAACTTGGATGAAAAAGGGAACCCTTGGTTTTTCTTTCATTTAAATCACAAAAGAAAAGTTTCGCCAACAACAACTTTGAGGTACCTACTTAAATTTAAAAAAATCTTTCGTACGTGTTCAAAAGCAAACTGTATAAAACTAAATACAAGATTTAAACTTATGATTTATTATCAAGAACTTAAATGAAAAGAAAATCATAAAATAACATAAAAACACTAAAATAAGTTCAACAGAACACAAAAATACAAAATCATTAATTTACAGCTGAGATATGTCGCACAAATACGTGGTAATGAAAATAGTTTCATACTATCAATGGATTATTAATTTAGTTTTTGTGATTAGCTTCCTTTTCATGAATTTATACACGAAAAAAAAATCATCCGATATCCCAATTTCGTAACATAAAAATAATAAAACATAAAAGTAGTAAATAGGCATAACAGTGACATCTTTAGAGGAAACCCTAACAAACACATATCCGCTTTACCTCGCCGGGATATCTATTATGAGTCATTTTTCATGGGAAAGGTTAGACTGACATAGATTTTATATGTAAGTATATACTGTATCCAATATACCTATACTTTTTTCTTTATGTTCATGCTTACACGTATGTCTTCGTTCAAGTGAAATATTTTCACTCACACAGTCCAGCCTCTATTTCTCGTTTGAATACTAGTTAGGTACTTACTGCTTCAACTGAATCTACCAACAGCGTTAAGATCCGTTATCTTGGATATTTTTAACATACTTTCCTTTGGTATCAAGAAAACTCTTTTTAGTACCTACCTTCTCTTATTTTCCTCTGATTTATATTTTGTGAGCAAAATACAAAACCTTTTGCTGAGTTTATTTTTCTATGTAACTCTTTTTCTTATATAATATTATATACTTAATAGATTTTATGGTTGCAATTCCATGTTTTCTATCTTCTTTTGCTTCTTAACGTTTAAAAAAACTCCCCCATTCAGAGAAATACTGTGCCAATCAAGTTGAATATTTTCACGCCGTTGATTTTGTAAAATATTCTAAAAAGATGACATATAATCATTTTTATAACGCGGCGGCAGAATTGCCATCCACACTTCTCAGCATTGTACAACCAGATAAGTCTCCATATGATCAGTCATGATCACACAAAAACTTAACAGTCTAATGCCGGGAAAAATTCACCTATCCAGATATACAGGATATCAAAGGATTAGGCTCAAAACGCGGGATCAAAATACCAGCATTGTGCCTGAAATATCTGTGTTCAGAAACTTTTTTACAATATTACAAGTGTTTATTATAATAGATTTTTGAATTTTAATGTACAAATTAACCGGTAAATCTTATTTTTGTAAATTATTTATTAAAGATTTCGGAGTTACCCCTGTAGCTGACATGACTAAAGGTATTATATAAACGGACCTAGAATGCCAAATATTTTTTATTTCTCCTGCTAGTTCTGTATATTTACGTATTTTTTTTATTTTTTTTTAAAAATTTAATTTTTTAAAATTAAAAGTAATGCTTTTTTTATTTGTGAAACAGCGAGAAATATTGCAATCACAAATACTGTGACACCAATATCGTCAACTTAAGCCTCCTACGATACACTTCATAATTTGTGGTTCAAAATTTGCCACATAATTTATATATCATATCTGCTAAATATTCTTTTATACGGCATCAGTTTAAAGATTTGTTATACTATTCACATATTATGTTTAATTTATTTCATTCCGTATTTAATTCTTCCTGAAATCCTTAGTAATTTGGATGCAGCATATATTAAAGTTGAGCACCAAAAATATAATAAATACTAAAACGCTATACTTAATACACATATTATGTTTGAATTTTGTAGAAACTACTAGTACTGATAAGGAATCAGAGGCGGATGACGAATAAAAGAAGTGGGGATATAGGGTAATTATACAAAAAAAAAACCTTCTCTGAGAAAACATCGATTTCTATACTTGATTTTCAACCATGATAACGAAGATATGTGAAACTGAAGATATCATTTGCTGGAGCAAAAAAAAAAGACGGTTGAGGACCGTATAAGGAGTAACAGATCAGCCCACATCACTGCAAACGAGACTCCGCTAGTATGTACAAATATAACCTAGAAGGGCACCTAAAAGATGAAAGGGTAGTTGGTCTTCAGCGTCGCAAGAGTAAACAAATTCATGACAAACAGATCAATAATCTACTACAAGCAGAAGAAGAAGATAACGAAGACTAATCTCTTTTATTATTTGAAGATTTTTTTATTTATTTATAATAAATATTAAATATAAAAAAAAACGTTTTGAATTCATAAAAGAGTGCATCACATCACACTCAAAGATAGACCGCCGCTGGAGTAAAGTAGTAGTACTTGCACGCGTGTATGAACGGATATAAATTATTCGTTATGGTTTTGCATTGCAACATAATATATTATTTGTGTCAGTAATGTCTTGTGCACCTAGTCACGAATGCATTTCAATACTCTATGCTTGCCTCGCTAGTATATAGCTAGATAATAACAACATACCTAGTCAATTTGAATATTTTTTTATTTTTTTTAAAAAGATATATCTGGGTTTTGTTATAAACCCAAATACAACCTTATACACTTTTCACAGTAAGCTAAAAGCTTGTGTCGTGAAAGGGGAGTTTGCCGGCACCTGGGATCGAACCCCGGACCTCATTTTCATAAGGCCGAGACTCTACCTCCAGGCTACCGACGAACTCATTGTTATAACATTATCCATAGCCCTTTATTCACTGTGTCGGTGTTTAGGTAGTAGAATTCCATATCGAAATAAATAAACAAGCGTTTTATTCAATCTAAGATTGACAATGTCCTCATAAGACGAAAGACGTCTCTCTCATAAATTAGATCAATAGTAGAATAAAACGCTTGTTTATTTATTTCGATTATCCATAGCACTTAGATCATTGCATTTGATTGCTAACGTTGTCGTAATAATAAAATAATATCAAAGATACAATATACATCGATATGTGGATGATGATTTGACCATAATCAGTACTTACACAATATTCAAATGCCATCCCCAATGTTGGTTTATTACAGATAAGTTCATCTTAACCCCGGCTTATCTCGATGAGCCTGATAGTTGATTTTATCTTGTGTGATTGTGGTGGGCGAACTCGTTTCTACAAAAACCTATATTAAAGTTTATAAACACATCTACTACCTTATAAGAGACAATGTTTTTATTTTGTTATGTAATGCTAAGTTACACAATGTTCGTTAAGCGGAAGTAGTGTAATCAAAAGATTCCACACACGCAGGTTTCTTTGATCATATAGTCCTTCAGATTTTTCGTTTTGATACCTCAAATAAATGGAAATCTCAATATTTCTGCGCTTTCCAGGTGGTTGATGGTTGTCCTTTAATGTTTGTTTATGGAAGCTATTAGATTAGACCGATCCAATCAAACAATCTGTAAATCCATCAATTTGCGATGCGGTATACTTGATTGAGAGCAGAAGAGAATTATGAAGAGCTGTCCATGAAAAACAAATTTAAGATCACGAACCACCAATCCTAGAATCGGTGTAGCGACTGTAGAGAGTTTACGCATTTCAAAATGTCGTACTAAGCATGTATCGTTACTGCTTGATAAATTGACTAACAAAAATGCGAAATAATTAATATATTGAACTTTTGAAGGAAAAAAACTGGAAGCAATTCAAATATTTTACATCAGGAATTGATTAAGAAAAGATTTTGAAGTCTATTATCAGATAATATTCCCAAAAACTTTGTAGACACCTAATTATTTTTATTATAAACAGTGTAGGTGATTTTTTTTTAATTGGATGTACATTAATCTTTCAAATATTCCGTGTTAAGACCTGGCAGTATAAATTATTGCTGATGAAGAACTAGTCCAATGCGATAATATTCAGTGTGAAAATTATTATAATTGTAAATTAATTCCAAATACTTGGAAATGAATTAGAAATCCACGCATTCACAAATGTTTCAGTCTGTTCATATTTATAAAAAAAAAATACATACAAGACATTAATATCTGTTACCAACGATGAATGATTTCCAATCACAGTGACTTACTGGATTCATATAGGTAGCTATTACATCTCAAGAAAATAGTGACTAAGTAGGAAAACGTGACATGTCATCTCCCCAAAATTATCCAAACCAGCAATTCAGTATCGGACACGCAAACCGAGACTACAACATAGCAGAAGCTACCGAAAGAGAATATGTTTAGATAAAATCACATATGAATAGTTGTCAAAAGAAGATGTGATTTTTTCTATACCTAAATTCTTTGAAAGCTTTAACTATAGGGGATGGAGTTTGTGAGTGTAGCTGAAATTAATATTAATACATACTATAATATTATATAAATAAATAGAGATTCTTCATTAGCTCTCTGAACCAAAAGTTGATTGTTTATTAGTGGTACATACTACTAATACTGCGTTAGTGAGTACCTACATTTATATGATGGTGGTTATATAAATTACGTATCGCAAGTTGATTACGGGAAACTCATTTATCTTTGCCATTGACAGAAAAGTGTAATTTATCATAGTAGCAAAAATAGAAACACACAGACCCACACGGCGGGACTGGCAGTACACGGTAGTCAGAACTTACCTCTTAATGTTAAATGTTTTTATTTGTTCCTATTGTAAATTACCATTCTTTTGTTAGGGGGGTTCGTGATAACGGAATTTTAAACTTTACACAACCTTTTCTATTCTTAGTAAGTATGTATTTGTGGAATAAAATGAAAATATTAATTTATATTACATTTATAATGCCACAAATAATGTTTCAGTAATGGTAATAGTTATAAACATCATCTATGAATTGTGAAGTGAAGATAGACTATGACAAGGTAATTATTTTCAACACAGCGTAACACGCATGGACGGGAAATGCCTGGAAATATTATTTTTTTTGTAGAAATTTAACTCTAAATCGAATATATTTTAACCAATACCCACGGTTTGTTTCCATTTGCGTAAATATATAATAGTATATCTCTTAAAAAGATATATAGTATATATCTTTTTAATTAATCTAATTTCAAGCATTGTTTAGAAATTGTGTAATGTAACTAAGAACATGACATGTTTAAAATGTACATTGTACATTTTAAACTACGTAGGTACTGGCGTATTTATTACGAAGCTTTGGAGTCAAAAAAACTTTACTAACACTATTGATATCTATTTATTATTATTTTGTTATGCTTTTTTGTTTTTGGTGCTTATGCCTTCTTTGGTTGTATGTACCTATATATATTTTACTTGTTTTTTATTACGTCTTTTTTTTTTCTTTTGTGTACTTGGATGTGTACATCAATTTTAATTATGTCTTGTATCTCTCTCACTTTTGGTTGGTTGGTAGAAATTGCCTAAAGGCAATAAACCCGCCATTTGTGTTATATTGTTTATTTCACAATAAAGATTATTTTATTTTATTTATTTATTTATTAAAAAATACTTTACGCACGACCAAGGTTTCAAACAGAAATCGTGTCATTCTCGAGCGCAATATTTGCCTATGACAGGATACCTGTTGAAACCTTGGTAGAATATATTTTTAGTAGTATTAGTAAAGTTTTTACTCAAAGCATTCGTAATAAAGTTTAGAAACTACCACAATGTTACCGCCAAATCAATAAACAATATTGGTGTATTTTGCAGATCACAAGTGTAATAAAAGTTCAAAGTACTCGAATATGTGTCGTTAGGATAAATCTGAAATACGTACCACTTTAATTCAAAATATACGCATATCGTGGAGTGTTATGTTTGTACCACTTTATTTTATGGTTAGATACGAAATTCCCTCGTAAGGGATTTACTTGCAGCTAAATTATTTCCATTACTTTGTTGCAGGTGTTTGCATGCAACTGTCCCGTAGGAGTTTTTATACAAGGTTAGGTTTCATCACCTAGGATTATAAATAAACCATAACATTGAAAATTCTAACGGAAAATTCTCGTTTTATGATACATTGAAAGAAAAGCTCAATATTAATTATGTTTTATGTAAAGATGTAACTTAAAATAAAATGTTCAATAAAAAATTGACAAAAATAGAACCGTATTTTTATCCACAAGGTCTCCAAATGCCTAGAATAACTTTTTTCACAATATGTAGTCTGGATGTCTAGTTTCTATAAGTTTTTTTTTGTAACATTTATGAATTCAAATGTATGATCAGTTTAAAATATGCCCAAAAGTACTACCAATACATCATTGTTAATTTTCCAACCTATTTTTTCTAATAACGGACACAACATTGAATTAAGTTAAAAATTACGTAAATATTGTTCTAGCGTTTTCCTTTTAATTTTCGTATGCACACCGTGATTCAAAACTAGTAAAAGCGAAATGTGCCTTAGTTACGAAACGAAACCTCATAATTTAAATTTGTTTTTACTTTATTCATTTTAATTTACACGGGTGTTAATATTTTAAAGGTATTTTGTTGCAACGAACATCGAAAATTCGACGAACCGAAAATCTAAAGCGGCGGCGAAGGGCACAAAGAGGCAGGAAAATAGCAAGCGTGTAATTGTGTGCCTTGGTACATACATAGTGCGGCGTGTTCATTACTACCAAAGGGTCACAAAAATCTCAGTAAACTAGAAATAGATTGATGGTGGAAAATTATTTAACAAGGATTTTTTGCACGTGCATGAGTTTGCGGTTACGGTTTTATTTGGAGTTTTCATTGTATCGAGTATTTTTTATATAAATTGACCAAACAATCATTTTTTTATTTCGCCCTTCATATTTTTTATGGGAACACTGGAAGGAATAAATTTGTGAGAAGAATAGTCCTTTTCCATAATATTTCAAAGTGCTGTTATGACCGAAATATGTCCGCGAAAGGAAAAGTAAAACAAGGAGTGGAGTACAAGATATTATGTGGTGGTGTTTTCAGCTTTGAAGGTTGTATAACCATATTATTCACTTTGTCGGTGTTTCAGTAGTAGAATTCCATAGCCAAATAAATAAAACAAGTGTTTTTTTCTACTATAGTAGAACAAAGTATTTGTTTTATTTATTTTGTATTACCATCTTATTTGTCAGAGATGTGCGATATCGACACCATCAATGAAAAACGGCTCATGCTCCTCTCAGCGCAGGGTGAGGAAAAATGCAGACTAATTGAGCCATCTCGATCTCGCAGAACAGGTTTTGGAGATAGAACGATAGAACATTCAGTGTTGCGGGACCCAGATGCTGTAACAAACCGCCTCTGGCTCTGCAAGAGAAGGCTTATGGAGAGAACTTTAGAAAAAGGCTAAAGGCGCACCTTTTACTGAGAGTTTTGGGCAATGGACGCGGTAAACGACGCTTGACAAGTTGTCCATATAAATATTTCTTTATTAATTGTATACGGCTTACATTTACAAGATATTTATTTATTTATTTAAGCCTTTATTCCAGACTTGGAGGTGGGATGTGCAGACCTCTCAAGTCCATATCAAATACATATGTTATATTATAATATATATATAAAAATACAGATTATTAGAAGAGGGAAAAAAAAAAAAAAAAAAAAAAAAAAAAAAAAAAACATAATGTAAAATATATAGAAACAAAAGAGAAGAATGTACATAACAAGAATGATAATCCAGAGTACCTATGTTAGATTTTTAATTAATAAAGTAGGTAATCCATCTTTGCGTCAGTTGTTGTATTTGTCTTTCGGAAGCAGCTTGTACATAAAAGTGTGTTATTTATAATCGTCAGTCGGGTTCTAAAACCGTAGATTTTCAGTCTCATAGTCGTCTTAAAGTCGTTTGTCTTACCATCTGTAAACATTTGGGATGCACTGGTGTATCTCGGATGTCCAAACAGTATCCGATATGCATCATTATACTGTATTCTAAGTTTGTTGACAGTGGTCAGTTTGTAGTTCGTCCATAGTTGACATGTGTAAAGGTTTGTACAATAGGCATTAAATATAATTTTCTTCACATTATCACTACATTTATAAAAAGTCCTCGCGAGCATATTTGAAATTATACTAAGGTTGCGTCTTTGTCTATCGATATCGTCGTCGTCAGTTAGATCACTTTTAATAATGTGTCCTAAGTACTTAACTGTATTTGTCTGTGTAAGTTCCGTATTGTTAATGTTTACTGGCAGCACTTTTTCGTCTTCTTTGCTCCATTTGAATATCATCAGTTCTGTTTTCTTTGCATTGTAATTCATGTTGTGCGTAGTAGCATAGTCCTCACAAATTTGTAGTAATCTTCTTAAGCCTTTTATTGATGGAGCTAAGAGTACCATGTCGTCAGCGTATAAACGTAAATAATAACTTTTGACGTTTTACATGAAATTGATAATAAATTTCATTACAATTGTTGATCTGTGGACTTTAAAACAGTTTTTTTGCGTCCCCTGTAAAATTTGGTTTGGAACACATAAGAGGAGGAAAATCTCTACAGGCGGACTTAAATAATCTATAATTATTGCACTAAAAACCAACTGTTCCTCAATGTTTCTATATGTAATGCCATATCCTTTACAAGACGTAAGGAACCTCTTCACTACGATTACAAGATGAATGAAACGTCTTTAAAGAGATGTCAGAATGTTAGGGATCTTGGTGTATTACTGGATAGCAAAATGACATTTAGAGCACATATTGATATGATTATAGATAAGGCTTTTAAACAATTTGGATTTATAATGAGGGTCTCCAAGCCATTCAAGTCAATAGATACTCTGAAATTGCTTTACTACACGTATGTACGTAGTTGCCTCGAGTTTGCGTCTGTGGTTTGGAGTCCCCAATATATAACTTATATCGACAGGTTGGAAAAGATACAAAATAAATTTTTAAAACATTTGGACTTTAGATGCTTTTTGTCTTTTGAAAACTCGCGCCTGTCTGCACGTCATCATCGAATGATTAGTTTGGAGAATAGACTACCTTAAGCGATATGACTTTTTTATACAAAATACTTCACAACGTTGTTGATAATAATTATTTACTAAGTAAAATTTTTATCAATTGCCCAACTAGATTTACCAGGACTACGCTTACTTTCAAACAGCCTAGGTGCAGCACTAATTATCTTCAAAGTTCATTCGTTCACCGGTCATGTGACAATTACAATGCTTTTTTTGTAGACATGGATATTTTTCATGAGTCCATTTCTAGTTTTAAAAGGATGATTGCTAGATCTTTGACAGATTCTGGGTCTCGGCGGGCATAGGCAGGGGTCCTCCGCTCTATTGATGTCTTCCTTTCTCCTAACCGTTTCTGTCCCTAATCCTTCCCATACTGTAAGTTTTCTTTATAATGTATGCGCATGATTGGCTGTTTTCGGACTCGGCAGTGATTCTTTAAAATTATCATGTTCTTTTATCTTTCATTGTAGTATATTTGGTAAGATTTATTTTGTAATGTGTTAGCAAACTTTGCTGGTTTATGTGCCGATTTTTTTTATCTATTTGTATTACCTATGTATTGTAATAACTGTATGTTTGCGTAAACTATAAAATAAAATAAAATAAAAAAATAAAAGAGGTTTCATAGAACCGACGACGATATATTACATCATTTTTCAATGTATTCCTTTAGGGAATAAATAAAAGGAAATAAGGTTTTGACTTGATAGATCCAATGCATCATCAAGATCCTCCTTGTTTCCTTTATTCTTTCATAATTCATTCGCTATGCATATCCAAGCAATCTCAAATTTAATAATAAATAATATACGTAAGAGTACATACACCTACATACAATGACGGCATTGCTCACGAGTAGAAAGCCAGTAGACTACTGCATGCCATTAAAATGCTAGACAAAAAAAAGGGGAGCTGACATGGCACAGACAGAAGAAGAAGAATGACAAAAATAATATTTTTGTTATTCATCACTGCTGGAACTGGTGGGCCCTTCGATCTCATCAATGAACTGAAGATGTAAAATGTCTTAACATGATATTTTGCGAATACCTGCCTATCACACTCGAAAACTTTCTATTTGCCGAGAGCTCCACTAAAAATCTGAAATAATATGTTGCACATTAATATTAATAATTATAATTAAAAATCTTAAATGCCCACTATTGTATCGCATCACCGTAAGCCATATTAGTGTTGTTTTATACTTGACACAATTCATTAGAAAAAAACTTTGTACTCACATTCTTATCTTCATACATTGAGTTGAATTCACTGAATATATACTATTTCTCATACATCTGCAGGTATTAAAGGAGTAGATAAATATCACCTACATGACAGAGTTGTTACCATTTTTCACCCAGGTCTTCCGAAGTCGTTTACAATAAGTACACCTAACACCATAAGCATTTATCAACTGTATTATCTGATATTCGATTTGCAGTGTGTGATGCTCACGTGTATAGGTAACTGAATTTCATTCATGTGCTGAAAAGTGGATGCCAAATATAATATTATTATTATTCTTTTCACAATTTCTTTATTCAACTCTCGTTTCCCATTTCGTATCAATCTCCCATTATTACCACTCACCTCCATACACAGTCATGTATGAGGCGGTATCACTCTAATGCCCTCCGTACAGTGCTAAGTATTATTCGAAAGAACATTTTTCGAACCGCAATAGTCAATTTTAGATTTTAATTTATCTTTATATTTTGAAACGTCTCCATCTCCGATCAAGAATTGGTCTCACACTTTTATTACTAACTATTCAAATGTATTTTAAAAGGCAAGTATTCGTAAATGCAGCGATGAGGTTTGCCACCCATACCGAAAGTTTTATATTTTATTGACATGGAGTGGACAACTTGTGTGCTTATTACAATTGATTAGTCTTCTAGTTATATCTAATTTCTTTTTTTCTTGTGGGAGAGGCCATAATGGTAAGAATTGTATAAATAAATGAATATACATTGTTTGTCTCACTATTGTATTAATTTTCCAAAGAAGAACATATTATGTTGTATCTTTCGTTTATTTAATCTTTCGTTTATTTAATTTGAATTTCAAAATTTGCTGTATAAAATAGTTACCTACAATTAAATGGGTTGAAATAATTGCTTCATTCACATAAATGAGAAAAATCTTGAAAGGTATTGCTAATCTAATGAAATATATAAATGAGTATTACAATGATTTTAGTAGAGCTGTGTTTATTTCCTTCACCACCTACAATGAGGGATAATTTTTCAAGCGGTACACATTCCTTCATTTCCTTTACATTGCTTCCTTTCCTATACTTAAATCCTATCTCGGAAAGCCTGCCGTTAGTAGAAACTGAGAAATTATCCCATCTCATTGAACACGCAATGGACTCTACACGGGCAGTGTGTTCATTATTTAAACAGCTTTTAATTTATTTATGTATCTTATCTATTTCGTATATATTAGCCCTTACCCTCAAAAAGCTTTTCATTTGAAATCCTACTGCTGTAACGTAACACTTATACCTTCATATATCTATATAAAAAATCAATTTACGCTCACAAAAAAACAATGGTAGAAATTAAGTTGATTTTTGTACATTTATTCCCAATTTTTAAATCGTTTTATTTTTCTGATTTATATTTTCTTGAATTTTATTTTGGGGAATAATTTTATTTTTTTGTATTGTCATAGTATAAACATTTAGCAAAACTTGCATTGCTTCACTTAAAAAAATTAATGAAAATAAAATAAATATTTTTTTATCACTCCATGACTTCAGATACTAAACAAAGAATGTGGTGAAAATCTCAGCGACTAGAAAGGCAATAACGTTTTGTATTGTATATGTACCTATAGAGTACGTATGTATTGTAAAAATGCTGAACATCGTTTCATTTAGTTTTTAGCTGTATAATGTTCATATTTATAATGATTTATTTTAAGTCTCGCAAAACTTACAAAACTTTCTCAACAGATAGCAGATGAGCATTGAAACGTTATAAGAATAATGTTTCAGGTAGGTACTTTTCGTTTAATAATTATTATATTATTAAATTTCTTAGTAAAATACATAAACTTTCTTATATTTATAAGAAATCTTGAATGATACCTACATATATTATTGTATCATTTTTGAATAAACAGGCATTCATTCATAAAGCGACGTACAATTTGTATCAAATTGAAAACGAAATTATATATAACAAGCGTATGTAACCCGGCATCGCTCGGGTTTAATTAAATAGAAAACCTTGCAAATACATGGGTTATATATATATAATGAGTTACAATCCATTGGATTGGTCTGCAACGAGTTTGGTTTTTCTTCTCCATTCGTCCCTATTCTCCGCCAGTCTTTTCAGCTCTACGTATGAGCCACAGTTCATATCACTCTTCAGTTGGTCCATATATACGTCTCTTGGTCGGCCTCTGCCATTTGTCCCCTCGGTCTTACCCTCCGCGATGGCTATGAGTAGTCCTGGGTGCCTGATGTTGTGGCCAATCCAGTTAGCTCGTTGTTGGCTGATTCTCTTAAGGAGTTGCCTTTTTTCGCCTACCCTGGTTAATACTTCTTCGTTTTCGACGTGTTCCGACCAATGGATCTTAAGCATGCGTCTGTAGCACCACATTTCAAAGGCCGCCAACCGTCCGCTTTCACTCTTGCTGATGGTCCACGTCTCACAACCATAAAGCAGAATGCTCCATACAAAGGCTTTAGTAAGGTTCTTCCTTACGCTTAAGTCAATATTTGGGGATTCCAATATCTTCGACTTTTTGTTAAAGGCAATCCTTGCCTGGTTTATTCTGCTTACAATTTCCGATTTGGAGCGTCCATCCTGGTTTATTCTGCTGCCCAGGTACACGAATTCACTTACTTGTTTGATGCTCACTCCATTTATGGCAATGTTCGCAGTCGCTTCCTCTCTTCCAACGACCATACATTTTGTTTTTTCTTTATTTATTTTCATGTTGTACTTTGACAACAGTATACTTTCCATTTTTCCTAAGGCTTCGTTCAGCTCCATCTCGGAGTCTGCAAGCAGTGCTATGTCGTCAGCATATCTTATCATGTCGACCTTTTTCCCATTTATTTTTACTCCTGTCCAGTTCTTCATTTCTTCTCTCAGTTCATCAATGGCTCGCTGTATATAGCAGTTAAAGAGAGCTGGCGACATTGAGCATCCTTGTCTTACGCCTTGTTCGACCCTTGCTTCTGCACAGCTCTCTCCGCTTTTAATCACAGCCATTTCGTTCTTGTATAAGCTCCAGATTGCTCTTCTGTCTTTATAACTCATTCCTATCTGGTTGAGGGTGTTAAAAAGTTGTTCCCATTCTACTTTATCGAATGCTTTTTCAAGGTCGATGAATGCTATGTATGTGTTTTTATTAATTGCTATTCTCTTTTCTAGAGTAAGTCTGAGACTCAGGATTGCATCTCTTGTACCTGTCTCTTTGCGGAATCCAAATTGATCTTCTGTAAGTGTTTCGTTTATTTTCTTTTCCGCCCTTTTCATTATAATGTTGGTGAGTATCTTAGAAGCGTGTGATATCATGCTTAAGGTTCTGTGTTGTTCGCACTTTGTAGTGCCTGCTTTCTTAGGAAGCGCTCGTATCAGACATTTGGCAAAGTCCTCAGGTATCTCTCCTGTGTCATATATTTTGCAGACAAGCTTATACAATGTATCGAGCATGCCTTTTCCCGCGCATTTAAGCAGCTCTGATGGAATCAGGTCAATACCTGGTGCTTTGCCGTCTTTCAACTTTGCTAAGGCAATATCAAATTCACTTCTTAAGATGTCATCTCCATTATTTTCTACGTCATATTCTGCTTCTAGTGCTTTGCTTTCTTGGACTATGTTCTTTCCTTTGTATAATTGTTCTAGGTATTCTTTCCATCTTTTTACGATCAATTCGTCCTCAAACAGCAGTTTGCCGTTTTTATCTTGTATAGCACATCGTGGCTGTGTTTTGTCATTGAAGAAATTCTTTACTTCAGAGTATGCGGTTTCAAATTTCCTTTGTTTTATATTTCTGTTTATATTTTTGCATTTTTCTTGCAAATAACATTCCTTTCTCAGCTTGGATTCTCTGTTAATTTTATTTCTAAGGGCTTTATATTCCTTTTTCCCTTCTTCTGTTTTGGAGTTCTTTAGCTTCCTTCTTTCTTCGATCATTTCTAAAATGTCGTCCGTAATCCATTCTTTCCTAGCTTGCGGCTTTTTTTTCTCTAAGACTTCATCTGCCGCTGCGGTTATTTTCTCTTTAATTTTGCCCCATACTTTATCTATATTTTCATTACTCTCAAAATCGCATATGTTAGTTTTTTCGTCGTATTTCTCTTTAACTTCTTTTATTTTTAGCTGTTTTAGGTCCCATCTTTTTGTGGTTCTCTTCTCGAGCCTTTTGAATTTCAGTATGGTTTCCGCCACAACCATATTATGATCGCTGTCAATGTCCGGACCTGCAAAGCTCCTGCAGTCTTTAATTTGATTCCTGTATCGTTGACGCGTAAGAATGTAATCAATCTGTGATCGAAATCTGTCTCCGGGAGATTTCCATGTATAGCGATGTCTATAGTGGTGTTGAAACCACGTGTTGGCTACAAACATTTTATTTTTGGCGCAAAATTCAATGAGACGGTTACCTCTATCATTTCTAGTGCCCAACCCATATGCTCCTACGACTGATCCCTCCCTTTCTTCCCCTACTACTGCGTTCCAGTCTCCCATTACAATAACATTTTCCTCAGCTTTTGTGTCATCTAGCAATTTTTGGATGTTTTCGTATAAAATCTCAATTTCTTGGTCGCTATGGCTAGATGTTGGCATGTAGACTTGGATCAAAATTGTGTCTACGGGTTTGGTATCTAACTTGACTAAAATAATCCTGCCTCCATAGTGTACGTATCCCTTTACTCTCCTACCCAAATCTTTACTTAACATTATTCCTACCCCTCCCTGCCCCGGTTTACCCTCTATACTACCGCTATGGATAAGACGAAAATTACCTGTCCACATATCTCCCGGGTTCGGCCATCTCATTTCAGAGATCCCTAGCGCGCTTAGTTTCATTTTCGTCATCTCTACTTTAAGATTGTCTAACTTACCATTTTGCAGCAAAGTTCTGACGTTCCAGGTTGCGTATCTTCCTTGTGTGCTGTTTCGGTTTCTTCTCACCTCCTCTCTCTTGTGTGTATTCTGCTTAATGACAAGATCTCGAGCAGTCCCCACCCGGAGATCCGATTGGGGGACGATTTTGACTCCGGAAAATTTTACTAAAGATCTGGTCATTTTCATACCTCGTTGTTACTTTGGGATGCTACGAGAGCCTTTAATGTGGTAGCTTCCCTTGCATTCCACATCCTCATGCCGTTGACCTCGAAGGTTCATCCGCCTTTGAGAAGATTTTAGCTTCTCCGGACAAGAGAGTGCCCCTTCCAGCATCTTCAGTTAAGAAGAGTTGGTTGTTAGCTTATACCGGCTGACAGTCGGTCCCTGTCTACTATGTCATATTCAATGGCATCGACCACCTCCTTTTGTATAGAGGAGTAGAGCAGGAATTTCCTTTCACAGAGTCTGAGACCAGTTGGCATTTCTCAGTACTCTCAAGTACTTCAAGGTCATACTGATTCTGAAATTTGACCCTGCGGGCCGGCTGTAATGTAACTAAAGGACGGGAGAATACTGACTAATTAAACGAGTAAAAACAAAATATTTCAAGTCGACATAACACGACGCCATTACAATATTGTTCTGGTTATAAATGCATGGATAATTAAATTTTTATTTACCTGGCAATAAAGACAAACACGGTCCATGTTTGTACCTATATCTGGAGGGGGACGCGTAGATATGTATGCAAAACAAATGAATTTATGGAAGATAATAATTTCGCCAGTAAAAATACGCCAATTTTTCACTATCTTATTTAAAACGTTACAATTTCTACACTATTATCAATGACACTTCACAACCGGCTGTAATGTAACTAAAGGACGGGAGAATACTGACTAATTAAACGAGTAAAAACAAAATATTTCAAGTCGACATAACACGACGCCATTACAATATTGTTCTGGTTATAAATGCATGGATAATTAAATTTTTATTTACCTGGCAATAAAGACAAACACGGTCCATGTTTGTACCTATATCTGGAGGGGGACGCGTAGATATGTATGCAAAACAAATGAATTTATGGAAGATAATAATTTCGCCAGTAAAAATACGCCAATTTTTCACTATCTTATTTAAAACGTTACAATTTCTACACTATTATCAATGACACTTCACAACCGGCTGTAATGTAACTAAAGGACGGGAGAATACTGACTAATTAAACGAGTAAAAACAAAATATTTCAAGTCGACATAACACGACGCCATTACAATATTGTTCTGGTTATAAATGCATGGATAATTAAATTTTTATTTACCTGGCAATAAAGACAAACACGGTCCATGTTTGTACCTATATCTGGAGGGGGACGCGTAGATATGTATGCAAAACAAATGAATTTATGGAAGATAATAATTTCGCCAGTAAAAATACGCCAATTTTTCACTATCTTATTTAAAACGTTACAATTTCTACACTATTATCAATGACACTTCACAACCGGCTGTAATGTAACTAAAGGACGGGAGAATACTGACTAATTAAACGAGTAAAAACAAAATATTTCAAGTCGACATAACACGACGCCATTACAATATTGTTCTGGTTATAAATGCATGGATAATTAAATTTTTATTTACCTGGCAATAAAGACAAACACGGTCCATGTTTGTACCTATATCTGGAGGGGGACGCGTAGATATGTATGCAAAACAAATGAATTTATGGAAGATAATAATTTCGCCAGTAAAAATACGCCAATTTTTCACTATCTTATTTAAAACGTTACAATTTCTACACTATTATCAATGACACTTCACAACCGGCTGTAATGTAACTAAAGGACGGGAGAATACTGACTAATTAAACGAGTAAAAACAAAATATTTCAAGTCGACATAACACGACGCCATTACAATATTGTTCTGGTTATAAATGCATGGATAATTAAATTTTTATTTACCTGGCAATAAAGACAAACACGGTCCATGTTTGTACCTATATCTGGAGGGGGACGCGTAGATATGTATGCAAAACAAATGAATTTATGGAAGATAATAATTTCGCCAGTAAAAATACGCCAATTTTTCACTATCTTATTTAAAACGTTACAATTTCTACACTATTATCAATGACACTTCACAACCGGCTGTAATGTAACTAAAGGACGGGAGAATACTGACTAATTAAACGAGTAAAAACAAAATATTTCAAGTCGACATAACACGACGCCATTACAATATTGTTCTGGTTATAAATGCATGGATAATTAAATTTTTATTTACCTGGCAATAAAGACAAACACGGTCCATGTTTGTACCTATATCTGGAGGGGGACGCGTAGATATGTATGCAAAACAAATGAATTTATGGAAGATAATAATTTCGCCAGTAAAAATACGCCAATTTTTCACTATCTTATTTAAAACGTTACAATTTCTACACTATTATCAATGACACTTCACAACCGGCTGTAATGTAACTAAAGGACGGGAGAATACTGACTAATTAAACGAGTAAAAACAAAATATTTCAAGTCGACATAACACGACGCCATTACAATATTGTTCTGGTTATAAATGCATGGATAATTAAATTTTTATTTACCTGGCAATAAAGACAAACACGGTCCATGTTTGTACCTATATCTGGAGGGGGACGCGTAGATATGTATGCAAAACAAATGAATTTATGGAAGATAATAATTTCGCCAGTAAAAATACGCCAATTTTTCACTATCTTATTTAAAACGTTACAATTTCTACACTATTATCAATGACACTTCACAACCGGCTGTAATGTAACTAAAGGACGGGAGAATACTGACTAATTAAACGAGTAAAAACAAAATATTTCAAGTCGACATAACACGACGCCATTACAATATTGTTCTGGTTATAAATGCATGGATAATTAAATTTTTATTTACCTGGCAATAAAGACAAACACGGTCCATGTTTGTACCTATATCTGGAGGGGGACGCGTAGATATGTATGCAAAACAAATGAATTTATGGAAGATAATAATTTCGCCAGTAAAAATACGCCAATTTTTCACTATCTTATTTAAAACGTTACAATTTCTACACTATTATCAATGACACTTCACAACCGGCTGTAATGTAACTAAAGGACGGGAGAATACTGACTAATTAAACGAGTAAAAACAAAATATTTCAAGTCGACATAACACGACGCCATTACAATATTGTTCTGGTTATAAATGCATGGATAATTAAATTTTTATTTACCTGGCAATAAAGACAAACACGGTCCATGTTTGTACCTATATCTGGAGGGGGACGCGTAGATATGTATGCAAAACAAATGAATTTATGGAAGATAATAATTTCGCCAGTAAAAATACGCCAATTTTTCACTATCTTATTTAAAACGTTACAATTTCTACACTATTATCAATGACACTTCACAACCGGCTGTAATGTAACTAAAGGACGGGAGAATACTGACTAATTAAACGAGTAAAAACAAAATATTTCAAGTCGACATAACACGACGCCATTACAATATTGTTCTGGTTATAAATGCATGGATAATTAAATTTTTATTTACCTGGCAATAAAGACAAACACGGTCCATGTTTGTACCTATATCTGGAGGGGGACGCGTAGATATGTATGCAAAACAAATGAATTTATGGAAGATAATAATTTCGCCAGTAAAAATACGCCAATTTTTCACTATCTTATTTAAAACGTTACAATTTCTACACTATTATCAATGACACTTCACAACCGGCTGTAATGTAACTAAAGGACGGGAGAATACTGACTAATTAAACGAGTAAAAACAAAATATTTCAAGTCGACATAACACGACGCCATTACAATATTGTTCTGGTTATAAATGCATGGATAATTAAATTTTTATTTACCTGGCAATAAAGACAAACACGGTCCATGTTTGTACCTATATCTGGAGGGGGACGCGTAGATATGTATGCAAAACAAATGAATTTATGGAAGATAATAATTTCGCCAGTAAAAATACGCCAATTTTTCACTATCTTATTTAAAACGTTACAATTTCTACACTATTATCAATGACACTTCACAACCGGCTGTAATGTAACTAAAGGACGGGAGAATACTGACTAATTAAACGAGTAAAAACAAAATATTTCAAGTCGACATAACACGACGCCATTACAATATTGTTCTGGTTATAAATGCATGGATAATTAAATTTTTATTTACCTGGCAATAAAGACAAACACGGTCCATGTTTGTACCTATATCTGGAGGGGGACGCGTAGATATGTATGCAAAACAAATGAATTTATGGAAGATAATAATTTCGCCAGTAAAAATACGCCAATTTTTCACTATCTTATTTAAAACGTTACAATTTCTACACTATTATCAATGACACTTCACAACCGGCTGTAATGTAACTAAAGGACGGGAGAATACTGACTAATTAAACGAGTAAAAACAAAATATTTCAAGTCGACATAACACGACGCCATTACAATATTGTTCTGGTTATAAATGCATGGATAATTAAATTTTTATTTACCTGGCAATAAAGACAAACACGGTCCATGTTTGTACCTATATCTGGAGGGGGACGCGTAGATATGTATGCAAAACAAATGAATTTATGGAAGATAATAATTTCGCCAGTAAAAATACGCCAATTTTTCACTATCTTATTTAAAACGTTACAATTTCTACACTATTATCAATGACACTTCACAACCGGCTGTAATGTAACTAAAGGACGGGAGAATACTGACTAATTAAACGAGTAAAAACAAAATATTTCAAGTCGACATAACACGACGCCATTACAATATTGTTCTGGTTATAAATGCATGGATAATTAAATTTTTATTTACCTGGCAATAAAGACAAACACGGTCCATGTTTGTACCTATATCTGGAGGGGGACGCGTAGATATGTATGCAAAACAAATGAATTTATGGAAGATAATAATTTCGCCAGTAAAAATACGCCAATTTTTCACTATCTTATTTAAAACGTTACAATTTCTACACTATTATCAATGACACTTCACAACCGGCTGTAATGTAACTAAAGGACGGGAGAATACTGACTAATTAAACGAGTAAAAACAAAATATTTCAAGTCGACATAACACGACGCCATTACAATATTGTTCTGGTTATAAATGCATGGATAATTAAATTTTTATTTACCTGGCAATAAAGACAAACACGGTCCATGTTTGTACCTATATCTGGAGGGGGACGCGTAGATATGTATGCAAAACAAATGAATTTATGGAAGATAATAATTTCGCCAGTAAAAATACGCCAATTTTTCACTATCTTATTTAAAACGTTACAATTTCTACACTATTATCAATGACACTTCACAACCGGCTGTAATGTAACTAAAGGACGGGAGAATACTGACTAATTAAACGAGTAAAAACAAAATATTTCAAGTCGACATAACACGACGCCATTACAATATTGTTCTGGTTATAAATGCATGGATAATTAAATTTTTATTTACCTGGCAATAAAGACAAACACGGTCCATGTTTGTACCTATATCTGGAGGGGGACGCGTAGATATGTATGCAAAACAAATGAATTTATGGAAGATAATAATTTCGCCAGTAAAAATACGCCAATTTTTCACTATCTTATTTAAAACGTTACAATTTCTACACTATTATCAATGACACTTCACAACCGGCTGTAATGTAACTAAAGGACGGGAGAATACTGACTAATTAAACGAGTAAAAACAAAATATTTCAAGTCGACATAACACGACGCCATTACAATATTGTTCTGGTTATAAATGCATGGATAATTAAATTTTTATTTACCTGGCAATAAAGACAAACACGGTCCATGTTTGTACCTATATCTGGAGGGGGACGCGTAGATATGTATGCAAAACAAATGAATTTATGGAAGATAATAATTTCGCCAGTAAAAATACGCCAATTTTTCACTATCTTATTTAAAACGTTACAATTTCTACACTATTATCAATGACACTTCACAACCGGCTGTAATGTAACTAAAGGACGGGAGAATACTGACTAATTAAACGAGTAAAAACAAAATATTTCAAGTCGACATAACACGACGCCATTACAATATTGTTCTGGTTATAAATGCATGGATAATTAAATTTTTATTTACCTGGCAATAAAGACAAACACGGTCCATGTTTGTACCTATATCTGGAGGGGGACGCGTAGATATGTATGCAAAACAAATGAATTTATGGAAGATAATAATTTCGCCAGTAAAAATACGCCAATTTTTCACTATCTTATTTAAAACGTTACAATTTCTACACTATTATCAATGACACTTCACAACCGGCTGTAATGTAACTAAAGGACGGGAGAATACTGACTAATTAAACGAGTAAAAACAAAATATTTCAAGTCGACATAACACGACGCCATTACAATATTGTTCTGGTTATAAATGCATGGATAATTAAATTTTTATTTACCTGGCAATAAAGACAAACACGGTCCATGTTTGTACCTATATCTGGAGGGGGACGCGTAGATATGTATGCAAAACAAATGAATTTATGGAAGATAATAATTTCGCCAGTAAAAATACGCCAATTTTTCACTATCTTATTTAAAACGTTACAATTTCTACACTATTATCAATGACACTTCACAACCGGCTGTAATGTAACTAAAGGACGGGAGAATACTGACTAATTAAACGAGTAAAAACAAAATATTTCAAGTCGACATAACACGACGCCATTACAATATTGTTCAACAACAACAAAATCTTATTGAAAAAAAAACGGAGTAAGCACTTACGTGGATAAAAGAAGTAAAAAGCTCTTCCCAATGAGAAAACTTAATTTTTGACTCCCTACATGCCCATAGCTTAGTAACAATAAATAGGTAGGTACCTACATCATAAAAAGCATTGCAAATCTCTAAATGAAAAATCTTGAAGTTTGATACCTCACATGCCCATATTTAGGTAAAAAAAATAGGTAGGTACCTACATTGAAAAAAGTGCTGAAAAACTCTTCCCAATGAAAAATCATGAAGTTTGATACCTCACATGCCCATACTTAGGTAAAAAAAATAGGTAGGTACCTACATCGAAAAAAGTGCTGAAAAACTCTTCCCAATGAAAAATCATGAAGTTTGATACCTCACATGCCCATACTTAGGTAAAAAAAATAGGTAGGTACCTACATCGAAAAAAGTGCTGAAAAACTCTTCCCAATGAAAAATCATGAAGTTTGATACCTCACATGCCCATATTTAGTTAAAAAAAATAGGTAGGTGCCAACATCGAAAAAAGTGCTAAAAACCTCTTCCCATTGAAAAATCTTGAAGTTTGACACCTCAGATGTTCACATTTATGTAAAAAAATAATAAGTAGGCACCTACATGGAAAAAAAAGTACTAACAACCTCGTCCCGATGAAAAAACTTGAAGTTAAGAAATTCCACATATTGGTAGGTACCTACATGGAAAAAGTGCTAAAAACCTCTTCCAAATGAAAAATATGTGAGCTCGACACCTCGAAAGCTCATATTTTATTTAGAAAAATAGGCGGGTACCTACGTGCAAAAACTACTAAAAACCTCATCTTAATGTAAAAACTCGAAGATTGTCATCCCAAATTTCTATAAGAAAAAAAGGGTAAACATCCCTTTTCGTGAAAAAATTGTAGGCACATAAATGTTAAAATATTATAATTGTCCACATTCGAATTTGTATTTTTGGTTTGCAGTGCATAAATGGGTATTTGCTATGAAATTAAAAAAAGTCAAGAATAAATTGTCATATAAGTATTTACTCTTTATTCCCAAAAAACCTTAAAAATGGATTATCTGCATCCTTCAATATTTCAGAATATTTTACTATCAAATATTTCATAATTTATGTAAAAAATATTAGGTGAAAATAAATAGGTTCCCACTCATTGAAAATCATTTAACATTGTTTATGGATTTTATAGGTAAAACTATTATTATTCTACAGTATAGTTTTCTATGGTTTCATAATGTCTTCCATTATGAAAATAGCCCAATATGTCAAAAATATGCAATTTTTATTCACGTAATTCAAGAGCTTTTCTCATTAGCAAACACGATATTTTATTACGAAAATAAACCCTAAATATTTAGTTTCAGAATTGTTGTATTTATTGTTACATCCATTTTGATATTAATTCAATACAATGAAAAATGTTTGACTGTGAATATTGCTATTTACTAAATCTTGCATTAATTTTACATACATTTTGTTGCTAATTTTGTGACATGGTCGCATTAAAATTAAAATATCTTTATCAATACGTAAGATATTTAAAATGTTTTTAGCCTTAAACCTGCCCAGAAGATGAGACCTTGTATAGAGTGTATTATTTTACTTCGGTCTTTCCTAATTTCCGAGTCCATTAAGGACATACGTACATACATACATACATACATACATACATACATACATACGAACGGACTCAAATATTTATGTGTGGATTTAAAAAATGAGTGTCTTAGAAAGATTATGAGCGTGCCAAAAATGGATTTGCGCGGCGCCAGCGCATTCAGCAAAAATTTGTGGTAACTATCTGTAATACAGGAGTGGTGATGGTCCTGCATAGGTAATATTTTGAGAATTTTCAATAGAAACGAAATAAATGCCATTTTGTTCACAAAGATTCCAAAGACCCGGCATCCCTCTTTCGCAATAGATCGTTGCTATGATACAACATCAGAGTGCTGAGAATATAGTGGAAAATATGAGGCACTTGAAGATGGTTTCCAGCCTGTATTCCCAAGAGGAGCGTGAAAAGCCAATATCAAATTTATGATGATCAAATTTAGATTGACTATAGGTAAGTTTTTTCGTTAGTTAGTTAATAAAGTTGCATTACCTACATAATACTTCTAAATCTTTGACATTCTTTGAATTCAATCGTAATGCTTTTCTTACTTGTTTATAGACTTGTATTTTGACTATCTCTCTACAATCCAATCACGACTAACACTTCCCGGGTCAGCTATTGTCGTCCTAAGGTTGTATATTCTTCTGTTCCGTAAGTCATCTTCATCCAGACCATATCCCACTAGAAATCCCCCGCATTGTGTCGTCCAGGTATTCTTTGGTGTCTTTTCTAATGTTTTGAATATGGTCTAAAATTGGTAAAGCTTTTTACTATGTAAAGAAACACAAATGGTATAAGTTTTTTTTATTTTATTTTATAAAACTATAGTTTAATTTTTTTTGTTTTGACGATTTTCACATAAAATAATCCGAGTTTTAAAACACTATCCACCAATAAATCTGTTTCCACGTATCGACTCGACCGAATTTATCAAAAAAATATGTAGACTTGCCCAATGCCCCAATGCTCCTCAAGTCTTACAAGATTCGGTTCTACATTTCAACTCGCACATTGTACCAAAAATTACTTACAAACTTGTACATAACATAACGAGCTTTAATGGTACCTAGATTCATAACGATTAATTTTTTGGTGCGGTGGATATTTGCCAATATACAATGGCCAAATTTAAGTCTCAAAAATATTTGAGTCTTAAATAAGAGACTGACTCATCTGTAACAGTTTTCTTTTCTAATCCGTCTCCTCCTTCATGAACGCTTCACTATTTTTTTATAAATTTTAAGTAGGCACCTTCATATAATTTTACTTTACTTTTCGTATGGGCTCTACAGTCTTGGCTCTAGTGCTGAGAGCCAGTTCAACGCCTCCGGTCCTGCTTTATGGATGTCCTGCAGATCCCCGCTAATTTTTTTGAGATGATATAATTTTAATAAATACATAACTGCAAATCGTTATGGTTTATTTATTATCTAACTCATATTTTGTAATGTATACTCTTTAAATGTTTATTTGCATGAAATAAAAAAAAATGTACCTATGCTTCATCTTCTTCCACCGTCATTATTGTTTTATTACACCATACTATCTGGTATAGCATACTAACAATTTCAGAATATGAATATTATCTCAAAGTAATCCAAAAATACACAAGTTATAATTTGAAGCAATATCTTTTACGTTTCAAATACAAAATATTAAAAAAAAAAAGTCTTTTGTATAATTTTGTGAACATAACGAAGCGTTAAAATATTTCTATTATTACATTTTCTGCTTTATAAATAAAATCAAAAAAGAAATTCTTTTACGAATTTATTGTCACATTCCAAGAAACAGGAAATATTTCTCAATATTGCTGTTCAGTTTTCAAATCAGGGGTTTAAATTTCACGCCAATGCAAAATAGTTAGGATGTTTGCCGCCGTGTGGCGCTAACAACTTGATTCCACCAATTACAGCATTACCTTATATTTATAGTTCAGTGTGACAGGTTTGAGAATATAGCGACATAAGTGGCGAAAATTGGCTAAATTGTAGAACAAAATAATATTATAATATGGCGAAGTTTTGTCAGCTTATTAAGGTTTTCGTTTTTGTAGTGTAGGAAACATTATCTTTGTTTGTTGCTAATATAAGCAGTTGTCTTTTTCATTTCTTTCTCTTTTACAATCGTATTTCAAATCAACTCTACTTGCAATCAACTATCCTGCATTGTACATATTATAACCTGTGTGATAAATAAATAATTGAAGACTCTAAAAGGTTTTACTGGAAGAAGCACCCATCAACCCCACCAAGTTTTGGACCTTCAACCGGATTCGTAGAAGGAAGAACATACCAGGTTGAACAGGAATTCCAGACATCGTAAAGGAAAGACGGACAGGTTTAAATTTCCAATCATCCTTATTATCCATTTCAAAGTGTTATTATTTCAATTAATATCATAATCCTTCCATTGTGGTTTACTAGTAATTTCATACAATTGATTTTGCGGCATTTAAGTGAGGTTAAGGGTAGTTATAAAATCAAGTCGAATAATTATTATTGTTACATGTAAAAAACACGTTTTTCTTTTCTTGTTTGATTCATGTGCTTTGTTTGGTTTGGTTAAAGGGTGCTGCATTGGGATTAAATATAACAATATTTATCAATAATCGAGATGCCGAACGAGAGAGTGAAGATGCTTGTTTCTAAAAGGGGTGCTCTCAAAGGACAATTGACACGTTTTCAAGACTACCTCAATAGCAAATCAATCGATATGTGTGAACTAGAAGTGAGAATATCTAGAATAGAAGCTATTTTAGACAAATTTGAGACAATCCAGCAGGAAATAGAAGAATATAGTGAAATTGAGGCTGAATATAGGGAACAATTCGAAGTTTTATTCTACGAAACAGTGGGAAAAGCGAGATCGATTATGAAACAAATTCCTACAGTTGTTTCAGAAGTAAAATTAAGACCTTTAGAGGTACCGAATTTCTGTGGGGATTACAAAAACTGGCTTCACTTCAGAGACACCTTCAGTTCATTGGTGGATAGCAATCCATCATTAAATAATCTTCAAAAGTTCCATTATCTTCTCTCAAGTCTTAAGGGAGAAGCATTGCAGTTAATTTCTTCGCTGGAAGTTTCAGGAGAGAATTACAGTGTAGCATGGGAAATACTTAATTCAAGGTATCATAATGTTCGTATAATTTCAGATAAGCACCTTCACAGTCTTCTCAACATGGCAGTACTAAGGGATGAAAGTCACACAGGGTTAAGGAAATTAGTAGATGAAGTACAGCTTCATCTGAGAGCTCTACAAAGCATGGGACTACCTACCAAGCAGTGGGATGCATTGGTAATTCATGTTATAACAAGCAAGCTTCCAGTAAGTAGCAAGCAACATTGGGAGACTTATTCGATCGCAGGAAAGTTACCCACATTAGGTGAGTTGATTTTATGTCTAAATGAAAGAGCAAGGGTGTTAGAAACATGTCTAACACACCAGCGGAAACCAAGCCCTAGGATCACACTCCATGCTGGTTCTAGAAACAATGTTTCAAGTTTATGTCCGCTGTGCAATGGGGAACACAGGCTGCACCAATGTGGTCAGTTTCATGCCCAGACTATGGAGCAGAGGTATGAGACAACAAAAAGGTTTAGACTCTGTTTTAATTGTCTAGGTACAAGGCACAATTCCTCAAAATGTAGTTCAAAAAACACATGCAGAATGTGTAGGAAAAGACACCATACAATGTTACATAGATCATCAAATGTTACAAGGCAACCTCAAGTAGGTATTCAAGAAAATGTGACAACAATACTACATGAACAAGATGCTACCATCACTACCCACATGTCACAAGGTGGTAGTCAAATATTGTTGTCTACAGTGATAGTAGGTATCACACATAATGGCGTGTCACACAAGGTGCGCGCACTTTTAGATTGTGGTGCTCAATCTAATTTTATGACGAAATCCTTATGTTCTAGGTTGGGTATTTCACAATACGATGCAGCGATTCCAGTAGCAGGAATCCATAACCAGGTTACGAAAATAAGCAAAGGAGCCGATGTGGAGATCCAATCTCTACACTCAAGTTACACACGCAAACTGTCATGTTTGGTGTTACCAAAGATCACGCAGCCACTACCACAGCAAACTTTCGACAAGAAATATGTGAAACTACCTCATGGACTAAGGTTGGCTGATCCCGATTTTCATAAGAGCGCTCCAGTGGACATGCTTCTAGGGGCACAAGTTTTTTGGGAAATTTTACAAGCAGAAAGACTTCAAACGGAACCTTCACAACCAGTGATACAGCAGACGTTGCTAGGTTGGATCATCGCTGGACAGGTATTACAAGACAGGCAAGTCAAAAATTCCAGGCAAGTCTTACATTGTTATGTTTCATTAAATCAATTGCATAAAGACATAGAAAGGTTTTGGAAAATAGAGGAAATTCTTTCTATGCCAATTCAATCTCAAGAGGAGATTTTATGTGAAACGCATTTCGTTTCAACCCATCAAAGAAGTAATACAGGTCGGTTTGTGGCCAGACTACCATTCAAACCGAAGCATAAAGAGTTAGGTGACTCTTTACAAGTTGCAAGCAGGCGTATGTTAAGTATGGAAAAGCGCTTTGCCAGTGATACAAATCTCAAAAATCAATATGTTAATTTTATGAAAGAATATGAAACTTTAGGTCACATGTCACCATGTGAACCATCAGATCAACATGATATATGTTATCTCCCACATCATGCAGTATTCAAGGGGGACAAAATAAGAGTTGTCTTTGATGGATCTGCAAAAACAAGTTCAGGTGTTTCTTTAAATGATACACTCATGACAGGTCCTTTAATACAAAATGATTTATTTACCTTGCTAGTAAATTTCAGGAAACACTCATTCGTGATTACTGCCGACATAGAAAAGATGTACAGACAGGTGGAGATTCATTCCGAGGATAAAAGATTTCAGAGGATTGTATGGAGGGATTCAGATGACAAACAATTATCTCATTTTCAGTTAAATACAGTAACATATGGATTAACACCTTCTTCCTTTATCGCCACAAGATGTCTAAAACAATTAAGTATGAAGTTCAAAGATAAATATCCAAAACCATGTGAAGTTATAGCAGAAGATTTCTACATGGACGATCTGTTAACAGGAGGTGAAAACTTGCAGGAATGTTCACAATTGAAACAGGAATTAACCACTATACTTCAATCAGGAGGTTTTCATCTTACAAAATGGAAATCAAATGTGTCAGGTATGTCCGATGATATATTATCTAGTAAAAAGTCATTATTTGTTGAAGACAAAGATACATCTAAAATCTTGGGACTTTATTGGGATAGCAGGGAGGATTGTCTTTCTTACAGGGTAGAAATTTTACATGATAATCAAGCGACTGCCAAAAGAATGGTATTGTCAGATATTTCAAGGACTTTTGATCCTCTTGGTTTATTGGGTTCTATAGTAATTAGAGCAAAATTCTTATGCAAGAATTATGGCAGCAAAGAATAGGATGGGATGAACTTCTTCAAGAAAATCTATTACAACAATGGAATAATTACAAGGCTGATTTATTGACAATCAATGATTTTAAAATATGTAGAAATATCAAACGTGAAAATTCAATTCATAGGCAATTGATAGGTTTTTCAGACGCCTCGCAGAAGGCTTTTGGCTATTCCATATATTTGAGATCTTATGATAGATTCGGAGGATATGAATTTAATTTAATATGTGCAAAATCTAAGGTAGCACTTATTAAACAATTGTCATCAACTAGTATAGAATTATGTGATGCATTGTTGTTAACAAGATTGATTATAGGAACATTTTCAAGAATGCAAGATACAATCACAACATTATGGACACATTACAAGATACATACAACTTTAGTAGTCACTCAAAGGGAAGATTGGGAGACATTTATTTGGTATTCATCATTTACTGAGTTACAAAGAGTCGCAGCATATTTGATACGCTGCTTACTCAACGCAAGCGGTAGAAAACCACGTTTTAAAGAAGAACAAAATGTAACTGAAATGCACACAATGTTCTAATCATGAATGCACAAGAGTTTGCAAACCTCAAGGAGTTATCGATTTGTGCCTAATTATCAAGAATGTTTTTTAACCAATGTATTTATGTTTCAGGTACAAATATAACAATAAAATAAATTGATATGTGCGCAGGTATGTTAATTTGTTTTCATTGTAGGGGATAACATTTTTCACTTTCTAGGGAAGCATTTCGATTTGTTTTCAATATTCATTTTGGGACAATGGAAACTTTTAAGTTTACTGAGGACAATGTAGCAAACTTTGCTGGATCAAGCAGTGAAATTCAAAGCTTTCACTCATTTTCATTCAATTTAAATTCATGTTATGTTTTCTTGTATATTTTGTAATACTCACTTAAAGGCACTGCATTATCGATTGCTAGATTTTGTTAGTATGTACACCATTCTATTGCAAGTTCAACCTTGCGTCAATTCCACACTCCACTCGCCTCTGACTCAAGCGACCAAATCCTTTAACTCCTGCTCACTTCCTGATTGGAGAAAGCTTGTCTGCTCTTCCAGAACGTAGTGTTTTGGAAATTCCTAACAATAGACTTAATCATTATCAAAAACTAATGATGATTTTTCAATCTTTCTGGGTACGATGGAATGCTGAATACTTTTACGAGCTGCAACGTCGGAGCAAATGGCATAAGGGGGCCGAGAGGCAGTTACAACTAGGAGACTTGGTGCTGATTAAAGAAGAAAACCTATGGCGTGGAAACTTGGACGAGTAACGGAACTACATCCAGGGAGAGATGGGCTCGTCCGAGTAGTCTCCGTTAAGACTACAAGAGGTATCTTCAAACGCAGTGTCGTCAATTTGGCTGTGTTACCGATTGAAGAAAATTCTATGCAATAAATCGAGGAAAATTAATTTTACTTCAAGATGGTGAATCAATTTACAAAATTTCTAAGATGTCTCAGTAAATGTTATACTTTGTTCACTTATCATGTTCATCAAAGGGATGAAAATCTCAAGAAATGTTTTACTTTATTTACTTGTGTTTATCAGAGGAACAATAACTCAAGAAATGTTATACTTTTTTACTCATCATGTTTATCAGGGGAACAATATCTCAATGAATGTTATACTTTGTTCACTTATCATGTTCATCAAAGGGATGAAGATCTCAAGAAATGTTATACTTTTTTTTACTCATCATGTTTATCAGAGGAACAATATATCAAGAAATGTTATACTTTGTTTACTTATATCATGTTCATCAAAGGGATGAAAATACCAAGAAATGTTTTACTTTATTTACTTGTGTTTATCAGAGGAACAAAATTTCAAGAAGTGTTGTATTTTATTTGCTCATCATGTTTTTCAAATATTTAAAAATATTTTTAGATCATCTGTTTGTTTTACATAGGTTTTATGTTTCTTTCTTTCTTTCTTGGCTGACAAAATTTTCATTCATGTAGTACAAGGGGTTTAGTTGTCAGAAAATGTTTTGTTTTTCACGTCATGTTTTTTCAATGTTTGTTACAGTCCACTATCTCAATTTTACGCATGACATTTACACAGGTACCAAGACATTTATAGTAGATAATTAAATTTTCAAACTCATGTTATAAAAACGTTTATTTATTTGTAAAAACGCGTTTTTAGGGGGCGGTATGTTCAGTTTTCAAATCAGGGGTTTAAATTTCACGCCAATGCAAAATAGTTAGGATGTTTGCCGCCGTGTGGCGCTAACAACTTGATTCCACCAATTACAGCATTACCTTATATTTATAGTTCAGTGTGACAGGTTTGAGAATATAGCGACATAAGTGGCGAAAATTGGCTAAATTGTAGAACAAAATAATATTATAATATGGCGAAGTTTTGTCAGCTTATTAAGTTTTTCGTTTTTGTAGTGTAGGAAACATTATCTTTGTTTGTTGCTAATATAAGCAGTTGTCTTTTTCATTTCTTTCTCTTTTACAATCGTATTTCAAATCAACTCTACTTGCAATCAACTATCCTGCATTGTACATATTATAACCTGTGTGATAAATAAATAATTGAAGACTCTAAAAGGTTTTACTGGAAGAAGCACCCATCAACCCCACCAATTGCTTTAAATAGGAAATATTTCTTAATATTGCTTTAAAAAAATACCTATCATCACACCAAGAGTTAAATATAATAAATTATTTGCGTTTTCAAACATATTTCTCCTTTACGTAGAATTACGGTAAAAATAAAATTTAAGTAGAAATATAAGGAAGTGATTGAATTTTTTTGTACTTTTCTATTGAAATCTACCTGCTAACTATTTCAAATAATGACTGTCTTTGTGTCATTACTTTTATTCTTTACAAGTGACTATCGAATAAATTTAATTCAAAATTAATTGATGAAGCTGCCAAGGGCAGGTGTCAAACTTGTGTGTTGAAAGGCTTGGTTTGGAGTGGCCAGAGGTCCTGGAATCGGCGGTGGACAGGGATCTCTGGAGGAGGTGCCTAGGCGCAATGGGCCCCCGACTCAACTAGGACAAGGGGAAGAAGATGTATATATGTATAATTAATTGATTTAAAATATGACAAAAATAGATGTGAACACTTAACCAGAACTAAAGCTTTTTTACAATTATTTTTTGGCATTTAAAAAAAAAGATAAGAAAATAGTCCTTTGCTAGACATATTTTGGTCCAAAAACTATAATAAAAACATGCGCAAATGTAAAGTCGACAAAAACGAATACTTTTTTAACGTATTCCATATTTTCAATAGTTTGATGATGCTCTTCCAAAATCCGTACCTAGTTTTCATTTGAATGGTCGATTATTTCCGAATCATAGAACGTTTACCGATATTAAATTAAAAAAACAATGGCTATAAAGCAATTTTAGTTAATGTATATTTTGATGGAATGGAAGTTGGTGTAATAATAAGGATAAATGTAAATAATAAACAATGATTTGTGCATGAAGAAAGAATGAATGAAGACAGAATTACCTAGAAGATATATTTGGCTAAAGGGATCGTTGCTCGGTTGCTCCAAGGATCAAACGGCAAGATCATTTAAATCGAATCCTATAGGAAGGTCACGTATTGAGCACATTGAACAGAAGAGAATGCATAAGAAATTGTATGACAATGATGGAAGTGAATGATATATGCAAGGATAAAAGGATGTATCGCTCGATCATCTGCCTACCCCGCGAGAGAAGCAACGTGATGGTAAACTAGACAGTTTATAATGCGCCGTTTTCTGGAAAAAAAATCGCTTCCAGGGCGCATATACATGTATTTGTATGTTATATATTTTGATATTCTTTGGATTTTCGAATTTTTTTATTTTATTTGTGCAATGTTTTTGTGTTGCTTCCTTTTTTGTGTTTTTATATCGATGTATTGATAAGATATGGAGTCTTGATTGGATCATGCGCCGTAACATATCATATTATTGTTGTACATTGTAATAAACACTAGATAGGTACAATGAAATAAAATAGAAATATCAAATATATAGCACACCAATCTTATGACAACGTTATGAAAGCGTTCGGAATGTCGTGGGAAGAGAAAGCTCATTTTTACGTAGTGCTTTAGAGAGGAGCGTTTAATTGCAGAAGAAAAATAACATTCCACGCAGTATCTGCCAACGCATATTGTAAAATGGTGCTTTGCTATATTACAATATTGTTCACTTAAATAAAACATTTTAAAGAAACACGTTCTTAATATTTTAATAATAATGAAGTTAACTGCTCAATCCATGTTCTTCATACAGAGTTAGCGTTAATGAGTGTCATCTCAATTCCCTTTTTTCTATAGCGTTATACAAGTGTACTTCTGGAGACAACAAATAAATAACACAACTAACATATTATGTACGTAATTGAAAATAGTTTCCGAGCCCTTAGGCTGACTAAACTCACAGTGTAGTGGAATATGTAGGTATATCGCTAACAATTTTAATGAAGGCTATACGAGTATTCTAACAATAATACTAGAGAGTATCTATTACGACAATTCACTTACGTTTGGTGTGTTGCAATAGAATAAGTCGAGATCTTTGTTCTTAATACATACCATAATGCAATTATCGTAAGGTATTATTAAAAGCTAAATTAAAAAAAGGTTTGAAAAAAATTGTTAGACAGCAGCCTAGTACGAGAAAAAAAATATGTCAGCATGCCACAGACAAGATGGTATGATGATGTGTGGTGGTTGGCTGATGGTGATTTGATGCAGACCCCCCAAAACATAAGAACATGTAAACATAAAGGATGGGCTTATAAATGTTCAACATTGAGTGGAAAAGAGCTGATATTATGACTTGTGAACGAATTTAAAAAAAAAATTATCTTTGATTCGTTTGAAAAAAATAATTTTGAATTATAAAATAAGAATAAACACTTGAAGTCCATCATGAGTGATAGATATAAGACTCATATACATCGATTTATTATAGGTACATGTTATTACGACATTCAATCAATCACACTTTAAGCATACCTAATTATATATATTAATCATAAAACTAAACACTTTACTTTATAACAAGTAGCTAATAATTATTAATTAATCGTAACGGACAAAAATAATTATTAAATCACGATCAAAACCTTTGATATTTACGCTTCATTTGTTTCATTAAAATTTATTGATAAGAAGTTAATAAATATAACGGCTGTAGAAAACATTGTTTTTTCTGTCAGACTACAAACTTCAATTGAATATTTTGTTGTTGATTTTACTTTCAAAGATTTACATAGCTTTCCGCTTTTTTATTATTTATATTTGGATATTGTGAAGATGACATCTATATTTGAAATGAGAAGTGAAAGAAGACACGTGTTATGTCTGTGATGGAAGAGAAAGAAAATTTATAATGCTTAGATGTCTGACATAACTTCCCCTTAAACTAAACCTTTGGAAATATGGGTGTATAGAAACAACATAACATTGATTTGAATAGTAAGAATTGAAGATGGCTTTAATTTGAGAAAATTATCCTGATTTACTTTTTTGGAGACTCTGAAATAAGGCTACCTCTACTTTCTTTCAAATTTTCAAATATCCCTTATGAGCCCAGGGATTGGCAAAATATAATTATAAAATTTAAAAAACAAATGTCCAGCAATGACATATTCATCTCCGTCCTGCTTAGAGAAGATCACTCCCATGTTTGCAGTTAGTTCTAGCACAATGCAGTTCATAAAATAAAGTATCACGAAGCTATCGTTGGTTCGTTTTGAAAAGGAGTTTGCATAATCTGTTTCGCCAATCAGATCTTTACATACGCAACTACAAATATCAAATAAAACGCAAAAACCATTTTTAAATGAAATACGATTTAAGTAGTTTCCCTTTATATCACCCTTTCAACATGTTTTGTATAAGTGGTCTAGCTGTTACTTGTAAAGATGAATACAATATAGATGGAGTATACAAACTCTTTGTTCAACCTAAAATATTATTTCACAAAAGCACATGAGTGGTTGGTGTAAAGGATATTACCTAAGCACTGTTGCATCCAACACACACAGATGTTGTCAAACTAATAATACTTACTCGTATCGGGATAATATTGTACGTATTACCTTTGATGAAGAGTGAAAATCGCACACATATTATTATTGACTAGACTTTGTATGCATTTAATATATATTTGTCTGAAATTGGATTGTATGCAACATTAAAAAGGCAAAAATATGCATTATTTAAGCTTAAAATATGCTGTATATAAATATTTTCATCTCAAACATTTGTATCTGTAAACAAATAAATGTTAGATTATTTAACCGCGGTCACCATTGTGCTCAACTTCCGTCGCTATCAATAAATTCGTAGATGAGCTTCTGCGTCGCAGGGATATTTGCCTGGAACAGATAACCAGCAGAGTTAAGACAGAACCAACCAACTACACGGATCATTAAACGGTTCCGTATATAAACCATCCATATAATTATTAGTATTGCAACAAGGAAAGAGAAATATAAGTTTCTGTTTCATTTAGTGAAAAATTGGCAAAAAAAATATTTATTTGCGATAAGCATTTTTTTGCGTCAAAATTCATATGCTATTTATATCTCTTTTTTGTACCATCCTGGCATCTTCGACAAGTAAGCCAGCCAGTGGACTATGAGCAATGAACACCCAGATTATCTTCTCTGTGGCAAAAAAAAATAAGACATTCCAGATATGTGGCTCACTTTATCCCTGTATCAAAGATTTTAAATGTCTTATTTTTATTACTTACGATTTCTTGCCCTTCACAGACACTTGAGAATTTGCAGAAAATATTAGCTGACGCATTCTTAATCGAGATTTCTAATTATTGTTATTAAGATCTTTCTAAAAAAACTGTTAAAAAGAAATTTTTAAAAAAATATGCATATTCATTCACAAATTCACAAATATGCTTTTACACCTAATATGGTTTACATACTTTACCCAACTATCGGAACAAACACTACGGTAGTATGTATCATTGTATTCAAACGCTTTAGTGAATTTTGTACTTTGAGTCAATGTACATTTAAGAATTGTTTGAATTTACATCAATCCTTTGTGATAATACGTAAAGGTTCGTCGATTGAATTAACTATAACGTTTGCAAATAAACTAGCAATAATTTGTATGATGAAAGCGTGTATGTTCGCTTGAATTAAGCAAGTTTGCTTCTCTGTTTATTTTATTCAATGCATTATTTACATTATCCAATAATGCTGTGAACAACAGATAATAATTATTATCAGAAGTATGTGTTTTTGTCCAGTTCTGTATTTTTATTCACCGACAACCCGAATAGTGTCGATGTCTGAAATTTGCACTTATTCAAAATACTACACTCGTCAAATTTCGTTGAATATGTGGAATCTTTTGAAAACATTTTTCCAATGTCCCTCAAACCGGAAGAAGGCAACATAGTTATAATGTATTTGTCATGTCAACTTAATTTCCCTCCGGTGCTTCTTCCGAGAGCATAATGCAGAAACCAGCCTTCCCTACTCAAAGCCCATTTGCGCAATCGATTCACTTTTTTATAATAATCATAGAACTATGATAATTTTTTCATAGTAACGGTGTATTGTAAAGGTGTAAGCATAGAAACAGTCCCCTTTCTGGTCAACTACTATCGATTTTTTAAAAACATAATCCTGCCAAAACCATCGTCTTCTCTGTGCCCTTTACTTTATCCAATCTTCAATTCGTTCAATTTATTTTATCAGAATGTTAAATTGAAATATAATACCTATTCATAAATTGAAATATAATACCTATTCATAAATCGGGAAGCAAAAAGGAGGCAGGTAACTATCGTCCAATTAGTTTGTTAAGTACACTCATTAAGATTTTTGAAAAAATCTTACACACACGATTTGTTGCTTTCATCAATAAAAATTGTGGGTTTGATCCTTGTCAGTATGGTTTCCAGAAGGGAAGCAATACATCCACTGCACTGATAGATGCTATGAACTACATGAATAGAGAACTTGAGAGGGGAAATTATGTGGTGCCTATATTTGTCGACTTGCCTAAGGCATTTGACACGGTGAACCATGATACCCTCTTGTGCTCACTAAATAAAATGGGTTTTAGGGGCAACCCATTAAAACTGATCGAAAGTTATTTAAAGGAAAGATATATTATAACAAAGAATCTTGAAAACTCCAGTAAACGGTTGCCTGTCGGGGTCGGGGTGCCACAGGGATCAATGCTTGGTCCATTGTTGTATTTATTATACATTGATGATCTTCGATTTGCTAACCTACAGGGGAAATATTTTGTTTATGCCGATGATACACTTTTGATTTATAATGGTAGAGAAGCAAAAAGTTAAGAAAACCTGATTAATTTTGATTTAAATATATATATCTTTCATGGTTGAATAGAAACTCACTGACAATTAATGCTGAAAAGACAAATTTCATGATATTAAAACAAAAGAATAAACCTCCTATTAGTCTTAAACTGGTAATAAATCGAATTGAAATAAAACGGAGCAATTGTGTTATATACTTGGGACTTGAAATTGATGAAAAGCTATCATGGTTGAATCATATACGAACTCTTTTAAAAAAAACTTGCTCCAATAATAGGTATAATGAGGAGATCTGACATGTTTGATACAAAGACAAAAAAACTAATCTACAATGCTTTTGTGGTTCCTCGAATGGTCTATGGCATGGCTCTGTGGTCACAGTGCAGTTCTCAACTCCGCGGAGTAGTCCAAAGACTGATGAATAAAGCAATAAAAGTTATATTCAATTTGGGGCGATTCACAAGAACCACTGAACTGTATAAACTAACTAACATGCTAAATTTAAATGATCTCATTTTCATGGAAAAGGCAAAGATGATGTACAGAGTGAAGCATGGAATGATTAAATCGAACATGAATTTGACCTATAACAACAATACTCACAGTAGATTCACTAGAACGAGAGAGCACATAAGATGTGACACGCCGCGTACTAATCGAGAAAGGTATGGATTTCTCTACTCTGCTTCAAGATTATATAATTCATTGCCAAACCACATTAAAGAATCTAATAGCCTTGGACTTTTTAATAAAAAACTGAGAAAGCAACTGATTGAAGAGAGGGAGTAATTGTGATTATGTTTGTTATTTTGATACCTATACTTTAGAATAAATATTTGTTTGTCTTGTATTCCCTTATACCAGCAATACTATTGCTGTTTGGGGATTTCAAATTTTTATTTGTGAATTATATATGTATGTATTCAATTATTCAGAATGTTTATATTAACTTTTAATAAAATTCTTTAATCTTTAAACACGTGTTGTAAAGATACTTACAGTTTAATTTGAAATTCTAGTAAATAATCATAATAATTCATGGAGATGTATCATTATTGTTGGAATTCTTATTATTTTGGCTAAAGATAATAAACACAAGTTCATTTAAAATGAAACAATATTTCAAAATCAAATAATGAACAATGTACCTAGCAGTATGTATTCATTACTATTCACTTCTAGTCTAATTAATGAAAATTGTGTTACATTTAAAACAAACAATATATTATTTTCTCTATTCCATCACGGAATGTATGGGTTAGTTGGAAAGTATCGCGCTTGTGCGATAAACTCACCCATTGCACAAATTTATTTGTGTGGTTTAAATTCTGCAATGTTCATTTAATAATGTTTGCTTGTTTGTGCAATAAAGATTTTTATCATTATTATTATGATTATGTCTCTCATGTGGAGTAGCAGCGAAATAACTACACACGATTAGCCCATCACGAATGTCATATTTTTTTTTTAATTACAATGAGGGCAACTTAGGGTTATCGCTGAATCGAAGTATTTATACAACATAATATTCGTAATATTTTAGGAATAGCTGCATTTTGAAGGGATTTCGAAAACCCGCAGAAAATACGTTTAATTCTATTCCGGAGATACCACTAATTTAAATAGGTGTCTCCTAAAGTAAATAATATGTATATTCTTGATTTATGTTGAAGTGTGAATCGCTTTTGTCTACCTACATACAGATAGTACCTACTTATAAGGAAATTGTTTGAGAGAAGTTTATAAATGTTAGTCGTTGATTTAAGATGTTAGGATATATGGAGAAGCAGGTTGGCAACGGATGTACTCTTAAGTGAAGTAACCGGACATAACTCAGCGGTTGGTGAGAGTATCTTATACTACGGGAACGGGGAAATATCTCAACCTGTACCGCAGGCAGGCATTGAAGAAAGCACGAGGTCAGTGTGTTCTAACCAAATGAAAACAAATTTAATAAGATTGTAATTATATACTGAAATAGATAATGGAACATTATTTCTTGGTGATCGCCAGTTTTTTGTCGTGTGTTAATTATTAACATATTTTAAACTTTGCTTCGTGTTTGATTCACTGGTTTGGCTTCGTTCTTTTTAACATGTAAAATAGACAAATCACTGAAATAGAAAAAAATATTAATCTTGTATCATGGGTAGGTACTTACGCGTAATTGTAACACACAATTTTAAAAGCAATGTGGATATCATAAGCCGCCTCTCTATCAAGTAACGAAAAATAGAACGATGATTTAATTCCTGATTTTTCAATTTCATACATCCGGCTTAAAACGACTTATAAACAAAGAAACATTTTTGTTAAATTATCTCAGATATTTTTGTGAAGTTTTTCGTATTAAATGACATACAAATTTTCCTCATTCACAAGTCGTCTTAAAGGTTTAATGTTACAAAATGTATTCCCCACCTCACTTACTTCAAAGATGGCAATGTGAGTTATGTGGGTGTGCCTAATAATGAGTGATTAAATCCATGTGCATGATATACGTGTTCTACACGAAACACAAAGCACTTGTAAGTACGTGTCAACATTTTGTATATATTATGTATTTTCTTAGGTAACTTTTTCTTCGTGAAATACAATACGGCTTACTCAGGCCTACAATAATTATATTAGCTTCAAAATTCTGTAATGAAACTTTTCCTGAAAATTTTCATGAACTACAAGTACTTACTTATTATTTTGTAATACTAACGACATTGTTTGAAAAGGCACAGGATTATTTGAATTTCAAATAGTTATCATAATACTACAACTTCAAAATGTAAAAAAAGAAATGTGGTATTACTAATGTTTACAATTCTCATGTCAACGAACAGAAAAGCATTTTCAATGTCCATAGACGAGATCGTAAATCATTTTTTTATTTTTCAGAAAAATGTTTTTTTAATAAAACTATTAATTATATACAGAATCTATGTGAATTGTTTATTCAAATTCATACTATGTTATGTTATAAATAACAGCTAATTTTTGTTTTTAATTCCTCCACAAAGATTTCCATAGTTCAAATAATTGTTCATTTCACAGTTTTACGTGATAATCTTCTTTTACAATATATCGTTCCTATTGATAACCTTCTTTTTCAATATAGTTACCATTATTCAAATGTCAGAAACATACTAACATTCATAAAATTAATATATGATAAACACTTATTTGTTAGTAATTCCTTACTAACACGAGTATTACAATTATGTTAAACAAATGTTAATGTTATATACCTATCTTAGTAATGTGTAATCCTTTAAAGTGTTTTTGTACTCACTGCTATGTTAAGACTGTTAATTTCTTCTAAAGAATTGAAACACAAAAGTTGTTTTCATATGTTTAAATGATAATAATAAGATTTATAACCGAGTATTACCTACTTAACAGTTATAATATCTTATTTTAATGATTCCAGCTCCACTCTAGTAAAGCTCTTGAAGGAATGAATAGAAAATCACACCGCAAAGTCAACTCTATTCCACACCAGTCAGGTGCTATACAAATAATTAGTAGGTACCTACTTGTATCTTCTTAGTAAATGAAACTCAAGCAACGTAATAAAATATAGTTAATTTCTAGCGTTAAATGTTTGTTTTCTGCTTGTTTAATGTTCTGTGCATTTCTGATACAGTGATATCATAATATAATTTGATACTAAATGATTGTTAAAAGTGTTAAACAGCACTAATGTACTCAAATTCTGTATAGAGTTTAGGATAAGTACTATATTACCACTCCTTACAGAAACTTTAGACTAGGTATTTCGTATAAAAATGATTCATTAAATGTTGGTTTTAAAATACTTTGTTACAACAAGAAATCTCTTATCCTTATTTTTGACACACATTACACATTTTTGTTAAATACAAAGGCCGCTATAAAATTTTAACATTAGTTGAAAGTTCACTTGCTATTCTGTTTATTAAAATACGTTAGCAATAAAAACGATAGATTATAATATTTAACTGTTCATGCTCTGTACGCTGATGATGCTCTGCTGATGTTGGCGGAAAATTCGAGAATGGCACTTGAACGAACGTTTGCTGCGACAATCGAACGTATCTTGGCTTGGGGAAGACAAAATCGTCTGTCTTTTTCTGCATCTAAAACGGCGGCCATGCTCACGAAGGGAAACTTAAGTAGAACCCGAAATCCCACACTAAAGATGGGAGATAAATCGGTCAGGTTAGTTGACGAGTTTAGATACTTGGGCGTGGTATTGGATAAAAAAATTTCATTTGTTCAGCATGTTAGAGGGATTTCAGACAAGGGCAGAAAGCTCTTTGCAACCTTGAGAAGCCTTAGTAGGGGTACTTGGGGCTTTCATCCTAAGTGTCTCGTGACCATATACCGAGCAACATATATACCGAAAATTTCATATGCAGCCCGAATTTGGTCTCACAGGTTGGAGATCGGATCAGTCAGCCTCGCACTTCTTCGTGGACAGAGATCTCTGCTAAAAGGTTTGACTGGAGCGTATCGTACATCTGCTACAGATGGTTTACCCGTGATTGCAGGAGTTCTGCCAGCGGATCTTGAGGTCAAAGAAAGTGTTGCCAGACGATGCTTGAAGGTTGACGGTGTAGCTGAGCATTTTGGTGTTATTTTCAGACCAGAATCCGGAAGAGCTGGGTTTGAGGAGGCAATGATTAGGGTTTAAGAAAAAACAATGGATGTCTGGCAGGAGAGATGGGACTCTGGGAGGACAGGAAGACTGGTTTATAGATTCTTACCAGATGTCAGAGCTCGAATGCAACGTCACTTCATTTATTTTGAGCACTTCTCTACACAGCTAATTTCAGGTCACGGAGATTTTAAGGGGAAACTCTTTGACCTGAATTTGTGTGACGAACCATGGTGTCCTTGTGGGGGTGGAGTTCAATATGCAGAACATATCCTCTGGGAGTGTGATATAATGTCCGAGGCGAGGGATGCAATGATTGAAGGTTTGAGCGTGGATACTCCACGGCCTGTGTGGTTTGGGGAATTAACTCTAAATGCTACCAATTTTAAGTGTTTTATTGTCTTCGTGGAAGCATGGAAATTGAAATGGGATGATCTTCGTCGACCCGGACTCCCTCCTGCGGATTTGTGAGTGATTTGTTTGGTATACTTTCTGAGCCGCTGAACTCCTCTTTTTCTTTGTTTTGTGTATGTCCACTCCTCTTATCGGAGGTGGCTTTTAAATAACTAACTTTTCCCCTTGGAGGATTTTCCTTTTTTTTCTTTTTTTTTTCTCTCAGGATTGCATCACAGTCCACTATCCTTCAGCCTTGGTTGCGATTTTTTTTTTCTCTTCTTCCTTTGTTTTCCTTTTCTATAAGGAGAATTATGTATACATGAAAGGGTGAATATAGTGGTAAGTAAATTTCTAATTGTGCTAACACTAGTAAATAAGTTGTAAAGTGTTGTCCCTAGGGTTAAGAGTTTTAGTACGTAGCAATACGTAACTGTAAGAATATAGTTTGTAAGAATATTGTAGTAGTGAGTAGAACCTTGAAGTGAGTATCTCCTCCAAGGGACATTAAGGGTTTTTGTAATTTTAGGGAGGATTTTGTTGGGGGGAGTCCTTCTGGCAAACCCTGAGCCCTCCCTTGAAAAAAAAAATTATTTTGTTTCGTTGAGTCTGGATGATATAGGAGCTTTGCTCTTGAAACATCCAGGGGAAAGTGGTGGGAAAAACCCATAATTTAACTGTTCAAATATTTTATGATTAACACTGTGAAATGCCATATATTAATTATTAATTAATGCAAAATAAAAGAAACATTTTTTTTTTCACTCAAATAACTGTATTTAGTAATGACGTTTTCGGACTTACTTGTTCCATCATTTTTTTATTTATTTTATTTTTGTTTAGATGAAGGTGAAGGAGTGGTGGACAAGGGCAGGGGTGGAGTAGAAAAAAGCAGAGACAAAGGTGGAGATGATATGGGTGGGATTTGGATATTTATATTAATTTCATTCCGAAAACGTTATAACTAAATACAGTTATTTGATTGGAATATACAATGTTTCTTTTATTTTGCATAAATTAATTATATATATTTAATCACATTTTAGTATTTAATTGTATGCTTTCGTTATATTATCATAATTGCCGGCAATAATATTTCGGATTGTATTTTTTATAAATATCTACAATATAATATCGCTTCATAAACTTAAACATGCACAATACCTATGTCAAAAACAGGATTTAGTAAGGTTGATTTAACCATTAAATTCTTCAAATTCCGCAATTATTAGCGCACTTTCACTCGAATGATATCCATCCGTCCCATCACGGCATCTCTCGTAGGTAAGTGTTGCAACTAGTGAAACAACTCCTTGCACATACAAAAACATACCTACAAATCGTTTCCTCTATGTCCGTCGTCCATCTCCTGTACCGAAGATTCCACGAGATACTAATATTAATTTTCTCCTTATACGAGTAAATGTATCAACAGTAATTTAAAGAAAAACCTTAACATTGCTTTCAAATGAATCATTTTTATATCAATTTCCTTGATATTTGATCTATATCAATTGCGTACCTATTAACCCAAGTTTTCAAAGAGCGTATTGTTTTTCCTAGTTATTTATTAGTGATTAAATTAGTTTACCTACAAGTCATTCATAGTATCGCGTTAATTTAACGTTTGTAATGCAATATATATTTTTGATGTAATAACTTTTCCTAATAGTTAATTACGTCGCCGGCCGCCTATCATGAAAATATCATTAAGAGTTCAGCTTATTATGTGAGTTGACCGTTACACTCATCGTTGCAACTTTCCCACTGAAAGAACATTAGCGCGATGTTATTTGTATAATATTCCCTGATTTTAATCAATAAAAAATAACCGATTTGCCACGTAATATCTACTCATTCGTCAAGTTAAAGAAAATTATAATATTACTTAATTATTAAGTAAAATCGACCATGACAATGCACTTGCATATATTATCGGAAATTATGTGAGATAGGAAAACTTTTTCAACCTCCAAATATAGAATCATATTGTTAAAATTTTGTGAACCTTGGTAAGGAAAATACAGTTTTATATAATTTTAAGTATATTTTAATAATATAGGTATATGTTATATTCACTCGCATAAAGAAGTAATTGCTGACATCGAGATTGAGAATAAGCATTATTACATTCCAATATTACAATAGACAGAATATGAACTTCTATAGATAGTGGCACCATTTTATAAGTTGCTAAAGAATCAAATTGTTATCTCAGCTATTTGCAAAGAATGTCCCTAACGGGGTGTATTTTTAAAATGGATTTTCTTCATTGTCTATGAACTTTTGACACGGATAAATCTCGCAAATGCTCAGATTATACGAGAGCTTAATGGTGAGGAAACTCGTAGATATTATTATGTTTTCTTTAACTTTTTCTCGATGAATTTCAAAACTGTGTCTATTGTATTTCTGTTCATAGATTTAGAAACTCATTTTTATGAATTCGTTACGTAATTACCTACAAAAACCTATTCATTTTAATGAAAACAAAAATACCATTCACCAATAAATCCACACCAAAAATGATTCTCTATAAATCGTACGATTGAAAAATTTGTTGATGAAGCTTCATCATATCAATATTCTAAATAACAAGTTATTTGGATGTTTCCGTATTTTATTAAATCCAATGCATTTTTTGTGTTTGTATCACATTATTGTCTTTGCGCTGTAAATAAACATATTTGCAGTGCAGAGAAAATAATATATTTGATTGCGTAATGCACTATGTAAAATATAAAAGAAACGAAAAATCCTTTATAAGTGTTCCAAATAATTTCTACCATAAGGAAATTACAAATCGAATGATTTGTTTTTGTTTTCCAAATCTCACACATTTTCGACAACGTATTGTATTAGGTAGTTATTAGTAATGGATTGCCTGATTAATATAAATAAATATTTTTACGAAATATCAATTCAACAACCATACGGTTTGAATTTATTGTTATGTGTATTATTATAATGATGTGGAATATATAATGTAAAATAAGCGAGATGTTGCTAACAGTTATGTATCACGCGAAACGTTTAAAAATATATTAACCAATATCCCCAAGAAACAAATAAATATTAATGATGTGTATAATTTTTGTTTTGATTATTTTTATGATTGCGGTTTTCAAAAAATACGATTTGATTATTTACTTTAGTATGTTATTTCTAACCCTTTTTCTTGTTTCTTGGCTTTGAAATCATAATCAAATAATATTTTCTCTTATAATGTATGAATGTGAAGAATGCGAAGGAAGTGTGTTATGATAGATCTACTTGGCGTTCCGTTCTCTCTGCCTTCCCCACTTGGGGCATGCCGTGAGGGTATAGTATATAGTATTCTCTTAAAATTGTATCAATATCTCGTGCTATGTTAATATTCGATAGGTCCTTTGCGTACATATTTTCATTATGACTTTAATGCAAATATTTATGGAATGAAATTTATAACAAACAAATATTAAGAAAAATAGATTCAAAAAGTTCAAATGTTTTATGGCTGATAATTTCTTTTCGGGTAGGCCATGTCTAATTTTATTATACCGCTGATTTATTCTTGAAGCGAGATAGTTTTTTTTACTTGACCGCACCTTGATAAAATATGTTGTGTTTTTTTCTGTAGTTTGTTTGAAATTCTAAGTAAATACTTTTGAATTATATTTGACAATGGCGCCAGCATGTGCGCAGAAAATTCGGAAACATGGTCTACCCGAAAATCAACATGATAGCCATAAAAACCTTCAATCCACATTAAAATACTTTTTATAGAGCTTTCGTTTATAAAAAAAAGTTTTTCTCTTCATTAATCCATATGGTCTGACGTACCATTTGTGAATGCCGAGCAAGAACCTGTTCTCGCTACATTCCTGACATTAGAATGTCTTAATTTATTTTAATTCAAAGATATAATTGAATCATGTCCGTAATAATATGTTGCATGTGATTAAACTTATTTATTCATCTGTCGTTGCAAGAACCTCATTGTAGTTTTAAAGAAAATTATTACTTCAAACATAAAAATGATAACCTTAATAATCGGATTTACAGTTTTCCTTTTTATGTGACGTTTTCGTTTATTCTCTCGTAACATTCAGTTCAAATTGTTACTTTGCATGCAATGAAAATATTTTAACGTTTACCTACGTTAGGAAAATTGGAAAACATACTGAATCGTATCGCAAAAAGTATTGTATTTCTCATTCAATATATTGAGCACGAACACGAAACATTTGGAAAACTTATTTACTACATTACTACTGTGTTGAATATTGAAAAAATCCTCATCGGCATGATCTCTGTAATAATAAGCTGAAAAAAGTAATATGCTGAAATTCTTAGGATTTACAGGTTTGAAAGAAAATTATTCTTGTATTACTACTACCCATCTATATATTTTACAAAACTATAAGCTACAAAGATATAACAAAGATTTTATAAAATCAAAATGTAGTTATTAATTGAATCATGTATTTTATCCTAAACTTTACACATCTTTAAAGAGAAGCTTATTATTTTGATGGAGTTGAAAATTGAAATTGGGTGCTCTGCCTTCAACTGAGAAAAAGAGGAGATACTCTATTCCGTTTCTATTTATTATATATATATTTTTTTATTTATTTTGGCAAGATTGTCATTATAATAATATGAAAAAGTATATCACAGATACATTTAACGATATACGAATAAAAAATCTTCTTGCTGAAAATAATATGAGTTATAATTTTACTATCTCTGAAACATTTTTCCAACATAAAATCCATGGCTTGAATGTACATATAAGTAAAAATATGGGTAAACAGCATTACTATGCAAAATGTTTTTTTTAATTGTTTTGATTCATAGTAATCAAGTATACATAATGTTGTTCTTTTTGTTTGTTTGTATGTATACACTATTATGTAGGTATTATTTTGGAATAAATAAATAAAATATATTTTTATGCATATTTTTATGTATGTAAATAATGTTCAAAATTATATAGAACATTATTTACGTAAACCTGTAAGTAGATACACATTATTTGACGTGGAGTAACAGAATTAATATTATTGAAATTTCTTGTAAACATGTTTATTATAGGTTTGTATCTCCAAAATTATATTCACCTCTATTCAACAAATTCATATAAGTGTCATATTATTATTATTTTATCTGTCTGTCAACTGCTGTCTGTCAAGGAGCGTAATATTAATAACAATGTATTCAAAAGAAAACAAAAAGAAATAAGAATAGGAATTGTGTTTACACTTTACAAGAAAATCATTTATTTTCTTTTCCTTCAGTCATTACACTCCCTTCAACATTACCAGGAGAGCATACATAATACAGAGAGACAAAAGTTTTGAATACATTAAGTTACGACAGAGTCATATCACACGTGGGTTAGGTGAGAATGTATTCTATAGGCTAGGCTAGGCTGACATAAGTTTTTATATTTTACGTACACCATGTGGATATTATTATTACCCTTTACTGAGTTCGTGTACAAGTTGTAGGTCCCCATAGAAGATGTTCTAGTTATTGTTGTTTGTTACTTCTACTATGTATATTTTATATACGTATTTTCTGTGCTTCTGGCACTACCGAGACGGTGCGACTAGAATAACAAAATAACAGATGGCAAATCACACAAGCCAGCACTATGATTATTGGTATATATATATACTTCGTAATCGCCATCTAGTGAGCCTCTGCGGAGAATTTCTAGAATTGTTCCTTACATAGTATTTTAGGTTTTTAATATTTCACCTCACAAATTTAGTATTTTTTTGATACGTATCTACCGTTACTTTATTATTTTAATGTTATAATTTTATTGACAGCGACACATTTATTAAATATGGCAAGCATATAAACATTAGTTAAGTAGGTACTTTAAAAGACGTAAATATAAGAAAATTTATATGACATTTAGATAAGTAAAAAAAGAGACCGCAAAATAAGATTTAATTTTATTTTTGTCCCTCTTCCTTTGTCGCTATATTCTTCGAGATCGGCTTACTCTCAATAAATGCAAAACCGAGTTTGAACATTTATGTAGATAAATGCTTAACATATAAAATTCGTCCTGAGAGAGTAGCTAAATGTTGAGATCAAAAGAATCAATATTAATTAATTTCTTATAAAATTAAAAACCTTTACAACTTAAGTATTCCAGATTTATACTAATGCAGATAATTATTCCTCTACGAAATTTTCAATTAAATGCAACATTTGATTTTCTCGTGCATTTTCAGGCCAGTCGTGCAGTCTTTTACTTACAGGAACAAAATATTTCTTTGAAACGTGATTCGATGAAATTACAATTCGTATCATTTGAAATAAAATACACGGAAAGGCTAACCTTTGTAGATAATCATATTGAAGTTGTAAGATTGTAAAACGTAGATGAGCTTCGTTAGTTTTAAAGCAAAGGAATGTACCAAGTATACATTATATACAAAGAATGATTCCCCTAGGATATATAAATTTCTTATTACTACATAGAACTCAAAGAACTCTTTTCAGTTGGATTTCCTACATTTTTAGTTTTGCATTCAGTTAGGAACTATTTAAATGATTTCTCTCTGATTTCTATCCAATAAGAATAATTTGATGGAATGAGATTAAATTTCAGTTTGTTCGTTTGAATATCCATATAGCTGTTCGTACTTTTAAAGGGGTTTTATAATAACAAGAAATATTTAATTCGTATGATGATTAAACAAAATGAAGTCCCTTATTAAACCACTAACTTTCATTCTATTTTATTATTGGTCCTTTTTTCGGTATAAGACAACTTTGTATACGAAACAATTGATAATTTATTAGGCGTACAAAACTTCTTTTGAAAACATATGGTGTAAGCAAACTCTTTAATTCACTAATAATTTAACTGATTACAGTCTCTCTCTTTCATTAAAAATATAGTATCGTTCATACTATTATGCTATCAAATTCTTATCAAAATTCACAAGTTTAATTCTCAATATTTTTATGTAATTTGAAAAAAGTATTTCTACTATAGATTATTAATTCCGAGAGAGACGTCTTTCGACTTATCAGGTCATTATGAATCTTTGATTGACCTCAGAGATTGATAATGACCTGATAAATCGACAAACGTCTTTCTCGGAATTATAGTAGAAAGAAACACTTGTTTCAAAATACATAATTATGGAATTCTGCTACGTGTGCACCCACACAATTAATACTTCATATTTTTATTTCATTGGTATTTATAGTTTTATTTTTGTATTAGTATATTGGTTTTTACTAGGTTTGTATCAATGTGTCGTAGTTAAATGGAAAATAAATCACTTCATAGTGATAATCTCGCCTCTGTACACCGTCTAATATGCGTCTAATATTTTAATATTGCATTGATTTGTTAACACTGTTATATAATGATGATGAAGTGTAATGTGAAATTGTTGACATAGTTTGTTTCGAAGGTTTCATTTTTCGTCCTTTGCCTGTGGCTTGTTGTCGTGCTGGGTGTGCGATTCGTCAAGAGGTCGATTCGGGTTAATTAAACTAATATAGTTTTGTTGTTGTTGTTAAGATTATTGTTACATTTTATTTTGTAAGGTTCTTATTATTTGTTTTGTTCTTCTTGCACATCATCATTCATATAATTACAAAATCAACAGAGCAGTTTACCTAAGAAAAATGTGATGATGTGCAGTGGCAGGATTATCACTATATAGAGATTATCATTATCGTGGCATTATATTGAATCACGCTTTAATTGAATTCTCTGATTGTGCATGCTGTAGACACTCTTAATTGGGGAACTGGCCAGATCTTATTATATGTTTGTAATTTATGTATTGTGTGGTCAGTTTTCTGTGAGTGTCTCTATAAAATAAAATAAAATAAACAATGATGTTCAAAAAAATAAATAAAAAAATATTTTTTATGTACGTTTTATTTCAATATGACGAGGTTATTATGTAAGAAATCATTAATGTAGTGATGACCATCCCACTATGTATCATCATATTTTATTATGTAAACGATGATGTATGAAAAGAAAAAAAATTGAAGCACTTATTTCAAAGATCAGTATTTTGAGTAAATCCCCGCCTATGAACACCACGGAATATTAATTGAAAACAAAATAGTTATTTGAATTAATTATATTCTGCTAGCTTATATTGATTTTCATATAGTTAATGTTTATACTAAAACACAACAATAGTTTTATTGAAAAGTAAGCAAACAAGTTGCGTTAAACCACACATAATTTAAGGAGTTTCTCTATTCTCCTTCAACACCCATAAATTCCGCTCACTACATACCATACCCCATGTCCCATTTCACTCTGTGGAGTATAATTTTGGAAGCCCTACTGAGAAAATATGATAATGGTACAAAAGCATAATAGGTATAGTTTAGAAAATAAACAAATTTAGTTAAAGGCGTATGAAATCTGTCACAAAATTAACCCTACCTTTACTAACACAAAGAACGACAAAGTTTTAATGTGTAAACATTTGAGTTATCAACAGGATATTTTATAGATATTTTTTTAGGCAAAAACATAGAGAGATATAACCGCCTCAGAGTGATTTTATGCATTCTGAATTCTTTTTCAATACCTGATTCATTTTTAATTTTCCTGGTACATATATTTTTCAATATAAATCTAAGTTTGTAATAAATCAAAATATACATGTCAAACATGATTTACCTAAACTTGGAAAAAAATATATCAAAAATCAAATATTTTCATTCCATACTATTTTCTTTCTTATTGAAATGTCTGTTTCAAAAATAGAGATACATCATTAAATTATTTATTCATTATTATACACTTTTCTGTAAGGCTGTGAAAATTTAAGCTTTAAAACTAAAAGTTTAGTATCAAACATCATATAGCCCTCTAACAATTAATGATGTGTAGTGAATAGGGATTGCAATCCAGCAAAGTGGGATCCCGCAATCCAGCGGGATCCGCGTAATTTTAGGGTTTGCGGGATCCCGCAAATGCTTGCGGATCCGCATGTGCGAATCCGCAAACTGAAGATTTTCCGAAAGTTGCCAACTAAAGATGATACATATTTGCAAAAATACTTAAAGAAGAAACAGGAAAAGAATTATGCTCAATCCTAGATTGCTGCACTCACTAAAACAGCTTGCTTGATATGTTAGAAAGATTTTAGTCCCAAAGTTTGCATTGAGAAGGCTCTCATCGACATAGCATCTGACATAAAATTTACGCACAAAATCAAAAACGTGATTGACAGCTTGCAGCCCTTTAAATTGGTCGTAAAGTATTATGCAGAAGAGAGTCTACACTATTAACGGCAGATATAACATTTCGATTTATTTTAGAGAAGCTAGAGAAGCTAGACACAGTATTAAGCGATGTACTATCCGGGGCGCTGCGTGCAAGAGTGAAAGAAAGATGCAATGAAATTACAGCTATGTTGATTTATTTTCCGCATCCAAAAAAATATGACTAAGAGTTGAAAACGTGCAATTCAATATTTTTAATGCCGAAAAAGAATAAGTTGCGGCAAGAAATGAAAAACATGTTACATCGAGTCATTATAGAAGACGCTCAAAATGTAGAATTTGTAGTTGTAGGTGATGTAATTGCAGATAATTGTCAACAGTCTATGAATGTGGAAAACAATTTAACTTTACAAATGGAATAAGAAATGCAGCAAGACAATGAAGATTACACTAAACAGACAAAAACTGGACAAGAGAAATGCTTCGAAAAAATATTGAAAAAAGAAATGGCAGCATTTAAAAGTGATGGAGTTAAAGAAAAGTATTTGAATTTGTTGCACGACTTTATCAATACAAGTATCTGACCAACAATTAGTGTGGGGGCAGAAAGAGCCTTTTCGGTCGCTGGCTACATATGTAGTTCCTTAAGAAGTATCTTGGAAGATAACACCATTAATGCTATTTTTTTTTAAATAATTTTTCTAAAAAGAGAAGTGACTTTTTATTTGATATTTTAAAATTTGTTCCATAACACTTGATTGATTAGATAATGAATTAGTAATAAAAATTAAAGACTAATAGTACCTATAGTTAGTTATGTCAAATTCATATATGATAGTATAGTTATTTATGTTATATTCAATTATGTACAGTAAGATGTTGTTATTTCTTGCAATTTTTAATAATCCAGCGGGATCCCGCGGGATCCCGCTGGATTGGAGTCAATCCAGCAGAAATCCCGCGGGATTGAAAACGGTGCGGGATTGCAATCCCTAGTAGTGAAGTGCAATATGGAAGTTTGAAATTAGTAAAATATTAGCTTATACAAGAACGAAATGGCTGTAATTAAAAGCGGAGAGAGCTACGCAGAAGCAAGGGGATGCTCAATGTCGCCAGCTCTCTTTAACTGCTATATACAGGACATGGACCATCAGCAAGAGTGAAAGCGGACGGTTGGCGGAGTTTGAGATGTGGTGCTACAGACGCATGCTGAAGATCCATTGGTTGGAACACGTCGAAAACGTAGAAGTATTATTCAGGGTAGGCGATAAAAGGCAACTTCTTAAGAGAATCAGCCAACAACGAGCTAACTGGATTGGCCACAACATCAGGCACACAGGACTACTCATCGCCATTGCGGAGGGTAAGACCGAGGGGACAAATGGCAGAGGCCGACCAACTGAAGAGGGACATGAACTGTGGCTCATACGTAGAGCTGCAAAGACTGGCTGAGAATAGGGAGGAAAGGAGAAGAAAGTCAAAACTCGTTGCAGACCAATCCAATGGATTGTAACTCATTATATATATAAAATATTAGGAGTTGGGAAATTCAAAATACGCTTAAAAGTCAAATAATTTATTTTCCACGTAACACATATTTGAAAATTTCTCAAAATATATTTATTTTGTTTCTCTTTACGAAAATATTCTTTACTGAACATAATATTTACTCAACGTTTTTCTTAACTTCTTTTATCTTCTTTACATCTTTTAATATCTAACTATCGTTATATGCTCGTGGCTACAATATATTAGCTATGTTATTATTTACATTATTATTATTAATATTAGTTACAATACGTATAACGACAAATGTGTGTAGGAGTTCATAATAATGTAAGACGTGTAGTATATTGTAAAGGGATATATCATTTTGTGTAACCGCAACGAAAATTTGTATTAGGCGTTCTTGTTGATTCCAACGTATATTTTAGTAGGCGTATAGTACAAGTACTACATATATTAAAGAACAGTGGTCTCCAACCCCTGATCAGCAGAAAAAGTTTTATCGGGCCGCAGAAGAAACAGGAAGGTCGTCCTTTTTTTGTACAGCAAAGTAATTAAAATATATTGTTATAAAATATGTCTAATTCGTCTACCTTTTCCAAAATCTGGCGTCAAGGAGTCGTAACTTTGAGTGAAAGGAAAATCATCAAATTAACACTAAAAATAGCCTTAAAAATGCTCTCAAAGGCAACCATCAACGAATCAATGTACCGTAAAATTATCAAACGTTTACCGTTTTGTGGAGGTAAAAATGTTGGAGACTACTGTTTGAGAGTATTATATGTAATACTTTAACCTAAACGGAAGGTATTAGCTTTGTAATTATCCAAAGGTGAATAAAGAAAATTTATCTGGGATAATAATGTTGTGCGCCGACGCAACCCGGCAGAGATCGGTAATCTCCGTGATATAGTCATGTTCTAAGAATATGACTATATCACGGAGCTAGCTGGCCAAAAGAGCGCTGTTCTTCCGTCCGTAAGGGTTCCGTCTGCCCGGAAGTCCCTCTTTCACAATACACCGTTCCTATGGCAACAATATCAGAGCGCAGGGAATGTCGTGGGAAGAGTATGGAAGTTAATTCTGTTGCCAGGTGTAAACAAAGTTATTCACATAGAAGAGTTCGTCCGTAACCTGGAGGTAGAGCCATGGCTTCGTGAACAGGGGTTCCGTGGTTCGATCTCGGGTGCCGGACAAACTGCCCTTTCACGACACAAGCTTTTAGCTTACTGTGAAAGGTGTATAAGGTTGTACTTGGGTTTTTAAGAAAGCCCAAATAGATTTATCTTTTCTTTAAAAAAATGAGTTTATTAAAAAATCATTACTGATCAGAAAGATATGTTGCAATATGTAATTTTTTTAAAGATGATTTGGACTACTAATGAATCCAGATAAAAATACCAACTTATTCAATAATTAAATCTTGTAGATCAAAAAACAATATTTGCTTATTGTTCTACAAGATTGCAGCCAATTGGTGATATATTGTCTCAACGTTTGTACATTAATATTGATTGTTTAAAGTATTTATTATTATTATTATTTATGGAAGTCGAAAAAAAAATTAATACGACTCTCATAGCGTCGGTTTATTAAATAGGTACTCCTTAGTAAAAAAAAAACATCCTCATTCCTGATTTGCACAGATGTTCCCTTCTGTATATTTTTTCATTTTTAACTACAGATCTCAATAGAACACAAGTTTTTATCAATGCTTACTTGTTATGGAACCAGGACATTCCTGGTATATATAATGAGTTACAATCCATTGGATTGGTCAGCAACGAGTTTGGTTTTTCTTCTCCATTCGTCTCTATTCTCAGTCAGTCTTTTCAGCTCTACGTATGAGCCACAGTTCATGTCCCTCTTCAGTTGGTCCATATACGCATCTCTTGGTCGGCCTCTGCCATTTGTCCCCTAGGTCTTACCCTCAGCGATGGCGATGAGTAGTCCTGGGTGCCTGCGATGTTGTGGCCAATCCAGTTAGCTCGTTATTGGCCGATTCTCTTAAGAAGTTGCCTTTTTTCGCCTACCCTGGTTAATACTTCTTCGTTTTCGACGTGTTCCGACCAATGGATCTTAAGCATGCGTCTGTAGCACCACATCTCAAAGGCCGCCAACCGTCCGCTTTCACTCTTGCTGATGGTCCACGTCTCACAACCATAAAGCAGAATGCTCCATACAAAGGCTTTAGTAAGGTTCTTCCTTACGCTTAAATCAATATTTGGGGATTCCAATATCTTCGATTTTTTGTTAAAGGCAATCCTTGCCTGGTTTATTCTGCTCACAATTTCCGATTTGGAGCGTCCATCCTGGTTTATTCTGCTGCCGAATTACACGAATTCTCTTACTTGTTTGATGCTCACTCCATTTATGGCAATGTTCGCAGTCGCTCGCAATCGCAGTCGCATTCCTGGTATGGTATACGATAAACAATGCTATTTTTTTTGTGTATCAATAGAATATTAACTTTACCCATCAATTGAAATCTTTGAACAATATTGAGATAAATTCGTTCCGTACCAAATTATTTCACGTTCTAACGAGTTATAGTGAATACGTGTATTACAAAATCCATAGTATGTGCATCTAGCTGGGGACAATTATTATGTGAGCTGATGTTTGCATAGTAGCTGATTAAGTAATTCCTCGAATGTTCCTATACTATTTCAAATTATATAAGGACGAGTAGAGAAAGTAGTTTGATATTATACTATTTACACAAGCACACATTTGGGTATTTTTGTTGTAAATTAATGTATATACAGGGTACCATCTCCATATAGAGATTCATTATCATTTCGTCAGTGTAATTGTACTTGTTGTACCTACTACCTAGCGTCAGTTCATTAGAAACCTACCAATATAGTTTAATATTGAATGTAACTTTAATTCGTGTGTTTTTGTTACATAATTTAAGCTATTTTAATTATCTTGTCAAAAAATAAGAAACGGCTTAAATATAACTTACTAAGTGTTTCGTTCCTAACCATCTAGATACCATCCCATAACATACTGATGCAATATAAGGTATACAACAATATATAAGTATATATACCCAACTGTAAACCACAAAGCGAAAAGCATTGAAATAAATTTAACCGCTTATAAATGAAATAACATTTAATGCTCAAAATGGTAATTGTACAAATGGTTATGATAATGGTGAATAAAATAACTTTTGTATCTTGTAATTGTACCATAAACAATCGTTCTTTTGTTAATATTATTGATATGCTAAATCGTTAATTTCAATAGAATGATTGCTCTATATAAAAAAGCTTCTGCATCATTCTAAAAAGCTCCACAACTTGATTTTGTCATAATGTTAATATTTTTATTATAACGTTCCGTCATAAAGTTTTATTACTTTTGAAATACATTTTGTTATTATAAAACTAACCAACAACGGGACTATAAATAAAAAGCAACGTAAAATCATAAACAAACGAAATCTTTTAATCAAAATCCTTGTAAGAAATAATATTATAATGGAGCAAATAATATCATTATGGTATTAAATTAATATGTTTTTTTATTATTATTTAAAGATCAATTCACAATGCACACTTATGTATAAAACACGATTTCATACTTTGTTAGGCCACTAAAATATGAATCATGCCAATAATATTTTACCAAGTAGGTATTGTTTAAGAACCTTAAATGTCTAACTGTGGAATCTGCGCTAAGACTACTGTTCTTTGTATGTATTTCCTTCCTATTACTTCAGTTATGTCGAGTATTCATACACAAACCTAAATATTTGTATATATTCTTCTTTATCGAGTATGAATTAGTGTTCCTATCTTAAATGTATTATTTCTTTTAACACGGTGAACAAGAAAAAGATAAGCAGATGGACGTTTATAAGTTACTCTCAGTTAATGAATTGGTGGCAATCACACGTTTAAACAACGGGATTTTATTTATATGCAAAAAAATTATACACATAATTAATTTAAATAAGTTCAAAGTTTATAAGAGACTTATTAGAGAATTAGCTGCATGTAACAAACATACAGATGATTCTATCGTACTAAAGTTCGTCGGTAGCCTGGAGGTAGAATCTCGGTTCGATCCCAGGTGCCGACAAACTCCCCTTTCACGACACAGGCTTTTAGCTTACTGTGGAAGGTGTAAAAAGTTATATTTGGGTTTAGAACAAAGCCCAGATATATCTTTTTAAAAAAAAGAATACGACGAAGATAAGATTTATACATATCGCAAATAAACCAATTAATGTATTTTTATAAGCTTTTTCTTCTCTTTCTTGCCAAGAAAATCAAAACTAGAATATGACTTTTAACATTTCGTCATATCAATAGAAAAAAAACAGTTTTCTCAGAAAGTTAAATTTATATGAATATATCTATACAAGATAAATGCTTATAACCATTCGATTTCTTAAAATTACTTCATGTCACCCTATCATATATCATCTTTAAGATATCAGAGCTTTTGAAAACTTTCAAAATAGACCCGATATTATCCGTTCACCATACATAATCTATCTGAAGCATTTGGAAAAAATATTTTTAATAGATTATTAAAAAAAATGTAGACCATACCTTTTAAGCTAAATTTATCTTGCATTTACATTGAAGAATATTTCTGGATTGTTATATTTTTACCTTAATACTAAATACATTTATTTTCGATGACAAATTCATGGTGACACGCTCGTGTCTGGAGTTAATATGAAAAAGTAACAAGTTTATTTTGAATGTGATTATTGTGCGAGCAAGTATACCATGGAAAACTTTGTGCATGGGTTGTTAAACTACAAATTACAATTTCATATAGTCGCTATGCGTAGAATATCAAAAAAATTATATTATAGTTTTATTAATATAAGTCACGATATGTTTTTGTTATGGACATATAAAATTACAGAAAACAAGAAAGCAATAAGTTTTGGTATTTTTTTATTAACTCTGTATAAAATTGTAGGATGGATTTTAGTAACATAAAGTTAAGCGGTTTTAATAACAGATACGGATAAAAAAACTATATCAAACTTTGAAAACATTGAAGCCTCATCAGTGAGACCGGACACATTACAAATTATTAAAACTTTTATTATTTTTCTTTAACCACAAACAAAATATTGTGTAAATTTTATTCTAATTTAGAAAGTGTTTTTTTTTATTATCCCAATTAAAAACATACTCTTAACACTATTGGCCCATGATATCTTTTCATAAATGTCACTATTCGAAATTGTCTGTAGATGTAACATTAAATAAGGCTTTACGATGAGATTGGGCAGATAAATTGGGTCTGGGTGTTACATGTATTTGTGTTTAGTGCATTGTATATGTGTATCGCCGTGTTGGTACCCATAATACAAGGTTCATATCTGAGTTTGGGACTAGCTCGATCTGTGTGACTTGTCTATAAAAAAAAATGTTTGTGGTCAGTTTTAAGAGTAAGCTATCAAAGAACTAGAGTATTGCCAATAAAAAAATATAGGTAAACGAAATATTATTTACCAAAGTTTTTCACTGGTTTTAGTTTATATATCAATAATATTGTAAACGGTTTTTAGTCTTTTATGCGATATTTTTTGTCATTTCAAAACACGGAAAAGGGTGTTATGTGGGTAGACACTCTGTATATCAATGTTTCCGGTTTTCAACGATTATCTTAAATTACTGCGACAAAAAGTTTTTAAGTATACATTTTTATATAAACACAACAATAAGAATATATTGTATAATAATTTGATTCCACATTGGTTTGCGATTCGGTAAAATTAATGTTTGTATGTACATAATATGTTGTGATTAAAGTTCAAAAAATACATAAGTACTGGGTTAACGTTATCCCAAAAATAAGAAACAATAAATAATAAACCATTATATGTATATAAGAATAACATTTGTAGCATTGTTATACTTATTGTTATAAAATATTAAGGGAAATATTTTTGTCTCACAAATAACCATCGTTAAATTCCCCCAGTCACGGCACGACATCGCGTGCGCTACGTAAGCGGCAAGTCATCGTATAATGATATCGCGTCCCAAACTTATTGGAAATACCTGCTCTAAATGGTAATCACTGTTACTTTTTTATACACGTATATAATATATACGACTATTTCAATATCCTCAGTATCTCTGTGACATAAACAATAAGGTTACAATATTATTTTTGTGACATATTTTTCTTTACTTTCGTTGAAATTTTTACACGCTTTTTAATGTGATGGATATGGAAATAACGCAACACATGTGCGATGTTGAATATCTAACTGTTTGTGGTATATATAATAATTATACCGACATTAAATTTAATATGAGGAGAGAAATCAGTATTATTGATTTTAAATTAAATTTAATGTTATAGCAGTATATATTGGTTACAAATACCTATATTATAAGTTTGATTTTTAGTATTATATCAGTTTATTTTTCAATTCTATGATAGAATCTTATCTCGTACATTTAAGAACTTTTTAATATTATATATTTATCCTTTTAATCAGCACTAAACATAAATTCACAGCCTGTTACCGCATCCATGTTCTCATTTCTCAATAATAGGTTGGTTCGCTACCTATTATTAAAATTATTATCTAAGCAAACATTTTAACGTTACAAATGATGACATCCTTACATAATTCTACGTTGTAATATTTAATTACATGATAATTGTTACAATTTCCCTACACGATTATTACATCAACTAATTTCGTTTAACAATAATGTCAAAACAATTTAAATAATTCAGAGAATTATTATTCTGATACTAATATTTATAGAAATTATCATGAATGTTTCTTTATTTATTAAAATTTTCTTTCTTTTATTTATTTCATTCTTCTATCTACATATATGATCACGGCATTGCCCACAACTGGGATAGTCGGAAGATTATTTGTATAAGACACGTAAGTGAAAGATCTGCCTATCTAGGTTTTGTTATAAACCTTATCTTCTCTAAGGGACTTCATATTTGTTCATCATCAAAATATTATAGAGCAAATCATTTTTTTTACCTAATTATGAAGACTACAAAAATACACATTATTTTTTGAACTTGTCGGTCGTTAAAAGTCATCATAAATAGTTTTTTATTCGAATGTACTCCGGAGTATGTTTTCTGTCTATAAAATCATGTTTCTTAAGCTATGCACGCAAGGTTCCACTCTTTACTCGTGAGTTTGTGAAAACATAATAGGAACCATTGCATGATTTATTATATTATTCTATATTGGTATCCGTATGCGATATTGTAAAGCTTTCTATATTTAATTCATAAAAAAATATTACTACTGTTCTGGTGTAATAACTTCAATGTAAACTTGTTTCCCTAAATATTGAGAAGCAATAAAATATGTCTACGGAGAAAAGTAGTAAGCCTGTGTTACAAACAATTTGTTGTAGGTAGTTGTATTGAATTTGTTATTATTACCATAGAGTTAGTACTATACTACTATACTATACCCTCAAGTGGGGTAGGCAGAGAGAACGGAACGCCAAACAGATCTATCTTTACACACTTCCTTCGCTTCTTCCACATTCATACAGTTCCTCATACACGCACGTCGGTTCCTCTTACTCAACACGCGGCCGTCCTTGAGAATTTGATCCACGTGATCAAGCCACGTGGTTCTCGGACGCCCGCGTTTCCTCACACCCTTTCTTTCAGATAAGTATTTAGTCTGTCTTTGAGAAATGATTTTTTTAAGATAATAATATATCTCTGACTTTTAATATACATTTGGGTTTATAAATACTCAAATAAAACCATCTAATTAAATAACTGTATGCGTAAAATAACATTGGTCTTATTATTTTACTTATGCTACAATCTTTTGAAAGAATCTTGATTTGATTAATATTCATAGTTCTAGTACTGGGATAGAAAGCAGACAATGTCAAACAAACTCGTTACATTAAACATAATTCTGCTACAGGCGCATAAAGTTCAGTACTTTATGTATAACTTTTATGTAATAAATAATGGATTTCGTATCATTTACAAAATTCCAATACGTTATATGTGTATTCACATATTATGTAGGTATGTGATTCTATGCGGTATATTTTGTTCTGATACAAAAAAAAAACAGCAATTTTAATACAAGAAGTAAAAAAATCGACCAATTCAAAAACAACTCTATTTTTGTATAAATGACACATGACACGTTGATTGTTTTCGAAGAATCGATTCAATTAGTTTTCCTTTACCTTATAGCATATTTCTATCGTATTTCATCAGATCATCAGAGTCTGGTTATCGAAACCTTCGTGTTGCAGCTATTATAAATAATTATTTACTGGGATATTTTTATAATCTGATTGGTATGAATTGAAAAAAGATTGATTATCTATTCCCAAGCGAGTGTTTCATTTCAATTCGACCATTAAAATTTTATCATCTTAAATGTTTTTCGTGGCTTACGATTCTTTGTTAATCTAATTAAATTATTTATTTAAGATTTATTTTTCCACTTCTAAAAATAAACGAACGACCATTTTATTTATAAATATTTGAATGTTATTCAGACTTTAGGGTTGCGTGAAAGCAACATTCTTATCTTGATGTCACAAAGTCCTGTGTTCGATTCCCGGCCAGGACAAAATAAACAATGACCTTTACAATCTGGTTTTTACATAATAATAATAATATCCAGATGATTTTTATACATGTATATGTGTTTAGTGCATTTCATATATGTCGGGATGTAATATGTACAATTGTACATGTGTTTAGTGCATAATAGGTATATGTATTTACTGTCGCGTTAGCACCCACAATACTAGATTTATATTTTTATGTTTGGGAAAAGCTCGATCTATATGAAAACAAATAGTCTACATGTACATTTTGTGTTATGTTATGTAATTATATTTTGATATTATGCGGATTTTCTGGCGAAGAACAGGTCTATTATTTTTTTCTATTAGTTTTCAAATGTTCAAAAAACTTCATGAATAATACATTAACATCTCAAACTCAGCAACATCCCTAATGTCATTATTATGTGGTAAGAAGAAAACAGCAGACATATCCATTACATAATATGTGTAATAGTTCAACAGGCTACCACAACTGTGGGATATTACACTTAAACAGTTCCATACATCAACAAGTCGAAATTTTCGAAAATTTTGACTTAATTTGTAATTAATAAAAGCAACTCCACTCTATCAATTCCGTATAACAAATAACTTTCAAAAACACACGGTTCGCTTTATATTTTAATTATTAAGTAACGAAAAAAAATGATGTGCCTGTTTTCAATTCCACAAATAAATATTTCAAATTGTTCTATTGAACGAAAGAAATACAATATAATACCTCTAATAGTGTGATTATCGTATGTAATATTTCATTTTTTTGTGTTTTTAAAGCATAATAAAAATATACCATAACTACAAAAATGGCGATTTCTCGAATATAAGACATGTTGACTTGTTGAGTTGTGGAACTGGTCGATTTGTAGTGTAGCATATTTTATAACTGCAATTTCATTTTACGAGTTCAAAGAAGATTAAAGTACTTCGCAATTTTTTTTTAACAATAACCTGTAATATTTGATGAGGCAAGTGAGGTGTACTTGGAGTTTTATAAACATTAGACAGCTGTTTGTTCAGTACGAAGAATTCTTAAAACCAAACTTTCATCAAAGAGTCTATAACAATGTTATGAAATGTTCTGTTGAGATTTTCGCATTAGTTCTCTTCTTCTACAAATATTTGTTGTTCCTTTTAATCGTGAAAACTTTTCCGTTCTTGTTGCACTGCATTGAAAAATGTTCTAACTTATTTAGAAGAAACTTGTTAACCACCGTTGCAAATATAATGTTAAGGTACGCTTCACGCTTTATTACGTTTCTGAGTTTTGAAAAAATATTTCTTTTTCAATGTGGTTAACTGCATTTCCTGTGTTTTTAAAATAAAGTGCAAAATTTGAAGTAAACCATTTGCAAGTTATTTCTCGACCTTTTAACTGAAGAGATTCATTAAAAGATATTGCGAAATAAAAACAAGGAACCCACAGTGGCTATAGAGAGTAGAGCAGATGAAGAAATATTATATATAGAATCTGAATCCTTTAAGAATCTTCTAACTTTTTTATGTAGTATTAAAAAGTTATACTTAAAAGTTGTAACATATTACTGTAATGTTTTGTTTTGATGCAGATCGAACAAAAACGTGGTATATGTTTTTACAGTAAAATTAATTTTATTTCCAATTCTGCCATCTTTTGAAAATTATAATCCGAGACTGAAATATTTACTCAACAATATTTACATTACTGTCGATTTATTCATAATTGTGATTTAAACATGTGCTATTTTTTAATCATATTTTTTATTAAAACATATTTTTTCCATCTGTTACAGGTAAATTTCCACTCCATGAATTGGAAAGCGTTCGTATAATGAGTAGGTCAACGATTATCAAAGGTAGGTAATTGTATTATTCACATCACATTTACAACACATGTGTTATCCTGTGTCGGTAGATCATCGCGTCACGTCGGCATCGTAATAATGTTACTGCTACGTAAATGTTATCAAATGTCAATGTAGACATGTAAATGCTTCCAAATTTAGATTCAGGAGTCTAATAATATTCGTCCCTCCAAAGGTGACACATTTCCTTATAAAAAAATGTCTAACATTCTATTACTGGAAATATAAATAAGTTCATTATGATTTATGATTGACAGTGTATACTGTATGTGTTTTATTTAACGTAGGTACCCATTTTCGTTTCGTATGTCAAAGAGGTTGTATAAGTATTTTTTCTACATCTGTTATTTCTCACACTTTTAAAATGTGTCATATAAATTTTGAAATTATATTTCTCTTGATGTTTCGCACAAACAAAACATTATTCGTTCTTTTTATGAATTATTAATAGCTTTTTTATTATTTATCACGGTGGTATCACTATAATGTGCGAGTCTTCCAACACAAGGTAGTAATTCGGATCTGTATTCAACCTAAATCTTTCCAATATAATGATTGGCGATAGAGATACCATTTTTTTATTTAATACCCAAAATGAACTCTGCATGACCACAGCCGTCTACCATCGGTCAACATATTGTTAGATGGACATCGTCACTTCAACGGTAACCAGTTGCAATGTGTTTCGATAGTTAAAAAAATAATATAGGTAATACGCACGAATAATATTTAATCATCCAATGATTAGCACAGTAAATGTATCCTTAAGCAAAATAAAGGATATTATATAGAGGAAGTAGTTGACCCAAAGTTTTTTTTTTTTTTTTTTTCTCCTCCATCCAAAGACCTTGCCCACCTCGACTTCTAGATGTAGTCCATTGTGGGATTTAGTCCTTAGATGTCTTCCCACAGACCTAAAACCTGAAAGAAATTCAAAATTTTGTGTGGGTTAGTTCCTTTGATCTGTTCTTGATCAGGAAAGTGTGAGCCAATTATTTTGGCTCTTGTTTGCATTATAGGTTCACATTCTGTGAGTAGATGCAAAGGAGTTTCATGTTCATTCATGCAGAATCTGCACAGATACATGTCTGTTAGTTTCATTATACATAAGTGTTTATTGAGTCTACAGTGTCCCGTTAGTACTCTGGTGAGAATTCTTAGGTTCTCTTTATTAAGTTCGAGAAAGTCTCTACTTTTCTTTGATGAGAAACCTTTAATCAGGGTTTTCGCATGTTTCTGTCCTGGTATTTTTAACCAGTTATTAAAAGCTTTTTCTTGCATTCTCCCATAGAGTGCCGTTTTTAAAAGTGCTATTTGTGATGGGGCAGTGAGGCTCTGGTCCATAGGTCAGCATGTCAGCCCCCTTGTTGGCCATTTTATCCGCCTCTTCATTACCCTCATAGTTAGAGTGTCCTGGCACCCATCTTAATACAATTTTATTGTTATTTTCTATTGATAATTTGTTCAATGCATTGATACAGTTTTGAACTGTAACAGAGTTTACTTTACAGGAGTCTAGTGCTTTAAGTGCAGCTTGACTGTCTGAGTAAATGTATATTTTTTTATTTCTGTATCTCCTATTTATATTTTCATAGGCGCATATTGTTATCGCAGTTATTTCTGCTTGAAAGATAGTTGCATTTTGGCCCAGGTGTTTGCATATTTTTGCTTTTGGTGATATACCATATACACCTGAGCCCGTGCCGTTTATCTTTTTAGATCCATCTGTGTACCAAATCAAGGCACCATTTGGTTCCTGATACCAATTTTCTCTGATATCTGATCTGGATTGGATTTCTACTTTGTATGGTTTGGCAAAGTGGTAGATATTTTTCATTTTATCTTTTGGTAAACTAATTATATCATCTTTTTCTATTTCTATATTTAGTTTTGATTCAGAGAGCATGCTTATTTTATGTTCTTCTCCGATTGTCAATCTTATTATTCCCTCTTTTACCACCTTTTCTAAGTAAAGGTGTAGCGGCGGTAGATTGAGCATTGCTTCTAATGAAGCTGTAGGAGTTGTATGTAGTGCTCCTGTTACTAATAAACAGGCCATTCTTTGTAGTCTGTTTAGCTTTTCACTACATCCCTTTTGTTCTAGTTTGTTGTTCAAAACTATTGATGCATATGATACAATTGGTCTTACTACTGCAGTATATAACCAGAGCATTAGTTTGGGTTTTATTCCCCAATTATTTCCTACCAATCTTCGGCAGGTCCATAAGGCCTTCGTAGCTTTTTGTGTTACTTTATTAACATGTTCAGTCCAAGTGAGTTTATTATCTAGTGTGATACCTAGATATTTTGTCTCTTTGGAAAAGTTTATAGTATTTCCAAAAAAGATTGGTTTGGTAAGCTTTTCTAGCTTTTTTTTCCTTGTAAATGGGATTAGAGTTGTTTTGCTAGTATTAACTGTTAACCCATTCGTAATGCACCAGTGTTTTACCATCTTTAGCGCATTCTGCATTAATTCAGAGATAATGTCATATTCTTTACCTCTGATTATTATAACTATGTCATCAGCATAGCTTTGTGCATTATAACCATTGTCATTGAGCTTGCATATTAAACTGTCTGCAACTAGTGTCCACAGTAGAGGTGAAAGAACACCCCCCTGTGGGCATCCTTTGACAGTTTTAGCCTTTAATGTTTCATTTTGTAGGCTTGTTTTAATGTATCTGTTTGACAACATGTCATTGATCCATTTTATTACGGTGGGTTCTACCCGTTTTTGCTTTAGTCCATTTATTAAGACTTCTGTTGGGACCCCATCAAAGGCCCCTTTGACCCAAAGTTAGGTATAACAATAGTTTTCCCTGGCAAGTTGTATATGGGCACGGATATGTTGTGTATATGTATTATAATAAATATCCTCCATAATTTAATGTAACGTAACACATTCCTCTCTTAACACAATATTCTTGTCACTTTAACAATCTTAAACTAAAACTGTCTGAAACTAAGTACATAAAGCAAATATTTGCACTTTCCGTGATTTAGAAACAACCGACACTAAGTAAACACTATTAAATTATTAATTGTACAATTCCTTATATAAGGACTTTTGTTTGGTTTAGATCAACATAATATTCAATTAACCCTTCTCTAAGAAAAGCGTGATGATCTATGTTGGACCCTTAAACTATTTAATTCAGTCAACGTCTCAAAAAAGTTTAAGCTCTTAGAATTAAATAAGTCAACAATAATTTCAATATTATGGTTATTATATTTATATAATGTTGTAGAATGTTTAATTTTATCGGCCTCTGTATTACAAATGTCGTCACAGTGGTAAAAAAATTGACATTCAGAAAAAGTATAAACATTTTATGTTCTATTTATCTACTTTCTGGTGATAGTTTCGCAAATGAATCACATACACATATTGATTACTATTTGTACTTTTGTATTCTGTAATATCATCGATGATGTTTAAACCAATATTTTAATATTTGGCATCATTTAATTTTACTATTATTATTACTGACTGTAAGACGGTTTTTACAAAGATCTTTACAGCTGATGGCCAATGCCACCCCAGAAGAAAACTAACAACATCCAGACAACAACACAACTACAATACGAGTATACCTTCGATTTTCCTGACAAACTCCGCACACGTCCCGCTAATGACATCAATGTATCTAACAAGATCATTAAATATTTGAACAACTCTTTCTTCTGGGGACATTGACAATATGTTCGTTCGGCTTGAGGCTAGCAAAAAAAAACACGATGCCGAGGACATCCATAAATGCATCGATATCATAATATATTAAAATTTTGTTTTATTAAATTAAATATGATACCGTTGAGCAAATTGAAAAAGTGATGGGCAAATAATGTATCTCGGCGATGTTCCAACGCAATACATCCAAGACAATCAATGAAGTTAAATCACAAGTGAAGATGGAAACAGATAAGGAAAATATCCATATCATCATTATCAGTCCATATGTCCTTTGCTGGTTTATTAATTGTAATTGATTTGTCTGTGTATTGTCATTTGTGTTATTTATTTCGGAGGCGCTATTTTCACCCATTTTTTTTTTTGTATACAAACAAAAATATTCCGCGAAAAAGTGGTTATTTCTACCCAAAGTACATACCAACCACAGATAACAGATACCAACTATTTGTTTGACGTTTATACTGTCATTAGACTTGTGTGACGTTTTGTTAGTAATTTCTAATTCGTGTTTTAACTTTATTTTGTTTATATTAATGGATATTTTTATTGCATTTAATTTTCTCTTAAATATTTTCTACAAATTGAGTGTTTTTAAGTCGTTTATGGGTTAAATTTCTGGATTATAAAATGAATTATATCAACATGGGCGGCAAAAAGAAAACCTGACAAAAGCCGGAAAGAAGTGTTTTATGCCATAGATTAACCATAGAATAGTGCTTTCACAGTTTTTGTTTCATTTAGGAAAAGGACAGAAATATAGAAATATATTTATTTACCTCGGGTTGTTTGTGGTAAAAAAGAAAAAAAAAAAAAATGGGTAGAAATAACTTCAGCCTATTTATTTATTTATTTATTTATTTATTTATTTATTTATTCAATTTACGGCTCATATAGCCATTTACAATATATATACATATATAAACATACAAATTCACAAATTGGTGTTAAGTAATTCAAATATATATAACTAAAATAATAACAACAACAAAAATGCAACCAAATATCATCAATAAAAACAACCATGTATAAATAAATGGATGGGCACTATTTATAGACAGTTCAAGTTAGTAGGCATCCATACGAACAATCACACAATACAGCAATTATCAATTATAACTGTTTGTTTGTGAAATAAAATAAAATAAAAAAATTAAAAAAAAAATACCCTGCAATAATTTATTTTTACATTTTTCACCATCAAAAGATATGTGTCCTTCTGATGGACAACAGATAATCGTCACTATGGTAATAAAATACACTTAACAGGAATATAAATTGTACCGCGTGTGTACAGATCACCTTATAGTAGTGATGGTAGTACCTATTACTTTCACTCGCATTTTTAACCATTCAAATTATATTACTTACATAAATGGTGTGCTGAAAACAATGGAGAAGAGTTCACGCAGAATTATGACATTATGTATTATAATCATGAAAAATAAATGAACCTCGCGAACTATGGTATTACCTTGACATCAAAAGCTTTATTTTTCATTCCAGCCTTGTCAATTTTCCCCATTTATAAAAGTTAAAAACTACGTGATGGGTATATTACTATTATATTGTATGTACTCATTTCATAATCTCAAGACGTTCTTGTTGTCACGGTACGCACACTTTCAAGAGAAAGATTTATTCAAATTTATTTAAACGGTGTTGTCGTTTTGATTCATGAATATTTCGCGAGATTGGATTATTTTCTAATATTCCAGTTGTCATAGAAAGAAATTAGATGTCTCTTTTCTTTGAATTACTTTGCTATACCGACAAACAAGATTCTCCCTGAAATAGGATGTGCATTTCTGTCAGATTCTTTAGTTCGCATGGTATAAACAAGATAATAACTGAATAATACAGTTTCTATTGTATCTCAAAATAGAAAAAAAACTTCAATAGTGAGACATATCAAACTTTCTTGCGTCTGATTCAATTCTGTTCTTCTAAATAAAAACGTACAAGTAAAGTATTACTATCTATATTAACACACGCAATTTTCGATACGATGCTGAAGATGTTGCTAAGTATACAACATCTTGTTACTTTTCTTCGCAAGTTTTTAATTCAGAACTTGCAAAAGCTTTTAATGGAGTATAACAATATATAAACTCTTCGTATATTTTTATATTATATAAGATTCATATGTATTTCTATTCCCACCTTCTTAACAACATAGTTAGAAGAGAGCTACTGCATACTTCTTCATTAAGAAGTCATACTTTCTCGTTCTTATAATTATTTTCTTTCAACGCGCCAAAACACCCAGCACACTATAATACCAAAAATTACAAGACAAAGATGTCTCTTTCGTGTAATTTAATCTATAGTAAAATGAAACGAATGCTCCACTTTATCAAATAATGAAATTCGACTCCTTGTGTATTAACTTGAAATTTAAAAACCTTTGGAATACTTCGTGATGAATATTGTGGAATTCCATTTCAATTGAAATTTAAGATATATTTTGCAATAAGGTTTTATTTTTATAACCTTCTATACATGCATTTTACCTGTCCTGTATAAGAATCAACTGGAACAATTCATAGGACAAATTAAATGTACCACTTCTTAATACGCGTCACTGTCTTCCATCACATTCTCACAGTTGAACATTCATAATAAAAAAAGCATATTATGTCATTTATAATAAAAAAGCATGTTATTTCAAAATCATGTCTTTCTTGTTCGTGATTTTGAATTTTTTATATCCCTCTACAAAATATTCAACCTATTTTTGAACGTCATTTTTTAGACACTATCAGGCCTTCATCCCTATCACATTTTAATGCACCAAAATGCTTTAGAAATTAATACCTTAGCACTGATCTGAAGATGTTAAAATATCCGATTCGTTTTGTTATACAATATACAAAACACTTTTCGGAGTTTTCATTCATAGAACCAGTATTTTATTAGAGTTAAAACTTGATGTTAGGATATTGTGCATACAAAATATTATTTTTTGCAAGAAAATAGTCAAATAAATTTTCATGAATATTGTAGGTACTAGTACAAAAAAAATGCGAACGCTTCCTGGTTAAAAAAATAAAACCCTCAAACAAGAAGCAAGTCATTAGGCAGAATAATGTATTTAACATTATACAAGCACATTATGTTAATGTAGACAACATCATTTCACCATTTTACAGGGAATGTGTTATTTACAGAGATTATTTAGTTTAATCAACCGCTCTATAAAGTTCTTCTTTTACACTTTCACCTTTTCTTCGCTCCTTCCTCTCTCATCATCGTTACTATCTACTCCGTAATACAACGAGGCATTTTATTATTCTTTAAAATTCTTTAACAGAGCAGGGGTATTGTGAAAACGGCAGTATTTTCAAATTTATATGGACTTCGTTAAATTTTTATTTAAGTAAGTTCATAGAGTGCATGAACATATTTTCACCTACATGATACAAGAGTATATACCATCGCAAATGGAATTTCCTGCAAGTGAGATAATCGGTGGACCACTACGTTTCAATACATTTTATTCATATTCCTAAATTTCTCTGTAAAAGTATGTATTTGTGCGTTGGGTGAGAAGGTGCATAAAATAAACCAGCCCCTTAATATATGACCTTTTAAAAAGTATGATGATCTACCTGGGTATCAATACAATGACTTTTTATTAAAACATATGTTTTTTATGATATAATGTTATTAAAAACATATTTATTTAATTCATGACTGTGTCTCAGTTAACAAATGATAGGTAATACATTTTTACCATAAATTTTCCGTTAAGAATGACATTTTAAACTTTTTAGAAGTTTTTGTAACACCTACCTTTAAAACATTCGGCGCCTCGTAGGCGTTCAAACGCTGAATCTAATTTAAAACCGTTTTAAGTGGTATATTTTTAAATTTTCATTCGTTTACTCAATTAGGCAATTAGATCACTTTCTAAGTCGAATGGAAAAATAATATCACCCATTTATTTTCAACTCACTGTTCCTATTCTTTAATCTAGATAATTGTCCTTTGTATTGTGAGCTTTAATTCCCTTTTCATATAAAATTATCCTCATTGTTTTCATAGAACAATGAAACACCTTTCATTAAACATAATATTTCAAAATGAACATTATCCTTGTCAAATGGTCACTTCCAAGAATTTTATCCATAATACCTATTCGTGAAATATAACGGTAAGATAATATTACAAAATCTCTTAATCAAATGCTCAATTTGAACTTTGAACTATTCTAGAAAAGATGAATAGAAGGTTTGATGGTGACATTTGAGTATTTATTTTATTGTTCTGGACACTACACGTGCCTAGTTAAAGGTTGTTATCAAAAAAATATTATCTTTAATTTCAACACACAATTAAACTCCCACTCTAAAGAGATTTTGAATAATATATAATTATATTCAATCACAATCTACTATGATGTAGCCAGCAGGGTTACTCTTGACAAAATCTAAACACGATCTTAATCTAGTCTTGATCTTGATCATACGACGCACGAAGGGACTATGGTCAAAAACACCGCGCTACCGCGCGATCGGTAGCGTATGTTTTTGGCCAAAAGTCACTTCGTGCGTCGTATGATCAAGATCAAGACTAGATTAAGATCGTTTTTGATTGTGTTAAGAGTAGCCCTGCAGATTCTTACTAGGTATAACTGTACCGTCGTGGCGTGCCTGACGTTAGCGATAAGTGGCTAACCTAATGGCTAAATATGAAATGTCTTCGAATACCTGCTTTTTAAAGGATACTCCAAAACTTACGAAAAAGAGTGGAAGACCAAATATTTGTCAGGTGGACCATAGGAAAAACACATTCCGTTAAATAAATTAGGCTTTATTTTGTCCTTTGCTCCAGGGAGCGTTTAAAAACTATTGCTTTATTAACTTAATAATGCAATGTTTATTTCTTCATTTATGACCAAAAATTATTTTGTCTGTTGGAGTCGAAGGAAGAAGAAGCAGGGGCTGAATACCAACAAGATTATCGGATCATTCGAGAGATGCTGCAGGAGGTATAGTATGTGAGACGTTAAGGCAAAGGGAGGACAGGGCGCGGTGGAAGAGCTTGTCGCTTGGTTGGGGTTATGGTGATCACGATCTTCAGCATTGAGGAACCAACTTGGAAGAAGAAGAAGAATGACCTTTGAATCACATTACCTTTCGTCAATGAACTTTACATGCTAAAAGAAAGGGCTTACCAAATAATCACAAAATTTGCAAACAGCAATATGATTTATTCCTTTGCTTTGTATTGAAAATGTTTTCAAAGACAAAATATTTTCTCTTTATAATCATCTTATTTCGCTCTTTATTGTTTTAAAATAACATGAAGTGACAGAATATTTCTCCCTTAATGAGTATGGACTATATCAAATAAATTATTTTAATTAAATTAATATTCAAATTGATTTCACAACATCGTGACGTCAAAAGAGATCATGCTCTTTTTACATTTCATTTATTTTTTCCTAAAATAAAGTAAACGAGGTAACAAAAATATTTTTAAGCCTTTATTACAATCGTAAAATAGCAAAAAAAAGTAAACATAAATTTCATTGTAAAGAATAGGTACTACCTACGCCTAATATACATTATTAGTGTAATCATAAATGGAAATGTTATTCAATATTTATTAGGATCAATCGGTCAATTACAGAATATACCTAATAATAAAAAGTACATACTCGTATAATATATTTATACACTAGAAAGTTCCAAATAAGTACCACCTTAAGTAACCATTTAATGTTACCGTTGATTAACAATCATTAATACATGTTCAAAGTTGTTGCTATATTTTCAGGATCAAATGGTCAATTATAGAATATGATAATAAAATATACATATAATATATTTATACACTATTAAAGTTCCGAAAAGTACCACCTAAATTAACCATTCAATCTTATTGTTGATTATCAATCATTAATAAATGTTCAAAGTTTTTACTAGGTATATTTACAGAATCAAATGGTCAATTACAGAAAATGATAACAAAATATTTGATTACATTTGATATGTAGACACAAAACAACACAAAATTCAGTACTGAATAGCGCCCAACTTTCGAAATGAATAAAACACAACAAAAATTTACTAATCAGTAATCATTATATAAAATAAATAAGATTTTCAAATAAAATGGATAAAAGAAATCAAAAAATCAATTTTAATGCTAAAAATCAAAAAGCAAGATGTTGAAAACAAACATAAATCCGTAAATTCATTCATAAAAGCCAATAAATTATCATTTTATTTTTGTTAAATAAAATTTATTCCTTTGATCATCTCTAAATTCTTTTTTGTCCTACACATCTAACAACAATAAATAATATTTTCGTAAGAAACTACTTTCATAAACATGTTTACATACATAGTTTCGTTTAAATTACAAAAACATTTTTTTGTTTTCTTGTAAATAAATTAGGATAAAGTTTGTTTATGTTGCTTATTGAATCAAAAACAAAAAATTATATTTCAAAATTGATTTTGAAAAATGTAGGCTTTTGCATATTTATTTTCTTATATATATAAAAGCTTGGAATCCGGGATCGTCAAACATCTACAACATATTCTCTGTATCTCCTACAAGTAGGGTATTTAATAGACTGTAAACTTTACGGAATAAGCGTGCATGTCACCAAGTCAATGAAAAACTTTACATTCCGATAGAGAATCACTTCTATATGATGTTTTATAGTCAACTTCTCGAAGTACTCATAAACTTGCACAAAGCAATGGATAGACCTTAATACTCGTATTAAATTACTTGACGGAAGCTCCACGAAATACCAAACATAACGAATTGTAAATTGATTGTCTTTTATTTTGAAATACTAATTGCGTGCGTTTCATCATCGTAAGCGTTTACTGAAAATTCGAATTTGAATTTTAGTTAAATGAAGGCAATCACAAAGTAAACTAATGTTAATAATAAAATCCTGTGCCCTAAGATTGACAAGAAGACGTTGCTCAGCAATTAGTTCGATTTTTGGTTTAAATTTGTTAATTCTCATGTTGTATATTATTTTATAATAATGTAAACTTTTTAAAAATCTGTTAATTTACTATACGATCAAATGTTATCGCATAATAAAATAATTGTGGCGACATCTACCTGAAGTATCGAGAAGCACATATAGAAGATAATTACTTAACACATCGGTAGCTAGTTAGATATGAGTTTTATACAATTATAGGTAGATGGCGATGAATATTTCCTAATGTAAGGTTACAACTATTTCCTTAACAAATAGGGCTTGTGAAGAGAATGAATAATTAGCTAGGTCAGATCTTTTTTGAACGTCCAGCAAACAACATACTTTAGTCTAACACATTACTAACATTTTTATTGTCATGTGTATTGGTGAATAAACTTATTGGAAAGCATATTTTCATGAATAAAATATTACTGTTTCATTTCGTTCCTTTTTAATCACAGCATGTAATTTCATATAATCATTTAGAGTCAAACTAATTTTCTTACTTATCAAGCCTTCTGCAAATTGTATATGGAAGAAAGGGAAAATATGTACACAGTGGATCTGTGAGGATATTTAACATTAATAATCTATACCCACAAAGCCCTTCCATCCATATAATCAACCTACGTACAAAACCAATCAGACTTCTCGGTAGGAGAACTTTGTTTACGCAATGTAACATTGAGCAAGACATAACCGGAAAAAAAAGTGTGAAAGACGTCCTATATTGCAATTTCCCGAATCAAGTGTTTATAGGATTGTTATCAATCTGTGTCGTTTTATAATGATGTCATACGTAGTGAAGTATAGAGCACATCATCATAATCTGATATAGTTTAAAGCTTGCTTACTGAGAATGTTAATATTAATATAACTTAGGAATTGGCTCTAATTTGACTTTAGTGATAAATGTTAGTACCCATGAACAACATTCACTAATTCCGCACATTCTCACTGTCACGATGTAAGGTCCACTAATCGAAAAGCATTTAATGTAAGCTTATAGATACAACCATATCATATTGTGTAAATTTGATCTTTCAATAGAGATGTCTGTTTTGTTTTGTAATCTGCGCATTGTGCTCAAACACAGTTAAACAAAAAAATATTCTGAACAAATACAGTATACATATAATTGTGAAAAACAACCACTGTACTTTCTTACTATGTTCTACTTGTTGACTTGATTTATTATAGTAATATTATTAAGTTTATAAAATCAAAAACTATATAATACCGAAACCGCAAGCGAGCTGCTACGATATTTATCTAACTTTCATGATCAATATTTCATATACAAACGAAACAATAATTAGAATATGGAATTTATATGATCGGAATAAATTTATTATATTTGTGATTATGTACGACTGTTTTATGCTATTGTCTATATCTTTCTAATTTTTTGAATATGTCCAAGGCTTACGTTATGCATAATGTTCAATATAAAATTACTAAATTATACGGGTTTTTTAACCTGAAAGAGTGATTGTGAGAGAACGCAGGCGTTCTAGAATCACGATCGCGTGGATCAAATTCTCAAGGACTATCGTGTGTTACGTAAAAGAAATCAACATGAGTGTATGAAAAAGTGTGTAATAGAAGAAGCGAAGCGAAGCAAAGTATGTGAAGGTAGATCTATGAGGCGTTCTGTCCTCTCTGCCTATTCCACTTGGAATACGGCGTGAGAGTATAGTATAGTACGTCGTACGTACATATAAAATCAGACTCTGCAATTTAACTTAAGGATGAAATATTAAATACTCCCAGATGGTAGAATCCGCGTCCAAACAAGAACATACCAAACATACTATAACATAAATCAAAGGTTTATCGTACTCAGCTGTTTACTTTGTTTTCAACAAAATATCCCACGATTATTAAATAAATCATAAAATAATTTTAAAAAATTAAAGGTATTTTTATATCAAAATTCCTTCAACTGAAGTGTCAATACTTTCCTTAATGAAGTATCAGTTAACGTAATATAACAAGAATAATAATTTGAAGAGCGGATGTATCAATATTGACTTAATAGAGGCTTTTCAATTCCACAAATTGAGTGAGCGATTGCTGTCAACACCGGATACAATAATAGTAAATAATAAATACCTACGTCGATTTTCGTGTTTAAATAATGTCATTGGGGAAATATATACCCACGATCACGATTACTCAAATATCTAATAAATATTTATTTTCAACTTCCTTTGATATACCAAGATCGATAACATAGTAGGTATTAATAAAGTAAAATCTATGAACATTACATACGTACTATTAATATTAAGTACATCATATCACATATACTATTACATCTTGTTACTAGTTATGTTGGAAAAGTACGCTATAAAATTTCATCAGTTTTCAATGTTTTGCGGCATACCTTAGTTTTATTTCAAAACCTCAGACAAAGTCGGCTACTTTTTTCGTACAATTTTTAGACGTCTCGGTTGCGGCTAGTTAAAAACTGTTTCCAACAAATTGAATAAAGCGATAATATTAGGATACCCGTACTTTTAATTCCATACATCGCTAAAAAAAATATTTTATTTTGATGGTATTTGTTTTTTTTTTCAAGAAATTCAGGGAATAAGAATCACCTTCCATTAAAATTATTTCGCGCTTACCATATCACTTCCTTCCAGAACATTCCGTAGGTTTTCGTGTAGTGAATGTTTGCTATTTTAATTTTAAATTCCCGTAACAAAATAAATGTTTTGTTTTTTGTGCCACTAAAACACCAATTAGATTAGACACATAATGCACCAAGAAAACCTTGTAAAAGGGGCGTCCACACCGAGAATACTTCGACAACATATGCGAGATATTATGAGCTGCAAAAGATACGAAGAGCTTAAGGGGGTAACACAGGATAAAGCGCAATGAAAAAGACATCGTCGGTCTAACTTGTAAACCTCATATATTCAAATTTACATTTTTTACAGGAGAAGGTTAAAACTATTTATTATTAAAATGGGGAGGAATTTTAAAATTTAAACAATTACATTTAATAATGATTTTCCATTGCGTATGATTTGTATTAAAAATAATCAAAAATATAAATGCGTCCATACTTTTTTTTCAATAATTTGGATTTAAGAGTTTTTCACTCTTAACTCTCTAGTACTGGAACGGGATTTATTAGTTTTACAAAGAGTATTAGTATGGGAAAACAAGAACATCAAAGTGAAACAAGAACTTAATTTATAATTTTAAGATGACAAATATTATTTTTTTATATATATACATACATGCATACCATCACGCCGCTTCCCTCGCGGGGTAGGCAGAAAGGATCGAACGCCACTTCCTTCTATCCTTGCATACATCTTTCGCTTCCGTCACTGTCATACAATTCCTCATGCATACTCTCCTGTTCAATGTGCTCAACACATGAACATCCTACCAGCCTATAATCTATTTTAATGTGATAAATTGTTATAGTAAGTTCAAAAATCCTTCGGTAATATCCTTTTCAACTCGTGATACTTTCTCCGACATTAATGAGGCTATGATACAACATTTGTGGTAGAATTGCTCAGGTATCAGGTATCATAATTTGTATTTTATTATACCATTCAAATTACTGAATCCTCAACTTTTCTCCCCAGGTATAAAGTTTTCGAGAAATGAGCACTGTCGATTATTTAAAATTTGTCAAAACTCAAAAATTCTACACTGGACGTCTCAAATTTTTACATTCAAACTTGCACATATTTATAAATTCTGCTGGCACATTTATGTCCCTGGAAAACCATATTTTGTGAAATGGTCAAATCGTCAAAACAAAAATAATTGCCTTTGTAGTAGATATAGGTTTGAGAAATTTAATTTTGAGCTGAATCTCGAAATAATAACACTGCTCGCAAATATGGACACATGTCTAACATTTGTCCTTTTTTAGTTTGAAAAAAGATATGTTTTCCTTTTCTCAAGACTTTGTAAAACTTAAATTGAAATAGCTGAACCATTTTTTTTATTTAAAAATAATACCTTAATGTGACTTAGAACGCCATTCAGGAAAGAGATAAGGTTCTGATAAAGTAGCTCTACATAATGGAATTACAGTGAAAACAATTGATTAATAACATTCATAAGTTAATAATTTTTCTCCACAAATTAATGTTGAGAAATTTTGGAAACTTCAAAATTCCTAAAATTATCTTTCCGATTTTTGACCGATCATTCCCCTATTCCGAGTGTGTTCAATACATTATTTTGCACACTACATAATATAATGTTGTCTTTATTTTTAGGAAGATAATTAAAAAATGCACATAATATTATATCTATGTGAATTCTCTTGCGAATATTATCTGTTTTATTTATTTATTTATTTTATTCTTCACTATACATTGTTTACAATAATACAAATTAACATAGAAAATATCATTTATACAATTCAATGTACAGAGGGCGAGTTTATCACTAAAATGCGATGTCTTCCAACTAACCCGATTTTACTGACTTAACCATCATGTTATTCTCATTCAACTCTCTCTAAAAAAAACAAAACCGAAACTTCTGAATATGGTCGAATCACAATGCAAAGAAATTAATACCAGGCGGCAACACTCAACCAATATCTGTCGTACAAAAGGCGCGTAAATTGGGATTTGAGAGGTTTGCAAATTATATTGTTCTATGGACTGGATTTGCGTGTTTTTTTGATGACCATTTTTTGAAACAATTTCAATAATTTGAAAATAAGAGTTTCACACAGTGGTGAGGAATAAACTGTACATTTGATTGGTATCAAAAAGTCACTTTTGGCCAAATCGGGATTTACGTGGTTTACAAGTTAGACCGACGACATGCAAGATAAATAATAATAAACAAAGAAATAGAAAGAACACTAGGTACATGTATATGTAACAAGATACACTCGTATGAGTAGATGTGTTACCCATCCGGAATGCCTATCCCACTCATTGAAGATTCCGTTATGGTGTCGATACATAGTGTATAATTTAATTGTCATTACACGGTATACTTAAAGTATGGTTTATGGTCACATAATTATTCATGCCAGGTTGGAACTGTAGCGTAGTAATTAATACTATAATTATTTAGTAAAGACAGGTAGTTGCCGTATATTCATATTGTAACAAAGGTGTTTGTTATCTACTTGATTACACGCTACGGTACTAGTGCCGGTGCAGCTTGATAGTCGCAGAGGTGTGGGGATGATAAACGCCCTGTTGACCAGAACACTGACGGTGTTTTAGTGGTAATTTTATTATTAATATTACAACTTTTTTTTTTATTCATACATTCAACGGCACAAAAGCCTTTTACAACAATGACTCATTTACAAGCAATACAAACAATTTCCTTACATTAACATAAAAAACAACAAGAAAGTCAGCAAAAAAACATTATCAGAAAGTGAAATACAATATTAGAAATATAATTATAATAATGAAGTCGATATAGCAAACCGTGTTTACGGGCAAATATAAAAAAAATTCAATAAAAAAAAAACATAATTATGCTTAGCAAATAAAATACTATGAAAGTGTAGAAATTTAAATCAATTAAAAATAATAAATATATGAGTAGATCAAAAACAATAGATCAATGAGAAACATCAAAATGAAATATATAAGTTGAAATAAAATTAATTAAAACAAAGTTAAAAACAGTATAATAAAGTCAATCAAATAAAATATGTATACATAAAAAATCTATAATCAATAGGCATTACTAAACACAACGAGAAAAAAATTTGGCATCTACCTATACATAATACAAACAGCAAGTATAATCACACCGGTAACAATAATTTCACATCCAGTTACCTTACATACCCCCATACATACAAAGTATGCAACTATGCACTATGTATATACAGAACGGGACCAGCATAAAATGTTAACACCTACACAAATAATACAGGCAAAATACAGTGCAACACCACTGTAGCGGCACACCGGTACGGAACCAATACAACTCAACATGAAACATCGCAAATTATCATTAATTTATGAAAAAATTAAAGTAATGTGTAATATATTTTAAAATAAAACAAGGAAGAAAATAAAAGTTTAGACACATTTATAGGATATCAGAATACAGTTTGGAAATCAGACATAATGAAAAATTTATAAAAATATATATACACACACACACACCCTCACACACACACACACACACACACACACATAAATCACTAAGGATATGCAAAGTAATATCACATGCGAATTAAATAAAAATGTACATAATTATAAACAAAACAAAAACATAAACAAAACCTGCAAAAACAAAGACACTCAATTTAGATTTCATTTGTAAATTTTGAATGCAAAAGCAACAACAGGCTTCATCAAGCTGGAGGACGTTGAGGGTTAAAAATGTCTTTGAGATGCTTTTTAAGACAAGAGATGTTTATGTTGAAAACGTCCGCCGTGTCCAAGTATTGGTTTCCGAGACGATGCAATCGAGGTACCACTGTATCTCTTATGTAGTTAGTAGTATAATTGTCACAAAAAAACAGTTCCCGGCCTCTAGTACATCGTCCAGGCACCCTGTATTTTATTAGCTGTGTTAATTCAGGGTTGTCAAAAAGAGAATTTACAATTCTGTACAAAAAAATTAAATCATTTATTATTCTCCTATCTGACAGGCTCTCTATATGGAGATATGCTTGCAGATAATCATAGCTCAATTTGTCCCTTGGTATGCCCAATTTAAAATTAACAAAACGCAGGAATTTACGTTGGACACGACTGATATTATTGATATGAACGTTGTAAGTCGGTGACCATATGGGTGTGTTATACTCTAACTGACTCCGAACCAACGATGTGTATAACCGATTTATAGCATGAACATTTCGAAAGTCGGCGACTGTACGAAGTACAAAACCAAGAGTCCTCATTGCTTTAGCTATTATATCCTCAATATGATTAATGAATGACATCTTATCATCAAATACTACCCCCAAGTCTCGAATTTCCGTCACTCTAGTAATCTTTTCACCCTGTATGGAATACTCAAAATCAACAACATTTCTCAATCTACCAAAACGTATATATTGACACTTATTTATATTCAAAAACAATTTATTCCTCAGACACCAGGAATTTAGCCTATCAAGATTGTCTTGTACTACATAGCAGTCATAATTCGTTTCGATTCTCTTATACAACTTGATATCATCTGCGAAAATCAGAAAATCAATGTCCCTCAACTCAGATATGATGTCATTAATAAAAATAAGAAACAAGATTGGTCCCAGATGGCTACCCTGAGGCAAGCCGCTTGTAGCAATAAAATGCGAGGAAAAAGTATTGTTAACCTTCACTCGCAGTGTACGACCGCTTAAATAGCTGGAAAACCACTTTAAAAATGTGCCATTCACACCAAGAAGTGAGAGTTTTCTCAACAATATGGCATGTGAAACCTTATCAAAAGCCTTAGAAAAGTCCAAATAGATACTATCGACTTGGCATTTCATGGCAAGGCTCTCAGCTATATAGTTTTCATAAATGGTTAAATTTGTCATTGTAGACCTACCGGGAACAAAGCCATGCTGTTGTGGTACAATTATTGGTAAAATAAACGGCATCATATGTTCCAGCACCAAAGACTCGAATAGCTTAGCAAGAGTTGATTGGAGACATATGGGCCTATAATTGCTTACATCACCTTTATCACCTTTTTTGAAAATTGGTACAATATTACCAATTTTCCATGAAGTAGGAAAGTGACCATTATCAAGAGATCTATTAAAAATTGTCGTCAATGGCACTATGAGGGCATCAACACATTTTTGTATAAAAATTGGTGGCACATTATCGGGTCCCGCTGTTTTCTTAATATCAAGTTTTAATATTTTCTTTTTAATACAATCTGCCTGTATATGGAAAGAAGGCAAGTCAATGAAAGTTACATTAGGGATGTGGGGTTCCTCAGCAGTCTCATCATCAGTTACAAATACATCCCTAAAGAAGCCAGCAAATAGGTCGACCACATCCTGTAAATTACTTACCCTTTTTCGTTCAAGAAACATTTGTGTAGGATAGCCAGAATTAGTATTAGCCAAAGCATTACGAAACTTCCAAAGACTTCTGGCATCCACTGTAATACTTTCTGCTTTACCAATGTGGTTTCTATAACATTGTGATTTTAGATTCCCACATCTTGACCTCAAATTGGTAAACTTATGATAATATTTGGTGTCATGGGTTTCTTTATAGATTTTGTGGGTCATCTTCTTTTCTACTATGAGTCTTTTTAGTTCTGGGGAGAACCATACTGGAAATGATTGTTCTTTGTAACTCTCACACGGTATGAATTGGTTAATTGTATCATATATTATTCCATAAAAAGTTGCCAACACAAGTTCAACATTATCATTCTGTAGAAATGTCCAGTCACAACTGAAAAGATAATTTATTGCCTCACTATAGTTACCCTTGCTGTAGTTCAATATATATCTTGTTTCTTCATTCACAGTTGTCGTCCCCGTTTTAATCGTTGTATATAATGGGGGATGGTATGTGTCTGCGGGCAAAAGTTCTTCGCTAGGATGTTCAACACACATGGATTCACAATTCGAGAATACCAGGTCCAATAAACGACCCTGAGAGTTGTAAAGAAAGTTGCACTGATTAAGTCCGAGGAAGTATGAAGTCTCCAAAATTTCCCTCGCACCTTCATGATTATCATTGTTCATGTGTGCTCCATCTGGATCCCTACACCATGTTATGCTTGGTAAGTTAAAATCGCCAAATAGGTAGAATTTCGCTTGAGGGTGTTTTGAGTACAGGATTTCCAATTCCTCACAGTAGCTCTTATAAATATCTACATGAGATGATGGAGGAATGTAGACACACCCAATAATAATCTTCTCTGTATTATCAAGCTGCTTACTAAACTTCTAAACTAAACTTCTGGTTAGTTTCCGGACCAACCCTTTCCTGTACACCAGGAAACAGTCCAACGCTTCCGTTTTTGAAGTTTAAGGAACGATGGTGTCTATTAATGCCGGATGTTGCCAAAGCATGAGTAATGGAAATATTTGCAGTTCATTTATTAATAAACCCAAGGCTATGTTAATGAATGCTTAGCTACTAAGGTGTATTTACGTATTGTTCTATTTGTCAAATATTAAAATGTCATAATATTATATCTAATATAATAGATAATAATAAGCCAAGTTGTCTCCTATTTAATTCATTGTTTTATATTCTACTAATTCTAGAATTGTGAAAAATGCTAATATAATTACTCGTCAAAATTAATCAAATTGCATAATAAAGGCACACATTACTTTTCGTGGAATTTCTTCATACTTGTGTTTTTTATGCCTTTTAAATGTAGTGTTAAGAGTTTATCTTCATTTTATATGCCTTCCATGTCATAATGTGCTTTTGTATTCAACTTCCCATAAATAAAATTCACTCGCAACAGAAACGCGTTTGTATGAACGCTCGAAGGATATCGCACCATGAAAAATTCATGCTATTTACAATGCTAACTGCACAAAGCACTAACACATATACAAATGTTTTTTGCAAAGCTTCAGAATACTTTGTAATGCCCTGGTGTTTTCTAAATGTCAGTGTTATAAATGAAAGTGTTCATGCATTATAAAATGCAATGTTTTCGTTCTCCTGAGTACTGCGCAGCACCTAAGAATATATTAAAATATACAAACGGTGCAAAGTGTATGGAGAAACCACATCACTTGATAATATTCATATCTACTTTGCATATTACTAACGGTAAGTGTATCAAAATACACATTTCATAGCTCAAATACAATGGACTAAAAAATGTTACAAAGACGGATGCATCAACAGTAGATAAGTAGTAAGTAGGTACATTCATTTATTTATTTATTTATTCATCATTATTACAAAACATTTGAAAAAAACACATGGACAGAAATAATACACACAATCACAAATCAAAGACAATGCATTATCCCACTCAACCCGCACTCACTATCCAACCACCCGCCATATAATACCAAGCCCACAAGTTTGTCACTCATTACAAAAGTTATACAAAAAATGAAAAAAAGAAAAACAACAAGACACCAATCCAACATGCATAATCTGACATTGGATTTGTTTGTGTTGTGGTTTTAAATTAAAAAAATTATATTCTGTAATTTTATTTTTAAATTTTAATATCTTTTATATAATTTCTATTACATTGTCTTTTATGTTTTTATATCATTGAGATTTGAGTGTTTTTGTGTTGTGTTTTCAATTTTATTGTTGTGGAAATTGTTTATATATATGTATCATGTAATAAGGGCTTTTTGCCGTAGAATGAATAAATAAATAAATGAATAAATAACAGGCAGCCAACACAGATAATGTGACTGAGCGTGCGCGCCGGAACAAGCAAGTTAATCAGGACTATGCAGTCATAACCCGCAGCAACCTCACTAGGCGAGTGCCTGTATCGAGGCAAGCCGCTACAAAACATCAAGAAAGTACCGTAACAACCAATTTACCTTGAAATCGCACAAAAAAATTACACAACATGTAAAAATAGTCTCCTTTTTGCTTCCTCTCTACCCGTGTCAAGCAACCAAACCTTTAGCCCCCGGCTGAAGCATCTCCACCCACCGAGCAACTTTATTTGCTCGGGAACAGAGTTGTAGAGCCTCGGGGCAAGATACCTTGCCGAGCGCTGTCCCAAGGTTATTCTCACTGGCGGAACAAACATAGTACCTCTTGTAACCGAACGAGTACCACGCCGGTCCACCCAAGCAGCCTCTCCCGGGCAGGCTCTCCTGTAACGCGTAACAACATTTTTGATGTACATGTGTAACTTCTACTGATATTTCTATATAACTATTCTTTAACCATTCAAAAACATCTTTTTTCTTCCTTTGAAACTTTTCTTAGAACCATAGAATAGAAATTTACTTCTTACAAAACATTAGAATGATTTTACATAGTAGATAGTGATTTCGGGTATCAGAAACTATTCAATTTAGTTTAATGTATGTTGTATTCGGGTGATTTTTAAAACGTGTCTATAAATATATTGTAGATACAGAAAATTACAAAACAAAAAACTGAAGTTTTTTTAAGTATTTTTAATTATTATGTAGCTTATGTAGTAATTTTCCATGTAATATCCTTACTTGGTACTACAGTTTAAAATTAAGCGCTATAAAAAATGTGAATAAAAACATTGATTCATTCCCTAATCCTATTTTGGGAACAATGTTACCATCTAATGGATATAAATGTTGTTGTTTGCGGTGAGTTTGCTTTAAAATCTTTGCGGTAATGGCTTTCTTATACTCGTCTATTCTTTTAATCCAGCTTGATATCAAATACAGATATTGCAAATTGAATTTTTAAGATCAAAAACAAAGTAATTAATCATTTGAAAACCTTTAGCTTTATGGTTTACAAGAACAAAGCTTTCAACATAAAAATAAGTATTTAATACCTAAATTGTTTTCTTGTTTATTGTATTTGTTGACTTTCAGTGACAACTATAGCCCGAGTTATAGTCATGGATTTAAACATACTATCTTACCGGAGGTCGATTATATCCACAAATTAACTTTGTGTAGATATGATACTTTTATGATGATATTATTTATCTTTGAGCGTCATGGCAGTTCCCATCCGCGTCAAATATCACTTGTAGACGTAGTACTATTCTGTACTTACTAAAACAGTCGCTTCACTCTTTTGATTCGGGTCCGTTATCTTATTTTATCTTATCTATTACCCTACTTAAAATTAGAAGTGTAAAGAAAAAGAATTATCTACCAAATTATCAAGTCTAATTGAATTATTCATTTATGAAAACATGTTACATAACTATTTTACATTCAAAGTTTAAGAGTTCATTACGAATCTATAGGTGTTTTAATTAAGAAACGTAGAAGCCGTATTGTTGACAATCCTCTTGAGACTCTGAATGATAAAACATCTCACGTTAGCCAAAATATATTTGTTGATTAACCTGTTCCCGTTCACTCCATAATTAATTCAATTTGGTATATTTAAATAATTTTACCGCTTGCTTAGAATTGAAATGACTTGAATTAAGTTTCGCTTATTTCGTACTCTGAAATTTAATTCTTATCCAGAAAATAATTACATTTCATACCTTAGCTAATAAAATATCCATAACATACTTGTATATGTATTGTCTTACTAGCCGAGTACAATTAAGTATTGAATAAACGTATTTTTATTTCTTACCCCTGTAATCATAAAAAATATGATGTCAAATTAATAAAATATTATTCGGCTGACATTTTACTAAAGTAAAGAAAAAAAATACCATGTTGTTAACAAAAATTTGTTATAATTATAATATGAACTGTTCAACTATTCATTTCTTCACCACTCTTCTGTCATTAATAATAATATGACCACTTATGTACCTATATAGAGCCGTACTGTGATAATATCACACCGAGGGCGCTTTACATTTTTAGAATCAACATCCACGTCCATTATAAAATTACATAATATCAATTAAAAAGTGTCGTCAGAAAGATAAAAAAACATAATAATAAATAAATAAATAAAATAAATTCATTTTATTCAGCAGACATTCAGTCATTGTCCAAATCTTTAAAATATAATAAATAGTGTGTCATGTGAAAAACCTTGTGAACAAATATGTCTTCAGGCCTCTCCTGAAACTATTTAACTTAGTTTGTTATTGTGTGTTCACAAATATATATTTACAATATTTTATTTGGTTGCTCAACCTGTACGGAGATAGACACACTGTCACGTAAAAGTTAAATGACATGTACCTTTATTTAAAATCTCAAATCATTTATTCATGACACGGCAATTGTCTGGAAATAAGGGTAAGAAGCACAAAAAAACATAATTGACAAAAAAGTACTTATTGTACATCTAAAACACCGCAGTGAATATCAAAAAGATGCGTGTGGCATTACAGTTGTAGGTAAAATAGTTTTTTACATTGTCATCAACGAATCAATAAAATAGTGATTTGTCACAACCAGAATGTAGTCTATATTTTACTTTTGTGATTTGTAATTATCTTATTATACCGAAATATAAGTGTTTTTACCGTATTTATCTATTAATTCATATATTGACATATTTTTGGACTCACCTACGCCTGTATTCACCAAGAAAAACTGAGCGAACGATCAGCTGAGCAAACGATCAGCTTAAATCTCCCTCAGCATTCCTCAACGTAGATAGGTATTCACCAACGAAAATTTACAATGCTTAGCTGAGTCGAATTTGATCGTGCGTATCCATGGATACAATGTAAATATTATGAAATGAAACTGACATTTATTTACGGAAACAGCCATCAAAGTAACTAAAAAGTATATTTTTGATAATTATACCAATAAAAATAATTTTTAGCCATTTAAAAAATATATGTATAATTTTAAAAATTATGTATATATATATTTTTTAAATATTTATAAATGCCTTTATTTATACAAAATCAAGACTTGAACTTAAACAGATATTACTTTGATAGCAGTCGATTTGACAGCTAGAATTTAATCGAATCATGCATTGTTGTCAAAGTTGTTTGCCGGTGAGGTTGAAATTAAAAAGAAATTATAAACAAGGATAGAAAAATAACTGAAATACTCCGTATATAACTAAAATACACGGTAATTCACCATCAAGATATAATTTTAATTCCTTGCAATATTGAACTATTACACTATCCGTGGTATTTTATCACATAGATATGTACAATATGAAAAATTATGAATAAAAATCTTGTTACTATTTTTGTATTTGTTTATATTTATTTGTAAAAGGCATAAGCTGTTTATAAGATAAATAAATAAAAAATATTCATGTTGTTTAGTAAGTACTCTGTAACATGTTTAGTCGAAAGTAGAACTATTATAATTATTATTATTGGACAACATGAATGTGTCGTTAACGTGCCAAAGCACCTCAATGATACTGAACAATTCATCAATTCTAGGACATTACATCCACATCATTGTAGAATCTCGGATACACAACAGCATCCATGTCAGAAGACACATTATGTTGAATTAAATTAAATATTTTGGATATAATATGTATCCACGTCCATAATATAAAACAGAATACAATATTTAATAGTAATTAGTAAATTATAAGGTTTTTAGATCCTTTCTGAATGTCTTAAGATCTGCAGATTGCCTACGCTAGCGAGGCATCCATTCCAGAGGTTGGGTCCCGCCACACAAAAGGCTCTATCCCCATAATTAGTTAAAATTCTCCTCTGCGGGCTCATTTCTTGATATTTCAACCTGCACAATTCTGCAATATAAACTAGAGCATTCTCATTCTGTGCCTTATAAACTAACATTCACACTTTGGACTGCACTATAGTCTCCACTGGTAGCCAATGAAGTTCCTTTAAAAGTGGAGTCATACGTGTACACCTTTGTACTCCAAAGATAACACGTGCAGTGGACTTCAAAACTGATTGCAGCCTATCGATCTGACAAGCAGGTAATTCCACTAAAATACTGTTACAATATCCTAGTCTGGATATTACCAGAGCCACAATTAGTGACTTCTTAGCGTCTAATGTGAGACACCTTTTTATCATCCCAATTTGCTGCAGCTGAAAGAAACAAGCACTGACAAGAGAACTAATGTGCTTCTCAAAAGTTAGCGAGCTGTCTTTTATGGTTCCCAGAAGTCTGACCTACGTTGACGGTGCCTTTTATGTGTGATAAGAAAGTGCGACTGCGATTGAAAAGATTGTTGTATTGAATCGAACTATTTGTGATTTTTTGTATATGTTTAATGGCCTTGTGCCGTATATGTTATTATAAATAAACAAATAAATAAATTAATTAAATAATTTATTTATAAATATACATATATATAAATTATTACATGCCGCCTACAACAATATATTCAATAAATTGTAAATAAAACGCCAACAATACGAAACAAGTATGGCGGACATTATAGAATAATTTTGACAGATCGACGTTGAGCAAAAGTTAATCCACCTCAATTGGCCGATCAAATTTGAGGGAAATTTTCACTCAAATCACGCTGAGGGAGCCTAAAATATGTTGGTGAATACCAATTTTGACGTTGATCGTAATTTGAGCTGATCGAACGCTCAGTTTTTCTTGGTGAATACGGGCGCTATTGTACTTACTACTGGACCTATTTTCAAATAATGAACATTATTTTTATTGTCACTTATAGTTATTATATTTATTCATTCATTTATTTACAGAAATATAACAATAACAAAAAACTTACTGCCACGAAAATTTACTAGCTTAATATTACTTATATCTTTAAACATTTTTTAATACGTATAGACAATTCACAAAGACTGAGCTAGTCCCAAACTCAGATATGAATCTTGTGTTATGGGTACTAGAACGAAGATACACATATATATTACACAATGCACTAAACACATATATATGTAACACCCAGACACAGTATAATTTGAAAAATGTCATTCTTCATTTTTGGCCCTAGCCGGGAATCGAACCCGGGAACTTGTGACTCAAAGGCAAGAGCGTTAGCATACGCGCCACACTGGTATTCTTTTAACAATTATACAATATTATGGAATTAACTACCTCACTAGACTTCAGTCTTACCTTATTTCCTTTGTTGTTATTATTCACATCTCATTTATTTAAACAAAATAGCATTAGAATCTACATTTTGAACACAACATAAGATTAACAATAAAATTTAAGGTATATCATTATAAATAATAATTTTAGTTTCGTTTGTGTTTCTATGATGTAAAATGCTTTAAAAAAATATTGTGGGAACTTTCTTGTACTTTTGTACTTCATCATTAATCTATTAATTTTTCATAAAACAAACTTCATATGACTTTTTACCATATTGCTTACGCTAGACTCGAAACCGTGATATCCTGATCGAAAATCCAAAATGTTACCATCATCGTATAAGGTTCTCGTCCTACTCATTTCAACCATATTGTTGAACAAAGATAACAGTATTTTAAATGGTTTTATTCTTCATATACATAGAGAATAAGGAATAGGTATTATTTGAGTTCATAATATTACACATTGCACGTGTTTGCATAGCAGCTCAGAAGTAAAATAATATTAGTGTTATGTACCTACATATATTTATATAACGTTGTTTCTACCATATCACCTACAAACATTTCAAGCATTTTATGATCCCTTGTAGAACATCTCTTGATGTAATCATTTTACTCCCTCACGACAAAACGCAACAAATTTTCCTCGGATTATACTAATGTACGAAACGTAAAAACAGCCTTTCTCTCTGTATATTTTATGAAAAGGGAACTCTTTGATACGAACATAATGTTTGGAATATTATGCCGTTTATTTACTCCCCAAACTATACGTACGGATATAATACTATGTAACTCGTAAGGTGCAAAAGCCTCGCTGCTAATCCACTACTTTTCATATTTTGTAGGTAACAATATGATCTGAGTATGTTTACTAAGTTTATTCTTATTTATATTCTTAAAAAAAATGGTTCCTTAGTTTTTAATTTGTTGTTTGGATTACGTACTAAAGTTCACACTTTTCTGTTACTCTCCAAATAATAATAGTATGACATAACAAAGTGACATGTCGCTGTGTCCCCTAATCTATCCTTCCATCCGCCCATCCTTTCCAGCGTCCTTTCCACTAAATTATTATTAGAGGACGTTCCCTCAGTGAATAATTGATGGTTTAATTACGAGCTAGAATTAATTAATTGTTCGTTTTGAGGTAAGACCAATTGGCTTGAGATCTAGCCTAGGCAAGAATTATTTATCTCCTTAGCTCTAGAATTGTTCAGTAGGTATTCACCCCTTTCTTTCTGCACGTTTGACCACCATCACATCAAACCACATATTATGTACCTACACACGTAATAAACGATTTTCATTAACACTAAAAAAATATTATTATGTCCTTCATAATACATTATTAAAATTTCCAATTACTGTTTAGAACTAAAAAAAATTCGTTTATCAGACAATATATTAAGATTTCATCACATATTTCCGGTTAAACACATTTATTAGTTCTAGGTGTCTTTATTCATTACGTAATTCTTATTTTTAGTCTTACAAGAATTCTTTTGCATTTGAATATGATGAGAAAAATTGAAGAGCTAGAACATTTTCTCTATAGGTTGCATTAAGATGGCATTGGTTTGATATGATCAAAGAGATCATTTCAAATTTTCATTTATGTGTATCTTGTATTTCTCTGGAGCTAAAGCTAACTGAGTAGGTATATATAGATATTGCTTAAGGGCAACACTGTATGTTGCTTTAAGATCAGCTTTACATTCATGTTAGCATTACAACATCTGTAAAGGAATATGCTTCATATCCGCTCCTAGAAATAATTTACTACGATAATTAAATAGAACATACTTATTTATTTATTCGAAAACGAATCGCATAAACCATGATTTCCATAGAATATCCGGCAAAGAAAGGATCTTCCACTCTTTTCTGTGGTTTTCTTATGAAAAAGACAGGTAAAGCATTACGTATAAGATATTTAACATATTCAATGCACCAATGAGTTATGTAAATCGTTCAAAATATCTCGTTTTTATGACAGGAAGGAGACGAACTTTATGTCAATTATATGTAGATTGTCTGCTGACTACCCAACTAATGATAAATACCGTGATTGTAGAAATTGATTGAGATTAATTACGATTAATCTCGTTGTTATTTTCCGTATTCACTGTGTCGGTGTTTAGGTAGTAGAATTCCATATCGTTATTTTCCGTGTTTGTCAGGTAGAGACGATCGCCATGAAAACATTCCATCCACGATGTTTATTGATAAGTAACAATTTGAAAAAACAGTGCTTTTAGCTATTTTATTATTTTCACAAAAAAAATACACTTTTTACTTGAACAAAGCTTATCGCCTAAGTAAGGAATCAAATTTATAAGTTTTTGTTTTGTCATTATTATCTCATATCTCATTTATTTAACAAAACAATATAAGATTCTACATTTTGAACACAATATAAGATTAACAATTAAATTTAAATATAACATTAAATAACAAAAACCATAAAATATTAAAATAAATTTATGTATATTCAAAATGTAGAACCCCAACATTATTCGAGTTGATTCTTCCATGATGTTCTATGAAATAGTACAATCATGGGAGATCACTTACAGAGCTACAGGGACAAAAACCTTCTTACAATCCTGGTGGACGATAGAAGTACGGCCTTCTGCATGCTGTATTTGAGCCTGTCATTATTATTATAAAAAATAACAACTCCATTGATAATTTGTTGAGTGTTAAACTTTATCTGAATACTGTTTTTGTTTGTTATAATTTATCCATTTAAAATAAACATTTTTGTATACTTTTACATTTATTTGATGCGTAAATTTCTGTATAATAATGTAGGTATAAAATGGAAGATTGCCGACACTTAAAGGAGTTTGATAAAACGAGTTAAAAAGTACTTTCTAGAACAACATTTCATAGAAACACAACTGGTTTCATGTAATATTTCCAAGAACAGCACAGTTCAGTAAGTGGACAACATTAGTGGAGCAAAAGATACTCGGTAAAATATAACAATTTTATCATCCCACTTTTTGTATTCTTTGACAGTTTTATGTTTTCCATTTAATCAAAAACAAAATAATAACACTTTAGCCTGAGGAATGATTCCGCTTTCATTTGATTTTATATTGTCTACGTTGTTTTGTTTTAAAGGGGAAAGTTTTGTACCAATTACTTGCCCTTATATTTGCGAATTAACTTTCATCTCCAATTCGTAGAGGAATAAAATAATTCCTTTGTACAAAAAGCATCGAATTTACAACTTAAGCGACTCATAACTTTCCTGTCAATTATTGCGGGTGCCTAAAAGTTTTTGCTACAAACCATATTGAATATTACTCTTTGTCATAAAGTAAATAATGTACTTATAATTTTTCTTTTTATTATGAATCTCACTCCACAAAGAAATATTTAGTTTCTATGAATATAATTTCTGTAAAAATAATATCAATAACCAATTCAAGAAATTATATTGTAAAGAGTTGAGTTCGGCTCGGCCTCGTGAACAATGGGTCCCTGGTTCGATACCAGGTGCCGGCAAACTCCACTTTCACGACACAAGCTTTTAGTAGCTTACTGTGAAAGGTGTATAAGGTTGAATTTGGTTTTATAACAAAACCCAGATATATCTTTTTTTTAAAAAAAAGTTCGTCAGCAGCGGTAGAGTCTCGACCTCGTGCGCGGTTCAATCCCAGGTACCGGTGAACTCCCCTTTCGCGACACAAGCTTTTAACTAGCTGTGAAGGGTTAATAAAGTTGTATTTGGGTTTATAACAAAACCCAGATACATATTTATTTATTTATTTATTTATTTTCTCGAAGGGAACAATATATACATATTTCATACATAAAAAATATGACGTGGGGTGTTACGAGCATGATACAAATAATACTGTGTGCCAGGGCACTCAGCAAATATTTGTAGTGTCTCTAATGAAGAAGAAACGATGGTCCTGGGTGAGTCATGTTTTGAGGGTGTCCAGTGATAGTGGGCCAAAAAGAGTGCCGATGACCTGGACTCCCTCTTTCACTATACACGATTCCTTTGACTTGACTGTGAATATCACGAGAGTAGATGACTTAATTGTTGCAGAGGCACTTGATTCTTTTTTGACATGGCATTTTTCTATTAATTTTTTTTGTTTTTTTTTTCGTTTGTTTTTTTTTCATTTTCCTTATGTTTTTTGTTTTTTCATTTTTTCTAAGACCGCCTTGGCCAAAAGCTGTAAACGTCTCAGTGTAGGTTGATGTTTTTACAATAATAATAAATAATAATGAATGTTTCATACAAAAACATTAAACATTTTTTGTCGACGTTCACATTAATATTGAATTTTTCTCTCTAAATAAAAATATGATAAAAGATGTTAACGTTCTTCCGGGTTTACTGCGTCTCGTTGATCTCCCTCCTTCATCTTGACGTTTCGCGGTAAACCCGGAAGAACATCAACATCTATAAATAAAGATCACGAAAGCCTTCAACAACTAATAAAAATCTGATTGTTTGATATTCAAAAATGTGCTGCATATTATAAGCTCCGTATTTCGTAGTTTCTAATTCTCTTCGGGGTCCAGATAATTTTAAAATTTATTTATTTTTTTATTTCTATATACGGCAACAGCCTTTTACATGTAAATAAATATAAATGTTAGATATAAAAAGTACATAAAAGCAAATTCAACGAGACAGGTGAAACCACGACAAAAATAACAATACATAATCCAAAAACAATATGACATATATAAATAATATAATCACCACTTGAGTCCGGCAGGGCTGTGTATTGGCACCATTTATCTTTGCCATAATTATGGACTACCTGCTCAGAAAATCTATTCTGGGCCCTGGAGATGTGCCTTTATCACAGCCTCACAGGCCTCCGTATCAACGCTGGTAAAACGGAGTACATATGTAATAGTACATGTACAAGTACTCACACCCCACTAATGGTTAGTAATTCCCAAATATCTCAGGTTAGCAAATTTAGGTACCTGGGGGCAACCATAACGCCAGAGGGTAATCTCCGGTTGGAATTACTAATCCGCATAGGGGCTGCTAGCGGGGCTTTCAATAACATGAACAAAGTTTGGAAGTCTGGACTCAGCATCAGGACAAAATGTCGCTAGTTCAGTGCGTGCATCATCCCAATCCTTCTATATGGCTGTGAGTCTTGGCACTTAACCAAGGCTCAAGAGTGGAAGATACTAAGCTTTGAAAACAAGTTTCTTAGAAGGATTTTGGATGTTAAATGGTATGAACATGTTACAAATGATGTTGTGCGCCGGCGCACCCAGCAGAGACCTGTAATCTCCGTAAATCAGGAGAGACGATGGTCCTGGCTGGGACATGTTTTGAGAATGCCCAATGATAGTTGGCCAAAAAGAGCACTATTCTTCCGTCCGCAGGGGTTCCGTCGGCCCGGGCGTCCTTCTTTCACAATACACCGTTCCTATGACAACGATATCAGAGCGCAGGGAATGTCGTGGAAAGAGGTGACGCAATTGGCGCAGAGACGCTCTGAATGGAGGAGGCTGGTTTCTGCCCTGTGCTCCCGAGAGGATCGTTGAGGTCGAGATGATGATGATGAGATGACATAATATAAATAAATTATTCAATAATACTGAAATACCTAATAAGATTTACATTTGAAACTAAAAGATAAACCTACCGCAAATATAAGAACAATGAATTTCTACAAGTATGTACATAGATTGATGAGCCAATTTCCCGCGAGAATATAAGTCAATTATAATTACCGTTAAACACAATTTCGAAATTTATTGTTTGTATTTTCTAAATGCTTTTCAATAAATAAAACAAAAGCAAAATCTTAATTTGATTATTTGGGAATTGAAACAAATATAAAATATATTTTGGAGTATTTATCTAATTAGGTATATTGGGCTTTCGGCAATTAAGTGAAGTTGATGAATGAAAATTATTTGTCAACATTTGGATGAAACCTTCGAGAAAAAATATACCAGTCTATTTTAAGTGGATTTTGTGGTAAGTCATAACTTTTTTTAATATAGATACAAATAATTTTATTCAACACATTCCTAGGTATTACTTGTTTAATAAAATCAGTCGTGGCGTTAAAATGTTTATTTTTTGAAAAATATAGGTACTTATCAATTTTTTAAAATGTTAGTTAATACATAAAACCACTATAGATTAAAAACACAAACAGATTAAGTCGGTATATTAAAAATCCTATTTTACATTCTTAACTACCTACTGATCTTGTTCAACCACTACAATAATACAAGGCGGTTATAATAATTATTAGGTATTATTGTTATCATTTCGGCGTTGGTTTTTGCTTCGTATCAAGCCTTTGAGGTATGATTATACTGAACGTGAATATGTACAATGCTAAAATTATCTGCTAATTATTATTATATTTTGCTACATACCCTTCAAGTAGCTCGATATACACTTTGTATCATGTTCGCCCCTGGCATACTTGTGTTGTAATAAATACTCAGTCTGCGTTTGCGTTACACACTCATGTTATATTTATTATATAATATGGCCAATTCTGTAGCTCGATATACACTTTGTATCATGTTCGCCCCTGGCATACTTGTGTTGTAATAAATACTCAGTCTGCGTCTGCGTTACACACTCATGTTATATTTATTATATAATATGGCCAATTCTGTAGCTCGATATACACTTTGTATCATGTTCGCCCCTGGCATACTTGTGTTGTAATAAATACTCAGTCTGCGTCTGCGTTACACACTCATGTTATATTAATTATATAATATGGCCAATTCTGAATCATAAAATAGTTTAGTTGCACTAACTAAGTGTAAGGAGATAGTTGAGTCATAATATTTAGTTCAAATTCGTATTCAGAGTTTTCCGTACTAAAACTAATTTAGTTAGCTAGTTCATTTTGACACCTTAGTACAACTATAAATTTCGAAAATCTATGGACTTCGTATTCAAAACGAAATTGTAGTTGACATCTGACAACTACAATTAATTGTATTAATTAAAATAAAACACTTATTTGTAGTATATCCACGGTGACTTTTATTGGACGCGAGCCGGCTTTCAAGAGCTTCCGCTCTCATCATCAGGCTGGCGAAAAGTAAGAAATTACAGGTTGGTAACAAAACAATTGTTTGTTACCACTGTCTTAACTACCTCTTTTGTTTTGCTACCCAATGACATACTATATATATTTGTTACCAACCTGTAATTTCTTACTTTTCGCCAGCCTGATGATGAGAGCGGAAGCTCTTGAAAGCCGGCTCGCGTCCAATAAAAGTCACCGTGGATATACTACAAATAAGTGTTTTAGTTTAATTAATTCAACATGAATTTCCACCAAGTACCGTCGGTTGAAAATATCAACTTTAACAATTAGTTGTATTTGGCAGAATTTTATTCGCGACTTTTAATGTGCGAATATTATTAGTTGCTGTCATTTCGCCGCAGAATATTGCTATATTTTGGAAGTTTAAAGTTGTTTTTTCAATTAAATGTAAAAAATGGATTTTTTTAGGGTCCTCGCAACTCTTGGCATCTATAAATTGTAAAATTATACCACCACCGACGCAAATGCGAACGTCAAAATATACCGGCAAATCTGACATTTCACAATTTTCACGCGGAGTGTAAATCGGAACGTGAAAAACATTTGTTATTGCGGCATCACCGACTAATATTTGTTTGTCCCATAGATTTTACCGTTTGCCCTTGGTGGTTATCGAGTTTATAGTTGTTCATTGTTCGTAACTAATACTGAATAGGTACGAATTTGTACTATAATGACTAATATTAGTCAACTATTATTAGTTAGTTTAGTTAGTTCATCAAGATTCAGAATTGGCCCTAATATGTTTATTTTATCGTATTAATGATACATTATAAATTTATCAAAAACTAATTAACCTTTGCGATGCGAATGCGAAATAGAATGCATATAGTTTTATATTATAATTATCGTGAATAGGTATTGAATTATGTACGTACTACTGATTTTTCTTTATTATTAGAAGTAGTAGTAGTTATTTTTCTTTGTTACAAGCATTTGGCTACTAATAGTTGTAATTGTATATAAATTTATTATTTTATACAGCTTATATTTTTACATGTATTTTAATTTAGATAATAAATAAATGTATATAAATAAAACACTGTAATTTTTTACTTAATTGTTGTATTGGAGTTAAAGCTTTTCGTATACGTCCATCTTCAGTAATAATCTTACAACTAATTCAATACAACAATTTAATGAAAAATTACAGTGTTTTATTTTTATTATCTAAATTAAAATTAACTTTCATAGTGTTTCCTCTACGAAAATTGAAAGGTTATTTTCTTACATGCCGAGATAACAAACTCTCAAATGTAAATAATGTGAATTGATCATATTTTTACTTTGGAATTTTCACGACAAAGGCTAACTGCATATAATAAACGTGAAGGCTGTCTTTTTCATGCCGAAAACAATTAAGAAATTCAGAATTCGTATGCATCTGATGATTTCAATTTAAGATGAATACTTGTCTGTATTCCTAATTATTAGAATGTAGTAGTTTCCTAGAAATTCTTATTTAAATCTAAAAAATCACATTATAGTTCTTTTTTTGATGTTCACAGGCATTCGCAAAAAGTACAGTACAACATAAATTCGTGTGAATGTGAATACGATATAAGAAATTGTTAATATTTGCCAATTTCATCTTGTATAATGCATAAGAATACATAGTAAATAATAAATACACGCAGGATCTAAGTAATAACATACGTGTAAGTATTACAGTTGACAAGGGCCCGTTCTCAGCTGGAAGGAGGCAAGGAGAGAAAAGCGATACTTACATAATATACCTACAATACTCATCTCATATATTCATAATAATAATAATAATAATAAAGACAATTTATATTTGGCGCCGTTTAATGATCCGTGACCATCTCAAGGGCGCCATGACTTTTCTTGAAAAGCAGTGTTTTCAGCTTACTCCTGAACGTTGCAGTGGGCTGGTTTTTTCTTAAATCCGCTGGTAATCGGTTCCAGGCAGTTGGCCCCGCAACGCTAAAGCTCCTCTCTGCGAATTTGGAAGTGTTTGCCCTGTTGGGCTCCACAAGCTTGTTTACAGCGGTGGAAGCTGATCGCAGTGGTCGCCTCAGAGTTTCGTCGAGGGGACATAGCTCAGCGAGGCATAGAGGTGCTGTGCCGTTCAAGGCTTTGTGGACCGTGAGGCACAGCTTGAACTCTACTCTCTCTGGGACTCTAAGCCAGTGTAGCTCCTTAAGCAGTGGTGTGATGTGGCAGCGCTTGTTCTCTCTATAGATGGTCCTGGCAGCAGCATTAAAGGCCATTTGGAGACGATTCAGAAGGATCTGGGGCAGTCCTGTACATATGATGTTACAATAGTCTAGACGGGAGACGACGAAGGCGGCGACTAGACTCTTAACCGCGTCTACAGATAAGTGTCTTGATACTAGGTACAGTTGGCGAATATGAAAGAAAGCTGTGCTCACTGTCTTTGACACTTGGGCCTCCATAGAGAGTGCTCCATCCAGTAGGACGCCGAGAACAGATATGGTGCGCGATGGTGTTATATCAGTGCCGGAGACAGAGATCGGTTTGGTGTCTAAGAGATGTTGCCGTCCAGGAGAGGCGACCCACATAAATTCCGTCTTAGTTGGATTCAATTTAAGACGTCTCTGGGCCATTAAGTTCGAGAGTTTTGCCACACACTGGACAGTGGTAGCTACCAAGTTGTCTCTTTGATCCGGGCTACAGAAGCCTACGAGGACACGATCGTCAGCGTATGCATAGTTTCGCAGGCCACACTCTTCCAGCAGGCGATCGATGCATCCTATGTATAATATGAAAAGTACTGGACCCAGAACCGATCCTTGTGGAACTCCTTGAGTTACGATGTCTTCATCAGTTGAGCCAGATTCGACTCTTACAGACCACCTTCTATTGGTCAGGTAGGAGCGTAGCCATTCTAAGACGGTGCCGTTAAGATTGTATTCGATCTCCAGACATTGAAGGAGCATTTCATGTTCTACGGTGTCGAAAGCGGCGCTCATGTCAAGGACCGTTACCAGACCGATGTTTCCTGATGCAACGCCTGCAATCAAGTCAGATGTCAGTCTTGTGAGGGCGGATTCGGTGGAGTGGTGTTTTCTGTATGCGAATTGGTGCTTTTGATACAAATCGTTACTCTCAAGGTAGGCTGTAAGCTGGGACGCTATGACACGCTCAAGCACCTTGGATAGAAATGGAAGATTAGAGATTGGTCGGTAGTTGGTTGCGTCGTCGGCATCAAGTGTTCTTTTTTTGAGTAAAGGAATGACATGCGACACTTTCCAAAGTGACGGCACAGTTCCGCGCGTCAAAGAAAGATTGAATATACGTAAAATTAGTGGCAAGAGGAGGTCAAGATTTTCCTTTAACAATTGTGTGGGTACAGGATCAAGCTGACATTGCTTGTTGGGAGAATTTCCTATGGCTTTTCTGAGATCTGTTTCAGATGCAGGTGTGAAAGTACTAAGATTATTGGAGCACGTTGATGGAAGTGTGACCACGGTGTTGTGCTTTGGAAGGGATGCAGAAATCTCGTCGAGCTTCGTCTGGAATGCAGTCTTAAACTGATCAGCTCTCAAGTTTGTAGGCGTCGTAGATTTTTCCGTCTCCATGATTCCTTGTAGGTCTTGCCAAAGCTTCCTTGGATTATCTTTGTTGATGTTTATTCGCTCTCTCCAGAACCTAGACTTCACTTCCTCGATGAGTTTTCGGTATGTCCTTTGGGCGGAGGTCCAGGTGCTCCTAGACTCAGGTGTTCTTTGACGCCTATAGACTCTTTCAAGCTTGCGGACTTTGGCCTTTTCAGCTCTACACTCAGAGTTGAACCACAGCTGTCGAGGGTTATGAACTCTGACAGTTTTTGATGTAAATGGTGCAAGTTCATTCAAGATGTCATGAAGCGTAGAGTTATACTGTTCTACAAGGTTATCTATGTCGTCGTTGGCATGAATGACATTAGAACATAATACCGAGCTCTGCAAGCGAGTTCGGAATGCATCAGGACAAAGATCTTGCCATTGTCTTGAGGTGGTAGTTGTATAGAGAGGCGGTGGAATAGTGACATGAAACCCTGAGACAAGAAGTCGATGGTCCGAGAGTCCCACATCAAGGACTGCGGTTGATGACGGAACAAAGTCCGTGCGTGTGATCAGTAAGTCGAGGATTCCTCCGGCATCGTAATAATTACAAAAAAACAACATTGGCATACTACAGTGAAATTTATGGGCGGTGATGAAAACACAAGCGTTTATTTACACTAATATTTCTATTTATTTACAAAAACACACGATTATCAAAATTAAAAATAAAGGCATTTAAAACTAATGTTTCCTATCTAAATTATAGCCTACCCCTCATTCCGATTAAAATATGTCTTTATCCAAATTATAAAATACACAGTCTTTTCACTACACATTAATATTAATTGTCACTATCAAAAAAAAAAACCAAAACACAGACGCACAAGAATCGCTCACGTTGGGTGGGAGCCTAGGCACCCTAGCCCGGCTCATACCACCCTGATGCATCGTCCTGCCTGCTGAACTGCAGACAGGCGCCATCCATCCAACGCTGGCATTCTGGGATATGGTCCTCAGAATGGTATCCGTCCGAGGCCAGCGGCCTTCAAGCCCACGAGAGGCTACCTCCTGGGACCCGGCATCCTGGGCGGGAAACGGCGGGGTCCCATCTCGTCGGCTCCGCCACACAAGGGCAGGAGCAACGCTCTCCACGGAGGCCTGGCGGGTCGTGTTGTGGAACCCGGCGTCCTGGGCGGGAAACCGCGGGGTCCCATCTTGCTGGCTCCGCCACACAAGGGCGGGAGCAACGTTCTCCACGGAGGCCTGGCGGGTAGTGTTGGCGTGGTCTGCCGCTGATGGCCCGCTTAGGGGGATGCTACCCCACGCTCTCTACCTTCACACCACACCCTTTGCCTTCATTCTGCATCTTTACCCCGGACATACGGCGTTACTAGCTAGTATGCCCGGGTACTTTACTCGCAGACTACCAGCGTATTCCACGCAACACATACATCACACGCTTAATTGAAATTTTATCATTATAAGAGAAAGTGTCCATTTCACAAAAAAAAGTTAAGTCCGTTTCCCCGTTTTTAAAAGCAACAAAAAAAAAACAATCTATCATAACAAACCTAGCTAGCACTTACATACTAGTTACAATGTAAGGAGAGTGTATGTCTGTTGGTATCTACATTCGTGCAGGTAGTATTTCATATCACCTTTGATATTATACCTATCTACAGGAACGTTTACATCTAGATTACAATGTACATACAAACAAACACACACCCTGACTTATAACATAACATTATGGGTTGATTGGCGAGAGACACGAATGACGGCGACGAATGGTGACCACATGTGATTCATGGAATCACGTCCGGTAGGTACCTGCCTTGGAATGTGTCACCAAGTTTGCATAAATTTAGATATTTTAATTATTATTATTACTAACCGAATATTATTACGAAAAAATATTTTGGATAATTTTTTTATCACCGGCCAAAAACCACCCCATATCAACTCGACCCCCCTCTTTTGATAAAAAAATTATCCAAAAAAAAAACTATCTGTTCTCTCGCCTATCCACACATAATTAAACACAAATTTTACAATTAGCAAAACCAATCCTAGGTGTATCACGGGAAAGGTAGGTACTCCAACAATTACTATTTAAAACAATTACCAATTCATTTTCTAACCCATTCCATTTGTAAAACCCGTTGTTCAGCTCATAATTAACAATTCAGACACAAACAATGGCAAAATTTACAACGTAGTATTTATAAATAGGTATGTAGGCATACATGGTTCTCTCATTCACAATGTCACACGTCTCATGGTATTCTGCAGGTAATGTCGGCACACTTCTCAACCTCCCACTCTCACGTCTCCGACCAGCCCTCTTGCTTGATCCATCCCCTATCCTCCAAATCATCACAACTATACCTCAACCGGCTTTCACAACCACTGGGAACTCCAACCCCTTATACCAAGGCGGTCAAGCTATCAGCCCAAAGCTCGAACAGCCCTTTCATCCCTCTAACTCTCTTCTACCTCATAACTCGCACTGTGTATCAAGCCCCTACGCTTTGCCGGGAAACACACGTCCCGTACCCAAGCTGCCTGAATACACACACCCCTTTCCTCTACTCTCTTCTATAAATTCTTCTTTTCTACCTAGCGCCTTGCCGACATACCTGCCATTTACCCCATCTTCTCTTTCACTCTGCAAAACATACCCTACCATATATCACCATACATAACTATGCTTAACTTCCGCGCATGTACACAATTTTCCCGCGTTTTCCCCGAAACCCGCGCGCTTTAATACTACCACGGTGTCTGTATTTTCCCCGCGCATTTCAATTCACGCCATTTCCCAAACTCGATTACACCTTGCGCAACTCTTTGTTAAATTCACAAATAACTATCATTTAATTATAAAAAAAAAATCCAAAACAACAATGAATATTACCCACATAGATATAGTATAACACACAGTCTACTTTTACATTTCACATAAATTGCTATCATGTCATTTTTATACACAATTGAAACATTAAATTTACACATTTTCCCACACAAATTTTGAAACTGTTATCACTACAATACAAACAAATTTTACTCGAGTACCTACCAGTACACCTATAAAATAATACATCAAATCAATTTTACCAATCCAGTTTTGAGCGCCAGGTTATTTTTCAGAAAAATAACCAAAACTATTCAAAATTATTCTACATCACCGCCAAAACAAATCAAAGTAATATGCCAATACAAATATAGAAAAAACTCTACAGATTGAAAAACAACATCCTTCCTCCAATTCCAGCTTCCTTGTCTCTCAGGGTATTAGTCGTGGGTTCGTTTATAGTGATTATACATCCCTTAAGGATGTATTTTTTCACTAAGGGCCCTAGTTGCGGCGCCAAAATTGACAAGGGCCCGTTCTCAGCTGGAAGGAGGCAAGGAGAGAAAAGCGATACTTACATAATATACCTACAATACTCATCTCATATATTCATAATAATAATTACAAAAAAACAACATTGGCATACTACAGTGAAATTTATGGGCGGTGATGAAAACACAAGCGTTTATTTACACTAATATTTCTATTTATTTACAAAAACACACGATTATCAAAATTAAAAATAAAGGCATTTAAAACTAATGTTTCCTATCTAAATTATAGCCTACCCCTCATTCCGATTAAAATATGTCTTTATCCAAATTATAAAATACACAGTCTTTTCACTACACATTAATATTAATTGTCACTATCAAAAAAAAAAAACCAAAACACAGACGCACAAGAATCGCTCACGTTGGGTGGGAGCCTAGGCACCCTAGCCCGGCTCATACCACCCTGATGCATCGTCCTGCCTGCTGAACTGCAGACAGGCGCCATCCATCCAACGCTGGCATTCTGGGATATGGTCCTCAGAATGGTATCCGTCCGAGGCCAGCGGCCTTCAAGCCCACGAGAGGCTACCTCCTGGGACCCGGCATCCTGGGCGGGAAACGGCGGGGTCCCATCTCGTCGGCTCCGCCACACAAGGGCAGGAGCAACGCTCTCCACGGAGGCCTGGCGGGTCGTGTTGTGGAACCCGGCGTCCTGGGCGGGAAACCGCGGGGTCCCATCTTGCTGGCTCCGCCACACAAGGGCGGGAGCAACGTTCTCCACGGAGGCCTGGCGGGTAGTGTTGGCGTGGTCTGCCGCTGATGGCCCGCTTAGGGGGATGCTACCCCACGCTCTCTACCTTCACACCACACCCTTTGCCTTCATTCTGCATCTTTACCCCGGACATACGGCGTTACTAGCTAGTATGCCCGGGTACTTTACTCGCAGACTACCAGCGTATTCCACGCAACACATACATCACACGCTTAATTGAAATTTTATCATTATAAGAGAAAGTGTCCATTTCACAAAAAAAAGTTAAGTCCGTTTCCCCGTTTTTAAAAGCAACAAAAAAAAACAATCTATCATAACAAACCTAGCTAGCACTTACATACTAGTTACAATGTAAGGAGAGTGTATGTCTGTTGGTATCTACATTCGTGCAGGTAGTATTTCATATCACCTTTGATATTATACCTATCTACAGGAACGTTTACATCTAGATTACAATGTACATACAAACAAACACACACCCTGACTTATAACATAACATTATGGGTTGATTGGCGAGAGACACGAATGACGGCGACGAATGGTGACCACATGTGATTCATGGAATCACGTCCGGTAGGTACCTGCCTTGGAATGTGTCACCAAGTTTGCATAAATTTAGATATTTTAATTATTATTATTACTAACCGAATATTATTACGAAAAAATATTTTGGATAATTTTTTTATCACCGGCCAAAAACCACCCCATATCACAGTATTATGATATATTGTTATAACTATGTACACATAGATATTATTATATAATATGGGTATCATGGGCGTACTCAAGTAGGGGAAGATTTAAAACATAACGAAAAGTGTGAAAGCAGGTAAAATTATTACTAAGGCATGTATGATAAATTATATGTAATCTAATGTATGAGCTAAACTTAAGGTCACCGATTTTCAAATAATTGGGTAATGTTTCAAATAACGTTAGGTACAAATTAAAAATTAATTGCATTTCAAAGGCCAAAAAGAGCTCTGTTCTTCCATCCACAAGGGTTCCGTCGGCCCGGGATCCCTCTTTCACAATACACCGTTCCTATGACAATGACATCAGAGCGCAGGGAATGTCGTGGGAAGAGGTGACGCGATTGGCGCAGAGACGCTCTGAATGGAGGATGCTGGTTTCTACCCAGTGTTCCCGAGAGGAGCATTGAGGGCGATGGAATGGAATGGACAAATAAAAAAATGTTAAATCTCATTTTTTATACAAAATTAAAAAAGTTCCAAGAATAATAGTCAAATATATGTCCTATTACACTTTTCCTGGAAGAAAATAGAGCTAATAATGATTTTTTTGCTCTAAATTTTGTTTCTGATCAGCTGCTTTGATAGTAAATAGATGCTGGCAAGGTTATGTCGCAAATTTGTGTAAAATATTTTATTGCAATTATGGAAAACATGGTGTGGAGTGTTGTCAGATGTTTTGTAAAGGACAAATAGGCATAATAAGTCCCCGAACCATTTAGGGCAAGGGGATTAAGATGTGTGTATAAGTTTGTAAGTCTGCCCTCCTATAAAAAGTCCTAGTACGCCCTTGATTGAGTATGTAATGTATGATTCACTATTACGAGTATGTGTACACATACAACATAACATTACAAAACAGTAATGTTCGCAGGGAGTGTATCATAAGAATTTACTCACTAACTTTACGAGTATAAATCTAAAATAATAATATTTTCATACCGTCATAATATAACGTCCTCCCCAATTTCATATAACCATATTTTATCACAAATCTTATATTGTTGGGTATGTTACATACACGACAATATTATTATTATTTGTAGCGGCTTTTATGTTCCGTACGTTTAACGGAGGAATTGTTTATGTAATTACTCAAAGAAGACCTGGGAGTTTTAGTAAATGCCAAATAATGTGAAAAATCGCTGTTGTTATAATAATATGTTTGGGTAATTCTCTAATCATATTATTTATTATAAATCTCCTTTTTTTGTTTCTCAGATCCCAGAATCTGTATTCACAAAGTCCTTACGACCTAAATTCTCAAATATCCCTCTTACCTTTTTCAGGCATATCGAGTAAGCTTGATCCATAAAATGTATCTACTGTTTTATAAATCATTAATAAATAAATCTTTATCGTCGCAATATGCTTGTGTCGTGAATGTGAAGTAGGTTGGCAGCAGGTGGAATTGGAACTGGAACATCTCGTTTGAAGTTTCGAATCTCTATAAGACTCATTATATATTGACATCATTTTCTAAATACCAAAATATTTTTTTTGTAATCAGCTTAACCAAATTTTTAAATTTATTTAATTATGTAATATAAAATTATTTAATTAATATTAATATAAATTAATAACCTCGTGAGGATTCTCTCTAATATTAAAAAAACCCTTGTGATATCCCATTGTAAGAAAAATACTGATTGTAATATATTACAAGATACTAGTACACTATCCCACAAGCGGGGTAGCCAGCAGACCAGTTACATGCAATAAACAGACCGTCTTTTCTGTACCAACAAATAATTAAGACATTCAGGATGGGTGGCAAACCCCATCGCTGAATCTGAGATGTAAAATGTCTTTTATTTTGGAACACCCACCTTTTACAGGACACTCCAAAACTCACGGAAAAGAGTGGGAGACCTATTCTTTACCGGGTGTTCCACGGCCATAATATAATTTACGGAATAAAATATGAAATTTGTTCTATCAGAATAATATGATGCTTATTCTTTTAATGTTGTTTCAAAATCATTTTATGAAATGTTGCTATATGAAGAAAAACCCTATAATAATAATAATAATATGATATTATTTCTTTTAGTATCATCAAATAAAACCGAGGTCAGTCAAATATTTTCCGATCAAACGAACCTCACCCTGTGTTTGCAGAGAGAGTATATTATAATCCACCTACATACAACAAAAACTTATAGATACATAGATGCTATATATTATTATCTTAACATCAATCAAATATTTCTTATCCTTAGATTATGTAGCTTGATACCAAATAATACCAAAGATCGAATAGAATGTATCATTCAGTACTTATTTTATATCTTATTACTATTATTATTATTATTGTGGTATCTATAAAATCAGGTCCAATATACACAATATTTTTATAATACTGTTTTATATAATATGTAATGCAGTCAATGTGTTAGTAAGCTTGTATATTTAATATGGAATTTTTTCCAATCTGTCTTTACTTGATAAGATAAATTATTTCTTTTCAATTTCATTTCTGTTAGGGTTGATATCCTGTTCCTGAAATAAATTTTGCTGTATTTTACCTTTTTCCAATTGCCGATGCTTCCAAATTTTATTGTGTCCTTCTAGAAATAAGTTGCAATATTAATAATATAGACGGAGCGCTATGACTCCGGATATGATCCAACATCTTTATCACAAACATAATGAAAACTGTGAAAAAAGGTCTTCCTAACTATCGTGATTCTCATAAATGATTTTTTTTTTTATTTTTGTACCTACTCGCCTAAAACTTAAGTTCCAAACATTATTTTGAAATTTCCTTGAATTATTATTATTGATTCAAAAATCATTCCCTCTCATTGAACTGAACATCTGTCTCCTAAACTCCTTTGTCTTATACATATGCATACTGCAATATAATTTTCTATCTTTAAATGAATTGTTGCTTGCATGCGTTCTTTTTCTTTTCTTTGTGTCATTTTTTTTACATTATGAATAGGTACTGCTTGTTTATTGGCTTAATGCGTGCGTATGTTTTGTTTTAATTTCTACTTTTTCTGTTGTTTTATATGTACATTTATGTTTCTTTGACTTTTATTTTAATAACAGGTTAAGTTGGAAGACATCGCATTCAAGCGATAGACTCGCCCTTTGTTATGATACATTGAAAAGTGTAACTGATATTTTTAAGTTACTTTAAGTAGATTTATATTTTATAACCATTGCACAGTCAAGAATAAAAAAATATATATATATTTTGCTTTGATATCATAGTGATGGCATAAAAATGATTATAAATTAATTTGCCATTTTCTAAAGCATCAATTCACAAATGTTTTTAACCCCATTATTCTACCTAAATAAATTACAAATGCAGGGTACCTACAGGAGGTAGGTATAATATTCCTATACAAATATAAACATCCAGAAGTCCCTCATTTCCCTTCTACTACACAGGGCTTAGTGCTTTAATATTTGATTATGTTATTATAAGCTTTATACTTGTATGATTCTCTATATAAATAGCTCCGTGACCCTATACATTATTATTATTATTATGACCAGTTTTCTTGCATTTATTATTATGTCTTTAGAAGTAGATACTAAGAGCCCTTTGTTGAATTGTTAAACCATTATAGTTCAACTTAAAATAAATGGTAGGCAATTATTGTACTTACTTAAAGTTAAATAATAATAACAGTAATAATGAAAGGATTTTACTTAAGTAATAATAAAAAATAAGCCTGCCTAAGAACTTCTTATGAAAATTCAATTCGATTATGCTTAGGTAGGTATATTTTTTTTATTGTACGAGTAAAACTCTTATTTCGTACATTCGTCATAATTTTCTTACATGATTCCGAGAACACATTAACTTGTTTTATGTTTTGAATTAGATATTATCTAAGTAGGTACTTTCCGCTGAAATAAATTTCTTGGAACTTGGCTCAGAGACTTGGCTCTGCCCGACTGTACGCAGTGAAATGGAGTAAAACCTTCACCTCATACTATCTCCTGCGTAAAATCAAGTGATCTTTCATTAATGGAATGCATGTTGCACATGCATTTCCGATGAAAATTTGATCACACAGTCATTCATAATATGCGATACTCCCCGCATACTGGATTTAATGTTGTGTCGGCCATTCTGCGAGATGGTCCTGAAGAAGCACATGTATACACAATGCAGAAACACAACACCTATTCTGCAAATCCAATCTGCATGTTCCGGTGACGGGCCGTGTCTCGTCCCACATGCAAAGGCAAGAGCCAAGTCTCTGCCCGACTGTACGCAGTGAAATGGAGTAAAACCTTCACCTCATATATATGAATGACTGTGTGATCAAATTTTCATCGGAAATGCATGTACAACATGCATTCCATTAATGAAAGATCACTTGATTTTACGCAGGAGATAGTATGAGGTGAAGGTTTTACTCCATTTCACTGCTCTGTGAAAACTGCCACTGCCTTTCAAGTCTCTGCCCGACTGTACGCAGTGAAATGGAGTAAAACCTTCACCTCATACTATCTCCTGCGTAAAATCAAGTGATCTTTCATCAATGGAATGCATGTTGCACATGCATTTCCGATGAAAATTTGATCACACAGTCATTCATAATATGCGATACTCCCCGCATATTGGATTTAATGTTGTGTCGGCCATTCTGCGAGATGGTCCTGAAAAAGCACATGTATACACAATGCAGAAACACAACACCTATTCTGCAAATCCAATCTGCATATTCCGGTGACGGGCCATGTCTCGTCCCACATGCAAAGGCAAGAGCCAAGTCTCTGCCCGACTGTACGCAGTGAAATGGAGTAAAACCTTCACCTCATACTATCTCCTGCGTAAAATCAAGTGATCTTTCATCAATGGAATGCCTTCATTTCCGATGAAAATTTGATCACACAGTCATTCATAATATGCGATACTCCCCGCATACTGGATTTAATGTTGTGTCGGCCATTCTGCGAGATGGTCCTGAAGAAGCACATGTATACACAATGCAGAAACACAACACCTATTCTGCAAATCCAATCTGCATATTCCGGTGACGGGCCGTGTCTCGTCCCATATGCAAAGGCAAGAGCCAAGTCTCTGCCCGACTGTACGCAGTGAAATGGAGTAAAACCTTCACCTCATATATATATATATATATATATGTTGTTCGAACATTTATTTACGAAAAATTGTTAAGATATATTGTGCGTATATCAAGTAAATTATATCTTATTTCCCCTGTTTCAGTGTTCAAACATTTTTATAAAACATGTTGTTTTATGCAAAATATTTGTCTATCTTTTATTTATGTTACTGTACTGCATTCTAACATCCTATAAGTGGAGTTGGCTGAGATCGCTTCTTCTACATTTCATTCAATTTCTGACACACACTTGTCGATTTCTCTAAAGCCAGTCCTTTTTACTCAAGAGTCTTCAACCTGGCCAATGTGCCTATTAAACCGAGATTAAATGATATGTTGAATATGAACAAATTATACACTTTATGAAACTATTATTATGTTATAATTTTAATATCGCATAAAGTAATGACTATTTTTAAACAAAACGTGTAGGTTTTATGTCAGCAGTGTGAGATAATATGTTCTATACATTTATTCATACTAATCTTACTTGATTCAAGTTGTATATTATTTTTAAAAAAATTGTTAAAAAACGTTTTAAAAGATAATTATTCCATAGTGATTATATTATACACTAACATACATACTTTAACCAAATCGTTTATTCTTTCACAAGAATATTATGATTTTTATTGTATAGAAAATCCCCGCGAACAAAAAATAAGTAATAAATAGGTTTGCATAAAGAAGAAAAGAGGAAATGACGCTTTGAACAATATCTGAAGCTTTTATTAAATAAAAAACATCTATTTACAAAATTCAAAAGAATAAAGCATTTATAATAATAATAATATTTAAGTATAATCCTCAGTATGTTGAATACATTTAGTTAATACACGTTTTTAAATAATATTATTATTATCTATGTTATTGTATAATGAAAATAATTGTTTCGTTTTCCGAAACAACGATAATCACTTAAAATTAAATCTGTAATACTATTTAATCCACCGTATGTTTTATAATCACGTACTTAAATACTTTAATACGTTCACATATGTTTACATATATAAACTTTTAAAACACCTTAATTATATAAGATCGATAAAAGAAAAATGTATTCTACGTGAATTTTTATCATTGGGGCAGTTTTAATAACGAATATTTTACTATTCCATAATATGTTTTTTAATACATTTAAACATGTTGAATATTTTTCATTCATCACCACCACTGCATCCCCCAAAATTTAGGAAGCCTGAAGAACTTTTACGTCTAATAAACATGCATGTTATATTTTTCGTGCTTATTAAATTTAAAATCACATTCATAATGGGAATCAACAGACAAATATAAAATATTTAAATGATGCCTTCATCCATAAATTGTATTTCCATATTACACTACTAAACAATTATTTAACATTAGCACATGAAAGATTGTGTGAAAGAAGTATCAAAAATATTTACACATTGGTGTTGCTATAGATGCTAATCCCGTGGAGCACCCGGTAAAGAATTGGTCTCCCACTCTTCTGCGTAAGTTTTCGAGTGTCCTGTAAAAGGCAGGTGTTCGAAAAAATTAAGACATTTTACATCTTAAATTCAGCGATGAGGTTTGCCACCCATCCTGAATGTCTTGATTTTATATTGGCGCGAAGAGGACAGTTTGCATGTTTCTTACATGCAGCTGATCTGCTGGCTACCCCACTTGTGGGATATGCCGTGATGGTATAGTAGTAGTAGTAGTAGTTGCTATAGATATTTTTGTTACAACTATCCCATTTTCGCAATCTCTCGGAGAAATACTTATCGTATTTTATATTTGTTTCCTGAATGAAACCAGGAAGTACACTAGTATTATAATATAAATTGTATTATTTCGGTTTGTAATCCGCATCCGACACTTTCAGTTCTTTGTAAATTCACCAATATTATCCTTGTATTATTAATAATAATAATATCCATTAAATATTGTACACTCAAATTCAGGATTATTCCACGAATTACATAATTCGACTTATTAAATAAATTGTTAAAAATATTAATTACCAGCTGTGTAGATGGATATATCCACTAACGAGAGATTTTTGAAGGATTTTATTGAAAAAACATATTTAAAATAAAGGTCATATTTTTTTTCGATTTTAAACAATATTGCCCTGAATATTGACATAATTATGTTATGGTCTCAGTGCAGGGTGATATTTTTAGAATAATAATAATATTCTTCATAACTACTTTTTGTTACATTTATAGTATGTCCACTGTACAAGTGATTTACATGAATACTTGCAATATTATCAAGATTATTAAGTTAACAAGTAAAGACTGCTTATTCTCAATGTCCCGAAACATTACAATGTACATTGAAAACTAGTATTCTAGCAGGAAATAAATCTATGCAATACTGAAATACTCGTTGTTATCTCTCTCACTAACTATGTAAGTTCGCATAAATCCTTCCCTTTCCTAGTGAATACTTAAAGTTTTCAGTACATGCTGTGTAGACAGAATATATATAATATCTGTCTTAGTTGGAAAGTTTATCAGTCTTGTCACTCAGTAATATTCTAAACCAAAGTGTCCAGTATTAACCCAATAACGATATTATAATTTATTCATACACACCTACCACTAACACATCACAAATATAATATATAAGACTTTGGTAACTTATTTAACCATACATACACACGTAGAACTATCTTGAATATAAATTAAGGTTATCAGAAGCCCCAACAAATTACTGCCTGCATTAGTCTACTTTACTTAGTTTACTCTATGAATTTAACAACATATCATAAGTTTCACCCGTACTTTTAATTGACTCATTTATAACATTAACTATTTGAAGCTAAATGTTTGTTTTATTTGATGTTTTACCACAATTCTATATTCTGCAGTTGTATATCTCTATTTGTCGCAAGAAACTTTGACTATGAAGAAAATTTACCAAATTCTTCTCATTGCTCCTAAGACAAATATGTAGTTTACATAATTTGTAATTTCATCGTAGACTTCATGAGAAATTATAACATTATTTAAGCTTAAGAATGATCTCATAATTAATACAGTATTTCTATTATTTTATAAACTTTAAAATCTATTTTTGCAAATATGGCTTCTTATGCAGTAGATTAATAATTAAGTGCGGTTTATAATAGACCACGACGTTTTGATAAAAAATAATTTATCATCTTAAGGTGGTTTGTATTTCAAAATGAATGGAGAAGAAGCTTGTTCTGTATTTTCTACATCTACAGTAATGTTTATATGCTATGATTAATGTTTAGCAAATCGAGTCTATAATAGAACGAAATATCTAATCGAAAAGATTCATATCGCTTCATGTATTTGCGAAACGGCATTCTAATGGATTTATCGTGTCAATGCGCATTGAACTTTATGAGTAAATTGAGTAGGTACTTAGTATATCAGCTATAGACCGTAAGGTCGTCAATAGATCAACCCTTGGTAAGATATAATTTTACGAATGTTCTAATGAATTCATCATTTGTATATTATACATTAAACTAAATGAAACCATTTCAAGTAATTTTAACATGTATCAAAGTGCTGAAATGTTTGCAAGAGTAATTATTATTATTACCTAGATTCATTTACATATGAACACTTCATTATCGATACTCTACTAAGACGCTAATAACAGACTCATTGAAATAATAAATAACATGTAGTTTCAGGAAATTAGGTGTTATCAAAATTTCTAATAGGCTTCAAGTTCATAGAAGCAGAAATATCGGAGTAGTTCTTAATAATAATAATAATACGGAAAGTTGAATAACAACTTAATACAATTATGTGTATAGAACTGTTGTATGAAAAGCAATAATAATATTGTATAAGTTTCTTGATAAGTCTACACGGTTTGTGGTTTAATATTACTCCACCACCTCAATACTGACTGTGGAAACTAACCATCTCTATACGATATGTAGTAATGTTCCTATACCACTAATGCCATTATTAAATGTAATCTTATTATATTTTGTGCTTCACAACGGTGACAAAATGATATTTTCTTAATAATAATAAAAATTGTACAAGTGCAAAAATTTTCGCTGTAAATTTTGTGTTATCGTTTTAAATACTATACTGAATGTACGTACTTGTGGTTGAAGAATTCTAACTTCAAATGCGTCAGTTGAAAGAGCGACTTTCATTTTGTTTCTAAAGTTAATAATGATTCTCTGACGACTCGTATAAAGAGACTGCTTGTTTCACAAAACAGAACCTACAACACCGTGGGAGATGCCGTGATGGCACATAGAGAGTTATTATTCAAATAAGGATTTATAATAATACGTTTCATAATATATACAGAAATACACACTGAATTGATTACAGGTCCTACTTAATAGACATTATTATTTCAACAAGTTAACCTACGCAAGTTTAATGTAACAATAATAATTAATACCCACATGTACTGCTTATCTGTTGTGTTAATAATATTAACGTAACATTCATACTCATACCGTATTCATTACATTCTCGTTAATTAAATATAATGATAATGCCTTTTTACTCATAGGTTAAATATTTTATTATGATAAGTATATAAATTTTACGTTCCCCTTGAAGTCACCAGTAAAAATAGGATTCCTATTATTTTCTCTTTGTTTTCAATTACCTATCCTGTAGTAGGCAGATATTCGTAAAATCTCACGTTTAAAACAATTAATATCTAAAATTCAACGATAAAGCATGCCTCTTATCCTGAATGTCTTATATTAGAAAATTTAAATTTACTCAAGAATATATTTTATTGTATAACAAACTTCCTATCTTAGTGCCATGTTAGGTCCCCCCGACGTCGGCTATCGCTCTATTTATTTATGTAAAGATACTTCTCCATAAAGCCTTTAGCAAGAAATACATCTCCCACTAATGTTTTTATGTACCATTTAAGAGACAAGTATTAATGAAATGTTACACATAGACTATCTTGAATTCAGCAATGGATATATCACCTATTCTGGATATCTTGTATTTATATTTATTTTCAGTTTCTCTTCTTAGATTTATTTTAATCACTGATTTTCTACTATATGTGTAGAAAACCTGTTTCTTTTCATACCAGTGGCTCAACTACTGACTGAGGAAATTGCAAAAAAATATCATTGTTCTATAAAATTATAATTTGTTTACTATACATTGATATATATTGTATTCATGTTTCTTACATGCAGCTGATCTGCTGGCTACCCCACTTGTGGGATGTGCAGTGATGGTATAAAAAAAAATATGTATTGTAATTTTTGTTTTATTATAGAATAAACAAATGTATAAAAAATTGTAGAAAGAGATAAGAATAAAATAAAGTAAGAACATACCATTTATTATAACGAAAGCTCGATCAATATGAAAAGCCCAATTCGACTACTACTACTACTAGTTAAACATATAAAACTAAAATTGTTAACTTTAATATATTACAAACCTAAAAATGAATGCTTATAGAAACCTTATAAGATAGATCGTGATATGAAAAGTTTGTGTGTAAAATATTTTATACAGCTATGTAATTTATTAATGAAATACTTTTGCATACGCATATAATGCTGTACCATTACTAGTATTTCACGTCTAGTGTGGTTAAGAAGAGTGTTGTTTTAACATGTTTATAATTTAGTTGTGGGTATACATTGCTAAAGTAAAACATCATTGCAGAGCCAAACTGGTATTAGGTATTTGATGTATTTAACTCACGAATGCCGACATCAAAACTGACCTAACAAAGGCTGAACTACAGAAAATTACTACATATTATATGAGCACAGTGCTCTTCTATGACCCGTAGCTGTATTACAAAAATTCCCCTCCGTTTTCCCATTGCCCATAACCAGTCATGTGGAAACTCAAAGTTTCACACTATAAATTCAAACGAGGCGTTTTCACCGCTCCTTTTGTCCGGAGGCCTTTTATCTCGACTACTACAAATACACACTACTTTAGGCATACATACACAACCATATTGGTCTTTATATTTTTACTAGCTTTTTATCCGTTTCATTCAGAAAGAATAAGCTATCAGTGTCTATTTGTTTTTGAACGTAAATAATTAGATAAGCTTTCAAAAATTGTGCTTTGATCAATACATTTTGATTAAAATTAAGGAATTTTCCGCCATATCTACGTTAATAAATAATTACAATAACAAGCTCATATAGTGCAAGCTTGCATTTAAGCCATTGGTTTTTCTATCACTTCTCTTATAATGATTTGTTGTTTTTGTTATATAATCGATGTTGTGTGAAAAAATTCAAGAATAGGAACTTTGAACAATTTAAGACGATGACCACTTACTTCTTCTTCTTTTTCCTGTGCTATATCATGTTCCCCCGACTTTGGCGATCACTCCGGCGAAAACCTCCCTGTCCTGTGCTGCTCTGAACAGGTCATTCACCGGCCTCGTTCCAGTCCACTCTCTAATGTTGCACAGCCAGGACATCTGCTTTCTACCAACTCCCCGTCTTCCCTCTGTCTTTGCCCTCCAATGTAAATAATTTTTATGATGCTCACTAATGGAGATTGCTGTAGTCCTGAAGATATAGTTTTAAAAATTGAACGGGCGATGAATTTTGTCAGCTATTAGAGTAGAAAGGTTTAAGTCTGACACAGAAAGTAAGTCAGTAATATGGCTATAGGAAATATTTGCAGTAATATAATTTTTTTATAACCTTCATACGATTGGAGCGGAAAATATTTAAATTAAGTAAATGAATTGCGGGAATTTTTATCTCAACATATCCTACAAGAATCTACTCAAAATATTAAAATGCAATGCATGCAAGTAGTTCATTAATTTAAATTAAGATACTAATTGCACTTACATTATTTAACTCAAAGTACTTTCATACACGTAGCTTCAAGCTCACTAAGCCATACATAGATAAGGAATAGTAAATTGTTATTATTAAAAATATTTTTCATAATATTTTGTATGTTACCATCTCTGTAAGTACCTATTCATGTAATTGTTTTTATTTTTTTTTTATTTTTTTTTATTTCATATTTCATTTATCTCATTTATCTCATTTCTATTTATTTCATTTATCTCACAGAAAACTGACAACACAATACATAAATTACAAAACATACAATAAGATCTGGCCAGTTCCCCAATTAAGAGCGTCTACAGCATGCACAGGTGTTCTAGGTGATTATTTGTATAATATTTCGTATAAGGCATTTGATATGTTTTTTTCAGCGGCAAAACGTTCTCGAATTTTGAATGCCTTATTTTTCGTGTATTTATTTATTCTTTACTGTCAAAATGCAGAGAGCGAGAGCATCACGGAGGCACGATTTCTTACAAGTTGTCAAAAAAGTACCTACGGAGAGGACAAACTATGTGTTCACTGCATGCATTTGGGTCATAAGCCACCCCATTTGCAAAAGATATCAGGATGAGATAGAAATGAAGTATACATACACACTTTTTTCTATGATCTCTAAAAGCAGATGGGTATTCGTTAATATTGCATATTTTATACATATTGTATTTCAGATCTTCAATACAAGGAGATTAACTCACGTCTCAATGTTTTTTTTTTAATGAAGAGACCATGATAACGCAAATTTCATTATATTTAAAGATGTTAATGTTCTTCCGGGTTTACCGCGTCTGGTTGGTCCTCCTCCTTCGTCTTGACGTTTCGTGTTTGATATTTGGCTACACGGTGAACAAACTCTGAACGGCTTCCTCGATCTCTAAATTCACGATTGAAAAAAACAAACAAAAATTTCTATCTCAGCATCCATATTCCACACAGTAACTACAACAATTTACATTTTTCAGTGTATGGAAAACCAACTAACAAATTGATTACTCGCTAGAATGTGCCATATGATTTTTGATCATCTGCACTTTTTACACCTCTTCTTTCAGATAAATAAACTTCACCATTCTTTAATTACCTATTTAATACTTATGATATGAAAATAACGTTTTCTGGGCTAATTTGAGTATACACACAGAAGTCTATCAATCAAGCAACGTTTTCCTTGAACTGTATGTCAATAATATATAGAGACAAATGTTTAATTTTGATAAAGGATAAACGTGTGAAATTAGAATATTCATTTGAACGCTTACAAAGTCGTATGTGTATAATGATTATTATTAGTTGACAAGACGCCGGAGACATATCTGAGTAACCTCCATCAATTTAAGCACTGAATGTCATCTCATTTAGAAACGTCACATTATTTGATGGATACTACTCCTTACTGAACCTATTCATAGAAATAATTATCTTCAGTCAAATTGTACTCAACATTCAAAATGGATATTTTGTTTCATCAAAGTGATTCAGATGTCGGGTGAATAAACTTTGGAAGCGAGCGATTCAAATAATGCAAAATTATAGCACCCCAACATATTTTTCTTCAGCACAGTCCACAAAATTGATGTCTTATTAATTTTAGATAAATTGTGTTTTGATTTGATAACGCAATTTTCCGAACGATGAAAACATAATAAAATTGAAATTGTCAAGTTCTTTCGTGAGGTTCACTGAAGGAGGGAACACAATTCACTCTACAAGAGCAGAGATTGCCTTGACCATAAGCTCATCGCAGGGAAAAATCTTTAAGATAATAATGTATTTATCTGTCATTATCTATATGGATCCAAAATATTGAACTCAGAGTGATTGAACTTAAGTGTATTTCGTTAGCGTCTGAAAATGTAATTCATTATTTAACAATCTTCATTTCTCAATAAAAATTAACAAGGCAAGTTTTTTTTTAATTTATAATTGTTATTGTTATTGTTAAATAATATTTAAATAGTTTTCAAGACTATTACAAAATTGTTCTGACTCGTCTGCTGACTGTATTTCCAAAATTTAATGTGAATGCATGAAAAAAACCTATTTAGTGAAAAATATTTTCACATTTAATTGACATTTCTCTATTAAAAACTTTGGTATAAAATTTTTAATAAGTGTTTAATTTACGGCTTATGACACAATCACCAACTGTTATTGTTAAAAGCAATAATTATTTTAATTTCATTTTAATGCCTAATAATAACGTTGTGTGTTCAAAATATAATAGCTTTTCATTGACCATTATTGATTTTTAATATCTGCAATAACGCTTTATTCTCGGGAATTATAAACAGTTACAAAAATTTAACGATATTCAGTACAGTAGATAGCTTAAAATTGTTGAAAATGGTTTTTGGATGGTTGAAATAAATCCAAAATAAATTTTCGTTTTTTAGTAATATATCTATCTATAGTTTGATTTCCAATTGTATTGTTTCTTTGCCAGTTGTTGTTCTGTTCCAACTGTGTTGTAAATGAGAATTATGTTTAATTAATTAAAATAAAACACTTATTAGTAGTATATCCACGGTGACTTTTTATTGGACGCGAGCCGGCTTTCAAGAGCTTCCGCTCTCATCATCAGGCTGGCGAAAAGTAAGAAAAAACTTCCGCTCTCATCATCAGGCACTTTTCGCCAGCCTGATGATGAGAGCGGAAGCTCTTGAAAGCCGGCTCGCGTCCAATAAAAAGTCACCGTGGATATACTACTAATAAGTGTTTTATTTTAATTAATTCAACATGAATTTCCACCAAGTACCGTCGGTTGAAAATATCAACTTTAGAATTATGTTTGTTTTTGTTTTATATTTTTAACATGTAAAAGGCTCACGCCGTGGATTTATGTATAAATAAATAAATAAATAAATATACCATCGCAACATTATGGGGTAGCCAGAAGACCACTATGTAAAAGACATTCAAATTGTCCTCTCCGTGGCAATAACAATTTTGTTTGCATGACATACTTCAACACTGCGTTGTAGATGCCTTACACGTGATGTATCAGTACAATAAAATACTCATATTTAGAAGACCTTATTTTGTAGGGACATGAAAAAAAAAGTAATCCATATTCAAAAATTAGTCTAGCCAAATAGCTATAAAATGCACATATTAAGTGAAAATGAAGTGGATCGAAGCTAAACCCATTAAATTTTAAGTGAAATATACATACACTATTTATCAGCCATAGCAGATTTTGGAATAATATCTGTCTAATCAATATTAAATTGAAATGAAACTCACCCTTGTGGATTATGAAACGATCTGTACATAAATATCAATTTAAAATTAAACATATTGACATTAAATCATCATTTTATCGACCATATAAAAGGGATATAATGTCTACTTGTATAAGTCAGAGTATTTTTACGATTTCGTAGTAATTTTGTTATAAAAATTCCATACGTGAACCTTTATAGCCGAGGCCAGATGGTTCTCATAGCCAATAAAACTTCTAGTTCCTGAAATCATATCGCCATCTTTATATCTCTACCGGAATAGATTATGCAAATGAACAATTGGTTCCTATCTCGGCAGTCCTTTGTTCTGTTCTATTCAGCTCTCTTTCTCTCACTCCTCTTCTTCGGGGGAATATCACTGCAATTCATTTAATAATAATAATAATTCAACTCAAATCTCTTTCATACGAACTAGTTAAATAGAAGAATGTTTATTGGTTTTTAATTAAGTCCCGTTATCATATTATTATTCTCAGTCGTCTGTTAAACTGCTGTGTCCAGTTCTGATTCAGAATAAAAGAATATTGCATTATAAAATACGTAATATCGTATTTTTTTAATTATTTCGCTTCTCAGAGATGTAATAATAAAAGTATATATTTATTTCTACCATTAATAACATCATTATAAGGATCATATTTATTAAAAAAAGGTATTTAATCTTTCTTTTATTTCCGTCTGGCTTCATTTGAATAACTATTAGAATTGTTATTATTACCTTTTTACACGATGCCACATTCTTGTACTATGTATACAATTGTGTTCGCGATTAGTTTGTTTGAAACGTGGACATTACTATATAGATAAATTATTATTAGTATTTGATTAACTTTTTACGACAAACGCGTATAAAATGTCAATACTAAGTTATTTATATTTATCTGATGAATATAAGCACGAAACAAACTTATTCCATTTGATCAGCTTATCTAGCTCTTGTTTCGTTAATCTTAACTTTCAAATATACTTCGTTATGAAACAATTATGCGCTATAAAATGTTTTCCATCTGCCAGAAAATAAAATCTAGGCATCTGAAATACCATCAGTTTGCCTGTTTTATAGCCAACTAGCGGTCTGCACCGGCTTCGCACTTTTTCTCTTTATAATATTAGTATAGTTAAAGAATTTTAAAAACAAAAATTGCATATAATCTTGCAAAACAAAATAATTGAGAAAAAGGCACATGTACCGGCTAAAAAAAATAGAAAGTTGACAGCAATCTAAAAAGCAAAGGGGCTATTTCAAAGTTGACGTTAAGGGTACTGAGAGAGCGTACAAGGAAGAAGTAAAATACTAAAACTATTATTTTATTTCATACAGACGATGTTAAAAGTATTCGTACAATTAAAGCCACACTATATTTTTTTTATTTTTGTTTTTATTTTATTTTATTAATAAAAACAAATAGCTTTTACATTTTATATAGTACAACTTAAATATTACATTTTTCACAAGCCAGTGAAGTTTGTTAAATTATTTTATATAACACTATGTTCCAAATTAAAAAAAAAATAACACAAACAAAAAAGAAGTAAAGTGCACTCTATGCACCAGCTGAGGCCAAAATACAAAAAAGTAAAGAAAAAACAAAAACGTTCACCCATGTAATGAATATGCCATTACAACATACACAAGTAATGAATGACGCCCATGAGGGGGGCAAATGCTCTCCAAGCAAAAAGGGGGATATAGGGGGAGGGGGGGGAGGAGGGAAATAATGCTCGTGCGAACCTCACTACGTTCAGGACACTCATTGATCAGAACCACGCAGAGATCTGGAAACAGCACCCCTAAATTTCGGCAATGATAATATGTAAAAGTCAACATCCTTGAAAAAAACGTTGTAATTCCCGCACGACCTTTGGAAGAATGAATATTGTGCGTAGTTTGTACTACATTGCGAGGGTCGAAAAGTATTGGGAACCCTAGTGGATCGTGGGGGGCAATTAAAGTTAATCCTAAGAAGTAGATCACTGCAATCAATAAAATTGTTAATTATTTTATATAGGAAAACCATATCAGCCTTTGTACGTCTGTTCTCCAGCAGGGCAATACCATGATATCGAGCTGAATGTGCGTAGTTATTAAATGATTGACAACATCTATAATCCAAGTGTTTGAGAAATTTGTTTTGCACCTTTTCAACTCTGTCTATATATGTGATATACTGTGGGTACCACACCACAGATGCAAACTCCAAACAACTCCTTACGTATGTGAAATATAATACCTTTATTGTACTTACGTTTTTAAAAGGCTTAGATACTCTTAAAATAAAACCAAGTTGTTTAAACGCCTTTACAACAATATTGTCTATAATGTCCCCTGAATAACATTTTTTCGTCAAGAATGACGCCAAGATCTCTAACTTCATGACATCTCATGAGAGGTGTTCCACAAAGCGTATAATTGTACAAAATAGGATTTTTACTTCGGGTAAAGGTAATAATATTACATTTGGATATATTCAGAAAGAGCTGATTCACTGAACAATAATTAAAAAGACGCTCGATATCAGACTGAAGATTTCGTGTATCATCCAAGTTAGATATTTTTTTAATAAATTTTGGTGTCATCTGCATAAATGAGGAAATTGGAGTACTTAAAACACTGTTGGATATCATTGATGTACATTATATAAAGAATTGGACCTAGATGTGAACCTTGTGGAACCCCCGATAGATAGTCTCTAAATTGGGAAAGGGCATTGTTGATTGCTACAGCCTGTAGTCTATTTCTGACGTACGATGACAGCCACCGCAGGAGATCACCGTGCACACCGTACCTCCCAAGCTTGTGAATTAGAATATCATGATTAATTTTATCAAATGCTTTTGAGAAATCAATGTACACGGCATCCAACTGTCCTCCACCACCCATAGCCATCAAAACATCATCCGTGAAGTGAATTAAATTAGATTCAACAGATCTTCCGGGGAAAAAGCCATGCTGGTTGGGCAGAATAAAATTTCTTATGGCCGGGGTCAGCTGTTCTACCACAATCTTCTCCATAACTTTACCAAACAAACACAATTTTGATATCGGTCTGTAATTTTCAATATCACGCTTATCTCCGCTTTTATAGACTGGTGTAATAAGAGATTTTTTCCACAAAATCGGGAATTCACCCAATTTGAAAGACAAATTAAACAAAAAAACTATATATGTATGTTGTCTTTAAATTTCAATATTAACGACGATGTAGAAGCAAGTATTAAGTAAGTGGGTGGACAATATTTATTGTTTTGTACACGTAGTTCATTCACATCCGATTTACGAAAGGTTTCGCTCATAATTTCTGCCACCCCTTTCCGTTTCAACCAGCAAAGTTTGTTTCTCATTATACCTTTTCATCCCACAATACATCCTAACCAACATACAACATAACGCAAAAGTATTTCAACTAACGCTTCCTCTACTTATGCTGACTTGAAGAAATGCCTTTAACTCTTTAGTTATTTTTTTCATATTTTTAATACTCATACTTATACAGCTATATCATGATCTTGTTTCTGTAATACATATTGGAAACTTATAGTTAAGCTTTAGATCTTATCAAAGACCAATAATAGAGAAGTTTTTTTTCTAATACTCATTATCTCATGAAACAAATGTTAATAGGGAAACAAATCATTTAAGATCATCATCATCTCACAATCGTTAAAAACCTTATTCAACTAGGTTCATTTATCCCAAAAAGTATTGTTCTAGCATAGTCCTGTCCACAGAACTACCAAATATGGTAAAGTTGTCTTTTCATAGTCTTACATATGTAATCATTTCATGTGTTAAATTTACGTATGATAATTTCACGAGGAGTTGTTTTTCTGAGCCCGTAGTCTTTATGTTAAAATGTACATACATACAAAATAATTCTTCGATTTGATGGATTTACTATTATTTTTTATACCATCACGGCATATCCCACAAGTGGGGTAGCCAGCAGATCAGCTGCATGTAAGAAACATGCAAACTGTCCTCTTCGTGCCAATATAAAATCAAGACATTCAGGATGGGTGGCAAGCCTCATCGCTGAATTTAAGAAGTAAAATGTCTTAATTTTTTCGAACACCTGCCTTTTACAGGACACTCGAAAACTTACGCAGAAGAGTGGGAGACCAATTCTTTACCGGGTGCTCCACGGGATTGATGGATTTAATATGTATTTATTACGATTGTCAGCTAAAAAATAAATATACAACTGTATTACGAATGTCATGCATACATGTTATAGGTATTTATTTGTTGGGATAGTAAATGTATGTTTATGTATAACACTATACAGTCTATTGTGTTTTTCAATATGTATGTAGAGTTGTATCCACGTTCAATATTACATAGCGACAATGCCGTATATTGTGTTGAATGTTTTACAAACAAGGAATCTAACATTGTGTCTACACACGTTGAAACTATATTAATTAAATGTAATATTTGGTTTCTTTGTATAGTACTAAGCAGTATACATTGCTACTAGTGTTAACTAAACAAACATAAGTAAAATGCTACAATCAAACAATGTAATTTAATTATTGACTAAGTGTAAATAATTTATTTTTTATTAAATTAACTTTCGAGTGTTGTGTCCCCACTGAATTACAGCAGTTGATTTTAATTTGTTTTTTTTCATTCTTTACAAGAACAATTTATAACATCAATCATCACAAAGTATCATAAAATGATAAAATGAGTTATACAATTCAATTCACACAGGTTATTCCATTTGTAGAAAATCACCAATGGGACGTATGTTTTTATTTTTATATAAATTATTTCCCAGTTGTTAAAAGATGTTTCTGCAGTAGGTACAAAGTATGCCTAATATGCATAGTAGGTACCTGTGGTAGCGTACAGAAGTACAAAAATATAAAGTTCGGACTAAAGGTCATCTGAAAATAAAATTATCAAATTTTGATTTTTGAGTTACCTTAGAAATTAGGTATAGAAAGAATCTTCACCAAAATTTACGAATAATTCTAATTCTTTAACCTCAATTCATAAAAAAACTAAAACTACAAAAAAGTTTTTTCTGCTTTGTGGAAATCCATTGACTTGCAGATAGGGTTTATCTTATGCATATTGTCAACCAAGGGCGTATCTAAGATTTTTTCAAAGGGAGGGCACACGTAAATCAAAATTTGGTTATTCTTATTGCACTTGTCTTTTGCGAATTAACTGAAAGCCTTTTTTCAATTCCCACCTCTATTTTTTGGTACAGAATTTTCTTGACACCATTTTATTCAATGTTTAATAATATACAGTTTGACATTTAGGGACAAGATAGCTCCCCGCTTCAATGTATGTTATTTTTTTCAAGAAGTGCTTAAATTTTTGTTATATTGTATTGTTTGCAAAAGGTCTCTCAGTGGAATTTTTTGGCGATCAACACCTTAGGGTGCCCTTCAGAATACCTACCGTATACCTAATAATAGATACCTAATAGTATGTTATTAAAGAATAAAATAAATTAAAGTTCCCATACGTTTAAAATATTCAGGTGGCAGAATGCGTCTATTTCCATTCTTTTCCCTTATACTATACTATGTATACTATACCATCACGGCATATCCCACAAGTGGGGTAGCCAGCAGATCAGCTGCACGTAAGATTCATGCAAACTGTCCTCTTCGTGCCAACACAAAATCAAGACATTCAGGATGGGTGGCCTTTTCCCTTATCTTGTTATTTTTTTGCTTCCCTCTGCCCCCTACCGTGATTACGTCCTAGTTATCTATCCTATTTATTCTAGTACCTACTGATTTTATTATGTGCTAAAGTTATAAATTGCTCTAATATAAATAATATCCTTATTAAAATACATAATCTGATGTGATATATCATTAAAGAGCTGGCGTATAAATTATAATGAAGTGGTATTAATGATGACAAACTGTATCGGGGTAAAATATAGGTATATAAGAGTAGTATGATACCTATGTAGGTGGATTGCTGCCACGCAAGATTTCATGTAGAGATTTCTTTTAGTTACATTTTTATTATTTGTAAAGTAGGTAGGTAAAATACTATATTAGGGGCCATAACTTCATATTAAGCGCACACACTAGCGTGTGTTTTTCCTTGTTACTCTTAACTAACTATAGGAAGAAAAAGTAAACAACACTCATTGGTCCGATTGCATACTTAAATATTAATATCTAGTATTTTTGTTCCGGCTTTTCATAAAAGTAAAGTCATCATTTAATTAAAATGTACATTATAAATAGGATAATCAAATATTCGTACGTTTGTACGAAGAATCTATCAAAATTTTAATGGTTTTTGTGAAACCAACATTTCTTGAAAATTTGCTTAACATTTTGAAAATTATTTGGTTATTTAGTTTGGTTACTACTCCAACGTAGTTAATTAGTTTCCATTATCGATTCCCAGCTGAAAATAATGTCACAAATCTACGTCTTTATTTCGTGGAAAAAAATTTGGAGATAAACTGTTGTGATTTTTTTGACAAAACATGATTAATTAATGTTCAATGTAATGTCTCTACAATTTTACTGACACGCTTACAAAAATTTTATTTTATTTAATTATCTTTGTTGTACATTGATAACAAAAAAAAATACTCAAAAATATATATGAAATAGATATAATCATACAATCAATGTACAGAGGGCGAATTTATTGCAGAGGCGCGATTACTTTCAACTAATACAGAGCTTATTATATTACATGTAGTTATATAAAGATAGACTAGTTTTATTTATTTATTAAAAATTAAAACATACATAATAATTGTAATATAATACATACATAATATAATGTATTCATCAGATGAGATATGTATCACATAAACATATAAAACATTTAAGAAGGGGTTGAAATTTTAATACTGTTAATAATAATTATTCACGATATAATATAATGTGTTATAATATTAAGGATACAAATTGCTCCATATTAAATAATGTATTACATTATAATAGAATTATTCATTACAATCGCTTCCTGTTATGTTGTTGAATATTGAGGCGTTGCCCAAGTAATGTGCTTTTATTAAACATAATTGTGGGGAGTATTTTGAAGGAAATAATTATCTTTTATATAATATTATACATAGTCACTCATTAATTGAATATTTACAACTCCTTTTCCTTCTTAGTTTTTTGCCTACTTTAGTGTTATTATGATTATCAAAATATAAATTGAGAAATCGGTGGATACTTAAATCTGAGTAACTTTCAATCAAACAAAAGAGCTTGTAAGTCTAAAAATTACATTATTTCATACAATGTGTGTGTGTATATGTGAAGAAATTAAAATGGTAACTGTTTCACAATAATGCAAGCTACTTTTACATCAAATTCGTAACTAAACACGATCTGTTCCAAATCTCTTTCTGAATTCTAAGTATCATGCGCATTTAGAGTTAATATTTTATTGAGAGTTTCTTGCATTGAAAGAAGTTACAGTGAAAATTATAACTAAGAACTATTTGGTAAGTGCTAATTATACTATATTTCATGTGCTTAAGAGTTGACAAAACGTTTTTTTTTATATTATATTGCTATATTATTTATAAAAACTGAAGACTCCCACCTCACGCCCGGATATTTCAGAAGTCAGGGGAATTTTGTTTTTTCATGATTTGGCATTATTTCAATTCAGATATTCTATAGCCATAGAAAATTATATTAAAATTATTTTCATTGATTTGAGACACGGCACATAACATTGAGCAAAGCTCAAACCTCAAATAAAGATCAATCTCTTTTCAGAATGGTCTGGCATATAAAGTTATTTTAAACGCAAAAAGCGAAAATAGTATTTTTGATATTTTATCCGTACAATTTATGTACAAGTACATGTAATTTATGTTTGTTTTATTACAACAATAAAGAGCTTATTATTCAAATTATTGCCTTAATGAAATTATACCCCATATTTTAAAAAAAAAGATATTTTTTTTCGATACAATCAGTTCAAAAATTATCTTGTTTTTACAAATCAAAAAGATATAATTTCAGCACTATTTTGGTGGATGAGAATAGAGTTTTTGAATAATATCATCTCTACTTATAACGTAGAAATGAACTTTTAAATTAATCTCATGTAAAAAGAAAGCTTTAACAGAGGAAGAAGTTTTTCATTAATATTGACTACGCATTTGCCACAAGTTTTCTTACTCAAAGCTTTCGAAATCCAAGGTGATTAATGTTTCAATGGACCTAATGTATATTACTTTTTTTATATTATACTCTTTTTCTCAATATATCTATTTCACTATCAGTAACATATTGAATAATAAGTTCACGTAATAGATTCACTTATCACTTTCTCTACTATTATTCTCTATTTCTATGGAAGATGTTTTGTTTTGTAATCTTTCACCTTAACATGACACGTTTCATCATCTAAAATCATTGACATCAATTTTTCTCCGATCCTTTTCTATTCTGCAACCCCTAGAAATGATTTTCCGACAAAATTGTCCTTTTATTGTGCCATTACTCTTGCCTGTCGCGTCTTATTTAAATCTATATATTATACTAGAATGAAATATTTATCAAGTGTAGAATATAAATGGTTATTCGTTCATGTAAGGTAGATTGGAAGAATTTCTTATTTAGTATTTTCTATTCAAGCTCCGTGAATTCTGTTTCCCACGTAATTTGTTTCCCGAAGCACTCGAACCCTGCTAATCTTATTTAATATTATATTAAACGGAGACACATTTTTGCTGGCGTACCAAGTAACGAAGATTAAAAAAAATGTTACGTGATTATATTATTATTTTAGTATATTTTTTAAACTAAAGTTAATATCATTAAATTTAATTTTTCGAATGTTTCGTGATTAACACTGTAGAATTTCATATTAATTAATTATTTAAAGATAAAAGAAACTCTTAATTTATGTTTAGTATTATTACTTATAATGAAACAAGTAGTTCCGAAAACGTTATAACTAAATATTATTTTAGTGGAAAATTCAAAGTTTTTTTTATTTTTAAATTAATAATAAAATTAAGTAAATTTAAAGAGTCCTCGAAAACTTATGGTGAAAATAAAGAGTAGTGTAGCTATTTTTTTACTGGGGACTTTGTGTGGTTAGTTTTATGTTATTCAATGTAAAATACGAGGCAGAAGTACAGTCGTAAACATCAAATAATTTTGTGTTTTTGTATAAAAAAAACGAAAATATCAAAATCGATAATAAAATAACTTTTCGAATGTAACTTTATGGAATGAAGTTTTAATAAAAATAAATTGTATTTGAAAACAAATAATTAAAAAAAAATATCTTCGAGTGTTGCTATTGATGAGGGCATAGTCGCTAAAAACATTTTAAGATACACATCTATAAGCTAATTAATGCAGTGAAAATATACAATGTTGAATTACCTACTTGTTTCTGAAAGAAATATACTAAGATAAAGTAAATGAAATAATTAATTCACATTAATAATTAATATTTGGATGATTTGTAAAGCGCCGTTTTGTGAAAAAAAAATCCACTTCAAGGGCGCTCTTTGCTAAATAAGCTAACTTCGTATTTTTGTAAGGACATTAAATTCTTTGAAGAAATTTATATTCACTCAGTTTATTCAAAAATATTTTAGAAGAATACATTATTCCAATTATCCAATATTTAGAGAAAGTTTGGTCGGAAAGAGGTATCAATATTTCATTGAAAATAGTAATTTATGCAGCAGGCCAAATACCATTCGGAATTTCCATCGTAGATATAAAATATATACACATATATAAATAAACATTAATTTAATTTACGAAATGGAATTATTGATGAGCAGAGCAGGATTGTGGTGAGTAGATGAATGTTAAACAACAAGTGCAATATAATTCATCACTGTGACACTTGAAGCACTTCCTATTATCGCCACTACCCGTATATTGCAGTTCAATTAATCATTATAATTCAAATTCGAAAACGATTGTATTTCTTACTTTTTCACCATTATTGTTAAACAATCAATAATATAAATATTGTTAACTTTCTCATCCAAAGTTAAAATCAACATTAGATTCACTCCTTACTCCAAAAGTTTTTCCATAAAAAATCAAGATGTGATGACTAATTAAATATACTGAATCATGGCACTTCCTACAAATTGGGTGGCCAGTGAACTAATCGCGTAAAATAAAAATACAATTTATTCTCCCTGCACTATTAAAAATCAAACATTCAGAATGGATGGCATGCGTCAATGCTAATGAAATCGAATATTTTTTTGTAGAATTAGAATTCAATAAGAAAAATTATGTTTTCTTCGTAATAACTTAATCGTTAATAACAGATTTATATAAAACTTGGTTTCTATTACACAATTTAAATTTATTGGAAATTGGATATCAGTGTTTGTAGTAGAATATTAAATTGCAAGTTTATTAATCAGACCGAATGCGGTGTTGGCATTTTCAATGAATCGATTACCGCAGCACGTGATTCCCTTCTAATTTTATTTAAAGAATTAAATTTCTATATGTAGAAATTAATAATAATTAATTCTGGACAATTTATTTAGCGCCGTTTTGTGGTACAAACCACCGCAAGGGCGAATTTTCAATTTTTTTTTTTATTATTTATTTTTATTACCAAACTTTAATATATTTTATAATATTAATTAAACTATTAAAGAATTGAATGCATTTGTAACTGTCAAAAATTTGAAATATAATATGAAACAATTATGTGAATTCCAATTGTTTCTTTGTCACAAATTTTATCCACTAGTTCATTTGTTTTTAAATTTGTAATTTTTAAATAGTTTGAAAATAATTTAACACTCAAAAAACAATTATCTTTATAAAACCATTGAAACTAAAAACACTGTATTAAAATTTCGTTATTTTGAATCATTATTAGATAATATTTTAATTTAAAAAAAATGAGATATCAGAGGCTTTAGGCAGCTACTACGAGCGCCATCCACCGACTCTATTGTCCAAATTAAATCTATAAAAAGCCTATGCATAAATGTTATATAAGTGCATATTATTAATTATGCTTTTTTAATCTATATATATATATATCATCTCGGCATATCTCACAAATAGTATAACCAATAAACTAACTGCATGTAATATACCTGCAAGTTTTCCTCTCCATACCAAGAATGAGAGGTATATCTCATCGCTGAATTTAAAATGTAAAATGTCTTCTCATTTTGAATACCTATCTTTTGTAGGAAATCACAAAACGAAATAATGATGATAGGTATATTATTATGATTACAATACGAAATATGTATTGAATGAATAGTTCAATTTAAAATTACATACGCTGTACAAGTAAAATATGTACATATAATAATAATAGCATTAGTGTAATAAGTATATACTGTAATAAAACTTGAACATATTTCTTAAACGTGACAATCCCGAACGAGATTGTCTGTCTCGTGCCATAAATTTACTCTTCTTTCCCTACGTACATATGTACCTATATATCCATAGTGATAGTAGCGTAGGAGAAGAATAGAATAGGCAATGCATTTATCGTTAACGATGCGTTATTTCAAAGTATAGTTTCAGTCGTAGCAGCTGATATTGGTCGCACCTACCATGTATTTCCCTCAGTCTGCTGATTTACTACTTCGATTCCACTCAGATATATTATTCCGAAGTCACCATATATGTTATACATCTAATATATCTCGTACGGCGTTCTGTACCTACAAGAGTATATGTTAAAACTGTTTTTCAATTCTCTATGTGTAAATGGTTTTCACAGTGATAAAATCTACATAGTTTAAATATCTATAAAATAAGGTATTTAAGACTACCACATGGACATTTTCAGTACTACTAAGGAAAGTACTAACTTGTTTGTTTACTCCAAAGCAACCATCGATTAAACATTGTTAATATGCAGGCTTTAAACAAACATGAAAAATCCAATTTACGTCTGCCTCGTAAGCACTCGCAGTATAAACATGTTTAAATAAACCACAACCAAGTAATTAAAAAAAACTATTGGTAAATCATGAAGAGTGAAATATTCAGTGGATCACTGCAACATGTAATGTAATAAACAAGACATTCAAGATAGATAACTATGTAATCACTGAATTAAAAATGGTAAATGACTCCATCCATCCATCCCAAAACGGCATCTACCACAAATTGAGCAAGTAGCCGACGGACCAACTGATTGTAATAAACACTTAAGAAGTTATTTTCTTCTTATAAAGATTTTTTTTCGAATTCTTAATTTTGCAGGTCACTCAAAAGCTTACGTAAAAGCATGAAAGGAGGCCTATTATTTACTTGGAACTCCCGAGATTAATAAAAGCTGTTTAACTTAATTAGTAATTCTAAAATAAATAGAAAAATATCGCAGCCTGTTTGTAGAACTCTTTCAACTAGGTTATGTAATTACATCAACTTTTTCCCCCGTTCAAATAAAAGAACATTATAATCCTAATTTAAAACATTGATTACTCTAACGTTCACGTAGTATTTTACGAAGCAATTAGTACATTGTATTTTGAAAACTGTTATATTTTATTGCTCACGGAATTATATTATTTGAGCGACTAATATTAATGCATTTATTTTCCTGTCAACCACGTTTCGAACATCTACCCTTTCAATATTACCAAATGAGTACAACACATACCCACTTTATGAATAATGGCCAATCTACACGAACATGAATTTAATAATTGAGGTTTGTCATTTACCCGGCGAGGGGCGCCAGTTATCGCATAAATAATGCCAGTCGGAACAATTTGCTTAATAAAGAGTTTAATTAATGTTCTATGCGAGTTACAAATAAATTTCAATTCTTATTAAATAAACAAATCGTAGTTTTATTTAGAGTTAAATATTTTACTCACTTTCTAAGACTAAATTTATGTAAATTTATAGTTTTTCAATTTTTTTTTATTCTCACATTAGCATGAGAATAAAAATTGAAATAACAATATTATGAAGTATTCTTAAAAAAATATTTATGTCATGAAAAATATTTATGTACATGTATACATAATTCATATGTTCATTTTATTTTATTTATTAACGACCTATAGAAATATTCACATTCTCATAACTCTGTACAAAATAATAACAAACTCAAAGATACTTGGTTTCTTGTTTCGTATCATAGCGTGTATTTGCTTGCATTTAATATCCATAAATCATATTTCTCAAGTTGACATGCCTGAAAATAGTAAAAAATCTTTTATTTTATAAGCAATAAAAGAAATATTGTCTACGCATTGCAATACTATTATGTAACGAATGTAGAGCGTTGGTAACATAGATCTACGCACCGTAGCGAAACGCTCGAGGCTCTTAACGTGTGTCTAGATGTACTTACTCTGATAATTTAAAGGGGTTGAAAAGTCATTATCAATAAATTATCTCAATCCTTTCCTTATTCCTGTTTCAACTTCAACGAACATGCGCACTAAATAAGTTATTAAATATTGTCAATGTTGCCAACCGACGCTATTTGATGGAAGTTCATTCAAGTTGCGTCTGATGGACGGGTAGCTGGGGCGCTTATTCGGGTATTTCATCGTTATTTTTTGTTTATTTATTTAATTGTGTTATTAAATTGTCTTATTTTTCTTAGTATTGCCCCAGAACAGATTTTGGTCTAGTGGGGCAATATATTCCATAATGATGTTTTTATGTTATTTTTGTATGTAATATTTTTGTAAAATAGATTTTTAAAAAAATCAAATATAAAATACTTATATTAAATACTTCCACATTGACTTAATATCGCAAACCGGTTTTCGTGAGCTTCTGCTCTCATCAACAAACTAAAGTAAAATTAAGAAATTATGTTATTATAATACAATCCATTGAAACGTCGCTAGTGTTAGAATGGAAATTCTTTCTAATGATTAGAGCGGAAACTCTTAAAAGCTGGCTCATGATCAATAGTCATTGTGAAATATCTACTAACATAAGTTTTTTATTATGAATGAGTTATTACATATATAATTTCAATCAAAATATGCATTAAATTTGGCAAATATTATTTATAATATGCAACACATTAGTAACATTACAGTAGTAAATAAACGCATAATTAATTATCAGTTAAATTAATTAAAATAAAACACTTATTTGTAGTATATCCACGGTGACTTTTATTGAACGCGAGCCGGCTTTCAAGAGCTTCCGCTCTCATCATCAGGCTGGCGAAAAGTAACGAAATTACAGGAAGAAATTTAAAAAAAAAATGAAAAAAAAAAAAAATATCAATTATCAGTTATACTACCATGAAACATTTTGAATTAGAGAAAACATTGATTGAAAATCGTATGATAGGAAAATTTCTCATGAGTACATAGATCTCATCTCAGAATATTAATCGATAAATTGTTTAGTGAAAAAATGATTTATCATAGTTTTTGATTACACAAAAACGACACCCAATTATCCTCACATTAATTTAATTTTACAAGATGTCATAATATTCCGTGAATACAAAATCGTTTTTTTTTAAATCTGTCATTAAAGTCTTATTTTTTTATTTGGCACGGAGAGGACGACTTGCATGTTTATTACAATCATTTGGTTGGCTAGCCCAGTTGTGGGGGATGCCGTGATGGGATAGATGAATTTTTAACATTTTCAAGATTCTCAATGTTTAAAATTCTTTATTCTTGCTAATCATCCGTAGATCACTCACTAATTTGGTACTTGGAATCATCTAACAATTAGAAACAATTTACATTTTCGGAAACAACGCTATAAGCACAAATCAATATGGAAGGAAGCTTTATTATATCAAAATGGTTTCGAGTGCGAAAGACTAAAGGAATATTCTGTGTTGTAAATGTTTGAACAAAATTACTTGCAAAAAAATATTCTACTATGTACTACTACTACTACTACTATACCATCACGGCATATCCCACAAATGGGGTAGCCAGCAGACCAGCTGCATGTAAGAACTATGTTCTACTATGTATTCAAACTAAATAATTTACTCCGTCCTATTTTTTAATATAATACTACAAGTCCTTAAAGCTTATTTGGTACGCGAATATTTTCATTTAAAGACCGCCGAAGCAGCAGTGTTAAATAATTTCCCCTTTGTGCTATGTACCTTTTCGATCTCACCATTACGAGTATATAAAAGATTACGTTATCACACCAACATGCTTACTCGCAGTATATATATTGTACGTAATGTACCCGCGCTGTCTACTGAATATTCAATTTCATTATCACATGCTACAGAGCCTTCTGCAGAAGAGATGTTGTTGAAAAAAGCCTACAATTTTGTTCCCGTTATTATTATCATCATCACTATCATCTCTACGAATTGTTCACATCCCGTTTGGCGGTTTATTTAGGCGCCTCACAATATTGAACTCAATTTTTTATACTTACGGATGATCACCTATTATTTCACGGTGAATAAACATGCGCGTAATACTCGTATTATTATATTATGAAATAGTGGAGAATGAATTCAAATTTGAAGTAACATCACCGTGTCCTTACGGTGGTGAATGATAATAACACTGTTACATAAACGAAGTGGAAGTTAATGAATTTATTTTTATCTAGTCTTATAACACTCTTTTTTAACCCTCAAATTTTCGCTCACTATGAACTTATGACAAATTTCAAATTGATCCAACAGTTGCATTTACGTCAAACGAAAAATACCTAAAATAATATTCTTCTCTATTTAATGTCTTTAGGTTTACACAGAGATGAAAGAGTTTTGTTTTTTGATAGTGTACAATGAAATTCAAATCGTTTTGCAGCTTTTATCTATTCTATGCAATGTTGCCTCTGCGTATAAACGATTTTATTTGTTTTTTTATTTAAATATCTAGGTTATTTTAAAAGGTCTCAAAGTATTAATATGTAACAGTGATGATGCAAATAGCGAAGATTCAGCGATCCATTGCGTTTCATAGTTGCATTGGAATGTAATTTGCATGCATCTCATTTCCTTCGTTGTTTATACCCCGAACTCTTGTTCCTACTATTCTTCGTCTGGATATCGATTTTATACACCGCAAAACCTAATTTACATTCCTTGTATAATTGTATGCAACCATTGAACCACTTAAATCCACTCTCTCATATATTTATTATGCAGATATAGGTATGTATATACATCGTTTATTCTGTTATTATAATGATATGGTAATTTACTCTACGTGTGATAAATCCTCAATTGAAAGTGCATATATTATTGTTATTAATTTCATACTTATAAAAAGTTTAAAAAATGTTTGTGAATATAAAATGAACTAGAGACGATTGCGAATCGACGCTTGACAGAGAGATATAATGAGAAATATGCATAGTTATAATTATTGTGAATAGATACGTACATTGCATCTTCTGTGAATGGTATGATTTTCAACATCAACAGACTGTAGTTGTTTAGTTATGAGACTAGCGAAGGTTTTGATTCCCATTCTTTACTCTAGAGAGTTATTCCCTTTTATATAAGTCTCGGAATCAAATACACAATCAAAAATATTTATCCAACATCCCCGAGCCTCGTATGAATATATTTTTTTCACAAGGAAATGAGAATTAATATCTATGTATTTTACTGAAATATGTTAATTAATTGTTTTGTATTTGCTTTGAAGGAAAACACCGTTTTTAGCTTACTAAAAACATATATATACTTAAACGAATTTGTACTACATATTTCTTTCTCTCTTTTTTTAAATTAAACAGGTTATCAAACTCAACTAGTCGGATACGTGACGTATGGTTTGATTCATTTTGTATCAATCTAAAAACTGTTTAAAGTTCATCTATTAATTCTGTTGTTATTTTGTTCCAGGGCCAACTACTTGGTGTTTGGTCTCCAGCCTTTCTGGTTTCACGTTACCAACACTCTCCTTCATACAGCGGCCTGTCTTCTGTTCACCAGAGTTTGTTTATCCATCGCCAGGCTACAAAGAACATTCGCGGCTATCGCAGGACTCCTATTTGCCGTACATCCGATCCATACGGAAGCTGTAAGTACCTACAATCAAATTCATTGCGGTCAATAATATTACAAAGGAAATACATAGATTTATTGAATATTCTTCGGTTCGATTTGATTTATTACTATTACTTATTTTTTTTATATAGATATCTAAACATTGTCTAAAATAATACACAAAAATCGATTCATATTTTTTTTTCATTTAATATCTTTAGAAGTATTTAAATTTTTCTTTAGCTCAACTATTTTGAAAATTTCTCTTCATTGTTTGCGAGTAATTGCAACGCGTAAATGGTTGCAGTTTTTAATGTGGATGTTAAATAAAAGCATAAATATCAAAACATCTACCCCATATACGAGTATCCGCATTTGAATCGAATAAAAGTTCGTGATGAAAATATATACGTATCTCCTTGTTTCGAAACTTTGTTGGCTCCATTATGAATATCCAGATGATTATTATTATTATCCGTTATATATTTTTTCTAACAATAAATTCCACTAGATCGTGCTTAATTAAGAATGGAAAATTGGCCAACTACAACGTCACGGTTGTATGAATGCTATAGAAGCAAAGAAAATCACAATTACGATAATAATAAGAACACCGCTAACTTTGGACTTTAATAACAAAACCGATTGAAATTTGCTGAATTGAATAAAATGTTTTTCATTGTTTTGCCTTTATAGTTTCAAGACTCATTACAATTGCTCTAAACTTTACCCTCTATTTTGAAATCGTGAATATAATTCCTTATATTTTATGTACGTACTACCTTTCCGAGCTGTAATCCCTTCTTAACTATAATACCAGCAAATTAAATTTTATGATTACCTTGTACCGCGGCCAAGACAAGCTAAATCTGACTATCTCCACTGGGTATTACGCACTCATACATCAGATTTCAACAAACATAATACTTTATCTGAAAACACACCTTTGAATATTGTTAAGGTTTCTTTATTAATGTGCTATTCCAGACACGGGTGATGAATTTTTGTCTTATATTTTACAGTAAGTTAAACGATTTTAATAATAGGTACTATCTGAGTTCATATATCGCAGTAAATTGTTTTCTTTTTATTTACTTTTGTATTGTTTTGTAATATTGTAACAATGTAGCTCACTTCAAAACACGAGATTTTCTCTTTTTGAAGTTGAGTCATTGAAAAATAATGTTTTATTTATATGAATTTGTTAACTATGTAAATATGCTATAAAAAAAATTATAAATAAAATAAATAAATAAATAAAATAAATATTTCTCAGAATAGATAATATTAATTTCAAATTTCTATGATATATAGATAACGTTTTTAAGGTAAATAGGTAACATTTCTAAGATATACAGAAAACAATAACGTTTCTAATAAATATTCATAATATTTCTTAGATAATATATGGGTAATGGTATTAAGACATTTGACATGAAAAGATATTTATTAACTCTTGTTAATATGTATGGAAAAAAAATTAAATCGAAAATGATACTGGATAGTACCCGAGAACGGCCATAAACGATTCTCAAGGACGGCCGTGTCAGTTAGAGAAATGAGAGGTTGCATGAATGAAGAGGAGGCGAAAGAAGTAATGTGGAACAGATCTATATGGCGTTCCGTTCTCTCTGCCTACCTCACTTGGGATTCTGCGTGAGGAAATAGAATAGAATAGAATAATATCCGAGTTATGAATATCACCCAAACTTGAAGTGTGGATTTATTTCCGTTAATGTCTCGATATATTGGTAATTTCATACATTAAAGATCAATATTATAATGCATAATTTCATACAAATTAAAATGCATTATTTATAAACAGCACGTATTCGGATGAGGTCATGATTATCGTTTATCTAAAATTATCGAGCACAAACACAAATATGCACTTTTATTATTTCCCGACATAATTTCAATCTATCATGAAATCAATAGATAGTGCCTCAAAAATAGACTTAGCTACGTGAGTATTAACTCTAAAATACCTCATATTATAACAATATAATTTTATATTCCAAGAAAGAGATATTTTTATACTCCATTGTCATGATACTCCATGTCATACGGGACGGTTTCCATATCTAGCACATCAACAAACACACTAGCGTTCCTTTTCTCTGACCTCTTCATCGTTAGTTTTCATTCTTTTAATGCACTGTGAATCTCATTTTTCGATTTATATTTTTTCAGTTTGACTTCTTGAGTTGTTGAAATTACATTAAAATATGATTACACGCATGATATAAAATTTTCCTTGTACTTTTTCCGTAACACACTTATTTCAGCTGCACGTATTTTCTTGCTGATTAATTGATTGATAGTTTATATTATTTTTTTCACTTAAATATGCGAAATAATTAACGAAATAATTATTAATGCAAATATATGAGCTTTTTTTTTTAAAAAAAAAAGATTTATCTGGGTTTTATTATAAACCCAAATACAACCTTATACATCTTTCACAGTGAGCTTAAAGCTTGTTTCGTGAAAGGGGAGTTTGCCCGCACCTGGTATCGAACCACTGACCCCCTGTTCACGAGGCCGAGACTCTACCTCCAGGCTACCGACGAACTCTTGTAATTGAGTATCTTGTATTTGTGTATACTTGCTTCACATTTTTTTGTTGAAAAACCAAATAAATAAAATATAAATAAATATTAAAATATACACATAAATAAACGTGCATGTATGTTTATATTGTTCTTGCAATCCACCCGTAACGAGTGATTTTTGAAATGTATAATATCAAAGATTGCATGAGAATAAAAATAAGAAATTTTATTACTCATAAAATTCAGTCGATGACGATATAGTAATAACAAAGCAATGTTTATTTTCATTCGCCCCACTTTATGCTAATATTAAAATTTTGTACTTTTATTTTATTTTATAGTTTTTATTTATTTCCTCGTATATATAAAACCAACTAGGCATAATAGGTGTGTGGGGCCGAATCCCAAAACAATAATCTATTAGCAACCATTATGACTTTACTTCACGGAACTTGTTAGTAGGTATAAAAGTTATTGTTACTGACTTGCTATGATTTTCCCTAGAGTCCCAACCAAAGAATATGTCTTCAACTTTTTTTGTTATTTTTAGAGTGTTCTGCAAAAATCAGAAATTCGTAAAACATAATTTTTAAGACGTTTTACATCTTCAGTTCAGGTGTGTAGTATGCCATCCACCCTGAATGTTTTAACCTTTACTGGCACAGAGAGCACGACTACTATGTCTATTACATACAGTGAGTAATGCAGTAAACGGCATGATAAATAAACGAACAAATTATTAATTGATTTATTTTTAAGTAATCTTATAATTCTATCGTGTCGTTAATTTCCCTCAATTTATCTTGTACTAACTTTTATCGTAGATATTTAATGTATTTCGACAAATAAAAATTAATACTTACCGATTTATAAACTAACTTCTATCTATACCATCACGGCATATCACACAAGTGGGGTAGCCAGCAGACCAGCTGCATGTAAGAAACATGAAAACTGTCCTCTCCGTGCCAATATAAAATCAAGACATTCAGGATGGGTGGCAAACCTCATCGCTGAATTTAAGATGTAAAATGTCTCAATTTTTTCGAACACCTGCCTTTTACAGGACACTCGAAAACTTATGAGAAAGAGTGGGAGACCAATTCTTTACCGGGTGCTCCACGGGACTAAACTAACTTAAGTCAATCAATCAAATTTTATCGAACTTAATCACTCGAAAACAGGTGGATGGCATTGTAATAAAAAAAGAATAAAATAAATGTCATTAATTAATAAAGGTAATTCACGAAATCTTGTTTTTTAAAAACTTTCGATTACCTAATAATTATTCTATAAAGGTACATCAACAATCTAGTCCTAATAGATTAGTTTACATTAGTATCTAGGTTGGATTATTCTAATACATTTTTATCGCATGTATAACTAATTATCGAGACATTAGATTGAATGTTGAAGCAACAGAACAAAAATACCGAAATAACTTGATGATTACGCCATTGTATTGATAGAAGATTAATACGATAAGATTAACTACCTTTATTTTATTTTGACAAATAGTTTATTTTTAATGAAATAAAAGAGGACCATCCATCAGTTTGTTGAAAAATATTATTTATCGTTACATAAATTTGAACTTCTTTTATTAAATCTCCGACTTATATGCACATGACAGGTGTTTGCAAAACATCGCATATTAAATATTTAACACATGATGAATGTAAACATAAATATTTCAATCGAGTTACCGGATTCGATTCCACCCGCTCCCATCAACTCTACCTTCACGACACAAGCATAATATAACTTACTGTGAGGGTTTCTAGAGTGTATTTTAGTTTATATCAAATATGGATTCATCTTTAAAAAAGACGTTCATAACGTATTTTCATAACATAGCATAATACTCGTATATATAATTATGAACAATTCACACAAATCGAGATAGTCTCAAACTTTCTGTATATGAATATTGTACTATGGGTACTATCGCGAAAATAAGCACATATATCTATAATGCACTATAAACATATAACACCCCAGGATAATTTTAAAAAGGTATTTCTTTATCTAGTTAATTCATAGATTGTCGAAAAGTTCACCAGTAGTCGATCGCAAAGTGCGGTTTTTCTACCGCCCCTGACCAGGAATCAAACCCTGGGGTTATTGATTCGGTCCGCTGGGTACTCTACTTGTAGAAAATACCGTTTTATGTAGATATATACCTTTTTATCTCATCATCATCATCATCATCGCCCTCAACGCTCCTTTCGGGAGCACAGGGCAGAAACCAGCCTCCTCCATTCAGAGTGTCTCTGTGCCAATTGCGTCACCTCTTCCCACGACATTCCTTGCGCTCTGATATCGTTGTCATAGGAACGGTGTATTGTGAAAGAGGGACGCCCGGGCCTACGGAACCCCTGCGGACGGAAGAACAGTGCTCTTTTTGGCCAACTATCATTGGGCATTCTCAAAACATGTCCCAGCCAGGACCATCGTCTCTCTTGTATTACGGAGATTACAGGTCTTTGCTGGGTGCGCCGGCGCACAGCATCATTTGTAACATGTTCATACCATCTGACATCCAAAATCCTTCTAAGACACTTGTTTTCAAAGCTTAGTATCTTCCGCTCTTGAGCCTTGGTTAAGTGCCAAGACTCGCAGCCATATAGAAGGATTGGGATGATGCACGCATTGAACAAGCGACATTTTGTCCTGATGCTGAGTCCAGACGCCTTCCAAACTTTGTTCATGTTGTTGAAAACCCCGCTAGCTGCTCCTATGCGGATTGGTAATTCCGACCGGAGGTCACCCTCTGGCGTTATGGTTGCTCCCAGGTACCTGAATTTACTAACCTGAGATATTTGTGAATTGCCAACCATTAGTGGGGTGTGAGTACTCATGCATGTACTATTACATATGTACTCCGTTTTACCAGCGTTGATACGAAGGCCAAGGCGCAAAGAATTTTCATAAAGAGCATTAGCGTTGCACTGTAATCCGTCCACAGATGTATCAAAAAGGGCTAGATCATCCGCATATTCAAGATCGTGCAGCACTCCCACAGACGTCTCACTGTTTTCACGCTGTGATAAAGGCACACCGCCAAGGCCCAGAATAGATTGTCTGAGCAGGTAGTCCATAATTATGGCAAAGATAAAAGGTGCCAATACACAGCCCTGCCGGACTCCAGTGGTGATCCTGAAGGTGTCAGTTGGACCACTTGATGTTCTGACAGAACATTCAGAGTCCATATGCAGGGCTTTGATCATGGTTACCACTTTGGGCGGGATGCCATACGCGGCCAGTATTTTCCATATGGTTGGTCTGTGGGGGCTGTCAAAAGCTTTTTCATAGTCAATGAAGCAACATGCAAGCGGTGAGTTGAACTCTTGCGACTGTTGGAGTACACATCTGGCACAGAAAATTGCGTCCGAACAGGACTTGCCAGGCACAAACCCGCATTGTTGCTTTCTCAGAGATGCCAACACTGGTTTTTGAACCTTTTTATCTATATCTATCTTTTTTTTATAATCGAATCTAATAATACTTGTCTGAAAGAAAGGTTGTAAGGAAGCCCGGGCGTTGGAGAATCACGTGGATCAAATTTTCAAGGATGGTCGCATGTTGAGTAGGAGGAACCGACGTGCGTGTATGAGAAACTGTATGAATGTGAAGGAAGCGAAGGAAGTGTATAAAGATATATCTGTTTGGCGTTCCGTTCTCTCTGCCTACCCCGCTTGGGACACGGCGTTAGGGTATAGTATAAAATAATAGTATAGAATCTAATAATATTAACTGAATTCTACCTACCTAATAACTGTTTTTATGAACTTTTAGCACTGGACTCGTAATATTTTGATTACTTTCGTATTTGCACGTTTAAATTGTTTTGATTTAATTCTGAAAATGTTAACTTTTCTTATTACGCTCAAATAGTTTGGTAATGGCGCTGTGTTACATAATATTATGATATAAAGTATTACCAACATTTAATTAATTCTCCGAGTGTCCGCAAGTTTATTATTTTTGATTACCTTACAATCCCACAAAACAATAAAGCAACTCATTCAAACCGTTTTTAATCGCAATAAAACAAAATTTATTATAACCATTAATATCAGTTGCCAAATTTATTTTATGGCGAATTTTGTAATATCACGAATTCTCAACTTTCTTGTATAGCATTATTATGAGTATCATACAACGTAAGCTGTTGTGTAAAATATTACTTTGTAACATCTATGTTAAAGGTATTAAGAAAAAACTTCAAGTTAGCAGGCGAGAACTTTGCAATACATAACAACTGTAAAAAGTTCTTCATAAAAGTTGAAAGCTTATTATCACGAGGGCGAGGGTTGAGAACGGCTTTGGTTTATATTCACATTACGATGTACAACATGTTCATTGTTCGATGTACAACTTTCAGAGATGTTGCATATTTACATAGTAACTACTAGGCTTTTTCATGCTACATCCCTTTTTCTTCAACTTTAATATTAAAAATAAGCTATTTATAAAATATTCCCAATAAAATCTCTACATTAACCATTTTTTCATGTTTTTAATTTTAAATATTGAACAAATGTTTTTTTGTGAAAAATCACACACATCGCAAATTCAAATAATTTTATACGACCTTTCATCCATTTCAACACTAAGATACTTTGCGTGTTCGATAGGATCGTTATGGAATAAAGTAGGAAAACTTGCTTTCACGTGAGAATGTGTCCCCGTACTTCCTTCTCGCGTAATTCATAGAAATTGACATCCGGTGTATTCACCAGTAAGTAGTCACGGAACTGTTTATTCTCAAGAGTGCATTGAATGTAAACTTACAGTTATAATATCATAGTTATTTTACAATATATGTACATACAAAGTCAGTATCGATAACAATGTTTAAAAAATCATCATAAACCATGGCATTTCTGTTTTTGCACTAGCCTAAAAAGCGTTTTTTATCCTAAACTCTTCCCTTAAAACACATCCCATGAGAGACATAGATGATTTTCATTTCAGTCTGGAGTTTATAGAGGCTTTTATATTTAAAGAACATTTATCGCTTTGTAGATTTGCAAGAACTCCTTTAATGATTAACTTACATAAAACGTCTAATACCCTTAGGGTTGATATCAATATAAACACTGTATTACTCAGATAATAATCATCTATAATAGTATAATCCCGTCTCCGTCAACAAATAACAACAGTGAAATATGAAATCAATATTGAAATGTATACAATAATACTACATTTTATACGCATGTCTCAAAAAGCCACAATTTAGCTGAAAGCAAACAAATAACTTTTCAAATAAACAATGGCTTGAAACATTCTACCTATTAGGTATCTATACCATACCTGAAAATACCTATCTAGGTAATATCGAGATACATACCAATTCCCTGTTGGAGTGTACTTTCACACAATGAAATTGTATCGATTTGAATATTTTAACACCGCTCAATATCACACTTACCGACATGCATAATATTATTACAGGTTTTATTCTAGATTTATGCCTGAAATAAAATCGATATATCACTTAACAGAATGAAATGGTTGGAAAAATATAGAATAAAGTATAATATACGCGGTTTAATACACATCGCCTACCATACTATTGATTGATTTGCCCGAATAAAATGGGTTTATTTATATTACATTGGCTTGCGATAGGATTAGACATTTCCCACACATAGTCAAAACTATTCGTCAGAACCATTTATACATTCTTATTTACCCACTATTGTCGCGAGAATGTACGAGGTTTGCTACTTAAGTTTTGAGATACGGCAAAACCAGTGCTAAAATGTCAAATCCGACTTTGCCATCGTAAAGTTTGAAACATTTCATGGGAAACATACTCAGAACGTTTTGTCATATGAGTGATATTTATATTGTTTTCATTTTCGTACGACAATTTATTTTCTATGACTTTCGACGTGGATCAAACCAACAATAGTGTGCCGATTAACTTGCTGCGACTTTTGATGGTGATGTACCATCTCGAGCCACCATGTTTCGCTGGTTTTCTGAATTCAGTCGTGGTCAGACTTCGTTGTAGGACGAATTTCGTGGAGGTTATCCAAAAACGGCTGTTGTGCCAGAAAACATCAATGCTGTGCGTGAACTGATTTTGCAAGATCGTCATTAGTTCCACTCGCATATATTTATTATTGCATGAGCGTTTGGCTGTCAAAAAGATTTTTTCGCTTTGGATACCGCATAGTTTGGCAATCGTTCAAAAAAAAGGCTTGTGTAGATTTTGCAAACAAATTATGAAAAAAATCAATTGTCGTGCTTCAGAAGACGTCTATAAAATCGTAATAGACGACGAATTATAGATATATGCAAATGAGCCCGAAACTAAAAAACATTCGCCTGTATGGGCCTTTCAAAATGGATGCGCGATATGTCCAGTTATTCTGTTTTTTTTTCAGAATAACTGGACATATCGCGACCATTCTATTAGATCAACGTAGAACAGTTAATTCTAAATGGTACACCATCATTTGTTTGCCAGAAGTGTTCGGAAAAGTAGGGGAAACCAATTGCAGAAGAAGAATCATTTTCCACCACGATAATGTAAGCTCTCACACATCAGTTCAAACATGTGCATTTTTAAGCATTTAAAACATCGAATTGATGGGTCATCCGCTGCACAATCCCGATTTGGCACTCAATGTTTCTTTTTATTCCCGCAGATCAAAAATAAATTGTGAGGTCAACGTTTTTTGACGCCTGATGAGGTGGTTGATGCGTTCAAATCACGTGTTCTGGAGGTACCTCAATCGAACTGGAAAAAGAGCTTCAAAAATGGGTTCTAACGCATGCAAAAGTGGATTGATCTTCATGAAGAATATTTTGCTAAACAAAAAAGACATTTTCGATTATAAACATTTATTTTTAGTTGTGTATCTCAAAACTTAAATAGCAACCCTCGTATAATCAGATATGCATATAATATTATTTATTTTCAAATTCGCATCAATGATATACTGTTTTCCATTTTATTCTAGTACATATTCACAATTTTCAATTTAAATACACCTAGTGTAAAAATTTATTCCAAATCAAAATACAAAAGTATGTAAATCAACCATTTTGTGTTATTTTTTTTAGTTTTGTAATTATTTAAACTGAATATGCTTGTAATAATATCAGACATTCGTTTATAAGAATTGTGTGCATACAATTATTTTATCTTAATTAGTTGCAATAACAACACAAAATGACTCTTAGTTCAGAGTTAATTACAATTTAATTGCATGCTGTACTAAGTTACATTTCTCTAGATTTGCTGTTTTAGTTGTTATTTGAATGAACTCTGCTGGTAGACGATACAGACTCATATTATTGTATTTTTATTGCAATATGATTTCCTTTTCCGAGACGATTGTTTAAAAATAGAAAACATTATACTTTGCCAGCGAAGTAGTTTCATATGACTAGCTCCCATAAACATTAATCATATGCTCATATTTTAGTCGTATCTCGTAAAACAATATTTCATGAAAGTCCAAACCACTGCGCATACAATAAACGCAAGTATTCTGAAAAACTAAAGATATAGTTAGATGCTCTACTACTACACCATCACGGCATATCCCACAAGTGGGTCGGCCAGCAGACTAGCTGCGTATAACAGTTAGATACTCGTGTTTGTAAAATAGTAAAATATTTATGGTTAACAATCCAGATCCAGTTAACTTCTATACAATTAACAAGCAACTCTCAAATCGACTACATAGTACATACTAACGCAGAAGTGCCATATTGGTTAAGCTAAGGACTTCAAGGTTATTCCACGAGAAAATATTACATCACAATATTCCATTAACACAGTTTTTTTGTCCTCGATGTAATCACCGAAGAATAAAAGGATTAGAATCATGTAATCTATATTTCTTTCTTTAAAAATCTTTCATGTTCCACATAATACAACGTGGTGAAGGCGACCCAAAGAACACACCGTAAACCTATGCACAGTGTGTGAGATCTTGTGATAGAACTACAGTGGACAATGGACATAGCACATGTCATCTACGTCACCGATGGAATTTACCATAATGCATTGACTGAAGAAACTCAATGAGAGAAAAAGTGGAAATTTATATATTCTGAAGATGTTGTATTGTGCACTGATAATAAGACCCAACTAGAAAGTGCTCTCTGGGCTTGGAAATACTAGTTGGGACCTGGTGGCCTCAAATTAAACATTAAAAACCAAATGCATGATATACAATGACTCGAGCAAGCATTCAACAATTCAAGTCAGCAGAAAGATAAGTTTTACGAGTACAACAAAATATCTTACATTTTATTATGATCCTCAACACTGAGAAACGATTGTAAATGATTGAAAATGTATCACTCCTTTAAAAAGTAAAAACCTTAAAATACTTGTAGTGGAAATCTGAATTAGAATAAGTGGTATTTTGTTACAATATTTTTACGAAAACCATGCTCTATAAAAAATATCTTTCTGTAGTCTTCGTCTCAACCTGTTTATTGGAGTATAAACTATAAAGTTTGCATTATGGTTTTTTTGTAGTAATTTATTGCTGTAATTGATGTTCACATTCATTTCAAAATTTGGAAATCTACCATCACGCGTCGCTCTGCTTCAGTATCCATTTGGTTGTATAATTAGACTTATATAAATTTTAATTAGTTTTTATAGTGCGTACATTTTTAATTAATATAAAATAAATATAAATTTTAAAACATGCAATGTGTTTAAATTTGCACTGGGTTCACATGTAGGTATGTACGCTTACATACATAACTTTGAATAACGGCACTCTCGGGGATTTTCGATTCCGTTTTTTGAATTATTGCTTTTTGTTGTAATTTTAAATGATTTGCTTTAGCAAACGATACTAGAATTTTATTTAAACAACGCGTCATCACCCTCACCTTAAATATTTCCAAATAATTTAATTCTTCATGCATTATGGAGGATAATTTTAACGCATCGCCCCCTGCTGTGCGTTTTGCACAGTACTCGGAGATCAGTTTAATTGTTTTTTTTTTATGGATTTTGACACGATAAACATATTCTAATATCTAATTATACATGTGTTTTTGTTCTTTATTTTGTGAAATAATATGAAATAAATTTACCTACATAGTTTATGTAACCTTATGTATGTAAAAGGCTAAAAAACCGGTTATTGAAATAAGTAAATCTATAAATATCCAACTTTGTTCACAAAACACTTTAGATATTTGTTTCCCTTCTAACAGGAAAAAATATTTACAGTTTATTATTTACGTATCAACTCTCAACTAAGAGATTTGAGGTTTACGTAAAAGTAGGTATTATGTTTCATACTTGACTCGTTATTGAAACTATTTTGTGAAATATAAATTAGCTTACACAATAAAGTATAAAATAACTCAGTAAGTAATACAGAGATTTTTTTGACATAATATAGGAGGTACTAATTTGGAAGATAAATATAAGTAGTCGCCGTTTTCCTAGTGCAGTAGATAGAAAGGATCGAATGCCACTTTTTCTTGAAAACTCCGTACATCTATCTAGGTATCTTTAAGGTCATGGTATTTTTCTCGTCTAAAGTAGCCATTGCACTATATCCCATCAAGGCACTTCCCACATGGAGTAGGCAGAAGTGATCGAGCATCACTTACTCCTGTTCTTGTAAAAGCTTTCTGCTTCCTTCACATCTCTGCAATTTTTCATGCATGCTCTCCTGTCCGCTGTACCTACTTAGAATTTGTCCGCTCTTTTCGATCTTATCCATATAGTCTAGCCATTTAATCTTCAAATGGACATATCTTCCCTTTTTCTCAGCCGTATATCTTTTTACCTCTTTCATTAGTTCCACACGATCAACATAGGTACCGTACCGAGTTACATAATATGATGTAGTTCACGTAATTAATATTAGTCCACAGCACACATAATGCCGTAGTTCATACTACCGTTGGTTGCCTGTATTTAAATCACATTATTCGAACACTTTTTTTACTTATGTACATATCTACATATACTGTATAATCATTGAGTACATAGATATGTATCCAAACATTCGTTACTCTGAACCGTATTTTAATATACATTACCAATTAAGAATGCACGCAGCTCGTTCGTTATTAATTAATTAATAAATAAAACGTGCTTTCACATAATATTATTGTTAATTGAGCGTACAAAAAATTACGATACTCGTCCGTTAATTGCTTGAAATGCATAGATAGATATTTATCAATATAATACTGTAATAATATTAAAATGTATTTAATTTATTAATCGATAGAGAATTACCAGAGAATTTTGTAAATTCCGTATTCCTCATATTTGGGTCACATTTTGCGAGGTGAAAGAAACGAACTTGAGAACATCTATAATTTTTTTTTTTAAATAAGATATATCTGGGTTTTTTGTTATAAACACAAATACAACCATATACACCTTTTACAGAAAGCTACTAAAAGCTTGTGTCGTGAAAGGGGTTTCAAATTAATGAAACAGTGAGAATGTTTTGGCGATTCATTGGCTCATGGAGTTAAGGAGGATTGAACAGCCTGGAAATATTTTATATGTAGACTTTTTATATGCTTCCTATTTTTTTGTATTTTAAGGTTGCGATAGTTGTTATTTATTTACTTCTAAATGCAACTGTTTGACGTGATCGGTGCTTCTTGATGTATAGGTTCAGTTTATACTGAGCTTGCAGTAAATTCTCACTGTTTTTCGTTAATTAATGTTTTTTATTCTTATTATTTTGTTTACAATATACCTAGTGTACATGCTGTAAGCGAACTTAATTAAAGGGTTAACTTTGTCAAGCCAACATAATGTTATTTTAACCTAATTTAAAATATGTCTATTTTTTCAAATTGTCTACATATGATTTAATGGTTCTATATATGATATAATGGAGTTTTACAAAATTAACGTCGACTCAATCAATTTTCTATATATCTCTGATAAATAAACAGTTTCATCTACTTACCGGCAAAAATCCAAAATGAATCAAATACTTATTTTATTCTTTATTCAATATTTAAACGTAGAAGATTGTGAGTTATGGATGTCGTTGAAAAAGTTACAAAGTCAAAATGGTCATAGACAGTAATATAGCTAGACTCAAAGACCAAAGATGGGCAAAAATTGTTATGGAGTGTATATCTCTTAAAGATAAAGAAGCAGAGGAAGATCTTCCACACGATGGTCTGACGATATTAGAAGAATTACTGATGACTGGTTGCAGAAGACCCAGGATAGAGATATCTAGAGAAATTTTGGGGAAGCGTATGTTCAGGAGTGGACAGGAATAAATTGATGCATTAATGGAAGTTTTGAATTAATTCAATACCCGCCTATCCTTCGCGAACAAAGTATCACGTTTAAGATAATAAAAAAATTTTACTTGCAAGCTGAAATTTACTTATTACTATTTTCGCTATTTTTAAATATGAAATATTTTTTCTCACTACGGAATCCCACATACAAAACTAAAATTCATCAGAATTGCTTGATATTCCATATTCCAATATGTGTTAGATATAATAATATGTCTTTGATGTTTACACGTTTCCCACCCCATTGTTGAGATCCGTCACAGTTTCCGCTTCCAATTCTCATTCTGATGCTTGATTTTGGGGAAAAAACTACCAATCTACATATATACAATCGGAAAATATCAAACATTTATTTTTGGTGAAAGGGTGTAATAATAAATAAAACTAATATCATTTCGCTGCAGCAAATTTCTACGCCATTTTTGTTGTCTCGTGATAATACCGTAATTTCCTTCTTGTTTTTATTCCATTTAGTCGATATTTTTGATCAAGCATAATAAAAACACGCTACGATAATATAAATATACTTAATTTCAGCATCAGTTAGTACCTGAAATCGAAGCGAATTTCTCTTTATTTTTTCTTCGTTAAATTTAATATCGTTGTACTCTCAAGTATTCTTCACCAATTGAAACAAGTGACGAAATACGCAGAACCTTTTGTTCAATAAGTAAAAATACATTAAAGCATTTCGGTTTACAACGGGGTGGCGAACAGGTGATAAGGAAGATAAATCAAGTTAAAATACGTATACAAAGATTGCGCTATAGCGACCAAAGTAATGGAAAAGGTCGTTTCTGTATAACTTTTTTCATTATGAGTTTTATTAAGCTTTTTATTCCTTTGTGATGGACACCTTTATGTATAGAAGTGAAATTTATCCCAGCACTGAAAATATAAACAAGTTCTTAAATTGTTTATTTTAGGGAGTGTTTCCTTGCTTGCTCGGCTAGTTTACACTTTAGCTTGCTTACGTTATGTATTGAATGTAGGAATTACGTTGTTTTTACGAGAGAATTTGTGTTATTCACTCTTTAAAGAAAATTCTGAGATTTCATCATCCTAGCTGTTATGAAATTCAAGTACCTATAAACAATACGAAATATCATATTTCTTTATTTTTTCTGCCTCAATAAAACAAAATATGATATTATGACTTGTGCCTGTGGTGAATCTAACAAAACTTCATATATTGTGTGCACTTAATATACCTACATTACATGGATAATTTTCAGACTATCTGGACGTTACTAAACATCGATTATTTTTAGGTAAATATGTTGTGTTTTACTTAAAAAATAAAAATCCAGTGAAATTTCAGGGTTATTAAGCACACAATTCATTGTTTTTCGATCGCGTTTTGTCACAAGTATACATAAATTTTAGCGCTTAATTATTGTCAATTATTTCATTATCATCATTTCTTAGGAATAAAGTAAATAAGCAGAAATTTCATAAATTTAAATTTAATACGTTCACCTTATCTGAAATTTTACCCTCTCAAATATAACGGTGTCATCACAAATGTCAAATGATAAAATCATTTAAATCATACACTCCAGGATTTTATATGTATACCTAATAATATATGCGTGTAACAAACATAACTTTAAAAAAAACACTATGAATATCAAAGTTTTTAATTACAAAAATTAATTTTGAAAAACAAATATCAAGAAATTTTGAAGATTTATAAATCGAGAGAATTTGTGTGCCTCTCGGTTACCCTAAGTGCACAATAACAATAGTGAACAACTGAAACCCTTATCATTTTATGTCATCTTCACTCTCTATCTCTTTCTGCTTCTCTTCCCTTTCCCTCTTAACCTATCGACAAAATGTTCAAGTATCCGACGTGACAATTGACCATACACCTTTCTTTACAAATCCAGTGTTAATTTTCACCCGTGTTATCTCGTTGTATATTACTTTATTTGTAATGGGGTGTTCACATTTGGCGAATATCGCCATGCGAATTTCAAAATATATCGCCAGGCGAAAAAACAATATTCGCCGGACGTTCAGTGATCGTCACACCTGTAGGCCTAGTCAAATCACATTTAAGCGTTACGTTTTCGTTTCGTTGCGAGAACGCGTCAATTTTCGGAGCTACTTGTGTATTCTAACTACGAAAATTGACGCGTTCTCGCAACGTCGTCCGCGTTTGAACGAAAACGAAACGAAAACGTAACGCTTAAATGTGTTTTGACTAGGCCCACTGTTCACACAGTCCACCGATATAGAAACGATCTGTCAGATGCGCTTTGATTTTGACACTGTTTTCAAAATGTCGGACGCCGAGATGGAGATCGCGAAGTGTTTATTTTTAGTCAAAAATGTTATAGTAGAGGTTATAAGGCGTCTTTTAATTAAGGAAACAAACGCCACAAACCAACAACAAAAATAACAGCTGTCACGAAGCGGGAAACATTATAAAATTTATAGGTTATAAAGTTTTACCATAGATACGAACGCCGCGCATATCTGTGCATGCGCAAATCGTTCAATCGGCCGAAAAAGTTGGAAGGTGGTCAACTCGAGACGATATAGTTTCTACTGGTTTTTATCGTTTCAGACTAGCTGTCATTTTGTTCACACGGTTCAAATGGCTGGACTTATTTTGGTGCCCTGACGATATTCGCCAAAATGAGAACACCACATAAGAATGTCAAGCGAAAATCACAATGTTATGAGTACCTGCTTGTAATAAAAAATGTGGAATTTATATAAAAACTTAAACACATAATATTATTATCCCTCTTTTACACGAGACTTAGAGGATGTTTAGATTTAAGTTTCTAAAAAGAAGTCTTTCTTTTCTTATGTCTGGTTTGTTTGTTGTGTTTAATAAAGCTATCAATTTATTATGAAATGTGAAAAGGATGTGTTGTAGCTTATTACGCATAATATTTTTAAACTTTGTATGGTATACCTACTAGCATCAAACAATGCACTGTAGGCTGTACAGCTTCCAATTTATATCAATGGGGATGGATTGTATCACCTGCGTGCACATGTGGAATGACACAAACTATCGACCACCTGATAAACGAGTGTCCCACTTATGCATTCCATGGAGAACTTCAAGACTTACACGCACTTACGTGCGACGCGATCCAGTGGCAGCGGAATTTGGAGGTCAAGTTGTGAGCGACCATAAGAAGAATGAATGAATCAAACAATCCGTTAATTTAATTACCTGAATAAACAAATATCAATTTATACGGGTGGATTGCTGGTAATAAAAAAATATCATTTGATTTTTATGTATTGGGTTTATTAATAAAAAGCGTCCTTTTTTTCTTGATTATGTTTTGTAAGTTTCTGACATTTTACATCTTATATTGAGCTATGAGGTTTGCCATCCATCCTGAATATATTTTTTTTGTTATCATGGAGAGAATCGCTTGCTTCTCTATTACATATATGCAGCAGGTCCGCAAACTAGCTATATTGATAGACTAAAGACGTTTCTATTAATCAAAGTCGATATAGTGGAAATCAACCTTTCTTTTACATGTTAATTTTATCGTGGAATTCTACTACCTAAACACCATCATAGTGAATAAATTATTTGTCTTTATTTCCGTACAAAAGTATGTTTTTTATCATATTTATTTAGTGTATTCCTATCTATAATGTGTTTTAAATGTTGTTTTTTCTTTTAGCACGGAAAGTACAACCTACATGTTTATTACACTGACTCTACTGGTGTTAGTGCATTTATATTTTTGTTATTGAATAAATTTCCAGAATCTCTTGTAATAATATTAAGTAATTATGGCTTATTATGTCATCGCTCATAGTGTTTTTTTTTTCACATAATATTGTCACAATTCTTCAGTCGGAAGATTGAGCGGTTATTTGAATGATTAAAACGTTAGGTTGACCCAACCGTAGTAATAGCTTTCTAGCCTAGTCAACCTGGATTAGCCACGATTAATGTTCCATTTTGTCCCACACCCAAATAAATACAATGGTCTCGTATTTAATTGCTCCTACAGAAATCCATTCACATTGTTTAACAATAAACTATAATTCCCGCAACAATAAATCTGCTATAAACCTAAAACGATTAAAATTAATATCGACTATCTACTGACTATACAGTACTGTTACACACTACACAACTCTACAAAGTTACGAGACCTTTAGGTATTTGTTTTGAATATTATGTAACTGAGTTAATCGTATTATTATTAATACCAAATTTTATTGCCTATTTTGGTATAAAATACAAATCGTTTTACTCACCGCTGTCACGAACATAATAATAAATAATTGATGAAGAAACTTATGCTTCAATTAATCCTGCGACTTTATATCCTTTACCTATAAACTTTGAAACTGTTTTATACACGATTACGTTGGTACCTACTTTAGATTTAGTTTAATAAAATGTCACAAAATGGAGCAGACAAAAAGATTGATGACTGATGTAACTACAATTGTATTGAACATTAAAAGCGACACATTTTAAGATGTGCCTAAAAAATTCACAGGATTCAGCAATAACAATAAGGCTTAGTTAGTCCATTGCTATTTCTTTTATACTTAATCTATTTATACTTGGTTTTAGTAATTTTTTATCTATTTATTCTTTGCTGTACACTGATTACAAACAATCAACAATCTTTTCGAACTAAATAAAAGTAAAGTCTAATACCTAATAAGAACATTATGTAATTTTCATATATTAATAATATACGTATGATAGATATACAACGTGATTGAATTATACTCGTTCAATTGTAATGCATACCTACACGACGATAAAAAATCATTAAAAACTCGCCATATTTTGCAACTTCATTATTTGTGTTAACGATTGAAACCTCTGAAATATTTTTGAAGAAAATCAAACAAATTTTACGTCATATGTATGAGTAGGTTGAATATTTTGTTAACATTGTTTAGTTATTACAAACAAAATATAAATAACAAAAGTATCGATTACTTAATATAATAAGCATTTAAACTCTACCAGTTTCATTACGTAGTTGTATAAAAATGAATGCTTGGGGGTTATAAGTATTAATAGAATCGATGAAGTACCTACAATTTACTAAAGCATCTCTCAAGTATAAAAATATAGGTATACCTTTTTTATTATTTTTTAAATGAAAACCATGAACTTGATATTTAAATTTCAAATAAATAACACAATTGTCACTATATTTATTATTATTTATTAAACGCAACATAAGTGAATATTTTATTACAACATTAATTAATTTAGGTCAACCTTCTTTTTCAGTGGATCTGTCTTTTTAATACCTCTACGTAAAAAACAAAAAGACTTTAAATTTAAAGGGGTGTCAGAAGTCTTAAGGTTGATCTTTGATTTTTGTATGATAAATCATGGGCTTGATTCCTGTTGTCTTCACAAAACCTTCGCAAACCAGCTTTTCTTAGTTTATATTTGTTGAGGGTCTATTTCAGTTCATCATCAATCAATAGTTAAATTTGGTTTTTAATCTACTTTTAGCGCATTTTTTTACAACAATTAATCTCATAAATCTAAGATGATTACTCAAATAACGATTTATAAATAACGATTACTCAAATAAAAGATTTTTAGAATTATAATTACATTTCTATAAAGCACGTACACAAATAAAAAGGAAAAGAGTATCCATAAAAAAGTTTTTTTTTTTTTATTTTTTATGAGAGACTGAATCTTATAAAGAATATACATATTGTATTGAAACCGATTTAAGGAAAAACATTTTAAGATGTCACATAAGAAATAAAACCTTTTATGTATAAAGTGATTCGCGGAAAGTATCGTGTGTAAAGAGAAGACATTGGAACCTTGCTGTAATACATATGTACATATTAAAACATCAGTTTCCTTCAAAAGCTTTTAGGCATAATGTATCAAACAACACAAATATTTTTATGTAAAGACTTGGAAAAGTACGTATATTACAAACGAATGATATAAATAATTCATTGTTTTTAAGACATTGATATAAAACGCACAAGTATTTAACCTCATGGACGGATGCGTGACGAAGAAAATTGAGACGATATTCTGTAAAAACTCTGAATGATTTTAATGTGAAGAATGTTTAAACGTTAAGAATTAATGTTCCCTCATGGAAAATTCAGAATAGAATACATTCATTGATCATATTCAGAATAGATTACAAACAGTTACACACAAAAATTATTACGTGTGAAATATAACTTATATAGGGTAGATGACCCGGTTGTGGACACTGCCCCGGTTTTGGACATTTTGAGATTTGATGTCCCAGAAATAAGGACGTGAACAATTTTAAGATATTTAATTTATGCATAACATTTCTTCCGAGTATGGTCATATTTGTAAATTAACAGATAAGCTGACATTGTGTCAAATGTCGTGATGGTTGAAGTTTTTAGTAAAACGTGTGTAAATTTACAGATTTGTTAACAAAATCGATAAGGACCCTTTGGTTAGTAATCTGAAAATATTTGAGCAATCCATAATGTTTTTGCTAATGTAACCGTTTAAACTATTAGGTACATAGAAGTCTTAAGAATATATTTTTAACAATATTTCTTTACTTCACTCATTTGTTTTATCACAATCTTTCATGTCTACAACTAGTGCAGCAATTTAACAATTGTTCTAGTTTTGGACACAGACGTATCCACAACCGGCTCACATAGTGTTTCAGTTTTGGACACCTTAATAAAAATATAGGAAAATGAATATTTTTACATTTTAACGAGAAAAAAACATTATAATGGTGCTACCTTAACCTTAATTTTACACAAGAGACAGAGAGACTAATTTCTATTTTGTCAATTGAAATTGATCTCTTTGAATACAATTTGGCATGATTCAATGGCTTAAATATGATTATAGTGTTCAATATGTTTGTTTTTTATTTTAATTTTGATAAAATCTTTTACTCTTATTGTTCTGTGGAGCACCCGACAAAAATTGATCTCCCACTCTTTTTCGCAAGTTTTCAAGTGCCCTGTAAAAGTCGGATGGGTGTTAGCACAAAGATATTTTTTATTTTAAATTCAGCGATGATGTTTGCCACCCATCCTGAATGTCTTAATTTTTTGTAGGCATGGAGAGGACATCTACATAATTATTCCATGAGGCCCGTCTGCTGGCTACCTCACTTGTGGGATATGTCGTGATGGAATAATAGATGAAGTTTATTTTTTTTCTAAATTTTGTAGAAAAAACCTTTTTCCTTAGCATTATTATAGTTATAGAGTTAATTCATACCCTTTGTTTATAATTTTGATAATACACGGTATAAAAAACCCATTTCTTTCATTTTATATTAATTTAAAAGATTAAAAACCTAAGTGCAATAAAGTGTCCAAAACTGGTACAACGTATGTCCAAAACCGGTGTTTTTCGACCTTGTCGTACTTTTTATTTTTTATTTTTTTATTAAGCGATTCTCAAATACTGTTTTTGTCTTTTTCTAGTAGAATAATGATTGGACTATAAGAGAAAAAAATAAAAGTGTATCCCAGTCTTTTTACAACTTCGTACTGCTTTGTGTAAGGACGAAAATTTCTTAAAGTGTCCAAAACCGGGTCATCTACCCTACATAGTTTCTGTAGAAATTGGTATTCTGAAAAAAATAAAGACATTTTACATCTTAAATTTAGCGGTGAAGTTCTCCACCCATCCTGTACGCTTTTATTTTTGTTGGCATGGAAAAGACAGCTTGCATGTTTACTTCACGCAACTGATCAGCATGATGGTATTATATAAGCAGTATAAGTAGTGCGATATTGTCGCAAATACACGATATCTTTCAACTATGTTACTCAACTATAGAGATAAATTTGCGTAAAAATAAGGACCAATCGAACGACGCATGCGCATTAAGGAAATAGCTGATACATTAAAACTAAATAGATAAGTCCCTATAATCATCTTGTGTAAGATATAATGTTCATAATGTAATTCATGACGAATGTATGGGGGTTGTGGATTTCCGAATATCACGAAAAGTCGGTACTCGATGCTGAACCCATTAGTACCTAAGTATTGATACGTAGACATATCCATTTGAGTTGGGACATTCTAATGACCCGGCAGTATTTTGTATGATTGACCTCTCATTAACCTTTCACCGATCCATAAATAACGTAAAATTTGCTAGGCACCTACCGTAAAATCACTATAAATCATGTATAAGCTATCAAATATACTATGTATGTTTAAACTGTGTATGGATTACACGATATCTAACAGACACAACATTTACATAAATGATATATAGGACAGTTTGCATGTTTCTTACATGCAGCTGATCTGCTGGCTACCCCACTTGTGGGATATGCCGTGATGGTAAAGTAGTAATATATATGTAAATGTTGTGTCTGTAGGTAATATTAATTGAATATATAAAGATCCCGTGGAGCACCCGGTAAAGAATTGGTCTCCCACTCTTCTACGTAAGTTTTCGAGTGTCCTGAAAAAGCAGGTGTTCGAAAAAAATAAGACATTTTACATCTTAAATTCAGCGATGAGGCTTGCCACCCATCCTGAATGTCTTGATTTTATATTGGCACGAAGAGGACAGTTTGCATGAATCTTACGTGCAGCTGATCTGCTGGCTACCCCACTTGTGGGATATGCCGTGATGGTATAGTATAGTATAGTATAGTATAGTATAAAGGATAGAATGAACATGACATGAAAAGGGATTTAAGATTATTGTATTGTTGTTGATGGTTGTTATAGTTCTTGTACCTACTGTGTTAATTAATAAATATTGTAAATATAAGTATATAATTATGTACCTATTACCGTCTGGACACAAGCTATATTAGCTTCGCCAGATGAGTGAATTTTTTCTATGTGAATTTTATTCAAATTTTTGTATGTAATATGTATTTTTTGTAACATTTTTTATAAAAATAAATAAATAAATAATAAAAAAAAAATATTATTCCATTTATTTACAAATAAAGTTTTAAAATAGCATTAAACTTTGCGTTTGTATAGGTACCTTCTGAGACCAGCATTTTTGTTCTGACTGAGGGTGAATTTTGTATGAGCAAATAAAATAAGATAAAATTTTAACAGTAAAATTAATACCTACTTGTGTTATCCTATACTAATTATCATTATTATTTTCTATTTTTCGTTTATAACTACAAATTTGATAGAATTTAAGATCTGTAAACTAATTATTCAAAATCTATGGGTTGTGGGTTAGTTGGAAGATATCGCGCATGTGCGTTAAACTCGCCCATTGAACAAATTTATTTGTTCAGTAATAATAAGTATTATTTCAGTTGATTTTTTGTGATGTAATGATTTTTATAATTATTTAAAATTTAAAGTGTGAATGAGCAATCTCAAAATGATAAATATATATTTATAAAGTCTTCTCTAAATGTCGTATAAAATCAGTTTAGACAGGGAGTGAATAGGATGATCAGATTCAATATATTCTACAAAAAAGTTTTTGGTGACCACAATTCAAATCTCATAGTTTTGTTCTGGTTTTGCCATAATATAATGCGCTATCCCCTTGTTGGAATGTCGGGAGTTGGGAATAGCACTGCTTGAAAACTTTTCTAGGCTTTTATGTTGTGCGTGAAACCGGAATCACGGTCTGAACGGGTTTGTTCGGAGAACTTTTACGCATATAACTTCTGGTTAAGGGCTGGAGAATAAATGCTACAAAACGTTTCGGTACAGGACAATAGTTTAAAGGTTTTCGCGGAAATACTTTCTCACGCGGAACGAGTGCACGATTTATTTTCTCAAAGCAGATATCATTTCTGTTTAAAACTTTGAGAGTAATATTAATTCATGTACCTTCTAATTCAACCATAGAATATTTCAATCGTAAATTAACAATTGCCTTAGTACAAGTACTGAAAATTGTTCCAGTTCCCAAATCGAAAAATTTAACAATCAGAAATGTTTTTGTAGAATATTAGTTATGCATTAGGTCATAAATAGTTTTGTCAGGAATACAGGTTGGCATGAATGAATCTTCATTGTTCAGGATGGTTTAAACCTACGTCGCCTCATCCCTCGATGATTCTGATGCTATGGTATCATTGTTATTTATTTTGTGCAAATATCAATAATTGTTTAACAAAACAAGTTATTTGTTTTATAAAATGCTCTTACAACTATGTTATCACAGTGCACCCCACAAGTGGTGTTGTCAGCACACTAGTTGCTTGTAATAACATTAAGTATTTTACTTGTCATATTGTATCACAAAGATACGAGTAGCAGCGAAATAAAATAGTTAACTAATTTACCATAGAGTAGTATTTTTAGTTGTTAATATACCATAGTAATATTTAGATACTCTTTGATACTATTTACAATTTACAATTATGTCATCTATTTAGGTAATGAAATTATCTACCTAACAGCTAAGTCCACTGTACAATATTAAAGAGCAAAATATCATTTTACTTCAAGCCATTGAACAAAGGGACACAAGATGGGGAAGCAACTAGGTACAAACCGCCATACCACAATCATTTAAATTGTGATTAACTACAAGAGAATGTTATTCACTGCGAAATATATATAATATAACTAAATCCAAACAAAAGTTTTGTTTAAGCGTAAACACATACATATCATAATTATTACATATCCGTTTTAATGTTTGTAAGTTAGCTTAAAACGATATGCTTTTACAGATAATCCAGGTACTTTCATTCTTTTTTAAACATTATTACAGTTATAAGATTGAATGTTGCTTTATGTTTTATCTATATATGGGATTTTAATTCCATCGTATTAAATGTATTAAAGATTATTGGTTTACATTGTTTTTGCAGAGATAGAGTATTGTATGTTAGTAGGTTGTAACATAGTAAGTAGGTTGAATAATAACCAGTTTCTTCATCATTATTTCACTTAAAATTTTGCCCGATTGCAAACCGTAGCTGGTATACTGAACTGTTATGTACATATGTAAGTATCAAGGGATAGGTAATGGACAAGGTGATAATAATAGGACAATTTCACGGGACCAAAGGCGCGTAGTTGGGATAAGATTTAGGCCCTCTACTTCTCCAATTACGTAACCAAATTAATAATATTTAACACTACCCTCGCCTATTCTTTAAATGCGCCCAAGCCACCGAAACTTATTCACAGCCGTCCGAAGATTAAATGGCAATATCATATTATAAACCAGATCCTTCAGAAAGGACACGTGTAGAGCATATTTAATAGGAGAGTAAATGGCGCTCGATTTTTTCTGTTCACCCTGCAAAGGAAGCGGCGTGATAATTTTTATGTGTGGCATTATACCTATGTAATTTTCGCTTTTCACAAATTAATAACATTACTTTGTTAAAACTCCGGGTATTAAAATTAATACTAAAATTTATACAACGGCTACAACATTATTTTGTTCTCATTCTCATTCCCGTCATTTAACTTATAAATTAAAATTTTGTAAACGTATAGGTATAGATATTATTGTTATTTACTTGTATTATTAGCTTTTGTTATTTTCCAAAGTTTCCCTGCTGTTTGATGTTCTCTCATAAAAAGGGATAAACACTCGTAAATGTTTCAAAGTTTAATAGAGTTTAACTGTAATATTAATACTACTCACTCCCCCCCCCCCCCTTCCCCGCTCCTAATAATTGTGCCAACATTATAATATGTTTTTGTGGTTTATATGCATATGACATATAATGTGTGGAACATAAGAGTATCTACTATTTTGTTTAATATTGTGAAAACTAACAAAACCACAGAAATATTTAAGTCCGTTAGTATGCATATGCTTATTTGTACTTCATAGACACCATAATTAAATAAAACAGAGAATAAGTACCTAATACACATTAAAAGAGGCCACATTTTTTTGAGCAGGTTTTAAGCAAAAATCAATATTCTATGCACATATTGTGAAAGGTACTATCGTTTATAAGATAACCGATATACCGTGTCGTTGAATGAGAATTGAATATATTGATCTTCATTTACAAGTATGTCAAATTAGAACATGTTTTTTTGAATTTACTACAGTTTAACACAAGTGTGTTACTACATTGTATTGCATAAAACAGTTCAGTTTCTATTAGTGAAAACAAGACTTAAATGCAAAAATAAATCTTAGATATCCATCAAATCAGAATTGGTTTTTCAAAAACATTAATTTGTATCATGATGTTGCCAATTTTTCAAATTGTACATATTATAATGTGTTATTTGTAGTTAATTATTATTTATCTTGTCGAAACGCAGAAAAAAACAATCAAACTGATCTCCAGTACTGTGCAAAACGCACAGCAGGTGGAGATGCGTCAAAAATATCTTCCATAGTGCATGTGACAGGGGATAATGGGCACTCCAACAAGTGTGGCATGGTCTGTGCTGCACCACAGTCACACGCTCCGGATTCGTCTTGTAGGAAGCCCCATCGTTCTCTATTGTCACGGCAGTTTCCTACACCAAATCTTAGTAGATTCAGGGTTTTCCATGTCCCAAAGTCTAGATCGCCTCCTGCAGCAAGGTGTTCTTGGGCTATGAAAGGTTCGCTTATCTGCGGATCCTCCGCCCACCTACTTAGGCGTTTAAAGGGAGCAGGGTCAGTCAGTGAGGATGAGTGTTAATTTGTGTATTTGATCATTATATTAAAATAAATAAATAAAATAAATAAATTATATCCTAAGTTAAACCGGATAAAACTATTCTAGTTTTTACGTAAAAAACGTTTTACAGAAATGTGTTATAAAAGTAATTTGAGAAACTAATGAGTTTTTATAAAAAGTAATAAAACATTTTATAGACAAGATGTGTAATTATACGTACACACAAGTCACTCGTTTTACAACTTTGTGTATTTAATTTACTGATTTTACTGCTTATGTGATAAAGTAAATTTATTTTTGCTAAAATATACAAAATATTATTTTCCAGATCTTTGTTTATGTTTATATTTACCCAAATTTACCATAAATAATTATGGTTATTGATCTTAGGGCGTGGAGCACCCAGCAAAGATTTGGACTCTCTTTCTTTTTCATAAGTTCACGAGAGTCCTGTAAAAGGCTGATTTTTCTGAAATTCAGTGATTAGGTTTGCCACCCATCTTTAATATCTCATTTTTCGTTTTATGCAATAGGTCTGATAACTACTCTATCACCCCATTCGTGAAATATGCCGTGATGATGGTATGATATTTTTTTTTATATTGTCAAAGTTTATGAAACCAAAAATCCTCTTCTAGTCAACCTCATTCACTTTAGTCGCATTCGAATTGCTGCTAAACCTTATCTTTTTCTTTGGTAATTATTTTCTAGACATGATCTTTGAGTGCTTTGAGTGCTCAGAGAGTGACCGGGTGCTCCACGGGATAGTGCATCCCGTGGAGCACTATCCCGTGGAGCACCCGGTAAAGAATTGGTCTCCCACTCTTCTCCATAAGCTTTCGAGTGTCCTGTAAAAGGCAGGTGTTCGAAAAAATAAGACATTTTACATCTTAAATTCGGCGATGAGGTTTGCCACCCATCCTGAATGTCTTGATTTTATATTGGCACGGAGAAGAGAGCTTGCATGTTTTATATGCAGCTGGTCTGCTGGCTACCCCACTTGTGGGATATGCCGTGATGGTATAGTAGTAGTAGTATCTTTGAGTGCTTTTCATGACAAATATATCTACCTTTTCTAATAAAACTTACATACATTTCACTCATGACTTGATGGCATTTATTAAATTGATTGTTTTTGAAAATATGTTAATGACGGCTGATTCCCTGAAGATATGATGTTGACAAAAAATAAAGGAGTTCCCTATTAGAGAGGAAAGACAAAAATATATATGAAAGTATTTTGTCTATTTTCAAAATCAACATCCAGGGTAATAATATAGTTATTTATTATGTATGTTAAATTATCTTCGATAGTATATTAGTAATATAAAATATCCGTTATATAACAAAATTAATCCTACATATGTTTCAACATCCGGAAGAAAATGGTAGGTTTTAGTAGAATACAGGATCACATAACATATTTTAATAGGGTTATGTTTAATGTTCTTATTGTATTATGTTCAATAAATTGTTTGTTTAAATAAATAAAAAAATAGTTAACACTTCTTTTGCTAATTTAATTCTGAAATATAAAATGTAGATTATATTTTTAATATGACCTCATGTTTTTAAAGGACAAAAGATCTGATATTGATAAAAAGAAATAAATAAATATGTTTTTTTTTTATTTCTCCAATCGACTGATATTGCAAGTTGACAATCCAACATTTGTTAAATGGATTGTTATGTATATCTAGATAATTATATTATTATAATATCTTTTGAATATCGTAAAGATATCATAATGGCATCGAATTATGAAATTTCAAGTAGTAGTACCCCATTCAACCGACGTGTATGGAGAGCTCTTGACATTCTCGTATCCAATATTATTTTAATTTAAATTTGCGCTTAATACGGTACATAATGTACCTACTATTATTATTATTATTATTATTATTACTATCCACTTTATATATTGCAAACTTTATCAAGTACCCTCAATAACGAAACAACAATTATTACTGCTACGAATATTATTATCATTAATATTACCGCGAGTATTCAATAGATTTCACTAATGATCAAATATCAATTTTATCAACTTACTAGATTAATCGTAAAGCTTCGCTGTTACACGCACTAATAATAACTAGTTGGTTGATAAAAACTCGAGATGATGTGATTTCGGAATATGATTTATTCTAAATTGTCAAAGAACCGCCATATCGCAATTATCTAATGCTTTGTTGAAAGATTTCCTGATCTCCAAATCGTTTTTCCTAACAGAATTCAGAAAAAATAAATTGAAAGAATAATTTAATGGGAAATTGAACATTTTTCGTGAGTAGTGTATAACGAGATACTGATGGAAGTCAAGCTCATTCAAGCGAACGTAGTACAGTGGACAATGTATGTACCATTGTATTGAATACTTAGATACAATATACAAGTAGATGTTCAATACTGTGTACATTGTGATGTTCTGTTTGTTGCAACACAGCATATTATGGTTGTTTAATGTCTTGTTTCATCTAATTGGAAATGTCTATCACAGAATAACTTATCTCTCTCTTTCTCTCTCTCTCGTACACAATTAGTTGCATTTTATATAACCTGAAACTGACTGGTGGTTCGTAATAATAGTAATAATAACATTCACATGGAGAAGGAACTTTGCTGATATATGAATTATATTATATTGTAGGTGAGTGAAATACAACCAATCAAGCCAATTTATTTCCGGTTCATCGATTGCTTTCCAATAATTTAATTAGTGCTTATCGCATTGATGCTTGTTTATTAGGAAATAGATTATGTAATTATATTATTGCGAATGTAATGTTTCACGTGCTGTGTGATTGTTGTAGCTATTGTATTAAAATAATAATTATTCAAGTAAGTATAGTTTGATGAGATACTTACCTATACCTACTAACTTACAAATTTAATTTCTATATAGTTTGTTAAAACAATCAGTCAACAAAACATTTAATATAGCTTGATTCTACCGAAAATAATATTGCCTTTTTAGATTCAAATGTTCAGTTCAGTATAATTATTAGCCGATATATTTAACTATTTATATAAATCAAATTAAACATTGGATAAAAGGTGACATTACAATTATTATGAAGGATAAGTATATCTTAATTCTATGTGACAGCTTAATGTTTGTGTAGGTATTTTTACTTCCTCGTAATCATAAAACCATTACCACTAACACGTGCATTTTCCGAGAATAGACATATGTATAAATTCTTCAAATAAATCAGTAGCCACTAAATATGGTAGAATTTTATAGTCTGACAGGGAGCGTCAATCCAAAATGATTACAGGATTATGGTTTGACATCCAGTAGTCGTAGCGTGTAGATCGGTAGGTTGGTTGAAGGTGGGTATGGAGTATCAGGGGGGTCTAAGTGGACAAACGAGGGCTGGGAGGCTATAAAAGAGTCGAGGGGAAATGCGCGAACCACAGAAACAAAATACAAAAACCAACAAATTTCCGGATGGGATCGACAAAGGACATTGATAAATGGATTCAATAATTTTGTCGTATATTATTTGAGACGGTTTTCATGTACCGAGCCCAATCATTCACTTATGAACAGAAAGGTTTGAATTTTTTTAAGGTTTCAATCTCTTTGTTGACGTTATAACCTTGGACGTCAGATTCGTGATTAATTGCCTAATTTGAAACAGAGTACAACCCGTGTACAAACAATTGCCAAAGTGATTATATTATGGTTGGTAGGATTTAGCCAGCCTGGCGGGCACAACGAACAATAAAATAATCAAAACATATACCTACCTAAAATACCTAGATTATTTATGAATTTAAGACGCACACTTTCTATTTTATGTATTATTTTTTAGTTATTAACGGGAAATATTTTAAATTGAGATTTAATAAACTTACGCTTATATGTATACATTTCAGTTTTAAGAGACTACATTTATATGTTTATTGCTTTTAATTGTCTTTAGGGCCTTATTATGTAGGCACATCGACTGACTACACATACATCACAATTTCAAATATATTAAATATAAAACAAAAGATGTTAATCAATCAGATATAGCTTAGTTCTAATAGTTAATGAATCAGATAAGCTCATGTTTCAGTTTTCCGTTCCAAATAGTGACACAATAACTTTGGTTTTTTAGTTGATATTCTATTTAAAAAGCAGAGCATTTCCCATTCACGTTATTGCATTTAACTTTATCCAAATGTGACAGTCGTGACATGCGATATAATGAAATATTAAATTAACAATTTCACATAAATTCAATTGTCAACAATAATCATTATTTTCACGTGAATCGTTAAAAGTGTTACAAATATATTATAGTAGCTATAATACTTTTGGAATCATATATGTAGCCTAGGAATCATATATATATATACCTATTTATAAGTATGTAGAAGAGCTTGATAAACTGCGGAGGAAATTCCTGGGTATATGTGCACGCAGGTACACAAATATAACTGAGACGACTTTGCAGGATTTTTCGAAAAGAAGAAAACTTATCGATGTATTAACATGGAGAATGATTTGCAAGTTTTACTCCTTTGTGCCCTCTACAACACGTAGTCAGAGACTAAACTCTATAACGAACAATTCTGGTGTGAGTAGGGGATTCAATCCCGGGATCCCGAATTCCGGGATCCCGGTCGTATTTTAGTCCCGAAATTTTCGAGATTAAATTTCACAAATCCTAACAATTACTATCCCACTCTTTACTGTAAGCTGTTGAGTATCCTCTAAAATGCAGGTTTTAAAAAACCTCCCATTTAAAACTATTTACCTCTGTAATTCAGCCATGCGGCACACTACCCCTCTTGAGTGTCCTATTTTTTTTATCAATTTGGAAAAGCCATTCTTAGAATATGCTGTAATGGTAGAATAGAAGAGATCAAATGATCAGAAGAACCACACGGTTGCTGTTCAAACTGTTTATAAGTATCCACGTGGAAAGCATTAACGTTTGAAAACTATTTTCACATATTCAGGTGATAATTATTGTACCCACATGAAACCGTTTTCAAATGTGAGATACAGTAAGTAGTAATGTATATCGCGATTTTGTCCCTGTACACTATCATGGGAATTCGTGTATTCAGTGAACAGTATATTTTTGACCCCTGTCACATTGGGACGCGTATATCACATACGTAAATACTGAAACCCTCCCCATATCACAGGGAAACTCTCTCACCGTAAGTTGTGACTTGAATTAGAAGACATTTTTGCTATGGAACTACTACAAGTACATACAGTAAGTTATTCGTATAGTTACCCCCCACTTCAGAGTATTTAATGGAAACTTCACCAAAACACAATAATAATATTATTATTCTTATGTGAGTTACCTGTAACATCACTTTGAAACAAAAGTAATTAAAAAGTTTACCGATAAACAACTATACCCAAAGTAATTCAGGAATAGTTTTCTTTCATTCTGAATCATAAAGTCTGTCTACTTTAGTGGACACAAAGTATTCAATAGATATCGAATAAATAAAAACAATCAAAAACTTTAATGTTTTCAAGATAACTATTTCCTGCGCAATTATATTTGTCTTTTAAATGATTGAATATAACCTTTTGTTATTATATTTATTAAAATGTCTAGTATTTCATCTGGAGAATAAGAATCCGATTGTTTTGTATTTTTTTTAGCACAAAATTAATCAAATATTTACATTTTTTGTACACATTCGACGTAACACAAGTTACCTACTTAATTTGACTGATTTGAAATTAGATTCGGGTTGGTCCGGTGTTATTTTATGCTATATCACAATAATCGTCAACTTTTCATTTGACTGATTGTGGGTAGGCTAGGTTAGGTCTAGTATCAATTTATGCAACAGATAATCATTGTGTATATAAAAATGCAAATAATCAATGTTGTGCCCATAAAATCGACCAAATTTATTTGGCCTTTCATTTTTCGGGTAAAAGTAAACGTTATAATTACGTGAATATAAGTAAAAAATACTTTGAAATTAATTTTTGATATATTTGTCTTAGGTATCTGAAAACACTAATTATAAATAGGAGTCCTTGGACTCCTAAAATATCCGACAAATAAAGTTATTTCAACATTACATAGGTATCTGAAACTTTACCCAGTTCAGTAATGCAAGCTGATGAACTGATGAAACCTTTCTTTATCAATATTAAATACGTAATGTTTCGTAATAACTGCCGATTTTTCTATTCAATAGCGCAATATTGTGAATAAGAATCCTCAAACTTTGTCTAGACTTTCTTATGTAATGTTATTATAATAAGCCAAATTCAACAAATTTAATAAATTACAAGTACATTCACCATCTGGGTAAATAATATTACTTATTATCACAAATAATAATAATTTGATCAACTTAAACAATTATGAATGTTACAAAGTAGAGGGATGATTCATTACATTTTATGTCTAACTACTTACCTAAATCATAATTACAATGATTTCCATAATCCATCAAACATTTTGTAAGCCTTCGTAGTACTATCTATCATAGGGTTTTATTATATTATATAGTTACATACATATTGTATACCATGTTATTATAATTATAATTTATATGTACACATGTGAAAAGCTGTGAAATAATTTCCTCGTGAGATATTTGGGAAAATACTCGTACCCACGTACCTACATCATTTTGATAAATTAACTAATATTCTATAAGTAGTTACTTATCATATTATTATAGAGTGTATAGAAACATTATAATACCGGATACAATCAATTGTTATTTGTTTAAAATGTTTAATCATCATGAATTCTCCCATGAACATTAAGACTTTCTATATTACAACACACAAAAAACTGTGATAAATAAGTCGTGTTTCTGCCTGAATTCTTCACAGAACAGCCCACAGAAGCTAATGTAGTACAATAATAATTATTTACTCACAAATATGAACAACTAATACCTGATACGGTTATTCTAGTTTTGCTTGAAATCGAGCACTTAAAACTAACCAATATCTTGTGAAACCGTCCACTTATCAACTCACAACCCATGCAACTTTTAATACCCACTCAAAACAAAATGCCTATAATTTCAGTTTAAACTTAGCATGGATTGAAACTTTGTAGCATAACACAATCCGATTGCATTCATATTCCATGAAAATTCCCTTTCCTCATTTGTATAATATCAGCAGTAAAATAGTATATTGTTCAAAATATTATTTTATCCATCATATTATGATAGACGTTTACAATAATTAGGTACTTGAGTTTTTACTACAAAAATATATAAAAATAAAATTAAAGTATATACCTATATTCAAGACATGAATCGTTAATACTTTATTTATTTACTTGTCAAAATTCTCAATTACATAGTGGTCAGTCAATTCCTTTAAGCTATTTATGATTGTCAGAATAAAGAGGAATGTATCAATCACAATCACACATATAACATTATTTCATTTACGTAACACAGAGTCACGTTTTTTTTTATTTTCAGTAGTCAATAAATATTTACAAATAGTGAAACACGCACACTGATACTTATGATTTTATATTAATATTTTAGCTTCTTCAACCTAATAAACCTTTAGAAAGCGGTGACAATAGTTTTTTTTAAGTTTGTCTAATAAATATTATCTATTTCAACGTCATATTATTCATGTAGTTAAATTTGATTTGTCGCATGTGTATTTTCCACTGAATACTTATTCGTTTATACTCATTTGTTTTAATTTTTTTGTAGTTCTTTTTTCTTTTAACATGCATAAATTTGATGCAAAAATAACACACTGTTGTCGACTTTTTGCTATTAAAAATACTCACATCCACATCATTTGTGGCAATACTAAAATGTTTACTCTATGTGTGATTTTATAAAATGAAAATTTTGATTTTAAAATTAACAATCAAGAAATTGCAAAATTATTTCATTTCAATTATGTCATGCGGATTTTCAATATTTTAGAATCTCTTTTGATAAATTGATGTTTAATAAAATATTTGTTGGTACTGAATTTAAAACCCCCCTATTTAACTTTACCTTTAAAGAGTGCGCACTGAGTTTCAATCGAATCGTTCTATGTTACTTATACGAGTATTTCTATAATCTCACTATGTTCTTATCCTTACCTAAGACACAAGATATTGTAGGATTTCTCCTACACTAGTGTACGTATGTACATACATAGTATACCATGTTAGCGTACGTGGTCAAATGAAATTCCTTCCTAAAACCCAATCAAACTGTCTATTAAACGACGAGTGTTTGCTCTTCTTAGCTACGTTAGATGTTGGTTTAAGTTTTCCTAGAGCTTTTAGAATCGCTTTTCCTGCACTTCTCATCTTATGAGACTTTCTAGTGGTCTACTGGTGATTGCAATTGATAGTTTTGTGTCTAGTATTTATGCTTAGAACTAAATCTTATTTAGTTTACTTATAGCATTTTTATCCAATATTATTTAAGTACTTAAAAAATACTAACATTTCATTTCAAACGAGAATTTTTTTTAAATATTCTATTATTTTCTGCAGTATTAGAATCTAGATAGCTCCTTTCGTTTATTCGGTTAAATTGGAAATTCTTCTAAATCTGTATTACCGTTATCTATATTTATTTTTAAAACACTTTGTAGCTTTAAAATTTCATATTACCTATGTAGATTCGCTGAAAAATAAGCAGTGTAATAAACGTTTTTTTTATTTAATAGTTTTCATACTTAATTAATAAATTTGCCAGTTGCCTTAATAAATTATTTTATTATAAACTCGATGGCTGTGTGTATTAACCTAAAAACCTTCTTTTATTAAACGACACAGCCTCCGTTTCCCAGGTTAATCTATTTATCAATTTAAAAAGGAAATTGCTTTCCTTACAGTACACAAACAATATTATTATATTCTTTGAAATACACACAGGAAGCATTGGAACTAACCCTTGTCATATTTAATGTGGAAAGTCACCCAAAATTTTACATAGCGGACGTGATAATATACAATTACATATTTCTCTATAGCAATACCATTATTTAATATTGAAAATAAATAGAATTATAACATATGTTCACTTGACGGTTTTTCTAAATGGTCCTGAAATTGTTTCAGATTTCATTGAATATACAATAAAAGTGTATCTTATTTCTACATTTTCTACTAAAAAACTAAAACATTTCTACATTTATAATTATAATGTAGAACTGTTTAATTAATACCAATTTAATTTCATTGTGTTTCCATTCATACACCGCTATTTGTTAATAAAATATCTTCGAAAACATTTTCCATAAAATTATCATAAAGGGATTAAAATGTTGAGTAAATTATGCCGAGTACCTCTAATGCTTTAATTTATTTTTATTTCTTAGGAATCGTGATAGTTTTCATGTATAATTATTATATAAAACTTATTGATGCCCCTTCATTTGGTTAAGATGAATGCTTCAGAATTTAGTAATTTTATTGCTTTCATCTGCTTCGATCGTAGAATATGATGACCGCTAAATAATATTCCAATCCAAACCATGCCTGTTGAACAAACCAAACTTCTGACAAAGCTCTGTGTACTTCACATTAATTTAATTTTGTGGTAGTGTTGGTTTAAAAGATGTTAATAGATTTGTAATCCTGAAAGTAGCTGCAACCGTGATTTTAATCAATTACTGTGAAAATAAACTGACTTTTCAATATTTCTATTTATTTTGTATACCTAAATACACAGAAAACAGCAGGGATACAAAGGATAGTCCAACTTACAATGTATTGAAAATAATCTTGCTTTTATTAAATAAGAATAGTTTATTTTATTGAATTTATCAAATCTTTTTTTAATTAAATTTCATAACAGAAAATACAGTTACGGAGTAGAAAGTAAAATAAGTGCAGTTTTATAGAAAATGTATTGATTGTTGTTTGAAAAATGAAATCCTACAAAAGTTCTATTAGAGTCCGAAAATGTATTATTATGAGCACATCATAGTTTTCTTTTGAAATTCTCTGTATGTGCGTATGAAATTAAAACGGATATTTTTATGCAACTTTATTGAGAGAGACGTCATTAGTATTTCAAGGAGATTGTGAATCTTAGAATACTTTTCTCCCAGAATCACAACAACATATTATATAGGTATATTTATAGTTGGATAATATTTCCGTTCTCAACCCTAACGTGGAGGTATGTATGTACAATTGTACATATTGTGTGTAATACTTGCGAACTTACTCGTTCATTAATAATTACGCTTTCCAGTGATTTGTATGGGCATTAATTTCCATGGTGAAATTCCTACTACGTGATTCGCGGTACGACTAATTGAAAAATATTTCGTTTCATTTATTGATTTTACAAATCCGATAAAATAAATAATTTGTTGACTTTTTATTTTTTTATTATTCTTATTTATATTGAAATGTTTGTGATGTTTTTCAACATTTGACATTCGTAATCAATTTATTTTATGTCCAATATTTTCGTCATTAAAATTTGAGGGCGAATACATATTATATGAAATGAAAATTGTTATTTATCACTCAAAATATAAGGTACCTATGTATATTCAAAATAAATTGTCAGATAATAAAATTTGTTTAAATTCATCGTACAACTTAATATAAGCGCTTTAATTGTTGTGAATTTACTAATGTATTATACATTATGTAATATACCTTTTTACCAAATATTTTTACTTTAATATTCTGTATTATTATTTATTTTATTCAAAATTATTTATTATTAAATACCTTTATTTTTAATTTTCATATGAATGAACAAAAAATTATTGAGAAAAATGTACTCTTTGCTAAAAGAGTAGTATCTACAGAAGCTATAATCACATCTTCAGTTTGTTTTGACATCTATAGTAAACCTACAGACCACATTCTAACAAGAAATCTCATTAGGTCTCAATCTCAGTTTTCCAACCATTTCATAATAGACCTAGACATGAGATGCAAAAAGAGTTACAATATTTCATGATAAACTGTAGTTATTTCACAACACTGTCACCGTAATTAACTTTGTCTTCTCTATGTTTTAAAGTTAAATAGTATTTGTTAATAAAATAATATTATGATACATACCGCCTACAGGATGGATATAAAGTAGTAGTTGCTTCTGAGAATTTACAGCAACAGCATCCTAGAATTAACTTCTGAAGTATTTACTTCCTTCATCTTTAAGTAAAGTAAGTTTCATCATTAACGCTTCCTTCATTAGGGTAATTATAATTGAGAATTATTTTACTTTGTAACAAGTACTTTTCGTTAAAAACTTAATTAATCCTACCGTGCAAACAATCGAGCAGTTCTGTTGACTTTAGAAATGCACATCAATAAAAAAAATCCGCTCCTTCATTGATTTTATAAACATTTATATATGATAATTTTATCGTATCAGGTATAAAAATTGGAATATAACGTAATATTTTCATCGCCTTTTTAATTTTATTTTTACAAATAAAGGGCACAGGGTAAGAATATGTTATGTCACAGGGAAAACGAACTGAGAAAATGCCAATTAAAGACTTCAATCCGCCCTTGTTTTTGTGTTGTGTCGATATTTTTGAAAGGCGATTTCTCAGTAACTAGATATGCATTTTCTTGTTAGGTGTGTTTCGGCATTTCGTTCTTATAAGTTTATTGCAGAAAATGGCATTGTAAAATGTGACATCGCTTGATTTTCACCTGTAGGTACCCTTCAAATGTGAAAATTACAATGATAACAAAATATTGTTACGGATGTACATTTATTGATTTGTTTAATGTTTTAAACGTAGGTTAATTCGTTTAACACTAATTATATTATTGTATCAAATTTGTTTCAGGTTACTGGCATTGTTGGAAGAGCTGATGTATTGGCCTGCATATTTTTCCTCATCTCCCTGTTAGTGTATCACGGGTAAGTGTATTATTTTTAAAATAGTTAAAAAAATAAAATAGATATTGAACAGATCTTCATTAATCTCCTAAGCGATTCATCTGGACAATTAATAAGAAGGATGCAAACCTACATCGTACCAAAATTAAATGAACCAACCAGATTACATTTTAAATTAATGCAATGCATACAATTTATCTTGCGAATTCAAACTTATGCGTTCTTTTATACTCTTCTGTTAGCTGTCTCCATACTTAACCTCTCATATATTTTGCACCTTAGAAGTCAAGAATGCTTTCTGTATTTTCAAAGGACCCTCTAAAGAAGTCATTGAGTGTTATTTTTACCTCCACACTTATAGAAATACTCACAATAAGAGCAATAAAAGTCATCACGAATTTTCGGTTTATGAAAGCACTCCTAGCCCACCCTTATACCCTTCAACAACCACTTCGATTATATACTTCTGGTTTATACTATTATAGGTATATACTCTTGGTATTACAAATAAAATTGAGTAAATAGTTTTATTAAAAACTCAACAACAAACTCAACTTAATATACCTAGTGTCTTCAAAATTATTTGAATTATTCATATTATTATTTAAATTTCTAAATTATCATTCAGTCGTTTCGTAAAACAGATATTAGTGTTATAATCGTTTATAATAACAGTCTTAATATCTAACGTTTCCTTTGTTACATAATTTTATCATTACGAGTATTGTTACAGTATTCAGTATCTCTGATTTTTCAACAGCATAACGTTTTTACTTTCTCAATTGACATATATTTGGTTCATGAATAATTCATCATCAATTTCAAATTATATCTCTAAATTCTTAAATATCAAGTAACATATTACGTTATAATTATGTATATTCGTGCAAAACCATGGATTGTTTTTGATATGAATAAGTTTTCAATCATATTTTGAACCACTCTAAATAAATCACTCTAATTGATCACACTCGCTGTATCAAGAAATTCGTAACATGAATAAGTTTTATTCCACGTTTTTATAATATCATACCTAAAATATTTGAGGACGCCAAAACGTTAAAGTGTAAAATTAAAATACAGAACATCTTCTCCAGCAACTTTTGTCGCATCTTCGACCTCCTCTTCGACATTCCGCTCTTCTTAGCTTGACCATATTGCGTCCACTCCTTTCCTGCGATGCTCCTTGTATGATTCTGCCGTCTAGACTGAGGCTTCCCTTCTTTCTCCAGCCTGCTTACGATTACCAATTGTGTACCTTTTATTGCATCCAATCCCATCCATTGGCCCTTTCACACTCCTCCTTTGAACACAGGGCAGAAGCTAACTTTATCCATTCCGATGATTTTTTGCGCTAATTCAGTTACTTCTTCTCACGACGTGCCTGACGTTCCATTTAAGTACAAATACAATGAAATACGAGTACATAATTAGTAACTATGAAATACTCAGTATATTGAGGAGAAATTTATTTAGCATTTTTATTAAAATAGTTGTCCAAAGTTGATTAATATCAAAATACTTTATTCATGCTGAAAAGTCAGAATATTTATTAGTCTGTTAAATATTATCTTGCACTAACTTCTTTAAATGTAGAATAATATTTTTTCGATATGCATTAATATATATATATTAATATTTTTGATATATTAGGAATGCCTAACTAAAACAATTTATTGTTTCATCGCTGTTTTAAAATTAAACAGTTTTCGATAGAGTAAAAAATCAATTTGCTTTAAATTAATACAACAAGCAGCATACCTCAAACTGATATAAAATGAAAGTTTAATCGTTTTGATAATCCAATATTATAATGAAGTTGAAAAGAAAATAGAAATGCGTGTTTAAGTTTTCCCATTTAACTTTAAACACTTTATTTAAATAATAATACGTACACAGTCACTACTGTGGCCGGTAAAAGTTTGCTAGAGTATATTTATCAAACATTTGAAAAGAAATCTTCAAGAATTGGTAGAAAGCGATACAGGTATATATTACTAACGTTATACTCAACTTAGTATGAATGAATATATCTCTACCATAATAGCATCACCTACAAACAAGTGGAGTTGCCAGTAGTCTAACTGCATCAAACAAACATGTACTAGCCCTCTTTGTGACAATTAAAAAGCCATTCAAAACCTGTGACATATCTCATACCTAAATCAGAAATGATAAGTGACTTTCACGCGATGAAAGATATACGAACTCCACGGAGATCTCCATGAGAATGCATGTTTCTCTCTATGCAAACTCGGAGTTGCGGATAGACCAACTACATGTGGTAAATACACACTACACAGGCTATCCTTTTTATACCTCTCACATACATCTCACACGATGTCAGAAGGTTGGAGATCTTGACATTGTTCTTGACCAAAAAATATCCCCCCTTCCCTCATTATACCCTTGCTTCTGTATTCGGATAGCATTTGCCCCCTTCCTAGGCTTTAATTATTATTTGCGTATACTTGCAAGGACATATTCATTTCATGGGAATAATAAAATTTTATTTCCTTGATTATTATTGCTTTGATGGATTTTGCATGGAATTTATTCTTTGTGTTTTTATGAGTTGGAACATAATGTTATTAACATGTTGCAAAACAACGCTCACTATTTTGTGAACTATATTAAATAAGTATATACCTACGAAATAATATACAAATGCTGTTTTTTTGTAATACATTCTTCTCTTCTTCTCTACGTGTCTTGTCGTATCCCCCCGACGTTGACGACCACCTGGGAGAAATCCTTCCTGTTCTGGACAGCACGAAACAGCTCCTCCACTCCTCTCATCCCGGTCCACTCCTGAATGTTCTGGAGCCAGGAAAGCCGCCTTCTTCCAACCCCTCTACGGCCCTCAATCTTCCCTTCTATAACCAGTTTTAGGATGGCATATTTTTCTCTTCTCATTATGTGACCAAAATATGAAGTTTTACGGAACTTGATTGTTGTGAAGAATTCTCTATGAGCATTTGCTCTACGTAATACTTCAACGTTACTTTGTCATGTTAGTCCAAGATATTCTTAACATTCTTCGGTGGATCCACATTTCAAACGCCTCCAAGGGGTTAATGATATTAACCTTGAGGGTCCATGCCTCAACACCGTACAGTAGAACTAGTGTGATACATTAATGAAATAAATAAAAATTCCATTAAAAATATGACATTCGAGATGGGTGTCATAATTCATTGCTGAATCGATATTGTCCTAAAGTTAAAAACAAGAATACTTGCAAGATACTAGTCATCCTTTTTATTTATCACGTGTTAACTGTACAAGCCGTATAAATACAATTATTATTAGATTACCTATTATCATTACACAATATATATATAGCTTACTAATTATTACCCATGAGAATTATTAACCAATCTTGTACAAATTACATAAACTCTATATCATATGTAGTGTCCATGTAATAATTACCGATGTTATCATTAACGGTAATTAACATTATTTGGTTAGTAAGCATTATAATTAGTTGTGATTACAGCGTAATCAAATAATTTATAATAAATCGATTTCACAAAGAATAGCTTCCACCTATCGTTATAATTTATTAGTCGTTTTTGTTCTATTTTAGAATACCAACAATTATTAGCTAATTTCGTTTGGCTTATAATATTATTTTTTTAAACAAGCGTATGACGTATACACGCCGCACCTACTAAACGTTCTTGGGTGAGTTATAACAGATAGTAATAGTTTAACAAAACCAACGTATCTATTTATTTTTAACTGTACATTGACTACAATATTTAAAATCAATACAAATTCATCATCGCCCTCAACGCTCCTCTCGGGAGCACAGGGCAGAAACCAGCCTCCTCCATTCAGAGCGTCTCTGTGCCAATTGCGTCACCCTTTCCACGACATTCCTTGCGCTCTGATATCGTTGTCATAGGAACGGTGTATTGTGAAAGAGGGACGCCCGGGCCGACGGAACCCCTGCGGACGGAAAAACAGTGCTCTTTTTGGCCAACTATCATTAGGCATTCTCAAAACATGTCCCAGCCAGGACCATCGTCTCTCTTGTATTACGGAGATTACAGGTCTCTGCTGGGTGCGCCGGCGCACAGCATCATTTGTAACATGTTCATACCATTTGACATCCAAAATCAATACAAATTACATATCATAAAAATTTCGCTTGTACAATTCAATTGACAGGGGCTTCACCTTTCTTCCACACGTGCGAGCGACTGCCGAAAAAGCGGGAGTGTTATTTCATACTTTACGCAGACTCAGTCGCGGTACATGGGGCCTTAAGGCGGGGACTGTGCGTACCATTTATCGGGCGACGTATGTGGCTCAGGTCACCTATGGTGCTCGTGTTTGGTCGCATCGTCTTGAGGTTGGTTCTGTGTCCGCGGCGGTCTTGAGGGGACAGAGACTCCCCCTGCTCGCCGTCACCGGTGCGTATCGAACGGCTGCTAGCGATGGCCTCCCCGTCATTGCTGGTGTGTTGCCCGCAGATTTAGAAATTTTAGATGGTGTAGCCAGGCGCAAGCTCAAGGCTGACGGCAGTGTTGAACATCTCGGAATCTCTGTTCATGCGGAGCCTGGGACTAGAGGATTTAGTAGGGCAATCGGCGTGATTCGAAAGAGGACTTTTGAAGTTTGGCAAGATAGGTGGGATCGGGGGAGAACTGCTAGATTGGTCTACAGTTTTCTCCCTGATGTATGTGAGAGAATGAAGAGGCGATTCCTTTCCCTCAATCACCATGCCGTCCAGCTTGTTACGGGCCACGGTGATCTAAAGGGCAGGTTATATGACCTTGGCCTAGCGGAGAATCCGTGGTGTGTTTGTGGGTTGGGGGCGCAGTATGCTGGGCACATCCTATGGGAGTGCTCCGTGATGAATGATGCTAGAGATGTAATGATAGACGATATGAGTGAAGACACTCCCAGACCAATATGGTTTGGGGAGGTTCTGCAATGCCCGAGAAACCTTAAAGCATTTTTGGTGTTTGTGGATGTGTGGGTATCTCGTTGGGAGCTTTTGCGTCAGCCGGGTTTACCCCCGCCTGACGTGGAAGGGTCTTAGGGTTGGTTTTGCCCATTGCGGCGTTGGCGCGATAGCGAACTCGTGTTTTCGTTGTGTCGTCCTGTCTCCCTTGGTGGAGAGTAGGTTTGGGAGGTATGTCCCTTTTGGGAGGGTTTAATGTTTTCACACCATTCAGGCACTGGTGGCTCTTCGGGCTCGCGCCCTCGGAACGCCAATTAACACGTTTCTGGACACCTCACCTCGGCCTTCTGTTACTACCAATTTGTACACATAATTCATTTATTTGATATTATTTCTGTTTTATTACTGTGTTATTCTTGTCCTGTTCTATGTATTCTTATTTTTTTTTTTTTTACTACATTGTTATTATTTTATATTTTATTAAATAAACATCTTTCAAAAGGGACATTGAAGAGAGAGTGTTGCTTAAAAGATTCCCACGATGGCGGTTTTGGCCGGTTGGCCCTTCAGGCCTGCCCAATGGCCCGCCCGTGAGGACAAATTTAGTTTAATTATGCGGATAAATAGGAGTTCACAACTCCTGAGATATCCGGGTGGAGGTGGGTCTCTCTTCAATGTACAATTCAATGTACAGATGGCGAGTTTATCGCTAGAATGCGATGTATTCCAACTAACCAAACATACCCACATATATAATAACAGAAATAATGGAAATCAAAACAAAACATATCTACACAAATGGAGTGGCCAGTGTGTATATTCATTACAATTAATTGGTTTGCTTAATTAGTAAACTCCTTATAAAAGATGCGTTGATGATATGGATAGAGAATTCCTTTACATAACATATCACAAAATATGTCTTCAATTCCATTATTTTAAGTAACTGTATTTTTTTTACTGATGAAAAAAATCTAATCCAATTGCATTGATAAGATGAATTTGAATTTTAAGTATTAGATGTGGGGTAATATAATTATAATTTGTATATTCCAAATAAAACGAATGCCTAGACGTTATAACTCCATTGAAGGACCCACCGACCTTCCATATAGTGCTTGAAATTTTTTCACGATTCAATTAGCACAATATAACATATGTGAATAGGAACCTATACACAAATTCAAGTAAGTACAATATTAATGATAAGGAAACCCTCCCACACTATACTTATTGATTTATATGTAAAATTAATTAAATCCATTTCCACTTCTTGATCAATATTTTTCATATATGAATTTAAACATTTAACATTGTTTCGATTCATACGAGGCATTTATGAGAAATCCACTTATTTATAATTTGGATAGCAACAATGTTTCAAGCCAAGCTAACGTACCCTTGAGATAACGGATAACTTTATCACCACGCCATTCCAAACGCTCCGTTTTCATCATCATAAGAAAGTAGAGTGATGAAAGATCAAAGTCTTGGCAATTCTTTCATTTTAAATCCAGACCATAATATTTAAATTTGCCTACTGAAATATTTAAGGGAAGCAGAAATATAAATTTCAGTTTTGAATTAAAAAACGTTATTCAAATAATTAAAATTTTTTCATTCAATTTCATCTCCAATCGAAATTAATTCTTGAAATATCTCTCGTTTTTAGATATTTAGTTCAGTTCACTTGTCTCGTTAAAATAACTTTTAAAATATACGCTCTTAGCAACTAATTTGTTTTTGATACTTTTGATAATCTTTTTAATATGTAGTAGGTATGTAGGTGGGTACCTACGTATTCCAACTTTTCCAACACAAAGCTGAATCCGAAGGTTTTAACAAATAAGTGTTACTGTGCAACTTTCTGACTTTCCTTTCAATATCATATTACATCAAGTTATAATCAATCAATTAAAACTTCAGATTATCTTCGCAAGTTATGCCTACTTACTCCTACCTTTTCTTACAAGTAACAAAATTAAATATTCTCTCTCAGACATTTGAGAGAGAGTCTTTGAATTAGTCACATGTCATTATACATGGCGTCATCAAAATACATACCTAGTTAGTATCATTAATGATATAACATTTTCACAATATACCTATCTACAATATATTGAAATATTATTTGAATAAAATATGAATTGGCGTTACGGGTAGAACAAGGGCATATAAACCGAAATGTTTTGTTTTTTTTTTAATATGGCAATTTGAAGTTTTAAAATGTGTCTCCTTCAATATCGTTTAATCCATGGGTGGCCAACCTTTTCAGCAGCCGGGCCAAATTTCAGAATTAGATTTCCTACCGGGCCGCACAACTACATACGAGTATATACTCCATATATAAAACATTTAATAATTTTACTTCTCCTTAAAATTTCTTCCCCCCGTCGCCAAATTTTCAAAATGGTATAGAAATTTGAAATGTTTCAAAACTCCTCGGTTTTCTTTTAGAATATTTTCTCAAAATACCTCTTTCAAAAAAGTAACGTGTACTTGAACCGACTATTATTAAAAAAATGTGCATATGCTTCGTGGGCCACAAGTAGGTACCCAACGGGCCGCGAGTTGGCCACTTTTGCGTTAGAGCATGGGTGGCCTACCTTTTCAGCATTCGGGCCAAATTTCAGAATCTCCAAATACCTTTTTTTAAAAAATTAACGGGTACTTATACCGACTATTATATAAAAAAGAGTGTGCATATGCTTCGCGGGCCACAAGCAGGCACACTGCGGGCCGCATGTGGCCCGCGAGCCGCAGGTTGGCCACCCTTGGTTTAATCCATTTTTATTTCATTATTCATTATTTAAAAAATGTAAATACAAAGATTTTGACAGAATATAAATATTGGCGGCCAACACTAAAATTGAAATAGCTACAAAAATTACATCAACCCTTGAAACTAAAAACGGGATATTAGTATAATGAGTATTTGCACGGGCAAAACTCAGGAGAATTCATTTCTACACTCTCCGAAAAAAGGGGCATGAATCCATGAGTCCTTATTCTAACATTCTCTTCAATATATACATCAACTCTTTGGAATAGAAACATGTTTTTAATGTATATTGAAGTAATCACTAGGCAGGTATGGTATTTATTATTATTAAACAGGGTTCTACGAATCTGTTCATTTTGTCAATTATTATAAACTATAACACCAGTTATTTCCTCCCTTATGGGGAGAGCAGAGAGACAAGACTAAAATTACTTTGGGCGCCAGGTGTAGTCCCTGAAGGGGTACACCGAGAGAATTAAACAATAAACACTATGAACTATGAACACTTTTATTTACAACTAAACACTATTTACATATACCTATACATTGAACCCTCCTGAATACCATACTAAAAATACCACAATGACACTACTACACTGATCCTATAACAATTAACCAACACTGAGTAACGCGGCAGAGAGGACGTCTCCAATCCCCGGATCTTTACTGCAGGACATGGAACTAAACAAGGAGGATCAGAGGAACACTGCTCCGTTGTGGACTCCGCTAGAGTCCCAACGACCAGCAGGTAAGGAATGCACCACCTAACTGCCTGTGATGGCACAGCACGGCAGGTGACCAGCATATAGGTATAGGTATTCAGGTATAGGTATGAAGGGAATGCACCACCTAACTGCCTGTGATGGCACAGTACAGCAGGTGACCAGCATATAGGTATAGGGAGGACCTAGGCCCAGGATGGGCCGAGGCGATCTGCCGTTTGTATGAAGTGTTCCTGTTTATATACACTTTCAGCAGTAAGGAACAGCTGATCGTAGCCTTGGTGGTGGATGTCACGATGGAGGGGGATGTACCTTGGCCTTGGACTCCGCCTTCCTATTTCCGGTTAGATTGTTCTGGAAGGTTCTAGAAGGTTCGCGAACATTCCATCGATGAGACATCTATCGGCAAATCGGGTGACTAATACGTACTTCCTGTGTTTCGGTAGCGGCTGCTAGTTGAATCCGGCGGGTGATGTTATTATTATGCCATATAAAAATTACGTGGTGTTACAAAACTTCATAATAGAAGAGCTTCGCAATCAAAATTATATTTTACCTTTTAACATTAATATAATGTTTTTTTTTACTACTAAGTGTTCGCTAATATCAACGTGTTTTAGATATTCGCATTACAATAAAAAAAAAACATACGAGTACTGGGATGTTGGAAGCTTAGCTTCTTTGGAAAAAATCGTGCCCACGTTACAAAAGTATATTAAAATATGTAATAACTTTAGAGATCATATAATATTATAAATATACATAATATCAAATGAATATAAGTATATCAGTGTATGTAGGTAACTCACGTGAATAATAACAAAATGGAACAATTTCTAACAAGAAAAGGAAACAAAGTAATCAGAATATAGATGAGAAATTAGGCTGTGCTTTCAAAATGAAGGAGTAATTTTGTGACAAGGTGTAATCAAAATTGTTACCGTCTGAGATACATAATTTAAATTTTGGCTACCTTGAACATACAATATACATAATGTGTGCGAGCGAATCAAACACATTTAAGTATATGAAAATAAAAGGAACATTTTCACGTCAGTTGAATTACAAAGTTTTATCCTAGCTGTCACAATGCATTAGAAACTTCTAAGATAAAGAACATTTAATTTATTTTTGTTAATCACTGGATGTTATCTGCTATCTTGCATTTTGTTATTTATTGAGTTTAATTTAAAATTTGTTTTGTTTGTTTTTGGACAGAGAGTGACAAAATGAATTTCATTAAAAACGAAATAAGGAAAGGGACACTGCTGCTCATGCGACACTTTCAAATAATTTATTTAAGTAATTATTATTCTTTGGAAATCTAAAGCAAATGAAATGGAGTATATAATAGAAGTTTTATAATTAAGATTAGATCAAATAACAGATTTGTTCGCATTCCTTCGTTCATAGTTTCTTAATCTGACACCATCTCCAATACAAAATAAACAAATTAAAAACGTTCTTTATTTTAAAGTAGTTCTATTAATGTAATATTTATTACACACGATATCTATTTATAAACCGCATGTAAGCTACTTTATCCCAATATCTCCATAACATTATTCCCAAAATAAAATTGGGTGCTATTAATAAAAGAAATATCACTCCAAATATGTAATAAAAGAAATATCACTCCGATAGCGGACGAAGACAGATGTAGGGAGTACAAGATGGTGACATTTGAATAAGTTTGGATGAAGCCTGTATCCAGTAGTGGATAGATGTCTGACAATTGAGTGAGTGCAATGTTACATATCACGTATTTACGTGAACCTATAAAAACTTCGAAAATTTATAAATTTCTTTGAAAGGGTTAAATGAATTCTCAGTACGAAATTTTATTAGAGATTATTACTTCTCTTGTGACGTCAAGATCAATTTTAAATTTAAACATTAGTAGGTAGGTACATGTATTTTGTAATATACTCGCATCTTTGAAACGTGACTTTAAATTATTTTATTCCTCACTCCCAATCCGCCTTACAACAAGTCAGTCTTATATTAAATTTATGTTCAACATTTTGCTTAAAAAATAAAGTCATAGAGATATTTTTATTATTGTACCCAACCCTCTTCATGTTTTCTCGGTCTTCTTTTCACCCAACTTGGTTCTTCTCTTTGTTTTCGTTCTTACTTACTAACTGGCTGCTTCAATATTCATGTCTATGGGAACTTGGTCACAGTTCACAGATTGCTCTGTGACAATTGCAAGTGGAGTGTTCACAATTATTCAAAAATATAATATTTTCTTACTACAGAGAGTGTTTATAGATTGCTACCTCGTTTAGCTATTGAAAGTTACTTAGCGATGGAGCAAATTTAAAATTAATTCAGACGATATATTATTGAACATTAAAATACCAAAATTTCGTCTTGGTGCAAATCCTTTATGCGACATAACATGTACCTACTTAGTATAAAAATATTTTTAGTGAATTGATTTTTTTTTTTTTTAGAAAAGATATATCTGGGTTTTGTTATAAACCCAAATACAACCTTATACACCTTTCACAGTAAGCTAAAAGCTTGTGTCGTGAAAGGGGAGTTTGCCGGCACCTGGGATCGAACCTCGGACCCCTTGTTCACGAGGCCGAGGCTCTACCTCCAGGCTACCGACGAACCCATATTGTAACAACACGATATTCAAAGAGTGCGTAGCAGTGGCATGTGAGACGAATTGAAAGCTGGTTTGAAAACCAAGATGAATATGTATACGCTGTTAGTTTAACGTAATATTTTATTGACAGGATTTTTCCACAATAGTAATATTTGTGGTTTGCTAACACTGTCATAGGTGAAAGTATTTTTTACACCAGAATAACGCATCTCGACACACAACCTTTTTGCACTGTGTCTGTGATAAAATAAAGATCATAGCATTTGGCTTTAAAACAGTTTTTTTTTATTATAATAATGGTTTTAAATATTAAAACTCTATGGACAAAATCTTGAAAGAATGTGAAAGTAATCGGTGTTTAAAAGGATAGTAAGATGTTCAGAATGATCAGCTGACAGGGCTACTTTACATGGGAATAACGCATAAAACTCCAGTTCACTTTTTAAGCTTATTTTATTCTTACAAATTATTTCTTCAAGGAAAATTATTAGTTTTGAAAACTAAAACAGAATTTTGTTTAAATTTCATTAGTCGTGGTCTGAACTTAGGAGATGGAAAACTGTCATTTAAATCAAAGAGATTCTCCTCTCCCCATCTTTGCAAAGATACCCCACGAACTGTGCATTAATCTAGACCCACAATACTAAACATTCTTTAAAACAAATAAGTAGATCAAGCCGTCATTTCAGAAGGTTGAGTGCACTGAATCTCATGAATGGTATAGTTTGATGTTGTATTATTTTTGGTAGATTGTAATATACCTACATTGAATATTTTGATTAATACAGTTCAAACTATTTTTTGTATCAAAAGGCTTACAGCGCACCTCGACAAATCGAAATGGGAAATATTTATAAAATAAACCATAATATAATCAAGTAATTAAATTGACATTTAATTGCACGCATGCTCAGCATGTACTTCTAGAACCCGGTAATCAAATTGAGCTAGCGGGAAGAAAAATACGTCACACTTGTTTTAGCGTTTATGCAAAAAATGAAGGAGGACAGAATAATTAAACAGATACATGCATATTTCACTGATAAATAGGGTGCTCGTAAATGTGACCGCCAGATTTTCTACGCTTAGATATTTGGCGGATCAGATCTACGTACATCGAAATGATTTAATTTTGTCTAGTAGGCTTGTAACAAAATGTGTTGAAATAAGTTAACGTAAATCCCAGGTGCCGGCAAACTCCCCTTTCACGGCACAAGCTTTTAGCTTAGTGTGAAAGGTGTATAAGGTTGTATTTGGGTTTATAACAAAACCCAGATATATCTTTTTAAAAAAAAAAAAAAAAAAAAAAAAAAAAAAAAAAAAAAAAAAAAAAAAAAAAAAAAAAAAGAAAAAAAAAAAAAAAAAAAAAAAAAAAAAAAAAAAAAAAAAAAAAAAAAAATGATAGGTATGATATAATTGTCTAAAATACTTCGTGTATGGCAGGTAATATAACTATTATATCTTTCAACCGTGATCTCATTTGAGAGAAATCATTCAGCCCACCAGTTTCAGAGAACAAATAAGTTTATTTCATGACGACGTTGGGGGATTCGGGACAGTAATTCAATATAATGCTCTGTCGATAGTCTGTGAATTACAACCTACCCAGTGTCTTGTAGTTAACAGCAAGATGAAGACATTTCCAATCTCATTTTATAGCATCAGTATCTACTGGATATGGAATCCTTGTTTATGGATGTATCATAAATACTTCCTGTTTTATTATTAAATCACAACAAAGGCTAACATTTATCTATACAGATATTTCTCATGTGATTAAGCTGTAATAAGTTCAATATCCGTAAAGATATTTATGTTTGTCTGTTGTTGACATTTCATTCCGTTTTAAAACCCGCAAGGAATACTATATCGAAGGTTGTATCAATATGATAAACTAATTTAAAAGTATCCTTTAAAATATCAAAATACTTAAATATTCTTTCGAGAAAATTCAAACCTTTGAGGATGAATTTTGGATTACAATAAACTAAAACGTAAAACCCAAACACCGCTGCTTTACAATAAGCAGTATGCTTGTATTGTGATATTGACGCATTCCAGCAGCGAGAGCAAGCAAAACCTACAGGTAGAAAGTATGTGACGATATTATAAATTGAAATGTTACATATATAGTGCTTAAACTAATTTAGGCTTTTTTTAAAGCAAATGCGAGTAATAGATTATTAAAAAAAATAAATTATAGTACCTGTATGATCTTACGATTTTATTTTCCTCTAAACTCAAAAGTTGGCTATATTAAAAAAATGCCGTAGGTAAGCTTTTTTATACTGTCCTTCACAAAAATTATTTAATCTATTCATATTCAAATTATCTCTGAAATGCTTTTATGGTAAAAGAGATTTTATAGTAACATTTTGATATTTTTTTAAATATCTAGGTACCGGTTTAATACTCCGTCTGAACACACTCCATACCAATTTAACCACCTTGGAAGGTATAAAAACATTCTTTATAACCTTTTAAAGGAAACCACAATTTGATTAAAGGATAACAACTTTGAACAGGAGAGAGTTAGAAACGTATTTGGTTACCATAACATTCTCTTTTATATATCCAGCATATTATTATCTTTTACTGATTACATAACAGTAACATCCGTAACATTCCGTCATGTCGTATAACTTATCAATATTAAATCTACTTACACTGTAATAAGTGACGAAAACCGCTGTTTGATACATAAAACTTGTAAAAAAGTATAAAGAATTAGTATAACTCCATAGATAAAACTCTTTTGTATTATTATTAGTTATAAAACGTCACAACCATTTTTATTGTGAAAAATTTAATATCCCAATTCTAAGACGCAGCAATTTCAATAAAAGTGACATTATTATAGTTGTACTTTGAACATTTTACTATCCAGAAGGGTACATAATACTTAAAATTTATAAGACATTATATTTTTTCTTCACTCACTTTATGCCCCCTACGTATCGTTTACGCATTTTATATCACTCGTTTCAACAGAGATTTTAAGCGCCTATAAAAAAACTTATAAACATTTTATTAATACTTTAGAAGATTCCTAGTGATAATGTAACAAACCTTCATACTCAACACTTCCTGTTTTAGAGATAACATGAAATCAGTGAAAGATACATGTACAAGAAATACTCCAACGATACATGTTGTTACATTGTAATAAGGCATCAACATAATAATTGGAATAGTACAATACATATACCATATCATAAGTCTTAAAAAGGTAAAGTATTACAAATAAATATTATTGTATGTTACATAATATAATAACACAATAAACAAACATGTCGAAAGTAAAAAAAATACATAATAGTATTATAATTAGTATAATATAATACATCATTACATGAATATATTATAAATCATTTTCATCTTAAATTCAGCAATGAGGTTTGCCACCTACTACTACTATTACTACTACCTATCCTACTCTGCTGCCTACCCAACGTATGAGATATGCTGTGATGGTATACATAGATATTGGTAGAAAGTATATTATTTTTTTAAATTTTATTATAGATTATCTAGAAATTAAGATGGGACAAGATGGATGGCATACCTCATCGCTGAACTGAAAATATTAAATGTCTTAAACGTAATGTTTGACAAATACTTCCCTTATCTTAGAAGAAAATAGTTCTTTAACAAGGCTATATGGATTGTGTTTCTTGATATACTTTGAAAAATATGTTTTAATGTTAACAAGGCTAGATATGCAAAACAACCAAATTTGTATTGTAATTTTTGTTTTGTGAGTGCCACAAACATTAATCACGAAAATCTACATAAAAATGTAGTGTTATATATTTAGTGTTTTCACAGCAATATGGTGCATTAATAATGAATTTGCTTCAACACATTAACGGAAGATAGCATTTAAAAGATGATAGAAAAAGGGTAAGTATTACTTAATCACGAGGAATGGTAAAAAGTAATTGGAAATCGCCATGAAAAGGAAAGGAGAATACAAGAGGATATAGTAATTTACTCCGATTCTCTGGGCCATAAATTCAAATACAGTGCTTAGTAACATCACCTTTCCTTTTTTTCAATATAACATACATAAAATATATGTGGTACAAAGCCTTCCCTAAATAATTGCTTTCAGCCTTATCTTCATACAGCATGTTACTAAAATAAGTCGTTCCGTCAAAGCCAATAGTGGCAATGTACATATAATTTTCGATTCCAAAACATAATATTATATTTATATAAATAGTTTAGGAATATTTTTGTTAAGAGTTGTTTCGTATAACCAGAAGCATATTTCAGCCTTATATGTATACATATATTCATGTCTTTAAATTTGGGAATTATTATTAAATGATATAGGTACATTGTTTCGTGAAGTCCCTGACAATGAATAAGTGCCAATTGCCACACTTATCTGTGGCTAATTCCTTCTCAAAACAACCAAACCATGTTGCTCAATGTCTTAGATTTTTTTAATACTTTGCCTGTTAATTGCCTGATATGTTGAGACTTTCAAACAAGTATTATTTGAAAAAAAAATCGAGAGTAAAAAAAATAATATCTACTTATTTGAAAGTCTCAACATAGGCAATTAACAGGCAAAGTATAAAAAAAATCAAAAACATCGAGCAACGATTTTTCCAGTTTTTGGTTGTTTTGTATGGATTACCTGTATGTTTGAATTACCTGTACGTTTTCGAGTCTTTTTTAAAGCAGATTTTGGCAAAAAATCCCAAATAAAAGACATTACAGATGTTTAGCATAGCAATTAGATACGCCACCAAACTCGAATGTCTTAATTTAAATTGGCTCAGAGGACGACCTACACACATATTTGTTGCACACAGTTAGTCTACTGTTTGAGAAAGATGCCGTCATTGTATAGATAGATAGAAGGTACTATATTTACAAATGACTTGCGTTTCGACCAATCATACAATTTATTTTGTTTATTGAAATATTAAATCGACGCAAATAAATTGAAAAAGAGGGATGTCTATAAAGAGAACAAATACTTGCCATAAGTAAATGTTAATTGGTCGTATTTCAGGAACAGATTGTTTCTATGAAGATTTTAATTATTTACTTTTATATTTTATTTCTCAAATTAATAAAACATATCCTACAAAGTATGTACTTGTTTACAATGTTATTGAGCAATTAGTATTCGCTGATCGTCTTATTAATAAATAATAGTATGTATATGCGCATGGTTGTATCTAGTATAATGTTTCTTACAGAAAAACTTCCCTTCGTTAACATTACGTGACCAATATTGGTATTATAAAGTACTAAGTTACTAGTAGTTAAATTTCTTAACACGGTGCCATATTATCCTTCTAATGTAACATATATTATCTGTTAACAGTAGTGGTAGTTCTACTTGTATGCCAAGATAAGCAAAGTTCACGATGCAGTAAGTTTCACTTAACGTTCCCGTACAAATAGACATCTTTACCGCGTCCTACAACTAATACTGTTACACTTTGATACGTTAGTACTACTTCGTCCCACTATTTTCTTTTCCATGCTATAATAAAACTGACTACTAAATATCTAATCTTGATAGCCACAGAACTAACTACCATCACGATAATATATCTATTTTTCACAAGGCTGGTGATATACATAGCTGTTTATTTAAACAGTTCGTTACATCGAGAATCAAAGTATAGAATGGAAATATAAAGCATAATACGAGTGAAGAATTTTTCCTGCAATATAGGTAATGTAAAATCAACAGTTGTTGTCGCGACATTTGCTTGCATAATAATTATATAATATCGAAATTACTTACATATATTATCTTTATAAATTCAGTTGCTTTGGTTAAGTACTTCCATGAGACTTCATTGATCATGAGTCGGCTTTCAAGAATTCTACTCTCTTCATCAGGTGACCACAAATCTCTCAAAATAAACTATCATGGAATTTCTGTATAGGTGTTTTTCTACTAATTAAACATGAATTACCAGCAAGTATTGCCGTCGGATACCGACTTTAGATTTAATTTAATTGTAAAACATCTCGGTTATTTCACTAGTTTTATGTCGGCATACTCAACATTGCCTTATTCTTTCTTTAAATTATATACGGCTTACGGCAGAAACAGTAGTAGATAGTAATATCTAAACACTAAATGGATACAAGACATGTTCTATATTATGTAGGTATTATAATGAAAGTTGTTCAAAGAGATTTTACAGGAATGATAATAATATAATGATACCATAAAGAGAATGTATTTCCTATTATCTTCTACCTTTGAGAAAGTAGAACCTACGTTAATGTGATTTTTACATGTCAATGCAGCATGCCTTCTAAAGAATATCTACTTACAAAACATTAGCTTTTTCCATTTAAATTTTATTCTACTTCGATTAGGGATGATATTTTTACAATGTTTGACTTCTTATTGGTAATACCTACAAAAGAATATACGAGTTCTTCTTCGCGTGTGTTATACGAATAAGTCAACGAGGTAGACAACAACAACATGTTTGATGTCGTTGCATTTTTTTTCACAATTCTGATCATTGTTTTTTCAGTAGTCAACAAATTATTATTGAATATATTGATATTGTGTCAGAGTCACTATGTAATATTTTTTTGTATTATATAAGTTTTTTACTATAATAATTAATTACATAGTTACTCTTAGGCAATATCAATTATGTCTACAAATAATTGTACAGTTAATGCCGAAAATATAAACAAAATGAACTATTTTATATTTTGAGATACTCGTAACATTAAGTTATGAGTATTGAACACCATTAGAATCTTATCTTGTGCATTGTTGTCTACTAATTCTCAATTTATTATTGCCGTTATTTACCATGTATTGATGAAGTACCTCATCCTCAAGCTTTTTTTATAGATAAATATCATTGTGAAAGACATAGACACAGACAAAGACAGTTCATACAATCACCAACAGGTTTACTTCACTATCGAAAGATTGCATTAATTATGTAATATACTATCGTGATATGATGATTTATATTCATATGTAATATGTTCCCTTTCAGAATATGATATACTATAATGTAACTAAATGAAGGAAAACAAAATTTGGCTTTTGTTTACTCTGCTAACCATATCATAATTTTGTTTAGCATTATAGCTTTTGATGTGTTTTAGAAACGAGTAAATAATATAAAACACTATAAGTTAATTTACCTATTACTGCCTTGACTCTAGCGTGGCTAACATCTAACAGTTCCAGTTCATATAAAACAAACAGCATAGTATGCACTATGCATAGTTATTATACAATACGAGTGAATCTACAGCAGAAACGTCACAGATATGACAATAAGTGACTACCATTTACGTTACTAAACATCTAATATAAATAATGTAACGTGATCCCCTTTGAAAAGTGACTGCACTCTATACTGTAAGCTTGATTTATATCTCAAAATGAATGCACAAAGCAGACTTTCATACTATTATGTACAACGCATGTTTATGATTTCGTTCATGCAGACGTACATCTTGATTCTTTGTGATACTGTTAATATTTTTCTTTAACTACCTATATATTTTATAAGTATACTGCAAGAACCCAAGTATTATTTATTTGTGTAATGTATTTTGGTATGTGTGTACATTACGTGATGAATTGTTTGCTTGAAATATAACACATGAATACATGAGCCGCAGTTTTATTGATTTTCATTACGCATAGGTTCTGTCATTTTTGTTCACTTTTTTTTATAAAAGATATATCTGGGTTTTCGTTATAAACTTACTTCTCTTAAATATATATGCAACTGATTTATAATAATCATCATTAAACTTATTGCTAACTTAGAATAATATTTACTTTCTCTATGCAGCAACGTGTATGGTGATATCAGGAAAAATAGGATATAACTAAGTTATCCAAAACTTTATATCACTATATAGAAATCACTATATAGTGATAATCTCGCCACTGGAAAACGTCACATTTTTTTCTTATGTAAACTGCTCTGTTGATTTTTTTATATGAATGATGATGTGCAAGAAGAATAAAATAAATAAGTTTTATAATATATAATTTTCATCAACCACTATAAACTGAGTGTAATATCCATTATTTGTACCTAAAAATAATCATCATCGAGTTTATACAAATATTAAGTATTGCTATATTTGCCCACCGCTTTCATCTATTTCTTCATCCTCCATACTATACTTTTGCCTAGGTACATTCTCTGTACACAACTTCTATACAATTACTTTCTCATCTTCAACGTTTATAGTCTGCTCCCTTCTTTGTCAGCAACGGCCGTTACACTGTACTTTCATTGTGTCTGCTTTTTTATTGTGCTTTATTGGTGACATTCTCTTCTTAAATTGCAATACTCGTACATCGTCCTTCCCTTTGTCAAATTAAAAAGCTCACAATGAGATACCTAACTAGTAGTTACTAGGCACATATTTATGTCTATTGTTTCTCAGAACTGTTATAAACTAATAATAAATTCACATTCATTCTGAATGACATAATTCTATCACGCTTATTTAATAGTTCTATTGAATATATCCAAATAGTAGTAAATTATGACTTCACAGTAGGAACCATCTTATTTTTTTTCACGGTAACTTTATGACACTATAGTGGGAATGATTTTTAATATACCCACCTAAACCACATTTCCCACTCTGTTCTGTAAGTTTTCTAGTGTCCTGTGAAAGGCAAATAATCGTCAAACATTATAATTATATAAGTCTTGTAGCACCTTTAATTCAATGATAATCGCCACCCATCCTGAATTTCTTGTTATATTATATTGGTACCGTGAGGACGATCTCATTCGCAGTCGAGTCCACTGACTACTACATTTGTTTGGAAATATAGTATTGTATAATATGGTAATAGATAGATTTAATCACTTGAGATGATTGAATAGTTTTATTGTTTTATTATTATTGTTTTTTTTTTATACTACTGTTGTTTACTTACCTACATCTTTATATGGAGTGTGATTAAGGAATCTTCACTGGTTTATTTCTTGCTAACTATGTTGTGGTTGTGTATCAACCATGTAGGTATATCTAGTAGCATTGAAATCAATAAATAAGATTTTTAAATGAATCTCTTCTGTTTTACTTAAACATCTTTATATATGGAGTGGGATTAAGGAATCTTCACTGGTTTATTTCTTGCTAACTATGCTGTGGATCATAATATTTTTGTTTCAACCATATTGTATATCTAGTAGCATTGAAGTCAATAAATAAGATTTTTAAATGAATCTCTTCTGTTTTACTTATACATCTTTATATGGAGTGTGATTAAGGAATCTTCACTGGTTTATTTCTTTCTAACTATGTTGTGGTTGTGTATCAACCATGTATATCTAGTAGTATTGAAGTCAATAAATAAGATTTTTAAATGAATCTCTTCTCTTTTTTCTTACAATATGAAGATTAATGCTATAAATTTGAATATTCCTTTCTCGTATATTTTAACAAAATTATATTTATATCAAAATAAGACACAACATTTATTTCATTTTCAAGCGTGTAAGAATAAACATACATAATGAAGGCATTGAACCCATCAATATTATTACCTTGCATGATAAATTGTTTTTGTTTCACATTATTTATTTGTTATCTCTCTTTTTCAGACTGGAGAGTGGCACTCACTACGTGGGACTGAGTGTTCTCCTGGGAGGTTTGAGTATGCTCGCAAAGGAGACAGGAATAACCGTATTTGTTCTCAACTTGGCATTCGACCTGTACAGATGCTGGCCCTGTGTCAAAAGGTAAATACATTTATCTGAATAATATTTGAAATGTGTTCTTTAAACGAGTGAATGGCCTATAAACATAGAATAGAAATATGCTCTTTCCAATTCATATCATCGTGAATCTAATGGAAATTTAATATGATGAATGTTATGTAATATAAATTGTTGCCAGTTTATATAAGGAATGTCGTAGCATCCCTGGTAAAGAACAGATTTTTAACTCTTTCTAGTAAATTTTCGAGTTTCTTGCGAAAGGCAAGTAGGTATATCTAAAATTAGACAAATTAGTTTTTCTGTGTTTGTGGGTTTGCTGCCGTGTATGAGTTCGATATGCATATGCTACGTGTCGATCGGCCTGCTAGAGTCATCTTCACATATTTTTTACTACGTCTTCTCTCCACAAGCGCAAAAAAAAAAACAAATCTATCAAAATCATCATGAGAACGTTTAAATTTATTTCTATTAGACGTTTACCATTTTCGTTTCAGCTAAGTGACATACCGCTCATCCTCTATGCCTATTTTTTATTCGTACGGGGAAGGCGGTATATTTGTTTACTTTGCATGTAGTTAGTCCGCTGACTACCCCATTTATAAGAAATGGTATGACATAATAGTATAGAATTATACAGAATCGATGTATTTTTTCGACTCCTTTGTAATATGATCATCTTACGACAAAATCATTAAATTCGCAAGTAATCGGTATTTCATTAATAGCAGATAAAAAGTGAAATAAGATATTTATTTAGCATTCATCCCCTTGCTTTTTGGAACAAAGAAATTATCCTTTTCTTTCTATCTCCGATTTGTTAAGTAAAATATATTTCTTAGAATTTCCCTTGAGAGCGCAGTAGGAATCAATGTTATTATTATCTGAAATTTCTTGCTAAGGAAAAGTTTTTGGCGAATATTATTACGCATTATTAGCGGGAATGTTCTTTGGTTAACTTATCCTGAAGTTAACGATGATTAAACAGGAAATTCTGGATATTTGTTGCCTACCATTATATCTCAATTTTGCTGTGATTAACACGTACTTCCATGAAATTTTAGTATCCAAATTCAAACACTCACTGGACCTTAAAGAATGGTGTATGTATATTTCTTAAGTAAGTCTACTGGAAGACATTGCCTCAAGGCAATATGTACCTACGCTTTTAGTAAAATTTATTTTGGCAATAATGTGTTTGATATTATTATTATACTATGAATACCTATTTATTAAGTACATTTATAATTAATTTTTCTTTTGATATAAGAACATACAATAATGGTCTATCTATACCATCACGTCACCTCTCTCACGGGGTACGCAGAGAGAATCAAACACCTCATACTCGTGTCGTTGCAGTTTGTCATGCATGTTCTTTTGTTTATTACACTCAGATCAAATCCATCTTTTAGGATACTTACAATAATGGTGAGATTCTTAATTATTTATTTTCACACATCATCGATGCTATTTTACGTATCACACTTGTGTAGAGATTAATATCAAAATTGATATTCTCTAAATGGGTCTCCATAAATAAAACATAGAAAGCAATAGTTGCTTAATTAAAATGTCTTAAATACATAATTACCTATACAACTTTTACTAAATGGGACATACTCTGATTTCTATAATTAAGATATTTTCTTACTCTCTCCGATGGGAGTTTACACAATGTTTGTACCAATGTAGTCTTTAAGTTAAGTTTTACTTTCATTGGTAATGTCTTTTACACGACCAGAGCCAAACCTTACAAAAGTTTTGTCATGATTCTCAAAGGTTCCTTCAACTTTTTACTCAGGAAAAAATACTTTACTTACCAATAAATTTCTTAATGTGAGGTCAATCTTTTACTTTTGTAGGATGAGCACAGAGAACACAGTCGTCTGTCACCTGTTTTCACCTTCTATATAATACGAGTATATGTTTTCAACATGTTTGTACATTTTTTTTACTAATTGGACTAGTATTCAGAACTATAAACCTTTATAATCCATTGGCCGGGTCAATAGCGAGTTTGGATTTTCTTCTCCATTCCTTCCTATTTTCTATGAGTCTCTTTAATTCTACATATGTGCGGCAGTTCATATCCTTCTTCACTTGATCCATATAGTTGTCTCTTGATCGGCCTCTACTATTCCTGCCTTCGGTCTAGCCATCCGTGATGGTGATAAGTAGGCCTTTTTTTTTTAGTGGAGGGGAAATCCATCATGGACACCCTGCCTTTCAGACCGGGTAGTGCCGGACTTCTACCGGCTAAACCCCTCCTCTTCCTTTGCAGCTTAGTTCCTACCTTTCGGTCTACCCAAACTTTGACATTTTATCCCTCCATTTGCAGTCGCCTTTCATCCCTTTCTTTCTTGGCTATTATTTCTTCCATGTAACTGCCCACCCTACTCCATACATATGGGGATTGCAGCATTGACTCTATCATGGAATCGGCATCGAAACGGCCTATCTGGGTTATCAAGGCCTCCCGTTGTTCTTGCCATCTCGTACACGCAAACAAGGTATGTTCAGGGTCATCCGTTTCCTCCTCACAGTACATACACCCTTCTGTTGGGGCCTTTTGTATTCTGCGGAGATATTTGCCGAAGACACCATGACCCGTCACACACTGCGTTATTCTAAAGCTTATTTCTCCATGCTTTCTGTTCAGTTCAAGGCTGTTTAAAAATTACACCACAATAACAGAAGAAATTAAAAATGAAGAAAGACGAACCACACTGGTGGAATGGCAGCAAGCATGGAACCAGGCATCTAGCGGAAGATGGACATATCGTCTGATAAGGGAGATCGAGCCTTGATGAGTAGGCCTGGGTGCCTAATGTTGTAGCCAATTCAGTTTGCTCGTTGTTGGGTGATTTTTTAAGGAGTTGCCTACTTTTGCCTCTACTCGTTTGATATTTTATAATTAAGCCTTCTTTTGAGAGCCTAATTTAAAAGGCTTTTGAATAGAAAATAGTATATATAGTTATGAATCAAATAAAATAATTCTTAAGCTGGCACTATCAAATTGTATGAATAAAAAAATGACCCTCAAAAAAGTTTTTCTTTGTATTTTCTTATGAAACGTAGCTTATTATTATAAAATAATTGAGAGATTTCAACACTGCTAAATTAAATGTTTATTTTTCAGTTTAAAATCAACATTGAATAATAATCTGACGAGGGCGAATAATCTAAGAAAATTGAATTAGGTAAAATATTATTATTTACGAAGAAATCTAACATAAGTTTGATCGTGTACATCTGTCATAATAATATTCAAATATACCTTAACAATGTTAGATGTTCTCATTAAAAGTTTATCGGAATCAAAATATTTCATCTTACTTACTTCGTACAGGTAATCAATTTTGAAGAGGACTATCTTAAAATCAGATTAATGCTCTTTTGAAAAAGATACGTATTTATTCAGAGTTGATGAATATGTGAATTCTTAGACTAACCTCTGTGTTAACCTGAGTGACGTAAAAGATGACAATATCCTGTCTTACTCCACTTTTGGTCCTCTACTCCGACACTTTATTGTCAATTAGGATCAATTATTTATTTGTATAAAAAAGCTTTTAGCATTATTGAACAAACATTTTACACCAGCTGTCAGTGACAATACAATGAAAAAAAAAACAGTTTAAAAATAGCAAAAGGATAGATCCAATTGGTATTCTGTTTTCTCAGATACGCAAGTGAAAAGATAAATTGAAAGAAAGCAGAATGCATGATGCACCAAATTAACTTTTTTGGCACCAGATTAATTGGTTTTGAAAATTGCTTTAATTTGATTTTATAACCCTGTATAAACTTTAAAGTTGGAGTTAAATTGTAACTAAATCCCGGTATCTATTATCTGAGTACTGATAAGTGTTAAATAAAAATATATTCTGATAAGGTAAACCAATGAACCCAAGTAAGATATTTGTATTAACGCCACAGGTAAATAATTGTACATGCGTAATACATTACAATCAATTATAGGATGAATATGTACACCAATATTTAATGCTTGTTTCCTCTGTTACCAGAATAGAGTAGTAAAAAATAAACACAAGTGTTTCTTTTAATTTTTGTAATTTTCATAAATTGTAATTATGTAGGTATCAAAAATAAACATTGATGGAAAAAGAGAAGCAAAACATACGCGGTTTTAATCATCTGAAAATCGCATGGATTAATTATGTGATAGTGATTCTAAATAAAAATTTATATTCAGACAAGGAAAATCAAAATGTATGTAACAAAGCGTGTGAATCAGGTTAGTTGGAAATGATCGCGATAAACTCGCCCTTCGTTTATTGATTGAATAGTAATTAATTAAAAAATACTGTACTATACCCTCACGCCGTGTTCCAAGTGGGGTAGGCAGAGAGAACAGAACGCGATTTAAAAAAAAAATCAAATAATTTTTTTTAGCTTTGTAAAACTACAAAAAATATTTATATGTGTATTAAAAATTATCTTCGACAAGATTCCGAGTTCAATCAGTCTGTTTAAATGTTAAAGATGTTGTCATTGGCCCATCAACCATTTAATAATTTGTGTTTTATTTTAACTTTTGGCTGTAGGAGGGAGTGGGAACAATAAGAATTCAAATATTTTACACTTCGTTGGTATGTTCGGAGTCATTCTGATGGAAAGATATTTTATTATTCCTGTGTTATTGCATTTTCATTGTCAATAATGATTATTATTTATGTCTGGAGTGATGATAAATGAAATAAACAGTAATAAATAATATTCATTATATTATAATATATTATCACCCTTACCACTCCAAGTAATGATCTGCAAATGCAGAAGGGAAGATTCCAATGAAAGTAATAATAATAAAAGTAATAATGTAGAGAAAGTGAAGGGAGGAATAATTACAATTCATTTTAATAAATGATAGCCAGTCTTCGAATGAAGAACAATATTATATTTATAATTTCAACCGCAATCCATTCTTGGTATTCGCAAACTTTAAGAAATAAAGATTATAACAGGCAACTTACTTAGATTGAGAATATCTGTAATTTATGTTGAATTTAATTAATTAATGGTTAAAATAAATAATAAGCAATATTGAAAATAGTAAATTGACCGTGGTGTCCACGTGGACTCTCACTCAGTTTTCAAAAAAAGCCTACGTTCAAGGCAATTAACATCTACAATTCAGCGGTGAAACTCGCCACCAATCCTGAGTGTATCACTGAAGACAATCTGCATGTGTATTTTTTTGTGTTTGTGATTCTATTTGTTAACTATTCCTGCTAGCTACCCTAATACAAGGATACGCTGTGATAGTATAGTAACTTCCTGAAATTAAAAATTCCTGAAATTTTCAAAAGGCTTATTAAAAATACAAATTATAGATTTGCATATAATTTTGTCTTTATCAAACGACGTTGTTATGACGAAGTTGTTTTGTTGTAGGTAATAGATAGATTTCCCTAATGTAATAATTAATTCTCTTGACTCGTAGTACCAGAGATAGTGTAGTTTCTTTTCCAAAGGGTGATTAGCGTTTTATATTCTGCTGTTGTCTTATGCCTACTGACGCGCAATATTAAATTTGGGCAATAAATAATAATAACTAGACATTTTTTTAAGATGCGCCGTTTTTTGGTTAAAATTTATTCTTTTCTTAATTATGTTACACGGTGCAACAGCCATAATCGACTTGCATTATTTAAATTTAGAGATCGATTTTTTTGTTATTTTCATTAATAAAAAATATGTTTATAAAGTCTATTATTTTGCCTAATCCTTAATGGGGATTTTGTAGTGTGAATGGCTGATTATATACAGAGTTCCAAAATTTCCAGAAAAACAGTTAATTATATGAATTATTCAGAATGAGTGGCCAACCTCATCGCTGATATTAATTTACGCCTGAAATCTCAATTGATTTTAACTATATAGTTTTACTTAAGAATGTGTTATTATTTTTTGCATATATTTATGTATGTTCATACATCAAAGGATAAATATGTACCTAGTCCAAAACCTTAAACAATTTAACAGGTTGCATGTTATCAACAGATATGTAAAATTCTGTTAGTTAATCGTTGCTTATTCAATTTCTTTTGTTTTGCTTATATCTTAGAATAATATGTACTTACATCTCATTTTATTAATTTAGCTTGTGATGTTCTTCAAGAATAAATAACTGAAAAGAGTATAGAATATCAACATCTCACTAATTAAATAGTACGTCAACATACTGTAATACGAAGGCCTGTGTACTATACTTAAATAAGACAGAGGTGTTTTATTATCTTTTTATTTCGCTGAGCTTTTGATGATTCTAATGTGAGTCATTTCGATCGTAATAATATCTTTGTTTTAGATAATTATAAGTCAAAAACGCCGTGGAAAATGTATATGTCAACTCAAAATGGGTCGAAATGAATAAATGAGATTTCTCTCTATTTTGAAAAAAGAAACTACAGAAAATAAAGTTTAAAGGCATCTTCTATGATGATAATGTCTAGTAATCCAAAATCCATAAATTTTAAATTTATGGATTTTGGATTACTAGATATCAGAAATATATCAAATTATTTATAGTAAAGTATTATTTATTTATAGTAAAGCTAATAATGTAGCGCAATATCTTGTTTTCAAAGGTTGAAATTAAATTGTTGAGAGGTATAAGAAAATACAAATATGCGTCTTACATCTGATGTCGAAGTTGGGAGCCAATTGAATCTACAGTTACGTCCTTCAAAAACTCTTTTGTGTCTAGACATTACGGCTACTTATAACCTGAAACTACATAATTTTGACTAAAATTTGATATTTTTTACATATATCGGAAATTGAAAAAAAAAATTATATTAAAACCGATAATACTTTTTAAAAATCTTATCCTATTTTCTTAACTAGTGTCTCAAATAACTCAATATGCCAATATTAACCATATTACTGTAAAATCTGAGACCAATTTAGAAGGTTAAAATATCGATTGAAATTTATGGTAATTGTTCAACATTATAAATCTGTACAGTAAATGCTTTCTAGAAAAACGTTACCAAAACTGACCTCTAACACTATTAACAAAAATACGTGAGCTCGTAATAATTACAGTATGTGATGCTTTCACATAAATAATGTCTTGTATAAATTTAAACGTTATCGTAGATAAAATGTTTAATTTTGTTAATTGAGACCCAGCATGTAATCATCCAAATATATAATAATAATATAACAAACATTTTGATGCGAATGATAAAACACAGCGTAATTATTATTTATACATAAATGATAAAACAGTACGAAATGTAAGTAAATTCCGTTGAGGTTTTGTAAAAAGTTCGTCGCTAACTATTACTCGTATAATGATAATTAACACAGTCGTATGTATATATATTATATCGGCTGGACACAGTAATGTTTGTAGGTTACCCTTTTTTCTCGAACAATTTATAGCTAACCATAAGGTAACCATTAAACACTTAATAAACTTTCATGATTCCATCCATAAGGTTTTTAATTCCACCGCTATTTACATGACGTGAGTCCGATAACACTTAACCTATAAACATAACCAAAAATTGCTTCATATATTTGAACGATTAATTATTTTTTATTGTTGTTATATTATACAGCATGTAACTCTATACATATACAACACCACAAAATGTGTATTTGAAATTAAATTCTAGAATTGTTATTTAAAATTGTTCCCTCTAACTGGCAATTCCTCTTCATTAGCGTATTTTTATAGCTCGATGGTTTGTCATTTCGTCGTAATTTTAAATTTAAGTTAATTACCTACATTTTTTGTGCTTTTTTTTTCGAAATGTTCCCATTCCATTTAGAAATTTCACCATCTGTGGTGATAATATAAATGATGATTTTTTTATTGGCTTTTGTAATTATCATGATGTATATTTGAAAATAAATTAAAGATTGAGTTTTATCTCTCCTTAAATATTTTATATTCCGTGATTTTCGTTAATCTACATAATAATTAGATTTTTTATTAATATATAAATCATTGCGAATTATTTCGTCTTGCCTTTATAATTTTGTGATTATGGCTAAAACCAATGATAAAAAAGTACGTCAATAATTTTTGTGTTTGCATAATCTCATCCATTTTTTTTTTTTGTTTATATGTAGTATACTCAATCTGTAAAATTACCATGTCTATATTATGGAATTGATTGAGCTAGTAACAAACTAAATCATGGAAGAGAAACTCTCTCCACAAACGAATATTTCAGTAGAAGTAAACTACTCGTAAAAAGGACATTTTTCACTTTGCCCTGGCCAAGTATCGAACTCAGTACTCGTGATTTGCAGGCAATAGCGTCACCTCCGCCCTTTTTTATGTGGTCATATTTAAACATGTTTTATTCATAAATAAACATAAAAATACACAAATACTATGCCACACCCCACGCCATCTTCCAAGTGGGGTAGGCAGAGAGAGCATAATGCCATATAGATCTATCCTTATATTGGTTTTTTTTTTTTTTAAATATATCTGGGTTTTGTTATAAACCCAAATACAACCTTATACACCTTTCACAGTGAGCTAAAAGGTTGTGTCGTGAAAGGGGAATTTGCCGGCACCTGGGATCGAACCACGGTCCTTTTGCTTCTTCTACAATCATTCGATTTCTCATACACGCACGTTGTTTTCTCTTACTTAACACACGGCTATCCTTGGGAATTTGATACACGTAATCATGTCACGTGATTTTTGTTCGCCTGAGCTTTTTTACACCTCGTCTATCAGATAATTAAATCCTTTTTTCATACTCTCTTTATTCATTCCTTATACATGTCCAAACCATCGGAACTTATTTACACGCATTCTATCCACAACACTCGTCTTACGTTCAACAATCTCCTAATATCATCATTTCTCACATCACGCAACGATTTACTAAAAATATTAAATTGTGTCATTAATTAGCAAAAAATACATTTATTTAAAGAAAATATTATTTTTGTACTCGTATATTTCAAATAGTGAAAAAATTTAATAATTCAATTTTCTTCCCGTCTTGATCTTGAGAAAATATTTTATGTAGATATATTTTATCATATTGAAAACTTTTTCCGGTAATTAACTTTTAGATTTGCAAATTTATCGAATTTGTTAGAATACTATAAATATCGAAATGTGAAGAACTTTTTAACTACTTTCCGTATTTATTGTAAAAAAATCTGTATATTTTTTTGAGTTAAATTAAATAATAAGTACGATAAGTAGGTACTTACAAATTTTCTTTGAAACATGGTAATGCATCATAATAATCAATCAATATAATTTCACAAGACATGACATAAGCTATAATCGTCCCTTAAGGTTCATCAAATTATACATTTTTATTTATATTTATTCTTAAGGTCCTAGGAGACAATAGTTCCACCCTTTCTTGAAAGTTTTTAAGTGTTCTGCGATAGACATGTCCTCATTAAACATTTAAGAGGTTTTTCAGGTTCAATAGTAGATTAGGTACATCAACCATCTCGCATCCATTGTTTTTTAAAAAGCAAGTAAAACCTACGCAGTTAGTTTAGACGTTCAGCTGGGATTTGTTATAACATTTATCTTATGCATTACTAATTTTCGCTCTTTAACGTTCCTCTCCTATAGAATAACACCTTCCATTGGCGGCGTCCATACAGCTGGATGCGAACGTCAATCATCAATCATCATGCAATAATCTTAAATCTTTTGGCGACAATTCGGAGAATTCTCCGAAGAAATATTCGAATGAATGCCTTCGTTTCGTCTCATGAACGGGTAAAGAAGCCATTCATTCGAATATTTCTTCGGAGAATGCTTCGAATTAACACCAAAAATTTAAGATTTTTGCTTGATGATTAACATTCGCATCCAGCTGTATGTGCCGCATTGCAGAGCGATTTTACCTCAAATATGTCTCTTTATTTTATGATGTTCCTCATATATAATAATAATAACAGTTTATTAAACACAATATCATTTTACAATAATCGAACAATAACACAATACATTTATTTTCCTAATACAATTACTCCCCAAAATTGAGCGTAGCTCGTGCTTTGGGGAGAAAATATATTAAATATTATATATTATATATTAAAGTATAGTCTTTAAGATTTGGATCAAAAGACACAGATAGATTCCATTTGTTCCCATGCGGAACTCACAAGTGTTGAGAGTATGTAATAAGTATGATTGATAGTATTTTACTCCTAGTTTAACGTCAAATTTTGATTTAGGTACTTGGTAATAATATAATGTATGTAGGTTGGCTGCTGCCTCATGAAACATTGGATTTATTTCATTTCTCCTGCTCATTGTGCTTTGTCAGGTCCCTCCATTGTAATCAATCACTTTGTAAAAAGCATCTTTATATTATTTTTCGCAACAGAAAATGTGTATGTATTCATTTATATATTTTGTTATCAAAAACACATTGTACGCAATGTGATGGGCTTGAAAGAAATCACTGAATAATAAAAAATAATTAATCAAAGCTGATCGTTTCTACTGTTGTGCTTATATTCAATATAATAATGGTCTATGTATACTCATTTAAATTATTGTTACTTTGAAACACCATTAATTTACAAATATTTACACTGTAATATTTCAGATCAATCAGTTTTTATGTACTAACAATCTTTCAGTTCTTCGTGTAATTCAGTTCATTAGTCGCCACATTAGGAGCCGTTGAATGAAAGAAATTATTTGGTTTTTTTTAATGTTCAAACAGCTAATAAAAAAAGAATTGACAAAAATAGAATATTACATTTTCCGGCATAAAAAATTGTTCATATTTACTAAATAAAATATAAAAAGTGTTTTGTTAGATGGCCATAGGTACTGAAAACTACATGACTACTACTACCCTTTGAACTAAGCCAAGCTTAAAGTTAGTTGTTAATATTGTTTTATTACTTGTTTCAGGACTGTCGTGGAGGTGAGATGGAACGATGGTGCCGTTCAATTCTATAGAAGAGCTGCGAAAGTGATTCTCTCTTTGGGTCTACTCCTAACTATAAGATTGGCTCTACTCCAAGGATCACTGCCAAAATTCTCTCAGCAGGATAATCCCACGGCGTTTCATCCCAGTATTTATGTCAGGTAATAAAATCACTTTTTATTTACCGATATATTTTTTAAATTCAAATGAACGAATCATTCTTATGAATTAATTACTCTTAATTTATTTAAAAATGTATTTTTGACTATTGTTATTTTTGATTATTGCATCTGTTTGTGTTTGTTGCCTATTATACTGCTTGATTAACATGTAATTGGCTCACGCCGCGTGTTTTTGTAAATAAATAAATATCCCAGATTAAGACTTACTGGATATGATTGTCTATAATTTTGTTACATATCTTCCTATTGACTTTTATCTACTTCTTTATTATCTATAACTTTTACCTGTGCATTGGCAAAAGAAAAATAAAAAAAAAAACATTTTTTTGTGATTGAGCAAGGAATTAAAGGTTCATTAAAATAAATTATTTCATTTTAATTTGTATTTGTTCACGCGGTGCTATGAATCATAATTTATACCTATAAATGCTGTCTTTTTATCAAAATAATTATTTTCGGAATTAATTTCGTAACATAATCCATGTATAATTTTTAATTTAAGCGTAAATCAAATTTATTATTATTTCATCGCTGAGTGTGACCAGTAGGTAGGTACATATAAATTTTAATTAAAATTTCGTAATGGTGAAATGTTAAATTACAAATTATTTTAATCTCAGACATCGCGTGGTCCAAAGTCCATATACGTACGAGTATCTAGTAATCTTTAATGGATTTTACTTAGGTATTTTATTTTTGAGTTTGACAAAAAGATTATTTTACTTTTTTTATAATCAATGGTTGTTTTATTACAATTTTTATAGTAGGTAGGTACGCCTGACATTTCAATGATGAGAATTATGATTTAATTTTTTCATACACTGAGAAAAATACTAAGCTAATTTCCCAACGACTTGTTTGTGAAAAGTTAATATTATAGATTCGTACTAATGAATCATTTGTACTATCTCTGGTCCTAATCTGATAGTACGTACCAATGATTCGTTGTGAAATTTCGTTAGTATTTTTCTCAGTGTAGTTATTTTTATATTTTAATTATTTTAATCCACTATTAAGTTATTATGCAAAAAAGCACATGAATACATTTTAATTGACACTTTTAATTTCTTTTTTTTTTAAGATAAATCTGGGTTTTGTTTGCTATAAACCCAAATACAACCTTATACACCTTTCACAGTAAGCTACTGAAAGCTTGTCTCATGAAAGGGGAGTTTGCCGGCACCTGGCATCGAACCACGGACCCCTTGTTTACGAGACCGAGACTCTACGGCTACCGACGAACTCAACATAACTTATCAATGAACACTAAATAATGTAGCCAGTGTACAGTAAAGAATTAATAAATAAATAATATGAAACGTTGGATTGTTAAACATACAGATATAAGAAACATATATTCATACTTTAGATAATACCTAAATATTAAATATCTCTTTGGGCCGTGGGTTCTTCGCCAAAGAATTAGTCTTCCATTTATTTCAGCAACTTTTTTTAATATTTTGTTAAAGGCAGGTGTTTGTAGAACATGAGGCATAAGATATTTTACATCTTCAATTTACCAATAAGACATGCTACCCATCAAAACGTTTATGACACAGAGAGGACAATCTCTATGTACATTCAATAGCCGGCTAACTATTCCGCTTGTTGTGTGAAGGCTTAGATATAGAAAGACGACATTATTTTGAAATTATTTTTGTATCGTCTACATATTATATTCGAGTTTTAAGCATGTGTAATATAATAGAAAAAAATAGTTTTAGAACTAAATAATAATATCACAGATCACTGTGTACTTGTACCTACTACTCCCATATAAAATAAAAAATTTGCGGACCGCTTGTATTAAATATATTGAAGTCATTGCTAAAACATTTACTAGTAAACAATCATTTTGCAATGTGTTGGTTTAAAAATAAATAACATTTAATAAAACAGTTGCAATGCTAACAATTATTTTAATTATTATAAAAAATATTCGTGTGTATTAATTACTGCTTTATACATTAATGTAATGTTCTCTGGTTAATCAATTGATTATATGAATAGCTTTTTATGTATTTTACCACTATCTATGTCGTGTTGAACGAAGTAACATGCAACGAGTTATTTTTGTTTATTAAAAAACCTAATTTATGTTTTTATAGCGACTTTGAAAGTATGTAAATAAAAATTCTATAATCTATCTTATTTGGAAGAAATGTCAAAATTAATTGAATTTATAATATTTCATAGTACAATTACAAACTTCATTTAAATTTCAATTTTTCATCTTCAATCAATTTAGGTATATGATTAGAAATATGGCTCCTCTTTTGCACTCCACAAATCCCTATAAGTATTTATTAATATGTAACATCTGCCGGATCCACAATGTTAAATTATTATTCCATCGTTACGCAGTATCAATTTTTTTTTAAATTATATTAATACAGTGCACCGAGAACGAGTTTTTCGCTGTATTGTGATATTTTCATATTAACCCGAATTTAGGAAATTTTACACGTCGATATAAATGTTGAATAAGTAGAGTTTAATTATGTGAAACAATAAAGAAAATTGTATTTAATGTAACCACAGACCATTATAACTTACACTTTCTCAACGTGCCAAGAATTTTATTGGAATTTTCATTCACGGCAATAATTATTTTTTATCAATAATGGTTACATAAAAAATGAGAATTTTGTTTAGAAATCAATATCAAATAAGAAAGTTGAACAAATGCGAATATGGATCTCAATTTCGTTTGCCGTAATATGCATAATGTAATCGTGGTTTTAGGCCAAGTTAAACATTGAAAAATAGGTAGGTATGAAATATGAGTGTATGTAGTATGAACTATGGAACTGGTAATTGGAAATATAAATAGGAGATTAAATTGCAATTACATTGTTAATGGGGAATTTAATACCTACCCTACTGAATTATTAAAATTTCAATCAATTTGTGATTTTAAAATATATTTGAACGTTACTCCCATTGTTACGTATTTGCTAGAAAATGATGTATGCGCGTTTTTATTGTTATTTGAAGTGATTTGTGTGAAATTGTGATTTTTTCGTCGAGTAGGAAATTGTTTTCTATTGTATTGCGAATGTATTAAATTCATTAGCTTCATTCAAATATTGACTCATCCAAAATCCTATAGGTATGAACATTGCGCGAAAATAATGTGCGAAAAATCAAGTCAGCTTGCCTATTAATGAAGTTAATTCTGATGTAAATTGAATCCAAATATACGCCCAACGCACTCACTCATGCATTCGCGCTTCAACGTGCCTCTCAAGAACACATTCAGAACATTTCTTCGCCAAATGAGTTACCAGTTAATTAATATAGTAGTAAAATTAAAAGGATACAATCAACTTAAGCAAAACATGAAATAATGCCATAAATAACAAAAAGCGAAATTATAGAAATCTCTATACCTATTCCGAAATAATTATACACTTAGTAGAATAAATAACAAGAACCTCGTGAAATGTGCATATTACATTGTCATTGTAATTGTCGTCCTCAACGCTCTTCTCGGGAACAGAAGGCAGAAACCAGCTTTCTCCATTGAGAGTGTTTCTGTGGCAATTCTGTCACCCCTCCCCACGACATTTCCTGCGCTCTGATGTCGTTGTGATAGGAACGGTTTATTGTGGGACGCCCGCGTCTGTGGAACCCTCGCGGACTGAAGAACAGTGCTCTTTTTGGCCAACTTTCATTAAGCATCCTCAGAATATGACCCAGCTAGAACCATTTAGCATATTACATGTTGTGCTCTATTAATTATGTCCCTGGCTTATACTTGATGTAATATGTATGCCTTTAACTATCACAGCTAGATACTAGTGGAGACATTTATATTATACAATGTTTTATATTATTCATTCTTAATACTTTCAGGCTATTGACATTCTGCTACCTAGCAGCCTTCAACTGGTGGCTGATGCTGTGCCCTGTCTCTCTGTCCCATGACTGGCAGATGGGCTCTGTTCCGCTTGTGACCACAGTCAGTGATTCAAGAAATCTGGTCACTTGTGTCGCATTTGGAGCAGCGCTTTTATTGGTCTACAGGAGTTTGACGGACATGGAGGTATTATTTTTTTAATTTTCAATCGTTTGTACATACCATCACTGCATCTCCCACGAGTGAGGTAGTCAGTAAACTAATTTCTTATAATAAACGCTCCTTTAATATCTGGAGACCAAATACTAAAACATTTATGGAATCATCCTAGAATGGTTGCGCTCCTATCTAACTAACAGAAGGTGATCCATAAAATAAGAAACCACCTGGCTCAACTGATGAAGATGTTGTTAATCAAGGAGTACCACAAAGATCAGTCTTTGTTATTATTCATCTTATATAAAGGATCGATTGACTACATGCTAAAAGAGTATGGTTTTCAAAATTATGCATACTGTGATGATTGTGCCAGACCAAGCTGAAAAAGATAATATTGAGAAGTGGCGGTGCCCTTTATATGGTCATTGATCATTAAACAGCACCAATATTATTATTATTACATATCTCATTTATTTAACATGTTATATTAGAGTCTACACTTATTATTACTATTGTTTTTTTTATTATTATTGATCTTCAGGCATTCCACCCAATATTAAGTGATATTGCATCACTATTGTTATTATTACTGAATCCACACATAAATATTTGAGTCGGTTCGTATGTGCGTATGTCCTCAATGGACTCTGAAATAAGGAAAGACAGAAGTAAAATAATACACTCTATACGAGGTCTCATCTCCTGGGCAGGTTTAAGGCTAAAAACATTTTAAATATCTTATGTATTGATAAAGATATTACAATTTTAATGAGATTCCCATACATTCGCTTGACAAAATTGCCAAGCGAATGTATGAAAATCCAATATTTATAGTCAAACATTTTTCATTGTATTGAATTAATTTCAAAATGGATGTAACAATAAATAAAACAATACTGAAACTAAATAATTAGGGACTGTTTACATAATGAAACATTGTGATTGCTAATGACAAAAAATCCTGAATTATGAGAATAAAAATTGCATATTTTTGACATTTTGAGCTATTTTCATAATGGAGGATATTATGAGACCATAGAAATCCATACTGTAGAATAAGAATAGTATTATGTAAAAAATCCATAAACAATGTTAATTGATTTTTTGTATAAATAAATACAAAAGTACCTACCTCGGTACTAGCCATAAGAACCTATTTATTTTCGCCTAATATTTTTCTTTACTTTTCATGGCAAATCACTTGAAGATTTATGTAGGTACTACAAACTAAAAATACCAATTTTAACCCATGTATTTGCACGGTTTCTGTTTATTTAAACCCGAGCAATGCCGGGTTACAAAAGCTTGTTATCAATAAATGAGCAATAATAACACGATGTAACTAATACTCGACGAAACCGTCAATATTGTTATATTTTTGAATAATTTATAATACTATTGATTATATAGGTACCTACCTCAATCAATTCAATGTTACTGTCTCTAAGGCTTTAATAGGTAGTATTAATATCTTAAATTTCAATTTCCTTTCGTAGATATTATCATCAAATATTTATCTACGGCTTTTAGAACGTGATTTTCAGAAATTGTTATCGTCGATAAAGTGTATGGCATATCTAAAACTTAATATCGAAGATTTCATTACAAATCGAATCTATGAAGATAAATTTTACGCATACGAAATATTTTTATTTTTTACTTTATTTATTATTTACTTATTAATTTAAATTGACATAAACTTTTCAAAAAACGTTCATATGTCGAAGAATCTATTCTTGTATATTTTAAGCAAACTAAAACAAAATAAATTAACAAACACAGCATTCGAATATGTACTTATAATCATATCATTTCGAGACATCTGGCCCCCTAGTCAAAACACATTTTAGCGTTATGAAGTCGTTCGACTACAAACGAAATTACGACAATCTACCTACATGTACCTACCATATAATTATGCGTTATTGTTGCAATTATAGTCGTAATTTCGTTTGTAGTCGAACGACAAGTGACGCTAAAATGTGTTTTGACTAGGGCTGCAGGAGTTTCCAACGTTGCTGAAAGAGAAGCAAAGTCGAAGTGATCTTAGGTAGGGTACATTGTCAATTTTAATAATCAAAGATGGACAAAAGTGGTAGTAGAGTAGAGACTTTGTGAAGACAAAAAAAAATAGAAGCAATATACAATGTAGAAAATGATGAGTCGTGATGGTGAATTATAGATACAATTTTTATTGATGTTTTTAAACATGAATGTATGAAATATTGTCGATACTATACGTCATTGTGTTTTACCATGTAGCTTTATAATATAATACAACTTTGTATCTATTTGTTTCAGCAACAAAGACACGTACCCGTGGTATTGGGAATGTTGCTACTCATCCTGCCGTTCCTACCCGCTACCAATCTGTTTGTAACTGTTGGATTCGTTGTGGCTGAACGAGTACTTTATATTCCGAGGTAAGTACTAAGAAGTACTCTGTGTTTTTTCCTACCTTCAGCAGTATAAATTTTATAGAATCGTTATTTTACATAATTGTACCCTGTAGCGAAATGAATCATTATTTTTTCCGATAACTACATTATCATCATGTGGATAAATTTTATAACAAATAATTAAAAAGTAATAAGGATAGTTCCATGATAACAACTTGAACTTATTTCATGTAAATAGTAAAAACAACTTCAATTTTAATTGTGGGAATTCGCGACAGATTATTTTATTTTAATCTCCATAATAACTCCCATAGAGATCTTCCTTCAACTTCTCATTGCTTTCTGCTTCAAAAATGTTTTAGCTGTTTTTTTTAAAGGTACCTACTCAAATTATCACCATTTTGAATATAGATAATTAATATTTAGGGTCAATTTTATGTGTGTGTAGGAAATGTTGAAACAACCATTGAACTAAATAAATTAATTTATAATCATTGTAAAGTGTTTTCTCTTTTGTTTATAAACGGGATAACGTTATCCTAGATTATTGTGTTAGGTACATACTAAATAATTGAGTTTACGAATTTAATAACATAAATGAATTTATCAATACATTTTAAATTGTCGGTTAATTATTTTAATGAATGCGCTGAAAACATTTTACTATTGTAGTAGTATTCTCAAGCGGTCCACTGATCAAAAGTAAAGTTTTTAATTTGATTAATTAATTAGTTAACTACTACAATTTTGTCAGCACACGCAGCAGTCAATAGACAGCGGGATAATTAAATGTATAGATAACATTTATTTTCAACGTAATTTCCTCTGCATATAAATTAACATGAAACATTTTAAATTACAAGTACATAATCTATATTTCATGATCTGAATACGAGTATACCTATGACGGATTCTAGTGATATGTATTTTAATAATATTATGTATTTCATTATGAATTATGGCTTACATACTTAATAGCAGCAAAACCTTTGGTAACCTACATAATATAATATCGTCACACACTTTTTATATTTAGCAACAATTGTTTATATTTATCAAAATGTTTTCAAAACTTAAGATACCAATTCAAAACATAGAAACATGCTTTTATGGAAAACATTAATGCTTTCGTTTTACATACTTTTATTACCTTTTTGCATTAATTTTTGATATGACTTTGAATTCTTGACCAAAAAAGCAAAATATTTCATGACAATAATAGGTTAGTTCAACTATTTCTAATGAAGGTTTTATTATTGGTCAATTAATGCAATTGCTTCCAGCTAACATTCACCATTCAACAAAAAATAAATATCACATTTCATTAAATTTGGAATGGAGACAAATATAAATAATATTATGTAATGTGAGTATGAATTATTTTCACATAAATATTTCGTTTAAAAGTTTTGATATATTACCCTGCAATTTAAGCACAGATGTTGCAAAATGACGAAACTTGGAACAAAATAGACAATAACGGAATCGAAAGACTGAACAATAAAATTTATTCAATTTGAATGAAATTTAACGCGTAGCTACTTTTTAATAAGTAAATCGTAAATTAATTACAATTCTACTATAAAAATCAACCTTTTCTGAAAGAGCTGAAAACATACAAGATTTGAGTTCTTAGCAGCATACCTCCTGCTTGTTATAATATCTTTTGTAGGTCGATTAGGTGCCTAAATGTATCGTCACTAAAAGTGTACCTTACGGATATTATTTTTGCTAAATAACGTATATTCGTCGAAATCTTAAACTCGAAATCCGGTCGATCCCATTGCATCATTTTTTCTCGCATCTTTTTAGCATAGGAGAACTTTTTAAGTTACCAACTTTATGAAGTTGGTGCCTAAAGTATTTGAGATCTCATTGACATTAAACTGATACCTATTGGAATTTGATAAAATACTCGAGTTTTTACAAATTAACATCACTTATTTTTGTTTATTTTACGAGCAATTATTTTGAATATTCAGATTTCTGTCAGATAATAAATTTGGACCTGATAGTTGTAGTATACATAGACCTCTTTAATTATTATTTGGTAAGAAATGTACGGAAGAGTATGTTTGCAAAATAATGCAAAGTAGTATGAGTATTAATAATTATCTTGAATGCTCTCTTGAAAGGCTTTCAAAACTGTCCTCGTAATGCTATTGTTATTATCATTTCTCTATAGTAAAAGGGAATAAATGGAGATTGTATTTACAATAATAAATACGGATATACCTTGTAAAGTAGGTACATTCTCAGTAGCATAACATTATTAGGTAGGTACGTATCTTATACAGTAGTCAGTAATGTATGTAAAGCTCTTTGTAGGTGTAGTATGACAATGTACTCACTCAGAATCTGTGTTTCTCTATAACGTATAAATTATATAAATAATAATAGTCGGGTAAATATTCTATGCTGACTTCTGTAGAGAAATTCTCCGCCTTTCCATTGTTCCCCTTTCATTTCTTCAGGCTGAACGTACCCATCTAGAATAATAGGTATTGAAAGAGTATAGTACAGTATTCTAGTCATAGTAGGTATAGAGTTGCCGCTAGTGCGACCATCGCATCGTCCCCATTCTTCGGTTCAAAAGTGCTCTTGAATATCTTCATACAGCTACGCCAATTAACCGGTCAAATGCAGAAACTGAGTAGTGCCTACCTACTCATAGTAACATCTTCTATGTTCCTATACTATATACATATATATAGATTCTATATACTTTACAGTTTCCTATAACTTTTACTTTTATTTTCTTCCTCGGTTCGTACCTACACAGGTAGGTATATTAATAATGAATTATTTTCATTGCACCATTTTTATGATTTATTTACTATGTTCACTCTTGTAAATATAGGTAGAAAAGTGCTATCTTTATTAAAACCCGTTAGTGAAAATAGGAACAATTATTCGCTTCGTCGCACATTTCTTGTAGTGGTAAGTAGTGAGTTTATCGATTCCAAGCGCTTTTAATTAGATTTCACTACAGAAAACTATAGATATCCTGCGGTAGACTATATCGCATCGACTTGCCCTTTTAAATCTCAACAATTCCTACAAATATAATATTTAAGTAAGTATATTATTTATCTAAGTATACAATATTTTTTGCAATAAATATTTTCGTTGTAATTTTCATATAATAAGATAATAAGATTTATAACAATTGTGATGTTTTTTAGTTGCATTTAATTTTAATACTGTGTGGTTTTACAAGGGGACTTTTGTGGTCTATAATGTACCTACATATTTGTGTAATGTTATTATTACAGTTTCTGTGTTGACTGTTTGACTAATAAAATAAATATCTGATTGGTTTTATCACTTGCGCATTGTGCCTAAACCCGAAAACTACGAGAAGTAGGTAACAAAATCTATTTTATTGATTAAATAGATATCGATATCCATAAGAATATTATTGCTTTTGGAAATTAAAAAAAAAAATATTATCATACATATGTGGGTTGGTTGGCAGAAATGATCCAACTGGCAAAAAATATGTAGGGTATGAATGTCCTTAAATTTTATGTGGCACGATGAGGATGATATGCATATTTATACATGCATTTGTACCACAGGCTACCCCACTTGTGGGAAACACCGAGATGGTATGAATGAAAGAGAGTTTTTTTTTTTATTTTGACAAAATTAGAATCGCGGAAAGAAGTCAAGCCCCTCAGTAAGCTCCAAACCGTTTAAACTAGAAGAACTTTATTTGCTATTTGCATTCTCGAAAGAAATATCTCATTGTTATTCTTTTTACATTCCAGTGTCGGTTGTGTCCTTGTGGTAACCTGCGGAGTTCGTGCCCTATGGTGGAAGAGCCGCACATGCAGGGCTGTAGCTATACTTGGTGTATCACTACTCCTGATCTTTGGAGCAGCTAAAACAATGCAAAGGAACAAAGACTGGAGGTGTAGAGAAACATTACTGAGGTACTACAACTATGTTTACTCTTAAAATTATCATATTACACAAAACATTTGTTTGTTGCGTTTTATCAAAACTATTAATAAATTAAAATATTAAAATATCCAACTTCTGTGTAAGTCTAATTTACATTACACCAGAGCTTCCTACTGCAGCTCTGAAATAGGACAACTGAGTAACTTTTTGTACATGTACTTAGTACTTACCTTTCATTCCACATTATTTATAATATGTTTCTATAAGTGTTTCTTTTGTACAGTTGGTTTGCTGGTACGCCACTTTAGGATTGTATGAATAAAAAATATATGTAGGGTATTTAAATAATCCTGCACTAAAAGCATATAAAATTTATTTTATTTAAACATTTTCTATTAATTTATAAAAACCACTTGAAAAATCAGTTTAAACAAACTTTTATTTCAGGTCTGGCCTCTCAACATTACCCCATAATGCTAAGATGCATTACAACTTCGCAAACTTTTTGAGAGATTCCAACCAACCTGATCTAGCCATCACCCACTATAATGAAGCATTGAGGTAATTAAAACAGAAAAGAATAATTATAAGTATTATGTTCCATAAATTAAAATTTAATGTATTACGCCCACATTAATGAAAAACCACACAGATGAGAAGCCTTTAAAAAACTTATAAACTTAATAAAAGCTTATTAACTTTGGTTAGCTGAAAGATATTGCCTCCAAGCAATAAGCTCGCCAATTGCTCTTGACTTTTTTTATCAATAAAATGTTATTATTAGATATTATTAAGATGATAAATGACCTAAGGCTTATCTGCTCACATTGTAAAAAAACATTTATAAGATATTTTATACTAACACAAAACACTGTTAACTTTTCCTTACTGTGAAAAGTGAACAATAGTGAAAAGTAAACAGTGTTTTGAGCTGATATCAAATATTATGTTAATATGATAAATTTCGATAAACACTTCTGTAGAATAATTCAACTTGTACCAACATAAGAAAATAATTTATTATAGTTATTCTTTGGCCCCCTTGAAATGTTTGTTTATTCAAAGATCTCAGTATAGACTTTAAATTCCAAGAAAAAAATGGGAATACAGTCAATCAAATTGTGTAGTCAAAATAATTTCATATCACACACTCTTAAACAAGTGTTAGTTCAAAAATTGTCCTTTTGCCGGGTATACAAGACATACAGTACATCGATATTTGAATAAAAGAGGACCATTACCATCAAAATGTTGTGGATTAAAACAGCAAACTTTATAAAGTTTGCTGTTTTAATCCACATTATTAACATATGTTTTCTGAAAAAATTAGTTCTGGAATACCATTTTGTGCTATAAAGGAATTTGATCATATTTCATACTTAAATTCGAAAAAATAAACACATTTTACATTTTAAATTCATTAATGAGGTTTGCCACCCATCCTGAAATTTTAATTTCTTGTTAGCATTTAGAAAACAGCTAGCACGCTTGTTATATGCAGCTGATCTGCTGGCTACCCCACTTGTGGGATGTGACGTGATGGTATAGTAGCAGTAATAATAAATACTTGATAATTTTGTTTGTATTTTGGAGTGCTAAATATTTTGGGGGCTACATTTAATATTCATCTCGATGTGTTTGTTTTCTACCAAATGTACATTTATATGTTTGATTTCTCTCAAACATTTCTCAAAATAATTTTTGTATGATTTTAGGTTATGGCCATCATATGCTAGTGCTCATAACAACCTAGGGACGTTAATGGAAACATCACAGGCAGAAAAGCACTTCTTGGCAGCTATCAGGTATTCCAGGGATCATGTCAACGCCCACTACAACCTTGGAAAGCTATACAGGTTAGTATTAAATTAAACAAAGTATACATAATCATGTAAATTTGTTATGAAAAATAGTAAATGCATTAATGTCTTTTTCAACAGAAGTGACAACAGAACACAAGAATCGTTGAAAATGTTGGAAAGATGCGTCACATTAGATCCAAAGTTTGTGCTAGCTTATTTGGAACTCGTTAACCTGAAGTCGGAGCTTTCTAAAGGACCTTTGTTGAAGAAAGTCATATCGTTAGAACCAGACAATTGGGAACATTATGTTCGCTATGCTCAATGGTTGGAAAACAATGGTAAAACAATTATATTTTTCTCAAAACACAGATCCCTAATTTAGTTTAGTTTTAAAATACTAAGTATGTACCTAGATGTTTAGGTATTAAAAATTCTTTAAAATATTTTCCGAATATTCCTCAATAATCTGTTTAATGTTTCAGGCCTACGACTTCAAGCTCTCAAGATGTATATGAATGCATTTAGCATCAGCGAAAGAAAATCGTTTCGAAATAGGGGAGACATTGTATCACTGCGAGCTGCTTGTCTCATTTTGAGATCGTTTGGTCAAAGATCAAGGATCCTACAACTCATATCAAGGTTAGAAATCTTATTTATATCCTTAAAATTTAATTCTTACCGCTACATACATGTTTCACAATAAAAACTTCAAAACTGCCTGAGAATAAAATTGGATGACTACCTACATTTATTTTAAAGTGAGTCGTTTTTTCTTGATTTCAGATGGCACATTGGCAAGAGATGGGGGGGAGTTGTTCATTTCGGTAAAGATATTTATCTCCACCAATGGAAACTTCGACAAGAACTCACTACAAGAGCAAACTATTATTCACATCATTCATTATCTCAAGAGGACACCAACGTCAATACGGTGAATTTATCATTTTACACATTATCATTTTTTTTATTTAAAAAAAAAAAACATTTAACCATGAATTAGTACAATATTAGTTTTAATTGGTGTCTTTGTGTAAATAGACATCTATCGAATAAAGTACTAAGCATCTAAGATTTAAAAATTTACAACAGATGGCAGTAGTGTATATTTACTAATAATACTTATTTTATTTGTTGTGATTTTAGCGAGGAAGAACATGCTTGGATTATTCTGTTTTGGAACAACCAACTCCACCAAGAAATATCAATGAATATATTGTGAAGCCTCATTTATCTAAAAGTGGAAGAAACTTCAACGATTTTCATACATCAAGTCACGCTATTCACACATACACAAACCATAATTCTAATGCTAAAATAAAAAGTGAGGAACATGTTGGTCGTTTGAATACTGTAAAAGATGTTAAAAATAATGGAGAAACATTGGATTGTAATAAATCTATATGTTTCATCAATGATATCACTCAGGGTGAAGACAATAGGTTGATTATAAATACTATAAACATTAATAGCTCCGTGTCAATGGACACATACAATTCTTTTTTAAGATGCAACAAATCCGAAATGTATAGAGTTAATTTTAAGAAAGGTAGATGCTTTTATGCAGTCCGTTTAGGAAATGTTCTCAAAATGTGTAAAAAAGTTAAATGCCGTAACAACACAAAGAAAATGAAGAACCTTAAAAAATTTAACCAACAACTAAATAGTGATCATTTGACGCCTTGGATCTCACAAAATATTGTAGATTCTTTGTAGTAAATGCTCATGTTTGTTTTTAAATACCTTGTAATAATCACGATAATTCTAACAAGACTTCAAAAGTTCATACTCTTTGGTTTTTATGTGTAGATCCATAATATTTCATTTGCGAGGGATGGAAGGTGCGACAAGGATATTGAATGAAGAAAAGTGGCCGGTGCTAGGATTAATGGTGCACTTCGACCTATTGTCAGTAACGACAATGTGTCGAACATGGCAAAATTACTAGTGCACGATACCATCCTGGTACAGACTCTTATGTATGCAAGCGAAACGTGGACATGGTTGAAGAGGGATGAAAGTAGAATAAATGCTGTGGAGATGAGATCACTCTGGAGGATGGTTGGTAAAAAGTTGCGTGATAGAGTGAGGAATGAGGATATTAGAAGAATGAGTGGATAGAATGCGCGTATATAAATTGAAATGGTTTGGTCATGTGGAAAGAATGACCAAGAGGATATACCTGTCTGAAAGGAAGGGTGTGAGCAAACGCGGGCGTCCGATAACTACATAGATTAATCATGTAGATCAAATTCTCAAGGACAGCCGTGTTTTGAGTAAGAGAAATCGACATGCGTGCATGAGAAATTGTATGACTGTAGAAGAAGCGAAAGAAGTATGTAAGGACAGTCTATAGTGCGTTCTGTTCTCTCTGCCTACCCCACTTGGGATACAGCGTGAGGGAATAGAATAGAAAATAGATAGAATAGAATTAAACCAAAAAATGTCTACATTTAGATTACATAATACTTTTGAAAAATTATTGATTTATATCATTTTTATTAAATAACAATTAAAAAATCAGTTTTTGCTATATCCACGATTACCAAATGAACAATATAAACTAATGCTTCATCTTTCTTTTCTTCTCATTGCCAAATGGAAAAAAACTTAAGAAAGAGAAGAATTTTTTCATTGCTTTATTGTAATGTGGATGCTTCTATTCAACGTTTATCAAATATACATTTGCAGTATTGTTTATAACTTTATATATCAATGAATGAGTTTATGTAGGTGTGATAATTTATTGAAGAAACAATAATGAAGAAATTATATTTTTGTGAGTAGTCATAAGATTAACTGTAAGAATAATGTAAATCATCAGAAACCAATAATACTGAATATTTTGCCTGATAAAAAGAGTGAAAGCTTTCGATAGCTAACTCTCAAGTTAATAGTCACCAGTAGAAGAACTAAATATTGTGTTTATTTTAATTTCTTAATACTGAACGCGTTTTTTCTTAACCAGGTTTTATTTAAGTACATTTTTACAATTTTGTAACATTATTTATTACTTAACAATTTTTTACCAGTTAAGGATGTTCTTTTAACCACCCCTTTTCTAACATTTATTTTTATTATTATTTTCTAAAACTTCTTAAAGTTTACAAAAAAAAATATGCTTACCCAACATACCAAATATACCACAATATTGTATACACATTAAATAGGACATATATCCATGCTTGGTTGTTAAATTAAGTACAATAATGTATATAGAATACGCTAAGAGTTTTGTATAGAAAATGGCATGAATATTTTTAAATACTAGAAGAAAGTGAACTAAAACAATGTTGTACATATGTTTCTTATTCTATAAAAACTATATTTTATTACATTCGTAAAGATGTTGCATGCAAAGAAAAATATTAGATACTTAAGTTTTTTTGTAAATACAATTGATGTAAATTGTTGATTATTATTGTAATTAGTTAAATGGTCTGAGATTTGTCATGAATGAACGCAACCAATATCCATGAGCTAAATATATTTTAACCTTGTAATAAGTTACCTAATAAGAATATATAATTATTTTGTCTTACTTATCTCTGATGTAAATTATTAAAACATTCAATTTTCTGAAGTAAATTATTAAAACATTCAATTTTCTTCAATATTCTAATTTTATCTTAATCACACTACAGTGAATTTTTTGTTTACAGCCTATCATGGAATCAAAATTTTAAATCAGTACCATTACGTAGCGCATTACCATGAATTGTTAATGAACATTGTAACTAATAATATTCAATGTAAATGAAGTGTCACAATTCACTCTCCACTATGCCATAATACAAATAAAACACACAGTAAACATGGTAGTTGGAATACGGAAAATATAAAATCCAAGTAGAAAGATTGTTGGACAATATAGAGAGAAATTTTCATATATAAAATGTTTGTGTCTGTAATAGGGATATAAGAAGATGTGACCAATGAAAAGAATCCTTATACAAATACAGAGTTTTCTAATGTTTGATGATTCTCTCTTTGTCCATACCACAAGGGACGTGGCATATAATATGTAGGTTTAGATATAGAGATGAAAGAGCAATAGAAACATGATTTAAAAAATCAATTGGAAGAATCATAAATAGAGGTTTCACTGTACTATGATCTTATAAATTTGAGATTTTTTCTTAGTCATATATGGGAGATGGGAGGTTGACATTGTGCAATTTAATATAAGGGGATGATTGTGATAATATCGCCAAACTATAATAATATATATGATATAGGTACATGTATTTACATACAGTTATAGATGTAAGAATGGTAAATAAATAAACATTTGATATAATAGGAATGTTTAAAGGATATGACAACGAATGATGTGCAGGTAGTTATTATGGTTTAGTACTAATATTTAGTTTGTTCAATTTGATTACACAATTTGATTGCCTTATAAGGAAAGTATTATAATTTGAATGATTTATGTGAATAACAAGTTTTGTAAAAGTTAAAAAAAGCAACCTTTATTATTCTTTCGTATATTTCCTGTTTCTGTAAAAATGAGCAGTGGGCCTAGTCAAAACACATTTTAGCGTTACGTTTTCGTTCAAACGTGGACGACGTTGTGAGAGCGTGTCAATTTTCGTAGCTACTTATATATTTTAACTACGAAAAATGACGCGTTCTCTCAACGTCGTCCACGTTTGAATGAAAATGAAGCGAAAATGTAACGCATAAATGTATTTTGACTAGGCCTACAGTAATATTTTAAGTAAAAATAGTTAATTTAAATAACTTCTTATTATTTTAACCGTACATCCTCAACACTAGCTGGGTTATATCCCTCTTAAGTTTACAGATCATTGCGAACGTGGCTAGATTCTTTGTATTTGATTATTTTTTGAAAAATTAATTTTATCAGATACCTAAATATAACTTATTTTTATTTTTATGAAAAAGATTTCTGATTCACTTTCCACAAATAATATAAGAATTATATTAAAATCTTGATATGCTTAATAATTTACTAACTTTACATTAAATTTTAAGTACCCAAGTATTATATTGTTTTAGACCAAAAAAGTATTGCACTGAATTCCTATGCCAATAACATAAAGTTTATGAATAACAATAGTGACATTGTCGTACATGCCAGAATCAGTGGAAATAAATACTTATGTATGTTATTATATAAATCTACATTTACGAATAATATCTAATTATATTTATTATATACTTATATATTTTTAAATATCATACATAACACTATTATTAATATGTGTTTTTCTCATATTCATTGCATATACTCCATTTATTAGGATAAGTTATCATAAATACGTCATATACTTAAACAATAATGTGTATAAATATTGTATTATGGAAATAAACTTTTCTTGTAAAAATCTTTGTTTTGTTTTTTTACCTTACTGCTTACCAACTTAGTAAAATATAATGTTTCCTACCCAATAGTTAAAAAATTGAGAAGGTATGTACTGAGTGTGTGAAAGATCACAACCTTTATCAGAAGAATACAAAAATTAAACTTAATTTTATATCCCAAAATGTTGTGAAAATTAATTAGGTGCCTTTTTTAATATTAAGAACATATTTTTGTTTAATATCACACAAAATATTAGAACTAACACCTAATAATTTCGAGATATATATGGAACAGATTTTGGACAATATTTACATCTTTGTTTTATGAATATTTAAAATTTGATTACATATCACGAAACTTTTACCAATTCATTAAAAATTTTCATTTTAAATAAATTGATGATCATGAATTTTTTCAAGTCTATTTGAAATTAGTTAAGGGCTTCCAAAATATTTTTTAATTTGTGTGTAGTAATTTGATTAAAGTAATTTCTTTAGTAATTTGACATTTTACGTGTATTTTTTCCCCATAGAGCACCCGGCAAAGAATCGGTCTCCCTTTCTTTTCTGTACATTTTTGAGAGTCCTGCAAATGGTAGGTGTTAAAAAAAATAGAACATTTTATTTTCTAATTCAGCGATGAGGTTTGAGATTCTGAATGTCTTTTTTTGTGTTGCCGCGGAGCAGATATCTTGCATTTTTATGACATGCAGCTGGTCTGCTGGCTACCCCAGTTATGGGATATACCGTGAAAGTGCAGTAGTAGAAATTATATAATATAATTGTAATTAGTTTCTTTTGTGATATTACTTAAAAGAAATATCACCATTTGATATTATGAAACATTTCAAGAGAAACCTAAATATGCGTTATATACTCTTTAAAAATAACTTCTTAGAAATATTAATTATTTTATATCTATCATCACAAATATTTGTGAATACAGACGTAAGAAATGCATTTACTCGCTTCCAAGTTTTTCTTATCTTCACCTTGGCAATATGTAGAATGACCTCTCTGTGCTGCTGTTTAACTAAACAACTCATTCACAAATATTGAGATAGATGATTTTTTTTCAACAATCAGAAGTTGAAAACGGAAAAAAATATTCGTTGTAAATATTTTTTTATTCATAACCTGCACAAAGTCAATGCACTTTTGCCTTTGAATATAATTTCATCTCAGAAGTAGGTATGTCGACGGCCTATTTATTATTATCTTATCTCATCAGAAAAAACTAGAGATCTTGTCATTTGAAAACTCTTGAAAAAGTGATTTTTTTCTTTATTTTTACTAACTACTATTAAATATGTGTCCTCATAATAGAAAAACGATAACTAATTTTGTATACTAAATGATAGATTCTATACAAACATACATTTTGTCTAAAGTTAAGTAGTAATATACATTTTAAGTATGCGACATTATATCAACACGAACAGAATGATGATGAAATGAAGACTCAACGTGCAATTGCAGGCAAAACCCTCAGAGACAAAGTCAGGAACGCCGATTTGAGAAAAATATGCGAAACTGAAGCGGTGATATCGTTCGGTGGAGCAGAAAAAGAAGATGGTTCTGGAGGGACATGTGGAACTCATGAGTAATAATAAATTAGCCCACATCGCCGCGAACGAGACACCACTAGGACGAAGATTGCCTAAAAGGCCACCTAAAAGATGGATGGATAGTAGATCTTCAGCGTCGCAAGAGGAAACAAATTCCGAACAAACAAATCAATGATCTACTACAAGCAGAAGAAGATATTTAAGTAGATAAAACATTTTTAATGGGTCCTTTATTCTTTGGTTACGGGTCATGGATATTCAAGAATTCGTATCGTGTAAATTTTAGAATCTTGTATTAAATTGTTGAGTTGAGTTGCAGAGTTTGGTGAGGGTAGAAGTAATCAAACACGACTGTTTTAATTAAACCATTTATTCAACATCCAACGACATTTACAATACAGCGCGACGACTCGACTTACTTATAAATCCCAACTCCGCACGCACAAATCCATCTCGCACGACTGCGAGTTCTCAAATACTATTATTATACTCTATGGTTCTCAACTGTTTGGCCATCCCCAAACATACTTTCGACTTCGACTTTCAGGCACCTTACTATTCTTGATCCCTTTTACACCACCAACATTGCATCTTTCATTCTCTTTCATACGCAAACTGTCACCTTTCATAGAAATATCTAACACTTGATTGATAAAAACATATTTAATTGTGTTTGTTTAATTGGCCAAAAAGAGCACTGTTCTTCCGTCCTCAGGGGTTCCGTCGGCCCGGGCATCCCTCTTTCACAATACACCGTTCCTATGACAACAATATCAGAGCGCAAGGAATGTCGTGGAAAGAGGTGACGCAATTGCCACAGAGACGCTCTGAATGGAGGAGGCTGGTTTCTGCCCTGTGCTCCCGAGAGGAGCGTTGAGGGCGATGATGATGATAATGATGATGATTGTGACACAAATTGTAAATTTATCGATGTTATTTTTACAATGAGTACCCATTGTATGAGGTTATTATAAATATGTTTGTAAATTTAACACATGAAACTATGTACGACATAAGGCTTAAAAAAGACAACGTCACCTTAATCGGTAGTGCCCCGGACGGACGAAAAATGTACTCCTAAAGCAATTAGACAAAGCACTCCTCGCGCAAAGGTTGGGATGCGTGTTCATGTCCCGTCCGGGGAACTGCCGAATAAGGTGAAGTTGTCTTTTCTAAGCATTAGATAGGTATATGGTAGTTGCATGTGTTAAATTTACAAATTGTAAATTAAATTATGATGTTTGTACATAAATGGTTCGTCAGCAAGGCAGAAAGTACAATGTATCTATTGCGATACATTGTATCGGATGTTTTTATAACCTCTCAAGGCGAGTAATCTGAACAAATATATTTTGGAAGCATTGGTAATCAAACGCATAAATTACTCATGTGAATACTGTTTTATACATAGCAACACTTAACTAGGGAATGAGTAGAGAAAATCTTAAATCAGATAATTATATTCCGAAGCATTGGAAAACATTATTTTTTTTATTTTTATGCAGTTAATTCAATGGGTATATCTCTCTAAAAACATCGTGATGATAAATATATCTAAATAAAAAAATAGCCACATTATTGGATACAACTAATCAGGTGTTAAAGCAAATGATCGAATAATGAAATTGTAAAAAAGATAAAGAACTTCGTAAGGAGTAGTGAAATAGATAAAAGTTATCAGAAATCAATCGTATGCTAATTGGAATCTTTATATCCTTGTAAAGCAATTGATTTTGTATGAAATACACCAGGCAATGAGTCCATATTCTTTGCGATTTTTCAACCTACACTAATATAAATATTTTTTTTAAGTCCCGATGTAATTGAACGACTAAGTGGAGGAGACAAGAAGTGAAGGAACTTTACACGAAAGCAAGAGAGTAGTTTTGCTGGATGACGCTAATCTACTTCCTCAGCCATGGAAGAGTGACGAAAAAAAGAAGAAAAACAGGTAAACCAGAAACCTTAGTTCTGTTTATAATATGTATCGCAAAATTTACGAAATATTAAATTATAATACAAATGTTATTTCGCGAATAGGAAATACTCGTAAACTTTTACTACATAATCAAATTTAGGAGAAAAATAAACAAAGTATTGTTCTTATGCGAAGTATCCATCAAGTAGTTTTGCAACATTTGACTAAAATATCTCATGCAATACGAAATAATTATCAAAACAAATGTTCCATCTCTTTTGCAATCTAAAGTACCTATATTGCTTCATATTTCATGCCAATTTGATTGTACCTACGTAATAAACTTGATGTAAATTAAGTTGTTATTTATTCTAATAGAGTAAGTTGTTGTCTTCATAAGTCTTCAAGTATAAAAATATAATTATTGTATCAATTATTTTTAAGAACCAAATTTTTATCAGCATCACAAACACACACGTTTGAAATAATTTATACCTAAGTGAGATTATTTTTCAACCGAGGGTATAAATATTTGGGTATGCATTTTTTCTATCTATTGTGAAAACGTATGTTGTGAATAAAAGTGCTTTCAAGTTTAATAGTAAATGATGTAACGGTATAATTATATTTGCATTTATTTTGATAATATCGTCGTAAATCGGGTATATATTTTTATTTTATTATTGAATTATTAGGGTAGGTAAACTTAATTATTTTTCATAAGCTAATGAAGATTTTAAGTGTTTTGTAAAGTACGTAGGTACACGTAATAAATTAAGTTTTACATACGAGTGTTGTTTCCGTTTTCCCGAAGTAATCAATCACATAATAATATGTAGGTACTCTTCTCCATTTCTCTCTTTCAATACAAATTGAAAACATAGCTCCAACATTCATAGCGATAATTTTGATAATTTAGTTTTAAGTAACTCTTTGAAATACCTACATTATAACACTCTTATACATAGCAAACAAACTGTATATTATGGAAAAGGCTGTTATTGCCTTGAAAAAATATATTAAATTTGTTAACTCGTTATTTTATTACAATTATGTTAACTTTAAGGACGCAAAAAAAAAATTAGGATTAAGTAATGTATATATTCCTACAGCTTTTAAATTATTATTTAGTTAAGTAAAATATTTTGTGTCTTTGACAATTCATAATGTTTTTCAAAAGAATTTTGAATATCTAAATATTTTGATTATAGTATTACAGCTTAAAATCCACCTTAATCGTCCATCTTTGTAACCAGATTCTTTTTCATCATAAATCATTTCAGCTTGGTAAAAATCCTATAGTAACGTTAAGTTACTTAATCTTCATGTGAACATGTGTATATTACATAATATCCTTTCCATGTGTGTAATTTGAGGAGGTTGATAATTTATTTCGCAATCTTGATCAAATTTGTGTTGAAGTCGTTTCCGCACGAATTCATAACATTTATTCGCATAAACAAGTGATTAGATTATTCTATAAAACTCGTGTAAAGAATGTATGTTGATACAGGAAAAATGTATATTGTTGTCTGATGTCTCCTAAAATTAATCTTCTTAAATCATCGTGTTGGCTGGAAGAAATTGCATATGCAATAAGCCCGCCTTTTGGTATTTTCTGTAGACATATACTTGTATTCTGTTTATTTTGATGTCAACAAAGTTTTATTTATTTATTATTATATACAAATTCTTTCACGATAATTGCTTAATCAATCAATGATCATTATTCACTGGGTCTAGTATACGAAAAAGAACCAGAGCTTCCTCATCTCGTAACGATTTTGCACTACTTATTATTAAACCACGTCTTCTCATAACATTTCTAATGTACTGAAATTAATGAAATAAGTGTATTGCGATTGATTGCCTGATGTAATTTTTCATGTTTCCAAAGAGAAAATATTATTCCTAAAATTAACAAAATTTTACATAATAGGTGTAGGGTGTAGGTATAGGTATATTAACTATGTTTAAACAAGAGTGACGGGGTATATTAAATATCATTATTTACAGAACTATTATTGAATACCATCATCAGATCATTAAGCATCAAATGTGTTAATTATTCTCTTTCTTAATTTATTTTTTGTCCAATTAAGGAGTACATAAGTAGGCAATAACAAGAACAACTGCAGTTACATACAACTTTTAGTAGATCTCGGCTTCCCGCAGGGACTTACAAATGCCTACATAACTCAAATATTTTGCGGCAATTTATTTATTTATTTATTTATTTATTTTATTCTTTACTGTACATTGGTTACAATATTACATAGTGAAATAGTGGCATAAAAATAACAATTATAAATTCAATGTACAGAGGGCGAGTTTATCGCTAAAATGCGATGTCTTCCAACTAACCCGGTAACTAAAACTAAACAAAATTAAAAAAAAAAAAAAAACACATGCATACATATATACACCCTTACATATCAACAGTCATAAAAGAAATAAAAATACAACACAAAGTAAACAAAAGAAAAGAAAAAGAACACATGCAAGCAACAATGCACTTACTAATTTAATTAATTACTGAAACAGCTGACCTCACGTAGAACTACTAGAGCATTTTGTTTTATATAATATGTATTTCTATACCTATACGTAGACGTTACTATGTATGTACAAGTATATAATATAATAATTACCAACGTCACAACAGTAATCTTCCAATCAACAATACCGCTGGCCGGCGGATACTTGTAGCATAACAAGGTATTTTAGTCACTGGACAGACCTACATACATAAGAACCCATATTATGTATGTGTTAGTTACTTAGATAGGTATTTACTGAACTGTACTAATCTATTTATGTAAGCAATCTATTCTAACTGGCTAGCAATCATCTCAAATATTAGAGAACAATTTCAGTATGTACCCCAGATGAAAATTAGAAATTGAAATAATTGAATGTGATTATTTAAAAGTTTCATGTTTTTATTTAATTAATATCATAAAATTAATTTAAACGAATAAAAAATTGCGCGTGTTTTTCAGGTAGGTACTTATTGACTTATACATTAAAAACTTAATATCAAACTGGCGGGTAGGCACCTATTTTCGATAGTAGATAGGCATTTAAAGGATGTTATAGATTTTGGCGAAAAGACTACCTTTTTACTAAGTAGGTATATTGGGTTAGTTGGAAGAACGGGTAGGGCAATATATGGCAAGGGCAGGTGTCGAACTTGTGTGTTGAAAGGCTTGATTTGGAGTGGCCAGAGGTCCTGGAAACAGCGGTGGACAGGGATCTCTGGAGGAGGTACCCAGGTGCAATGGGCCCCTGACCCAACTAGGACAAGGGGAAGAAGATGTATGTATGTACTATGTATGTGTGGAAGAAATCGCGCCTCTGCGATAAACTCGCCCTCTGTATATTGCTTGTATGAATGTATTTTATTTGAATGCAATTTTGTGTAAATTTGCTCTTAATCAATGTATGTACAGTAAAGAATAAATAAAATAAATAAATATAATATTAATCGATTCAAATCGAGTGTTTTGCCTTTGTCAAGTAATAAATGTTCATGCTAAATTGTATTTACTTAATTTCAGCATGAAATTTTTTCAATATTAGTTCATAATAATTATGATATAGACGATATAGCCATGTTTTGCAAATAAATAAAACGACATTTTCGTCACTTCTGTTATCACAATAAATAACAAAAGAAAAAATATCATGTTATCTATAAAAACAATATCATTGACACCATTATCTTATTTTAACTATTTATTTCAACTGTTCCAAAGATAGCATTATCATATAGTGTAGATACATATAGATGGTTCTTATAAACAAATTTAAAATATTTTTTACCGTACCTACACTGTAATAATTGTCCCTTTGAAAACATGGAATACCTACTTTAATACCAAAATGTTAGGAATGTCCTGATATCACAGAGATTTCCTTTTAGTATGGAATAACTATAACAGAAATAAAAGAAGTCAAAGTTCTTATCAAGATATCTATTATTTATTAATCTGTGTACATAAGCAGCCGTAATTTACAATAGGCGGCGCAAAAAATATGTGTACAATTAAACATCGGTTTTTTATAAAGATTTAGAATGATTTGTTTATATGTCTTCTACTTACGATGATTTACATCTAGATGAGATAAGATCACGTTGTAGTCATATGTAAGAATAAACCTGTGTGCTATATCATAACAAAGTATAGCTGATAGCTATTATATACTCGTACAGCAGTATGCGGTTTTGACAAAATAAACCAGATACATACTAACAAAACCTACCTACATACACAGCTCGCACTATACTTATCAGTACCTACCAAGTATAGTGTGCTAAGGATATTGTATCGTGTGGACGTTTGATATCGTTTCTGGCATTTTAAGACCGTTTTTGCGCAAATTATTTACAATGTTTTCATTAAAATGTCATTGCTATGTTTAAATAATTATTTTTTTAATATCACTCGTTGTTAAAATTTAACTGTAAATAATATTGAGATCACTCAATAAGTTCATGTTTATAAAAAGAAAGTGCAAGAGTCCGTGATATATTATTACGATTTAGACTTCATATTTTTATTGCTGTTATTGATTTTGCTGGTGCAAAGAATTTATTTGATTATTTTGCAACATTGCAATTAGTCTCAATGCTTGTCACTCACGCGCACAATCAATTATTCCCGGTCTGCTATTGATGCATTTGTTATGAATGGCGATTCCGATGTAAGGGGATTGTCATTTCGATCTGACATTGCTGAGATATGATGAGCGACTGGAGAATAATCCCTACATTAAAATACTATTTTTTGTATAATTGATATCCCTTGGTCCAAGCTAGTGAAGGGGAGTGGTAAGACACTGTTTATAAATACTTACAAAATAAAATTAAATATTCAGTTTCAATTGAACTCTTGCAAGAGCCGCGATCAATCAACCATAAAATGAGTGTAACAGTGAAAGTGTTGTGTAGTTGGACGATTTTTCTCGTTGCTTTTCTGGGGCACAGTGTTGCTAAATACTCCGAGTTCAACGAACCAAATGATCCAGAATTGGGATATCGTGACGTTGAAGGACAATATTCAGAATTCATAGACGATGTGTACCAACCGGATGAGAAATACATAGAGCGACGTGACAGGTACTATGACAGAGAAAAATATATAGATCCATCGCGACAAAAACGTGAGAAGGAAATAAAAAATAAAAAGAAACAGGTTTATGACCAAGAACAGGATTGGAATGCGGATGAAATCGAAGTAGAAGAGGGAGAAGAAGCTCCATTTGAAAAAATTATAAAGGAAGATGTGGAACCAGAGCCGGTCAAACAAAAGCAAAAGAGAAGCACAGATGTTCGGTATAAAAATCACAAATATGAAGATGACTTACGAGTGGATGAAAGTCATCAAGCGCCACAGCGTGTGTCTAAAGGCAAAAGGAAGGTGACAGAATATGAAGTTCGCGAAGTTACTGAAGAAGATATAGAACCTCAAGTTTCAGAGACTCAAAACAATAATCCAGATGTGTTATACCACCACGGTGTAGCTTACATAAGAGTTCCTCCTAATGCACATAGCTTTGCAGGAGGACGTGGTGATGATCAACATCTTGTCAAAGATTCTGTAGGGGCACCTCCAGCTGCAAGATATACTCACACATTAGATCAGGATTCTTCTGCCTCGGGGAAGGTGCACTCACACAGCCATGCATCAGGCGGAGGTCGCAAAGTTCACGAGCAACATCATAACGATCATGGACACAAGGTAAGTAACTACACTACATATACATATCTAGTAGCGACCTAGTACAGATAGTATAGGTAGTTATGCAGACAGAACTAATTAATGTAGGTAAATCACTATGTTTATTTATCTCATAATCATATGTGCCCGTCAATTCTGTGTAGGTACATATTTCAAATACATAGGCACGCATTACACAGTTGGTACTCGTATATCTACAATATTAAGAGTTAAAAATATAATATATAACAACTTAGAATTTATACATCTAGAAATGCACATTTGTTTTCCTTTGTACGATAATAAAATAGGTAGGTACCTAAGTTAGTAAAATTAAGTACACCGTAACAAATAGGTAGACAGACTTCGCCAAGCCTTCTAGGTACGCTTAAGCTCTTTTTTTACAAACATACGACATTAAATCAAAACAAATCTAAATAGTTATGCATATAATCGTTTCAGTGAAACGTATATATTCTATTTGACAACTAAAATAGAAAACCATAGTTCGCAAAATGATAAAATTAGCCGTAACCACATAAAAATATTACCACATAAATTTTAATTTACATACAATTTCCTTTAAGCTAATGAATGTCCTATGTAGATATTATGAGAATTAAGCTTTTACTTCATATTTATTTTTTAATTAATAAAAAGCATAAAATATTTGTGTCTAAAAATGTACACCTGAAACTACTCAAGCTTCTTGTGAAGACAAAATTATGTGTAAGTGTCTTTATACGTAGGTATTTCATATTTCATAATACCTACGTGTTCTTACTTACATTAATTTTAATTTTTCCACCCCTTACACTTAGCCTATATGTATTGATAATTTATTTTTCCCTATAAAGGGTCCACCGAATACATTGCGTTCATAGTGCATAAAAAACACAACACGGTCTTATTATCAAGAGATCCCCATATCATAATCTATTCTATACCCATGTACTCGTACATATTAAATACAATATAGTAATACTACAATGCCGACATAAACGTCTAATCAAACAATTTACCATTATTTGCCGGCTGATTGGGTACGATGCACATTGCATCAAATGCACATAATATTTAATACCTATAATAATTTGTTATACATCTAATACGTTAGTTAAATATAGTGTAGTGTATAGTCCAAAGACGATCTAGATCACAATAAACATAATTGAAGTGTCACAATTATGGAAGAAAATTATTGGATATTTGTGATATGAATGCAAATATCGTTATGTGGTAAATACATATTACTCGATCATGAAACCTTCGTTATGAACCGTGACCTAGAATATTATATTTTCAATTCACACAACCGGCGTAGCCAGTAGTCTAACTAAATGTAAAAATATACAAGTCATACATCCGTGATCCGTGGCAGTAAATTTTGAAAACACATGTCTCATCGCAGAATTTAATATAGATATTAAACGTTTCAAGGGAATGTCAAACGAATACCTGTCTTTTATAGGTTACTGAAAAACTTACAGAAAAGAGAAAAATAATGAATTTATCGTATTTATTTTCTGCCAAATATATAAACATTATAATTTAAAACTCTTTTTGGTACCTAATGTTTTACAAGCATTACAAGTATATTTGGGTGTAAGGCTGATTTTCAGAAATACTTAAAGATATGTCTTCTAATATGGCCCGGAATAATTATTATATTTTACAATAAACGATTACATTCAATTCTGAACATTGATTGTAGGTATGTATAAAAATGTTTTGTATTTAATCATTACACTACATTTACGAGTATACTCTTGTAGTAGAAACAAGAGAATAATTTTTCTTGTAACATTTTCATTGTAACTTGTAACAAATGAACATAAATAATATGTGCAAGTAATTTGCTCGTTGAATTAAATTTAATATCTATGTATATTATCACTCAACATTCGAGTACACGACCATCCTAAAAAATCCACGTGATTAAACTATGTGCTTCTCGGACACTCGCGCTTTCTTACACCTTCTCTTTAAGGTGAACATTTCTTTGTCATCCTTTCCTCATCTATCCTCAACTCGGGTAACTTTTTGACGCGCTTTCTATCCACAATACTCTCTACAAATAAATAAGAAGTGCCAATAAGTGATGTACCTAATTTAAAATGTTTTCTTTTCTTTTCATATAGAGCGATAAAGGAAAGAAATCTTCTCACCATCACGAACATGGAGCTAAAGGTAGCGAGGGAAATGAGAACCATAAGAAAAGCTACAACGACCAAGCAGGGAAGAAGTCTGCACACCACGACTCTGCAGGACACTACGGAGATCATCATGCGGCAGGACATGGAAGCAAAGGAGGCAAATTTGATGAGAAGAAAGGGCATAAGAAGGGACATAATACCAAAGGTAAAATTTTATAATGTAACTATACATTGTAACAAAATATGTCTCAAACTTTTATCTGTAACATTTTGAATGTCTTGTAAACGACAAAGTATTTAAACGACAAGTATTTATAAAATATCAAAACATTAAATATCCTCAATTCAGCGGTGACGTGAGCCCATTCTGAATGTCTTATTTTCTATAGCACCGTCCCTATATGACAACCTGTATGAAACACCACAGTGTCCAAGATGGATAAAGGGCTCGATTCCAACCAGCTAGGTTATTTCATATTCTGGATCGGAATTCTATTTATCATCATCATCATCATCATCTCGACCTCAACGCTCCTCTCGGGAGCACAGGGCAGAAACCAGCCTCCTCCATTCAGAGCGTCTCTGGGCCAATTGCGTCACCTCTTTCCACGGCATTCCCTGCGCTCTGATATCGTTATCATAGGAACGGCGTATTGTGAAAGAGGGACGCCCGGGCCGATGGAACCCTTGCGGACGGAAGAACAGTGCTCTTGTTGGCCAACTATCATTGGGCATTCTTAAAACATGTCCCAGCCAGGACAATCGCCTCTCCTGTATTACGGAGTTTACAGGCCTCTGCTGGGTGCGCCGGCGCACAACATCATTTGTAACATGTTCATACCATTTGACATCCAAAATCCTTCTAAGACACTTGTTTTCAAAGCTTAGCAAAAGCATTCTATTTAAATTATGTTATAATTCTATTTATACTACTTATATAATGACAAAAAAATAGTGAAGACTTACTTCATAGCACCTAAATCTATACCTTAGTATTGAATTTAGGTATATACGAAAACATAAAATAGGTATACCTACATATTATTATTCCGGACAAGTTTTACTAGTTTTTTTTTTGTTCCTTATGAGGTTTATTTTTTTCTTATAGAATAAGTATTATGCCCACTTAATTCATTTAATTATTTTCCAAACAACGGTCATCCGTAAAATGAATACATTTTTATGACATGTGGATCCCTAACTACCTATCTATTTCGAGAAATAGGTAATATTAGCCATTAGTTGAGTGATCACTTTACTTGTTATTTATTTCTAGGTTACCACAACAAGTACCACAAGGACGAATATCACAAAGAGCACAAATTCTATGACGATTACCACAAGAGCGGATCTCATCATCGATACGGGGATTTTGAAGCCAAGCATGGCTCCAAGGAAGGAGGACATCACAAAAAAGCACACCACGATTCTGCACACGATGAAAAACATTCTGGTAAAAAAGGCCATCATGATAAAGGGCATATTGATGAATCACACAAAGGACATAAAGGCTCACAAGGATACGAGAAACATCACGCACACCACTCAGACTATGCAAAGAAGGGTGGAAGTCAAGGAGGAAAGGAATATGGATATAAATCAGGACACAAGAAATAGAAGGGATTGGATATTCTCAAATATTCAAAAACTGTATTATTTATTTAGTTTATTTTATTTACTGTTATACCTAAAGTATTATCTTACTTTAGTACTACGTATGTTAATTATTTTCTACTTAATTAGTACAATTTGTAACGTAGATGAAATCTTTAAATTTATACATTCCCAAATAGTATTGAAGCATTCCGGGATTTAAAAATAACTTTATTATTTTATACGACATAAATAACATATTAATAACTCTTTGCATTCTATGTTATCGCACTTTTTATCTCTTCTCAAAATGCAAAGGAGTAACAATGAACTGTATCTATAATTCTTTTAATTTCATTGTATCAGTTGATTTTTACAAACAATGAATAGTTTTATCTCTACTTGATGAACATGTTTAATAATGTTAATTAAAGTGTATATTTTTTTATGGACGTGCATCAAATGAAAGAAGACACCAAGGCCCACCTGCGGGAGAACATCCATGTCCCAAATGCGACAGAGTGTGCTTGTCTCAGATTGGCCTATTTAGTCATCTGAAATGGCACAGCAGAGTGGATGCAGCACAGTCAGATCCGCCGTGAAACTGAAGCGCTCACGATACTCGATTTGTCGAGTTGTTGGCATATATATATTTTTTTATAAAAATATTTAAAGTAGGTTCATAGGTAGGTTATACATTATGAAATACAAGTGAAATTTAAATTACGATTATTGTTATGAACCTTGTGCCGGTCGTAATTTTAAACAATTATTGTTCTATAATGGAGTATCTTACATAATAACCTGTATATTTTTGTTACGTACAACAATGATTAATTCTTCTTGTCGAGCTTAGAAAATCGATATTAACGCATTCATTGTTTAAAAACGAATGACATATTTGGGAGTACTTCTCAATAATTATCTTCAAGCTTTAGCTACATAATATACCTATCTATATTCATTTCCTTTTTATACCTATACGTGCTAACAAAAAAATACTCGTATTGTTATTATATATGTAATTGTTATTCAATTCTTTTTCTAAATATTGCCAGTAAGTATTAAAAAAAACTTTTTTTAAGGTACCTACATTTTTTGTTTCACATTTTATAGAACGAAACCTTTTATGTTATATTATTACTTTGTCAGGTAAAATAAATAAACAAAAACTTTATTGGGAAAATATTATGATGTATACAAGCATATCATGTTTACAAAAATGACCAAAAGGTGGGCTTATAGCATAAGTGATCTCTTCCAGCCAACCTGGGAAAAAGATAAATAAAGAAAAACAGAAAATATATGTAGATAAAATTATATAAAAATAATTACTATAGAAGATAATGAAAGAAACTATAAATTCAATATTTGATATAAATTAGATATAAAAAAAATAACAAAGCACAAATTATAACAAAATAGGAAGGGAAGGGACCGAAGAAAAGGGAGAGGAAAGGTTGATATATGATCTACTTAAATTATGATTTTTTCTTACACAACCCACAACCACGGGATATAGTATTGTAAATCACACATTATACGAAATAAAGCAAAACCATAATAAAACAAATACATTACCCATATTATTTTCACTTTATTGATTCTCTCTATTTATGTACAATGCTTTCAAAATATAACAATGAAATAAATAATTAATTTCTTTGAAAAGCATCACAAAAAACACTACGTCTGATATGAACAAATATAATTTAGTATTTACAGTAGGTACTGATTAAGCTCAACAACTTAAAACAAACTTTCCACAGTTTTTGAAAGACATCCTATTCAAATAATAATACAAAATACCTGTTGTAAATTTTCTTTACAAACAGAATAAACTTTAAATGAAATCAATTTAATCAAATGAAAAATTTTATTCTATCATTAATAAGTAAAATAACATGTCAACTGTATAATAATCTACTTATACTAACTTATACTCAGTGACAAAGTCGACACATCTCAAAATATTTTATTTTAAACATATTATCTTAATGTTACTGAATTTTTCCATCTTTACGACACTAATTAAATATTATTGTTTGCCGTGAAGGTGTATTTGGGTTTCATTGCGAAACTAAAAAATATTTAAAAAAAAAAAAAAAAAAAAACTAAAAGGGTACAAAAGAGATCTATTTTTCATTTCGGAATTTATCAGATTTCGAATAGGATTTTTTGTGTCCCAAATGTATTTTATTAATTATCATGAACCTATATAATATATGTTTTCATATGATTATTTACGGTTCATATTTTTGTATATTCTTTCTATGATATAATAATCTTTTTCAATATAAATAATCCTTATTTTATGTTTACCTCCTCATTAGATGTATATCTTTAAATGACTCAGATGGAAACTGAAAGCACCTACAGCATATCTAAAGCACACTTTCATTCAATACAATATAAGCATACATAAATATACTCGAGTATGAGCTTTAAAGCGTTAATTTATTTATAAACTTAGTTAATATTAGTATGCAGAAACTGTATCAATTTGTTAATTTGTACTTGTTAATAAAACCATGTTACTGAATAAAGTTATTTCAATCGTAAAAATAATTTGAGTTTTTTATTCTAGACTTTTTTCAAAGTAATTTGTAGTTAGCTACCATTGACGAAAAGAAATACTCTTGAAGGAAAACAAGTCTTACCTTTGAGAAAATATCTACTCTAGCTAAAAATAAAAAAAGGTAGATTAAAATTGGTAGACTGTTAAAATTGAAACATAATGGAGACGAGCTTTCTTAGACTAAGAAAAACTGATGTTCCACCCTATCCACAACACACCTTCCACAATAAAGTAACTGAATGAATAAACACCTTGCAGGTTGCCTTTTAAATACCAGAAAAATAAAATGGGGGTAAGCATGATTGAATTAGGTATTAAATGTCTGAAATGTGATATTATACGAATTACTGATTTTTATAAGATACCAGAAAACTTACTAGAAACAGCGGGAGACATATTTTTTGTTGGGGACCCAGTGGAGTTTTTATTTGGGAGCAGACATGTCTGTATATATTAATGGAAAATTCACACAAATTGAACTAATCCCATGTTAAGATAATAATATAATATGGATGTTGCAATATGGGTTTTAGATTAATGCTTGATTACAAATTTGGATAAGATAGTTTGATATATTTGATTCAATGTGAAATAATGGAACGTGATGAAAATAAGAAATGAGAAAGTAAAATAAATAGGACCGAGTCTTACGAAGATTATTCTAGAAAGAACAGTGTTGTAATACTATGTAGGTATATCTACTGTTTTTGCTTTTTCTTTATTTGTTTATTTTGCAATAAGTTTGCTGCCGTTTCGGTTGGTTGACGTGTGAATGTCGGCTCGGTAAGTATCTAATTATTTTATGACTCAATCAAATCGCACTGTTGAGTTTCTCATAATTTTTTTAGAAATTTTATTAGTAACAGCCCTATTATTGTTACAACTGTTACTTATTAATACACAAACTGACGAATAAATATCGTTCTGTATAAAGAGGTACTGGAATTGATTTAAAGGTCACGACTAGCAGAATTTTCTACAATAAAAATTATGAAAAAAAAATATTACCAAGTACTCAGAGTTATAATGCAAGCATATCCCACAAGTGGGGTAGCCAGCAAACCAGCTGCATAAAATAAACATTCAAGCTGTTCTCTCCGAGCCAATATAAAATCATGGCATTAAGGATGGGTAGCAAACTCCATTACTGAATTTAAGATTGTAAAATATCTTTATTTTTCGAACACCTGCCTTTTACAAGACACTTGAGACCAATTCTTTACCGGGTGCTCCACGGGATGGTTCATATCAGCTCCATACGATATTTTAGCTACTACATTTTTAAGTCTTGAAAGTGTTCTTTCGGTAAGACAAAAGTAGGACTATGAATTTCTTAAAAAACATGCTATTAAGCTTCGTTACTCAATTTGATAATGTGTTGCGACTATGTTTCAACTTATTTATATTAATTTCATTTCAATTAAACACAGATACGAAAGCCAGTGTAATACGAGAAGCACTATTATTTTATTAAAATTATATTTTATAGATAAAAAATCAGGTTGCACTAAACGTAAATAAATTTGTTGACTACTCCAGTTGTATGAGAGGCTGCGATGGTGTAAACAAAAAATATCTCCAAGATGCAACTCTGAAAGTATAATAGAACAATGAAAAATAAAAACCCAACGTTTCATGTACTTCTTATATTACACTATGGGGCACATGAGACTTTTGACTGTAAATTTAAATACAATGGTATGTATTATACTCTACACAACAAACATAGAACTAGCTCATGAAATTAAACATAGTAAATTTATTTGGAAATACTCATTGTCGCTCTTTTTGTATAAAAAATGTAATTAGTTTTGAGGTTTCACAAATCTCAAATGAATCTAATCACGGTGTAATTATGTAGGTAGGGCGTGTTTTTTTATTAGTTTTGGTTGCATTGGTCAATCTTTGAATGAAAAGTTGTGAATATTAGGCAATACTCATTCACGGTCACGTCAAGTTATATTATTTGATATTATTGTATGGACCAATGGAAGGGAGAATAATTTTTATAATTGAAGTAGATACAATATATGTATAGTGACAATCGATAAGTTTTCGTAATTCATTGACTTTAAATTATTTGCTGACTGCGAAATACATAATAATAAAACCGAGGTGCTTGCACCGTTTTATGCCATTATATCAAAGTTGTCGTGAAAGCGAGTGGGTGCTTAGTGTTAATTTTATGTGTACGGATTTCTTATAAGAATGGTAATAAAATAGTTCTAAACAGTAGTTTCCATACCAATCTTATTATTTAAAACCAATCAACCGAACTAAACAAATGACAGTGGTTTACATAACAATTTGAAGATTTCTGTCAGCTGTTAAATAATTTCAATTAAGTTTGTGTTAATAATAAATTAATACTACTATTGAACAGATTTTTTTCAAATATTTACATTAAATGATAATTTTGATCATTATCATAATATTGACTATCGCGTATCTATTCTCATAATATTTCAATTAGTTAAATATCCTCAGTGTTGTATTTCGTACGTTGTATATCCATAATATAATAAATATTGTTTAATAAAAGTGTGACTGTGTGCTCAAATATGAAATTTAATTTTAGATGCAGTCAAAACTTATACTCCTTTTGTTGGGATCGTTCATCTGTTTGTCCCAATCAGCTCCTCTACTAGGATTAGATGATGAAGATATCTACGAAGACACAGCAATTGTTGAATCTACCGTTAGAGAAGTCAGAGCAGTGAAGGTAATCCAATTAAATACTCAACAATCTTATTCAAAGAGTTTATCTCATTATATGATCATCGAATCTAATATATTATTAATTTTATTAAGTTGCATAAATTGTACCTATAAAATATAAAAATCACAAATTTCTCTGCAAACTACGTCAAAATGACTGACTACATTTCTAGAAACATCCCCTTTAAAACACATTGAACACTGAGAAAAAAATCATTGCTTTTATCGAATCGTTTATTTTAGTACACACATACTCTGAAAATCTGTATAATTCCTAATGAAATAAAAGTTTCATTAGACATGTTATTTTTTCTATAACTTCTCTAATATTTTACTATAACGAACAAAATTATATATATTACTATCCATACGATAAACAAATAATTCAAAACGCGAAATATATTCGTACCTATCCCTACATGCTGTTACGTTTTTGTATAAGTAATTAAAATTTATTAGTGACAAAAGTGACGCACATTTTTTTCAGGACTCTGATGTTGCACCTGCAAATTACCACAAAGTCTACGATTCAGGAGATAAAGGTGACAAAGGATACAGCAGGCAGGTATCAGACAAGGGAAAGACTGGCTACCAAACATTCGACTCCTTTCACAAAAAAGGCGGAGATTCTTACGGATATGAAAAGCACGATTCGTTTGGAGTTAAAGGCAAACATGGAACCGGAGGACATAAATCAAATGCAGGTCATTCTTCTAAACAAGGAGGCAAAAATGGTATGTTATCTAGTAATTTTAAACGTAAACGATCAAAATATTAGATCAGAGATCAATAACTCATGAAGAATTGATTTGTACTGTGTTAAAATGAGACTAAACTGGATGTTTTATCAGATTAGTTACTAAATTCGAGATATTTAAAAAAAAAAACAGTTTTCGTGTAATGTAAGTTTATTCTTAGGGCTCACTTTAATTTCATCTTTATGTAGGTATTTTATTACGACAAGAGAGAATAAAGTTTAAAAAATTGAATTCGAGCAAGTTTAATCAATATAAATAAACACGGAAGAGATGAAGTTCAGCTTCTATTTCCTTTTATTAGTTTTAAACAGGAAAATATAACAGATTCTAAAGAGCTTATATTTCTTTCCAGCCAAATACCAAGCCGCTGATGATGTAGAATCCGACGATGATGGTGGCTCTTACGAATCAAGCGACGACAGGTAAATGTCAATTATTTTAATTTATAAAATAAAATAATCTTTATTGGACATTTTTTTAAGTGGTACAAATGGCAGGCTTATTGCTGCAGGCAATTTCTGACAACCAACCAGTAATGCACTCTCAATAAAAATCATCTATTAACAAGTTTTGATTCATCCAATGCTTTTTGTTTTGTAAGTCATTGATTTTGTTGCAGTGGAAATGATTACAATGAAAGTGAAGACAGCAGTGATGATGGGGAATCCGCAGAGGAAGGAGAGGAAGCCGCAGTGGCTGTTTCTGGATATGATGAAGCCGATGCTGCAAACTACGATAACCCATCTGGATACACTTATGGATCCGGAGCCGAATATGATTTTTAAATAAAACGAAAACCCAACAATGCATTTTTATTCGACTTCCATCCTATTATTTTTCTTATTCTCAGTTTACTAAATTATTTACTAGATAACAAAAAAGATAAATTGTATCTAATATAGGTATGTAGGTACCAATCAAAAACGTTAACTTATATGGTATGGACTAGTAACGCAGTACCCATTTCCTTAGAAAACATGTTACAAAATTATTTATACTCTATAGCAGTGTTTCCCAAACTATGGGTCGCGACCCATCAGTGGGTCGCGAGCGAATATAGAGTGGGCCCTGCAGGGCTACTCTTGACAAAACTAAACACGATCTTAATCTAGTCTTGATCTTGATCATACGACGCACGAAGTGACTATTGGCCAAAAATACACCCAAACCGATCGCGCGTTAGCGGTAGCGCGGTGTTTTTGACCATAGTCCCTTCGTGCGTCGTATGATCAAGATCAAGACTAGATTAAGATCGCGTTTAGTTTTGTCAAGAGTAACCCTGCTGAGCATTAAGTAGTTCCACGACTCGCTACTAGGGAATCTTAGCATTACCAATATTTATGTTCTCTTTTCTATAAGACAGCTAAAGGGTGGGTCTCAAGATTGAAATTTTTCATTAGATGGGTCGAAGCCCAGTCAACTTTGGGAACCGCCGCTCTATAGTATTAAGATGCTAACCTGAAAAAGCCCCCTACAATGAAAAATAAAAATAATATACCTACCACGATTGTGATTGGTCGCAAATATGATTAGTCTCACTACCAATTATTTTCTCATTGCAAGTGTAGACTATTCAACATATATTTATTTATTTATTCATTCTTTGCTGTACATTGATAAAAAACAATTACATAAAAGGTATACATTCAAATTAAATACAATCAATATACAGAGGGCGAGTTTATCGCAAAGGCGCGATCTCTTCCAACTAACCCAAAACGATCAAAATTACTTAATTTTATGCAACAACTTTCATCATAATACAAGTGAAAACACCATAGAGGGGAAAACAAATTGAATTCTAGATATCTTCGTTTATCGTACCTTAGTTAATTTCTATCATACCTAAATCTGTCACGAACTCGGGATTTTTATAAAAAAAATGTTTCTTTTGATACATAATATAGGTACTATTAGTGTTGATCTTGTAATATACCGATGTTAGTACGCGAAACGTACGTTAGTATCCCGTGGAGCACCCGGTAAAGAATTGGTCTCCCACTCTTATCCGTAAGTTTTCGAGTGTCCTGTAAAAGGCAGGTGTTCGAAAAAATAAGACATTTTACATCTTAAATTCAGCGATGAGGCTTGCCACCCATCCTGAATGTCTGGATTTTTTATTGGCACGGAGAGGACAGCTTGCATGTTTATTATATGCAGCTGGTCAACTGGCTACCCCACTTGTGGGATATGCCGTGATGGGATAGTAGTAGTAGTACGCGAAAACACCATATCTCTTTTTAAAATATAACGGGCTTTTGACAGATTTATGACATTGTTATTTTTTTAATAATGGAAATAAGGTAACGGCACCGGTGCTTGACAGTGCACCAGTAGTTGACATTTTGACATATTTTGTTCAATATTAAGCAAACCAGTAAAGTGTCATCTATGGCAAATACATCAAATAACACCTTGTGCAATCTATTATTAAAAAAAATAACTAAGATGTATCTTGTACGACCTTGTCAGTTGATTTTTGAACTCTGAGTTGGATCCATGTGTTTTATTCCGTTTAAGTGACAGTGCCTTAACAAAGTTGTTAAGAAAGTGAGTATTATATTTTTTCTAATAAAACTGAAATCTTTGTAAATATTTACTGTCTTGTTCTATTAAATGATAGATATTGATTGTATATATTATTTTTATAAAACTGTTTAACAAACTTTACAGAAGTTTTAGAGATATTGGGGGGTGTCAAGTACTGGTTCTTTAAATTGGAGTATCCCTAGTAGTTGACACCCCCTGTCAACTACTGGGGAATGATGAAATTATTTATTTTTGACAAATTTAGACTTAATTGCAATAGAAATGCCCTCAGCATGTGCTGTTTTTATTTTGATGCTCATATTTGAAGTGCTTCCAGTAGTTGACAGGGTGTCAACTACTGGGTATTTAATATGTCAACTACTGGGTAATGTAAATATTTTTTTTTTTAAATATTGAGGAAATCAAAATGCCACCTTCAAGAGGTAAAATGCTGGCATATTCAGAGGAGACGATGAAGAGGGCGATTAATGATGTACTTCTACAAGGCCTACCAGTTGCAACTAGGGCATGTAATATCGGACGATTTTCAATTCCGATACTGATTTCCGATATTCGAACTCAATATCGGAATTCCGATATTAGTATCGGAATTACACATATTCGTTAGAAAGTGCACATTTTCTTCATACCTTGCACAAATTCGGTAGGTAGGTATATAGGAGAAATGAGTACAACGTAAAAAAATATTCGTATTCTTTAATTTGGCACAAAAAATAGTTGTTTACAGATTATTATCCCATACTTATTACTAATTAAACTACCTAACTCAAAATCAACATTATTAAAACTTCTTATGATCCAAAATGTGGAAGCAAAATCAACAACTAAGAACAACAACTCAGAATCAACATTATTAAAACTTCTGATAACCCAAAATGTGGAAGCAAAATCAACAACTAAGAACAACAACTCAGAATCAACATTATTAAAACTTCTTACAATCCAAAATGTGGAAGCAAAATCAACAACTAAGAACAACAACTCAGAATCAACATTATTAAAACTTCTTATAATCCAAAATGTGGAATCAAAATCAACAACTAAGATCAACAACTCAGAATCAACATTATTAAAACTTCTTATATTTTAAAGTGTGGAAGCAAAATTAACAATTAAGAACCAATATTATTAAAACTTCTTATATTTTAAAGTGTGGAAACAAAATCAACAACTAAGAACAACAATTCAGAATCATCAACAAAAATTTCTTATTTTTTAAAATGTGGAAGCAAAATTAACAACTAAGAACAACAATTATTAGAAATAAAGAGTAAATAGGAACGTTTATTTTTTTAAATCTCGTTTTTCTTGGTAATGTGTTCTCAAGAACAACAAAGCGTCAAGCATTTTGTCGGAGAGTGAACTTCGTATTTTATTGCAGAAATATCCGGCCGACGAAAAAACACGCTCACTTTCAACACTAGTAGGCAAAATTGATGAAAGATACTTGTACGCCCGTGTTAGATATACTCCCCTTTCACCTTTATTGTCATATATTGCTTTTTCAGTCATGAATAGAACGAGATGGAATGATCGTTCTATCTCTCTTATAGTAGCAGAAGAAATCCGAACTGTCACTTAGATATTAATTTTTGCCTGGGTCCATGATTTTTGCTTCTATTGACACTTCATCGGAAATCTTCGGTAACTTATAGATGAGATAGAATCATTTTCAAACAGGTGAGTTCGTGTGTCCGAGTAAGCGAGACGAACACACACACTACGCAAAGAGCTAAAATATACATCTTTTTAAACTTGAGTAGATTTTTTTCTGATTCCGATGTTACGATATTGGATCACTCAGTATCGGAATTGTAATATCGGATCTAGCGGTCCGAGATTCCGATATTGCGAGATTCCGAGATTCCGAGATTCATGCCCTAGTTGCAACTGCGGCTAAGAAGCATAATGTACCAAGAATTACATTGCTTTATAAGGTTAAAGGAAAAACGCCAAAGCAAAGAAAAATGGCCCAGAGGCAACAATAAATAAAGGGTATGAGAAAACGTTGGTCAAATGGATAATAGACACATCAAGAGCTGGTTTCCCAATAACTGGTTGAGAGCTGGTTGAAGATAAATCTCTATTTTATTTTTATAAAACAATTGTGCAAGAATATAACAATGCTCAAAGAGTAGTAGGAGAAAGAAGTCCATCGATTGAAGAAAATCCACAAGTAATATTTACACAAGTAATATTTAATATTTACTGAAACCAACAACCCATTTGAGTTGGCTAGTCTAGAAGAAGTTGAACAATTAGATGTTAACGCAAGTAATTTGACTGATGTGGAATGCCAACTAAGCACTTCGATTGAACTTTCAAATGCCAATTTAAGTAGTTGAGCTGATTTGAACTGCCAACCAAGCACTTCAATTGAACTTTCAAATGACCATTCAAGTAGTTTGGCTGATGTGGACTGCCAACCTAGCACTTCAGTAATATCATCACCATTCAAACGGGTTTTAGTGTGGCCGGAACACAAGAAAACCGTGACCAAAAAAAGGAAATCTGAAAAAATTCCTGCTGTTGTTTCATCAGAACAATGGCAAATATATTACGAAAAAAAGGAGGAAGTAAAAAGAATAAAAAAGGAAGAAATGGAAAAACGAGCGGCAGAAAGGATAAAGAGAAATGAAATTAAGAAAAAAATCATTGTGATAAATGCAAAAAATCAGTAACTAAGAACAATAGCATTAAATGTGAGGAATGTTGCAAATTGTTTCACAAAAAATGTGTACCAAGGCATCATCAAATGCATATTCCACAAGATAATGATACTTACATGTGTCACATTTGTTATAAAATATCAAATAGTGACAATGAATTTCCATCGACCGATGATGATTTCGATATTGATGATTTATTCCAAGATGTTAGAAAAACTTTAGAATTTTAAGAATTTTTGTTGTCAAATCTCAAGCCTATTAAATAATTAATATGCTATTCCCTTTTTATCATTAGGCACTTATTGGTACCCTTATAATTTTAAGTTATTTAATTGTTATTTTCATCTACCCATTGCAAGTTTTACATTCATTTTGTTAGGTACTAAATATTGTATTTTTTTTTTCATATTTTTGCTTAGGTACTAAAAATATATTTTTTCATTAATTAATATTTGTATTTTTTTATAAAGTCTCACTCTAAAAAATATAATAAATTGTTTAAACAAACAAAAAACTGCATTTTTATTTTTAGATCAGTGTGTCAACTACTGGGTAAAGATCATGTCAACTACTGGGGACTAGCATTTTTGCTGGTGTCAACTACTGGTGCAATTTTAGACCATAATTGTATGAGGATTTTTTTATTATAATTAATGTTTAATTTTACATTTAATTATACATTTATTTAGAAGAAAGACAAAGGTTTCAGAAAATATATACAATATCATAGTATTCATCAGTGTAAATATGTTATGGAGTTTTATGTTGAAAATAGCTGCTTAACGTGTCAACTACTGGTGCCGTTACCTTACTAAATAACTATAATTTAATGATGTATACCGATTGATTAGGGGGTCTGATCTGAGGGTATAGATAGATTATATAGATAGACTATACTTTAATGCGGTTTGAGTGGTGAGCATCGTTTTCAACAAAATATTATAATCATGATTTCTTATAAATAAACTTTAATGCTTGTATTTTTTTTTAAATTTGATCAAAGTGTAGGTATAATATTACATGTCTCAAAACACGGTATTTTACGACTACATAATATTTTATGACTAGAGACCTGAATTTTTCGGTAATATTTTTTGGAAAATCGATGTTTTTTTTTAGAAAAGCGGTGTTATTTTAAGTGGTAAAAAGTACATCATAAATAGCAAGGCTAAACACTTCCTCGAAAAAACGTACCACGTATGAGAGCGAGTGAAAGGATGCCTTCTTTTCCAACACATAGCTATTTTTACGTAATGTTAAAATGAGACACCACCACAACACCTCTCCGTTCATATGGTACGTTTCAATATTTTTTTCATGATATAATAATATATATAGACCTTCAGACATGTTTTGCCTTGCTAGACCATATTCCATGAACTATAATTTCGAGCCTTTTTATAGTACTTTACAACAAGACTTATGTCCAATAGACCAGCGTTTCCTAACCTTTTTCAGCCACGGACCCCTAGGAAATCAAGCAGACTTTTCACGGACCCCCTTAATAAAAAAACAGAAATAAATTTCGGACCATTTATTTTAATATTACAAATACAAAAATACAACATCAACATCAAGATTCACGTTGATTAATGTGAAGGTTGGTGTTGTTTTTTTGCAACTAAATTAGTAATATTCGGATTGATGTTAGTACTAAGTTGTAATCTCAAATCGGATTCCACTTGTAATCTGTTTCTGTATTTGTTTTTAGTATATACAAGAGCAGAGAATGCCTTTTCACAGAGATATGTGGTTGAGAAAAGCAGCAAATGTTTCAGTGCTTCTTCTGATATTTCCTTATAATCTTTCTTTACATTCACCCAAAAACTTGATAAAGAGGATTCTTTGAAATTACGTTTCAAAGCTGAATCACAAGATAGTTCTATTAGTTGGTTTTCTTGTGTCGTTGTCAAGCTAGTAATATCAGTGACATCTGTGTTGAAAGGGTCTAATATCCAATGTTTATTTTTGTCGGGTACTGGAAAATAATCCCGAAACGAAGACCTTAAAGCGCGGAGGTGTTTGATCATTTCGTCTTGTACTTGAGTTGGTAACATCGCTCCACCAGAGGATTCTAAAAACGCTGACAGTGTAGGAAAGTGATTATATATTTTTTTTATTGTACGATTTGTCCAAAGGTCAAGCTTTTTTACCATCGTTTCAATTTTGTCTTCAGCTTGGAAGATGTTATTATCCCTTCCTTGTAGACCTAAGTTCAACTCGTTCAGAGCACTAAAAATATCAGCTAAATATGCTGCCATTGTGAGCCATTCAAAGTCATTGAAGTGATCAGCATGTTTATTGACGCTGCCTGCAGAATTCTTCAAAAAGAACATTCTTATCTCATCTCTCAATTCAAAAACACGCGACACTACTTTGCCACGAGACAACCAACGCACTTCAGCATGCAATAACAACTGCTTGTGAATGCTTCCCATTTCTTCACAAATGATACTGAAAATACGGGAATTTAGAGGCCTAGCTTTAATAAAATTCACCACCTGCACTATGTCGTCTAACACTGTTTTCAATTTTTCTGGCATATTTTTAGCAGCTAACGCCTCCCTATGAATGCAGCAATGATGCCAGATAATAGATGGATTCATCTTCTTTACGAGCGCCTGAAGTCCTATTCGTGTACCGGTCATAGCCCGAGCTCCGTCGGTGCTAACTGCCACACATTTATCCCACGTTATTTCATGAGTGGACATAAAGTTGTTCAACACTTCAAATATCGCTTCACCTGTAGTGTGCGAAGGCAGAGGCATACAGAATAAAAAATCCTCACTTATGCTGTCGTTGTGTTCGTAACGAACATATGCAAGCAAGTTCGCGTTATTGCTAATATCTGTGCTCTCATCTAATTGCATAGCATAAAATGTGCTCAGTTTAATGTTCAAAATCAGCTGCTCTTTAACATTTCCTGACATTTCATCAATTCTCTTCTTCACTGTGTTATTGGATAACGAAATAACGTCCAATTCTTTTGAAGCTTTGTCTCCCAACATAGCCGAAACCATAATTTTAGCGCACGGTAATATCAATTCTTCAGCAATAGTGTGGGGCTTACCACTTTTTGCAACTAACAAAGACACTTGGTAGGACGCTGATACAGCACATTCGTTATTGGTCCCAGTAGCCGTCTTAATCATTGTTTTTTTGCTTTGTTCTAATTCCGAAGCTTTAGTTTTAAAAAAAGTTTTAGATTTCTCACGAAGCTCTTGGTGTTTTGTCTCTAAATGACGTCGGAGTTTGGCCGGTTTCATCGACTCATTCGACAAAACTTCGTAACATATCACGCACTGAGGTCTTTCTTCACCGTTTAAATTGGTACTTGTGAAACCGAAACTTAAGTATTTGTCACAAAATTTACGACGTTTGATCTTCGAAGTCGACGGTCTTTCATTTGCTTCGTCTGAAGCGAAGTCATTTGGTTTTAACCAGCGTTTCATTGTAACAATCACTCGAAAAACGTAATTTCGTTGCACTTATCTTCAACGTCCAACGCAACACAAAACAAAACACGCACTAACAAGTCGTGGGCGAGCGCCGGATGCAAGTGTAGGGCGCGGGGCGAGGGCGGTGCCTAGGGAGAAGAGAAGAGTCACGTCCCGCACTGCCCGCACGCACTTCTTTCACTCACTTCGGTAAGTCAAGTACTCCGCCCGCTGTCGGCGCTGTCGCACGTTCGTCGTGATGAGTAAGCGTAGCGATTACGAGACTTTTGGTGCCATATATTTTATTAATAATGGTCCAGAGATGAGACCGCGGACCCCCACACATACATTCGCGGACCCCCAGGGGTCCGCGGACCACAGGTTAGGAAACGCTGCAATAGACCATTAAAGGATGACGTCACAGAAAAATCATTGAGGGGCATCAGGCATCCCAACACAACACATTCACAGTGTTTACGGTGTAATATTAGGTGGGACGCCTAAAGAATAGATACCTAATAATCAAAAAAACTGTCAGTGTCGATTTTGTTATTACTTTGTCGTCTGACTTTCTTTTTTTTCTCTTATGGCATAACATCCTACAAGGATGATTTGCGCAATCTGATTGCTTGCCCCCCAAGCAAAAGCAAATCCATAGACAAGACCACGTGACCTTTAATGGTCTATTATCCGCTGTACATTTTTATACTAAAGTAAAACTTTTCGATTCCGTGTTAGAAATTGAAATTTCCGCGCAAATTATCCTAAACACTATGTAGATGTCATAAAGAACTACTAACGCTGCGGTGCCTAATTTTTGAACTGTGAATACAATTCATTTCTATTATACAGTTTAAAATCTCGCCATCCTTTATTGTCCTATGCCTTCTACGATCCAACAGCTACTCAATATACGTAAAATTCTACCTACTCTTGAGTAGCATTCACATTGCTTCACTTTTTTCATTTTGAAGGATCATCCAGAGCAACACCCTCTATAGATACACTTTAGGTGGTGTTGATCCAGAGTGATCACTGAAAGTGAGTAAATGTGAACGCCCCTTTAGTAGACATAGACAAAAAATATTGTTATTATTGTCAAACTGCTGTAATCTGACATTTGTTGTTCATAGATAAATAATTTATTGTGACGGCTTGGTGCTTGGTGTTCGCCGTCTTAGTAAAATTTGCTGAGTAGTGTTTTGACGCACATATCGAAAATATAAAAATATTGGATTTTATTTGTGTTAGTTCTATTTATTAAATCAAGATGAATGTCTCGAAAGACGTATTGATATTTTTCCTTCATTGTTTATTACTGTCTTTTTGTGAGTGCGGTAAGTATATCCCGTGATTTATTGAATAAATTGATTCAATTGTTAAGCTCATCCTCATTATCTTTTGTTATTATTACATTTGATATTGTTTTACAGTTCGACTTCCGGGCTGTAACGAAAACAAAATAACCAGCTGTGGAAACATTGAAGGAATAGAATGCAATGCTTCAGTTCACAAATGTGAGTGTTCACGTGGATATGAATATCATCCTGATAGCCTCACATTGGAAACTGCCTGTGTGTTGAAAGTAACTCCAAGTAGTAATGTGGATGGTGGCAGTAATACAGTGTCTGTAGTTGTAGTCGTTCTACTGACACTTCTTCTCTTAGGGTCTGCACTATTTTTCATAGTTCGCAGATACAATCTCTTGCACTGGGTGCACAATAAAATATTTTCACGAAGGAACACCGGAGCCACATATGAGGATGTCATGATTGGTCAAGATGATCCACCAATTACAGCTTGAGATTATATTGTTAGAGGATAAAGATATAATGAATTACCATAAATAAGTAAATATATATCTACTATTATCACTGTACAGTATGTATGTGTACACTCATATATGATATTACTCTGTCATAATGTTAACATTTTACCAATATTATTATTACTGAGCATTTCATATTCGGATGGAGTAGTTAGCAAACTCTATTATACAATGTATGTTAGTAGTATTATCAATTGTTTCTCTTATCAACCATATCACAGGGAATCACAATATTCTTATTTTCACCATGTTAGAAAATATTGTGTAAGTTTCTCATGTATATTTTTCTATCCTAACTTATATTAAATGATATAATTTAAATACAGTTTATTCTAGATATAGTAAAATTTATTCCAAATAGTAATTAATATTTCTTTAAAATAAATATGTTTTGGGAAATGCGTCAGGTAGATAGGACACTTACACTGAATATTTAACAAATTTATGATATTTGGCATATTTTAATGGTTTCCTATAGTTTATGAGATTCATTTATGATTTTTATACCTGATGACATCTGTAACCAAAAAAATAGATTAATTTCGCAACATTAATTCATTAAGGCTCAATGTTTTATACGAGTTATAGTTCCTGTGTTGTAATAATCTAGTATTTCATGTCGTGTTATCATTCAGTGTGTAAATGTTTTATAAGATACACTGTAATATTTTGTTTAACATCAAATTTATTACTCTAATCAATATGTTTATTATATTCTAATACATCAGAAGAATACATCCAACATCCTTACAATATACATACCAGTTAGTAACATTTTATACCTCTATTATAATTCATACTAAATAATTACATTTGATAAACATGCTGGATGATATGTTGCATTACATGACTATAATATATTTTATCCAAATGATGTAATTGGGTATTTACTGTTAATAGAAAAATACTCCCTACTTGTAAATAGTATTTGCATGTGTTATTATTAATATTAAGCATTATAATTTATATTAAATAATTATTAAATATCGTGCATATAACTTTTCATTATTGAATATATGTTTTTGGCCATAATTTATAGTTTTCACAGTAAAAATATACCTTATCTATGTTGAGGAAAGCTTTATCATCATTTTTTTTTTTTTTTTTTTTTTTTTTTTTTTTTTTTTTTTTTTTTTTTTTTTTTTTTTTTTTTTTTTTTTTTTTTTTTATAATAAAAAGATATTGTAATGATATTAGAGTTATTATTCTTAATTGTAAATGAAGTGCTGTAATGAAGGGTTATTCTGAGTATTCTGGGGGTGCAGAAGGATTTGGAGTGTCATGATTGATGGTGTCATTATGAGGAATCAATGAATTGTAATGATATTCTAATTGTGGTCTTACCCGAGCTCCTTTTGTATTTTTATTTTCTGATAATAGATACTCTAAGATCTCTGAAGGGCAGTTGAATTTTTTGGCAGTAACTTTCTCTATCAATTGATAAACTCGTTTTTGGATTTTCGGGCAAGGAGATGGCAACATTGTGAAATTGTCACTACGAAGCTGTTCTTTTTGAAAATGAGATACAGTAGTGATGGATATATTATAGGTCAACAAAAATATTAGAGTGTGTGTAGCATTTGTGGAAAATTCCCATGATCGTTTTCCCTTGCAATAGAAAGGATTTATAATTTTTGGTATAGTGGATCTTTCTGTGAATCCCCTTAGATCTAATTTAGCGGTTAAATGATCAGAAAGTTCAGATCCTAGATTATTGATGGTCGAGATCTCTAATGCATTTCGGAGGCAAAAATTGTGTAACAGAGCTATCAATGGTTGTAGTTCTTTTTCACAAAACAGAATTTCAGTCCAAAAAGAGAGGAACATAAGTGAAATAAATGGTTCTATCCAGTCTAGAGAGATATCTCCTTCTATAGTGAGATCCATAGATATGGTGATGCTTGCCGGATATAATATTGAGGTGTTTGTGTGGTTTTTTGTCTTTTGGGACTCAGTTTTGTCTGTTGGTGAATTATTCTTTTTGAATCTTAGTAATGAGGAAAGAGAAGACATGATAAGGGTCTTTAGATCCTGTTTGATTTCTTTGTGTATTATTTTTTTTTTTATAATAAAGAATATAGTGTGGTCAACCTATATATTTACACTAGTTTATAGCTGCAGAAGTTAAAGTTAACATGATAAAAATTCAGTCTTGTCTCTCAATTTAACAGGTTATGGACTCCCATTGAGGTGACCCTGAAGGAACATGATTGTATAATACCTGAAAATGGCTTTTCTTTTCTTGGCCAGTCTTTAGGGTGTTAAGATCTGATAGAAATGTAGGATTAACTCTGATGAAATCAGCTAAGGAAGTCAGATCAAGATTCCAGATTCTGTCTAGAGCGGAAGGTCCAAAGGGTCTCTCGGTTAGTTTTAAGAGAGTTCTCCCAATGTCAGATATTGGCTCTGCACTACTTATAACTTGATTCTGTGTGTACAATAATATGTGGTTGGATTTAAATTTCCCATCTATGGAGGCTGAGAACATGACCTTTCTTAGTTTTGGGAGGTAGGAAGATGAAGAGATTGATGGAGTATTTGGGACAATAGATCGCCTTCCAGAAGGAGCTGAAAATTGAAGAGTTTTTGTTTCCAGTAATGAAGTGAATTCTGATATTGCTCTGAGGCTTTTATTAATCTGAATTGTGAGATCTTCAGTAAACTCTCTGTGTTGTTTCTCCCTTTTATTGCTAACAGTTTCTAGAGCTCTCATGTTATCTAAAAGAGATCCCATTTTTTCAATAGAGGCATTTTGGTTGGTTGTCTTGAAGTGTTTCACAGTCATAGTTATGCCTTGAATGTATAAAACAGCTGCAGTGTGAGAGATTTGAATGGATTTAATTAAATTACTCAGATATGGAATAGAGTCCTTTCCAAGCATGTGTAACATTGTCATATAAGCAGATTTAAGAGAGTTGACGTTTGATCCATCTTGCATGTCCCATTTGTTCATTAAGTCAAGAATCCGATCATCTATAGGATTTTCAGTCTCATCCAGAATATCACAGAGATTTTCTCTCAGTAACATAATCTCTTGTTTCTTTTCACAGTATGTATGAAACTTGGCGTCTTCTGAATTGGCTGGTGATCTATAGGAAGGCTTGATCAACTCCGGATCTGTCTCAGGATCATATCCATCATAGTACTCATCAGTGTCTACCCCTGGTCTCATTGGTGCAGAAGTGGTGTTTCTTGACAAGTTGTAGAGCTCATTTTTGGTTTTATCAGATACGCTTCCGGTTAATGTTTCAAGTGGATTTCGAGCTGCCATATTTAAATCAGCAATTAATTCAAAAGTTTCTATTGAGCAGGTGTCTATTTCAAAAGAAGAGGAAATTAGAGAGAAGAGGTGTCGAAAATAATCTTTTAATCTTGAAAAAATGGACATTGATAAGTTTTTTAATGTATTTAATTATCAGTATTATAGATTGAAAATAATTATGAAATTTTTTGTGTTGATACTCCTTTTACATACGGACAATGCTCCACAGATCACATTGATATTAGTTACCCTATCAAATATGTGATACAGTAAATAATATCAATGTAAAGTTATTTTCATTTAACAGTACTCTTGAATAAACATTAAAACTAAACATTGATAGCACTATTATTCAGTATTGATAAATATAATCTTTTCCTCAATTTTGTCAATAATAATTTATTGATGTACCTACCTGCAGCATACATTTATGTTTGGGTTAAACTACCAAAAGTGAAACTTGTGCAATGTCTATAAAATTCTTCTTCTTCTGCGTCGATGTCCTCACTGCTGAGGGTCGTGACCATCCTCTCTCCTTGTCCGTACTACGTTCTGGATTGTAGTCCTCCACCTCTCCCGACACACCGCCGTACGCATTGCTCCAACCACTGATGTACCTGTGGCAGCCTTGATTTGGTCAGTCCATCTAGTGGGGGATCTTCCTCTACCTCTTCTGCCTTCTACTCCTCCCACGACCATCAGTTTCTCAAGGCTATTGTCGTCTCTTCTGGCAATGTGTCCGAAAAACTGAAGGACTCGCTTTAGACAGATGGAGGACAGCCTGTCGTCTACTTTTAGCTCCTTTAGAATGGAGATATTGGTCCTTCTCGCTGTCCAGGGGATTCTCAGCATTCGTCTCCAGCACCACATCTCGAAGGCATTGATCCTTTGCCTTTCTCGGGCTTTTATTGTCCATGATTCTCCTCCATACAGAAATATGGGGAAAATTAGTGCCCTAACTAATCGAGTTTTTGTGGCATTGGAGATGTTTCTGTCCTTCCAGATTTTATCCAACCTAGCCATAGCATTCTTAGCCATTGCCATTCGTCGCTTAATTTCGTCAACACATTCTCCGTTGTCTGAGAGCATTGAACCAAGATAAACAAATTTGTGCACAATCTCCATGCCGGACAAGGCGTTTGTCCGTTGCAGCTGGTTGTGCCGGTCAACAATCATTACCTTAGTTTTGTTTTTGTTTATCTCTAGTCCAAGCCTTCTGCTTTCCTGCTCTACTCTCTGAAATATAAGAGCCATCTCACTCTCAGACTTGGCAACTAGTGTTGTGTCGTCTGCGTATCTAAGGTTGGATATGCTTCTGCCCCCAATCTTCACTCCGCCGTCCCATCCGTCAAGTGCTCTCCTCATGATATATTCTCCATAGATATTGAAGAGAACTGGAGACAAAATGCAGCCTTGTCGTACACCTTTCTGGACTTGGAGTTCTGAAGTGGATATGCTGTTGACTCTAACTGTTGCAGAGCTGCTCTGGTATAGTTGTTTTATGAGGCTCACAATATGCGCTGGTACTCCCATTTCTATCAGCACCTTCCACATGCAGTCCCACCGCACACAGTCAAAAGCCTTAGTGTAGTCGATGAAACAGAAAACCACTGGAGTTTGGAACTCTCTACTTTTCTCGATGAGAAGTCTTATGTTGAGGATTTGCTCTCTGGTTCCCTTTCCTTTCACGAAACCAGCTTGCTCCTGTGGAATCTGTGACTCTAGGTATTGTTTGAGTCTTTGATTGACTATGTGAAGTAGGATTTTGCTTGCATGCGAAATTAGTGAGATTGTCCGATAGTTCTCGCATTTACTTGTTGAGCCTTTTTTATGTAGTGGTATGAAGATGGAGTGGACCCAGTCCTTCGGCCATTCACCGGTTTCCCATATTCTATTACATATCTTATGAATGATTTTGATTCCGTTATCCCCCAACAGTTTAATCATTTCTGCAGGTATGTTGTCAATCCCTGGCGATTTGTTTGTCTTCAGTTTGTTTATCGCTTCTCTGACTTCACTTAGGAGGATGTTGGGTTCATTTTCATTCCGGTCTAAGTCTACCTCCTCCTCGACATTCTCATTCCTATACAGCTCTGCACAGTATTCCTTCCACCTATTGAGCACATCATCTATATCAGTCAGTACCGTGCCCCCACCGTCCTCGATGACCCATGTTTGTGGTTTATATTCCTTGGACAGTAATTTCACCTTCTGGAATAGGTCTTTAGATTCGTTGCGAAACGCGTGGCCTTCAACCTCTTTGCAGATTCCTTCAATGTAGATGTTTTTATCTCGTCTGCATGATTTTTTGGCCAGTTTATGGGTTTCACTGTATCTCTTCCGATTTTGTTCGTTGGTCAATCCAGATTCTTTAATTTTCTTTCTTTGAGATATGAGAGCCCACGTCTCATCTGTCATCCATTTGTTTCTCGGCTTTTCTGCGTTAGAATTAGAACGGCATTCTTCTGCGGTATTTAGGATGACGTTTTTTAAATTGTTCCACGCTGCGTTCGTATCTGTAATGTCGTCTGTTTGCAGAAGCCTGTCTTTCTCCAGTATTTTATGTTTGTAGGTGATGATTTCTTCTTGTCCAAGGGTTTTTCTATTGTTTTGGTTTCTATGAATTACTTTAAGTTTCAGGCGCATATTCGCTGTCAACAGTTGGTGGTCGCTTCCACAGTCTGCACCCGGGTATGTTCTCGCATTAAGGATTGATGATCTCCATCGCTGGTTTACCACAATATAGTCAATTTGATTTCTACATCTGTCGCCTGGAGAAATCCATGTGTAGAGTCTTCTGATGTGGTGTTTGAAGCAGGTGTTCGTTATAGTCATCTTTCTCTCTGTGCAAAACTGCAGGAGCTTTTCACCTCTATCATTGCGTTCTCCAATTCCATACTTCCCGACTACATTTCTTATATGATCATCGTTTACGGTTTCTCCTATTTTTGCATTCATATCTCCCATTATTACTGTAATATCCCTAGATGGAATTTGTGATACTACTTCTTCCAGTTTCTGATAGAATGCATCTATGACGTCGTCTTCGCAGGAGCTGGTTGGCGCATATACTTGAATGATGTGTAGTTTGCATGGAGTGGTGTTTATTCTGAGATGGATTATACGATCACAGACAGGGTTGTATCCAATGAGTGCTTTTTCCATTCTCTTAGACAGTATGACAGCCACTCCCCCATAACTATTGTCTTCAGGACCTGAGTAGTATATATATTGATTGTCTTTATGTGTCTTCCTATGTCCCGCTCCCCTCCAGTGAGTTTCGCTAAGACCAAGGATGTCAACCTCGGTCCTTTGCATCTCACTCTCTATCGTTTCCATTTTTCCAGGATGAAGGAGACCTCGGACATTCCATGTGCCCACTTTAAAAGCTTTCCTAAATGATGTATGCTCAAAAGTTCCAGTATCACAGTTTCCACGCCGAGCCTGGTCATCCACCCGATCGTGGCCGGTAGTCCATTTCACACCCTGTGACCCGGACCCACGAGGGCGCCGGTCGTCAGTCGGATTGCCTGACAAACTGTATTCCTTATTGTTTCCTGACATTTTGATATATAAAATAGTCTGCTTTATTTTCTTTATTAATCTTTTTTGGAAGTGCATTTGAACCGGTGTCAATTCATTATTAAACACTCCAGTCCCATAATATGTGCACATCATGTTTCTGTCTAATGTTACAAGTCTTTACTTCTATAAAATAATGTTTTTGTGATACATGAATTACAGAAGGAAAGGAACTCAATCAGCTATTGATATACTGTTCAATTGCAGTGTGTTTCATAACTTTTTTAGACATAATTTACTTCTTATAATTATTTTATTCATGTAAATAAATGCATTGTTGCAATTTTTGCTAAAGGTATTATCACTTATCAGAGCGCAGGGAATGTCGTGGAAAGAGGTGACGCAATTGGCACAGAGACGCTCCGAATGGAGGAGGCTGGTTTCTGCCCTGTGCTCCCGAGAAGAGCGTTGAGGGCGAGATGATGATTATCACTTATAAATCTCAGTATTGTAAATAAATGTTTAAAGTCTCATCCTGCCGCATCCCTTGTGGGAGCACGTAATAAACATACAAGTTATTCTTTCCATGCAAATAAAAGTCCAGCTGGGATTGGTGGCATTTTTTTTTTTTTTTTTTTTTTCTCCATCCAAAGACCTTGCCCACCTCGACTTCTAGATGTAGTCCATTGTGGGATTTAGTCCTTAGATGTCTTCCCACAGACCTAAAACCTGAAAGAAATTCAAAATTTTGTGTGGGTTAGTTCCTTTGATCTGTTCTTGATCAGGAAAGTGTGAGCCAATTATTTTGGCTCTTGTTTGCATAATAGGTTCACATTCTGTGAGTAGATGCAAAGGAGTTTCATGTTCGTTCATGCAGAATCTGCACAGATACATGTCTGTTAGTTTCATTATACATAAGTGTTTATTGAGTCTACAGTGTCCCGTTAGTACTCTGGTGAGAATTCTTAGGTTCTCTTTATTAAGTTCGAGAAAGTCTCTACTTTTCTTTGATGAGAAACCTTTAATCAGGGTTTTCGCATGTTTCTGTCCTGGTATTGTTGACCAGTTATTAATAGCTTTTTCTTGCATTCTCCCATAGAGTGCCGTTTTTAAAGTGCTATTTGTAATGGGGCAGTGAGGCTCTGGTCCATAGGTCAGCATGTCAGCCCCCTTGTTGGCCATTTTATCCGCCTCTTCATTACCCTCATAGTTAGAGTGTCCTGGCACCCATCTTAGTACAATTTTATTGTTATTTTCTATTGATAATTTGTTCAATGCATTGATACAGTTTTGAACTGTAACAGAGTTTACTTTACAGGAGTCTAGTGCTTTAAGTGCAGCTTGACTGTCTGAGTAAATGTATATTTTTTTATTTCTGTATTTCCTATTTATATTTTCATAGGCGCATATTGTTATCGCAGTTATTTCTGCTTGAAAGATAGTTGCATTTTGGCCCAGGTGTTTGCATATTTTTGCTTTTGGTGATATACCATATACACCTGAGCCCGTGCCGTTTATCTTTTTAGATCCATCTGTGTACCAAATCAAGGCACCATTTGGTTCCTGATACCAATTTTCTTTGATATCTGATCTGGATTGGATTTCTACTTTGTATGGTTTGGCAAAGTGGTAGATATTTTTCATTTTATCTTTTGGTAAACTAATTATATCATCTTTTTCTATTTCTATATTTAGTTTTGATTCAGAGAGCATGCTTATTTTATGTGCTTCTCCAATTGTCAATCTTATTATTCCCTCTTTTACCACCTTTTCTAAGTAAAGGTGTAGCGGCGGTAGATTGAGCATTGCTTCTAATGAAGCTGTAGGAGTTGTATGTAGTGCTCCTGTTACTAATAAACAGGCCATTCTTTGTAGTCTGTTTAGCTTTTCAATACATCCCTTTTGTTCTAGTTTGTTATTCCAAACTATTGATGCATATGATACAATTGGTCTTACTACCGCAGTATATAACCAGAGCATTAGTTTGGGTTTTATTCCCCAATTATTTCCTACCAATCTTCGGCAGGTCCATAAGGCCTTCGTAGCTTTTTGTGTTACTTTATTAACATGTTCAGTCCAAGTGAGTTTATTATCTAGTGTGATACCTAGATATTTTGTCTCTTTGGAAAAGTTTATAGTATTTCCAAAAAAGATTGGTTTGGTAAGCTTTTCTAGCTTTTTTTTCCTTGTAAATGGGATTAGAGTTGTTTTACTAGTATTAACTGTTAACCCATTCGTAATGCACCAGTGTTCTACCATCTTTAGCGCATTCTGCATTAATTCAGAGATAATGTCATATTCTTTACCTCTGATTATTATAACTATGTCATCAGCATAGCTTTGTGCATTATAACCATTGTCATTGAGCTTGCATATTAAACTGTCTGCAACTAGTGTCCACAGTAGAGGTGAAAGAACACCTCCCTGCGGGCATCCTTTGACAGTTTTAGCCTTTAATGTTTCATTTTGTAGGCTTATTTTAATGTATCTGTTTGACAACATGTCATTGATCCATTTTATTACGGTGGGTTCTACCTGTTTTTGCTTTAGTCCATTTATTAAGACTTCTGTTGGGACCCCATCAAAGGCCCCTTCTATGTCTAGGAAGGCACATAAAGCAATTTCACCGTTTGATAGTGATTTCTGTATGTTATCCACTATTTCTATGAGGGCAGTCTCTGTTGATTTGCCTTCTTGATACGCATGTTGTTTTATGTGTACAGGGTATTTTTGTAGGGTGTTGTCTACAAGATATCTATGGATTACTTTTTCCATTGTTTTAAGCATGAACGAGGATAGACTTATTGGTCTGTATGCTTTCGGTGTATCATAACATTCCTTGTTGGATTTTGGAATGTATGTTACTTTGACAGTTTTCCAGCTTTGTGGTATATAACCCCATGCTAGGCTTGCTCTGAATATTTTAAGTAGTGTTGGAGTTATTGTTTCAATTCCATACTGCAATAGAGCAGGAAATATTTCATCTTCTCCACTACTTTTGTAAGGTTCAAATGAGTTGATTGCCCATTTGACTTCGTTGGGTCTGAAGATTTTCGATGCAATTCTCCAATCTTCTATACCCGGTTTACTGATTTCAGAATATGTTTTTTCAATTTCCTCTACTATCTCGCACCCTGGAAAGTGAGTTTTCGCGAGCAGGATAAGAGTCTCTTTTTCTGTTTCAGTATAACAATCATCTTGATTCTTTAAGAACCCTATTTCTGGCTCTTTTTGTTTTGCTAGGATTTTATTGATTCTAGCTGTTTCTGTAGTGGTTTTTAATGTACCACAGAATGTTCTCCAGGAATTTGTTTTTGCTTTCCTGATTGCCTTATGGTATTCAGTCAGGGACATTCTATATTCATCCCAGGTACCATGTGCTTTAGCTTTATTGAAAAGCTTTCTAGTTTTAGTCCTTATTGTGGAAAGATGGTTGTTCCACCAAGGGACATCTTTATTCTCTGTTTTGGTTTTAACAGGACAATTTCTTTCAAAAGATTTTTTTAGATTCTCTGTGAGAAAATCATTATTAAGATCAATGCTTTTTGGGTCTCTGATTGCTCCGGTTGGGGTTAACTCCTCCCGAAGGTCCTGATTATAGTTACTCCAATTTGTTGATCTTTTATTCCTGTATTTTACAGTTGTTTTTTCCATATTTTTTATGCAATATGTTATTTGTCTGTGATCGGAGGCTGATTCCTCCGACAGTACATGCCAATTTGTTATTTCTTTACTGATGTTGTCAGTACATAACGTTAAGTCTAGTACTTCAGATCTAGCTCTGGTAATGAATGTGGGTTTATTCCCTTTATTCAATATGTTTAGATTATGTGTTACTATAAAATCTAATAAATTCTCACCTCTTTGGTTACAGTCAGTGCTTCCCCAAATTGTATGGTGAGCATTTGCATCACAACTTATAATTAGTGGTGCTTTATTCCTTTTTGCAAATCCTATGAGTTCCTCAAGGATTGTAAATGGTAATATCTCATCTCCAGCAAAGTAAGCTGAGCAAATGATGAGTTTTTTATTATGTATTTCATTATAAATTATTGCTGCAACAAGATCTCTTGTGCAGAATTCAGGAATATTTGTAAACTTTATATTCTTATTTATTACAATACAGGCTCTGGGTCTACAGTTGCTATTGCAGGCTATTACGTTTCCTGCATAGCTTAAACCACATATCCTATTGTCGATTGTCCAGGGTTCCTGCAACAATAAAGCTATTAAATTTTCATTTAGTAGTTTTTTACCAGCCAGGGCTGAAGCTGCCCTGGCACAATGTAAATTAAGTTGAAGAAACTTACCCGTGTTCTTCGACCTTACTGGATTATTATCCATTCTCGAGCAGCCTACTGTTTTTTCTGCTCCTTGGTGGTCTTCTTGGCTTTGACCACCATCCAGTCTGCAACACTTCTGGGCCTTGTTGCTAAACTTTTGCTTGAAGGAGAGCACTCTTGAGACTCACCTCCTTCAGCTGTTGCCATTTGAGTGGCTCCGCTAGCGAGTTCCACGGCCCCCGCCACAAGCGGTCCACCCTCCCCTGAGACCCCCATCCGTTTAGCCACAGGTGCCTGTCCCGAAGGTTGAGCAGCAGGGGCCTGTCTTTTGGGGACCTCAGAGATGGGATGCCTGGCCTCCGAGCGTTCTGCATTCTGCACCAGTCCTTTAAGTCCAGTAGCAGCCGCATCACGCTCGGAGACATTCGATTGGTGGCATACTCCGAGGTTGATAATATCTTATACGTAATCTTAAACAAGTACCAGCCTTTTAACTAACATTCAAAACAGAAGAATTGAGAGACGCATGTTTTGCCAGTGACTCACACGAGCAATGATTGATTAACTTAATAAGAAATAGAATATTAATTGTCTATCTAACTCGCTGATACGTGTGTTGTATCACAAATATTTGTGCAATTTTATAGAAGTAAAAACCTGTCGTATATCTGACAGAAATATGATGCACGTGCATATTATATGTCCCGGAGTAGTCAATATTATGGTGCCGCTAACGGTTCTTCATACACTTTCTTTTTTGCTATAGTAGCTACAATTTATTCATTTTCCTCGTACTCTTGTGGAATATCCCACTTCTATGTTATATCTACAATCTATAATTCTAATTTACCAATTAATCAACTGACTGGCAAGCAGTGAATAGTCATCATCATTTATATCAGTTTGTTTTCTATATTGATTTAAGCATATGATTCAATATAAAAGTATTATGGAAAATTTAATCTGAAATATATGCTGACATGTCAATTGTGTTAAAAGTATCAACAAGTATCACTGGATGAAATGAAACTACTGTGTTCAAAACCAATACCAGATTTAGCCTTGCTTTGAAATGTTTTATTTATTCGCAAACTGTAGATTAAATGTATATTAAGTAAATATGATATTTATCGCCTATTTAATCAGTTGTGTATTTCAATGTATGTATATCTTATGGTCATTGTTTAGATCTCGTCTGTAATTAGTGATAACAGTCATAATAATGTTTTTATTTTATTCCTTTGTTTTTATTGTAATAATTCTTTTTAAATTAGACCCATTATTATTACTACTAGGAGTTTGACACATGAATATATTTTTTATCATTGCTTTGTTTTCAATGTCACTGAATATTATTATTGCTTTGTAAATAACAAGGGGAAAGACTATATGTGAGAATTTAATTTTAATTAAATATAATTTTCAAATGCCATCAAACATAATATAAATATATGGCGAGAGTTGAAATATCCTATTTTTATAGAAATCTGATTTATCACTGGGTACGTCTCAAACTATAATCTCATCACAACATAGCCTGCAAGCGGTGTTAGCAGCAGACCACCCACAAGCAGTAAACATTTAATCTATCCTCACTTTCAAAATAAACTTTCCCCATATTACCACAGAAATATATTGTTACATATGAAATATATGTGCAGAAACATTCCATACGTAAATTATATTATTTTGTCGCAGATCTAACTGCAATACTCATCCCACATGTAAATAACCTCTTAGAACTGATATTACCGTCGTGCCCCCAAATGTCGTCTAGAAACCCTAACATCGGCTGTTTTAATTAAATTGATTTTTAGGTAAGTATATTTTTCTGTAAACTAAGAAATTGTTATTCTGGGGCAACATTTTTGAACTTGTTTGCTTGCATTGGATTTTATAACTTTCATTTCTTTTAATGTATGAAAAAAAAACGGAAGTAAAATGTGTAACATTGCCTACCTATGTTATGTTTGTAAAATGACCCTTAACCTCTTCAGACCTGGTGTCCATTCCAATGGACATAGATTTTAGTAATATTTTTTACGCTCCCGTCTATTGCTTTTTTGTAATATTAATATTGAAAATTATTGGTATGATGTCTATTTTATCGACATATTTTTTTTGCGCCATTTGTCAAAAGTTAACTATATTTTTTACTTAATTATTTGTCAACGAGTCTACGCAAAGTGTCACTGCCAGGTTTTAGGTTGAGAAAATAAATTAAAGATATATTTACATAGTTTGTGTTTAATTTTACTGGAATTTTTTCGCAAAGGTAAATTTATTCTTTATTTTATGTTAATCAATTAATATATATCAAATAAATTTAAATTAACATTTCAGAAACCTCATTTTTATTTAATGTCCATTCCAATGAACATATTTATTTTCGCAAATCTAGAAATCAAAAAAAATTCAAATTATCTGAAACTTATTATTTAGAAACCAAATAAGAAGATTTTAAAACAAAAGAATTTTTTCGACTCACACAATTAATTCAGGTCTGACGAGGTTAAAACAGTTTTTGTTTTTAAGAATTATATTTTCTTGGGTGTTTGTTATATAGTTTTGCATATTTGCTTGTTAAAAACTTGACCATTATAAATAAAATTTGAGTGGCAGGCAAAGTTAGGGAACAATGCCTAAACATCGCCTAGCATTTTTAAGTGATCATATAATAGCAGTTTCTTAAAAAGAAATTTCACCGCTGTTGAATATTTGTTACACAAAGTGATCGTCTGGTACAATTTCGTTTTGCTGTTGCTAATAAATTTCAAAATATTGTGATGAAACCGTCAAAAAGCAGGCGTAGTTTGGGGTAATGACGGTATCATATCTTACAAAAAAACTCTCCATTTTTAAGTCTTTCTCTCTATAGCCCACTCACCCAATACAAAATTATATATTCATACTGTTTGTGGAACTAAATGAATATATGATAGTATTAAAATTTAATGTAAGACATAAAAATATTTATTTTGTTTTGTAAATTATGTTATTGTTTACCTCCTATAATATGACTGAATTATTGATTTTTCTGATTACTGTGTACATATTATGTTTGTAATAAAATTATTTAATATTCCTGATAAAACCACTTTGTTGGTGAAATACTCTTTCATTGCTCATTATCACTGTTACATACATGTAAAGAGAAAATGTATAAGCATTAACTTACTAATTTCATATTGTTCAATTTGAAAAATAACTCAACTTTCCCTATCATACTCAGTAGATGCATATTCCTTAAATAAGATTGAATATATGATTTAATTAAAGATTTTTCTCAACTGAAACTTTTGAAATTAATCTTTTGAATCTGAACATTATGAAAAAAAATTACACAACCAATTATCCACAATCTACTGGTTGAACATACTATCCACAATTCAAATTCATCCAAAATGTGTTTGGATATATGTCTGATAAATGTGTGAGGTAAAGTGAATGTCCGTGAACCACATGTGTTAAGTAAGAAAAATTGACATAAGTGGTTGAGTTCGTCGATAGCCTGGAAGTAGGGTCTCGGCCTCTGGAACAAGGGGTCTGTGGTTCAATCCCGGGTGCCAGCAAACTCCCCTTTCACGGTACAAGCTTTTAGCTTAGTGTAAAAGGTGTATAAGGTTGTATTTGGGTTTATAAAAAAACCCAGATACTTATATCTTTAAAAAAAATATAGAGAATGTGAAAGGGTTAGATCTATAAGGCATTTCGTTCTCTCTACCTACCCCACTTGGGATACAGTGTGAGGGTAAAGATAGAGATAAATATTTGAGGTTATAATTAAATATGGAAAAGATAGGTCGTGAAAAAACAACATCAATAAACCTAACAATATATTTATATTAAAGTTTTCTATAAAACCAAAATACTCTCGAGTTGTGTTTCATCTAGTTATTGTCTTATGCTACCATTATTTGTGTCCCAATACTTCTGACGTAACTTCTTGCAGAAACTTTCATTATAAACGCCAAAGCAAGTATTCCAAACGACTTCATTTTACTGCACTCAAACATAACTGGAAATAAAGAAAACACATAAGTATATTATATGCCATAAGTAAATTATATTTTATTAATATTACTTTCTTCTGAATTGATGAGTCGTAGTACTCACAAATAATATTTACCATCATCATTCATTGAAATTTTAGATTCATTATAATCCATCTACATCATTACCCTTAAAAAGGTAACCTATTATAATAATATTGCACAAAACATCACATAGATACATATAAAGTATACCCTTTCCACATAAAGTTGGTAATGCTAAAAATGTATTGAGATATCACCAGTGTTATGGAAACTCCTGTGCGTTGCTGCAAGTTTTGATCATTATAAAAAGAGATTAAAAAACATTGTCAGCATATTGAATCATGTCAACCTTTTCTCCATTTATTCATACTCTTATCTCATGATCATCATCATCACCCTCAATGCTCCTCTCGGGAGCACAAGACAGAAACAAGCCTCCTTCACTCAGAGTGTCTCTGTGCCAATCGTGTCACCCCTTCCCACAACATTCCTTGTCGTTGTCGTAGGAACGGTGTATTGTGAAAGGGACACCCAGGCGGATGGAAGAACAGTGTTCTTTTTGACCAACTATCATTGGGTATTCTCAGAACATGACCCAGCCAGGACCATCGTCTCTCCTGTATCATGGAAATCACTCTTGTCTAGTTCTTCATTTTTTCAATTAATTCATCAATGGCTTTCTGTTTATAACAGTAAAAGAATGCTGGAAACATTGAATACTTACACCTGAGTGAATTAAATGTGGAACATTTGAACATTAAAAATTTGGAAACAAATTTCTTGATAAAAAGCCACGGCCTTCCGTGTTCTTTTTACATTTATTAATCATGTACGTAATTTCATAAAAATCAGAAAAGTGTTTTTTGACTTTAAAGAATGAAATATTTTTTTTATGAAATACCATAAATTAAAATCAATTACATTTCCTGTTGTAATTAAGTATTGAATACAGTTCTTACAAACAGTACCTGATTTCAATCATTTATGTAGTAGGTAACTAAAGTGTTCGCTAATGGTAAAGAGAGGAGAATCGAACATTCAAACTTCTTTATAAGGAATAAGGTAGATATTTTTTTTCACCGAACCTCCACAAATACACACTGCTTGCTGCCACTGTTTGAGAAGTGTTATAATTCTCAAATGGGCCTTGCAGTGATATTTCCACAAAATGACACATTTATTTTAAAATATTGCCTAGTTTATAACTATTAATATTCCCATAATCATTGAAATTTTAAAATCAAATTAAACAGAGCAAGATAGGACAATATCAACTTCATACCTGAATGTATATAAATCAGAGCTAATGTTGTGTAAGCCAGAACCAAAGGAACGTGTATAGATGAATCGTGATCACTTCCCCAAATTATTGTTGGCAACATCAATAAATTTCCCATTCCTCCGAGAGTCAAGCCTTTTACTAGTCTTGTAAAGCTCACTGTAAAAACACGAAACATCAATAGTTAAATGAAACAACAAAATAATAATAATCTTTATTGCACAAAATTAGTATACAAAGAAAAACAACATGACAACGTTACTACTGAATATGTAATTTTGTGCAATGGGCGAGTTTATCGCTGAAGCGCAATATCTTCCGACTAACCCATATAATAAAAACTAGCCCAAAATAATAATAAGGTGTTAAGAAGTTTTAGGGTTATATCGGTAATCATTATAAACTCCAAAAATTAAAAAAACTTTCACTGGGTATGAATATAATTATGATAAAATGTCTGAACAGTGAAATAGTGAAGCATAAAGAGGAATTGTGGAGGCAGGAGCTTAGTGATAATCCATGGATAATGCCATCCGAAAACGCAAACACCGTGCATAGTCTGAGGTACCCCACGTGGAAGACACTGAACAGGCTAAGGGTTGGGGAGACTAGGTGCAAAAGTAACCAGCGGAGGTGGGGCTTTTTGGATGAGGAGGACACTAGCTGCGACTGCAGGGAGGTGCAGAGTGATTCTCATTTATTCTAATGCCCGCTGATGCGAAATGCATGTAATGAGAGTGACCTATTGATGGCGAATGACAAGGCGATATACGTCGCTGAATTCTGGAGTGGCAAAATCTGAAGTCCGGATCCGAAAAGTAAGCAAGTGAAATAGTTTGTTCCAATGGCCTTCATTATACTGATGTGATCTCAGTATTATGATCCGAAAGGATATTTTTTGTCAGATATATGTGAGTAATTAAGTGATCATATTTATGCTCTGAATCTTAAAACAATGTAAACACATATTACAACATTAATAAACATGTATGTCTCACCTTTACCGTGTTGTATGAACAAGGGTTTTGAAAGAATTGACAGTGTAAATACAGCTACGGAGAATACCACCATACCTGTAAATAAAAAACAGAATAAATATTTATTTTATAGTTTTGAGAACATATATATGCCCAGCAGACATGTTATGATTATCTATCTGTATACACCATCACAACATTTTCCACATGTGGAGTAACCAGTAGTAATGTATTCTGTATGTAACAACCACGCAGGTTGTTCTCTCCTCAAAATAAAGATATATTATTAATTATCTCACAACACTAGGGTTTTTATAAGACACTCAAAAGCTTACAGAGGATTTCACGGAATATTGATATCTATCTACACCATCACAGTATGTCCCATACTTGGAGTAGCCAGCAGATCAGCTGCATATAATAAACATACAAGCTGTCCTCTCCGTACTGATACTCAGTACAGGTGACAAACCTAGGCTGACATTTATCAAAACTAACCGTTTTACAATTCTAGGAAAACTTTTAATACATACCCTTAGACAAACCAAACTAGGCATAATTTAAGAACAGTATTTAATTGAGTGATGAAACATTCAAAAGATTGCAAAAATATATAAAAAAAGATCATACAGAATTATCAACTGGGCAATCAAATGTGAAAGACCAACAATAAAAATGTGAGAAACCATTTATACAGTATGTGCAACCTTATAACTATTTCGGTGACAGCATTCTAGTGAACAACTGTATGAACAACAAAAAGAGCAGCATTTTACTAAAATAAATAATCAAACTGATCTCCACAACTTGAGTCTACAGTGACTAATGAAGAAATCCATCACTGCTTTGAGACTTGATTTACCGAGGTCAGTAAATGCTTTGGTTCTACTAGAATCACATCTTCCAAGTAGCTACTTGGCTTAGAGAGATTTTTCCATAGTTCCTTTCTTTTCTGTATTGTTTTTTTTATTTACTCATGGAAAAATGCATATGACAGACCAAAGAATGTTTCTGGTCCATAGGGTTTCGTTGCTGCACCCTTTCTTGTCAGGTCATTCATAGCCCTCAACTCTGATGTGTGCAGGTATCCAAAAGAGGGTGACTTTGCTTTTCTTCCCAAGCATGTCTCTTCAAATTTAACGCTTAAGTTAAACCATTTCAGAGTTTGAACACAACGCTTTAATAACTGTTTTAATAATAATGTTTAGTTCGTCGGTAGCCTGGAGTCTCGGCCTTCAGAACAAGGGGTCCGTGGTTCGAAACCAGGTGCCGGCAAATTCCCCTTTCACGGCACAAGCTTTTAGCTTAGTGTGAAAGGTGTATAAAGTTGTATTTGGGTTTATAACAAAACCCAGATATATCTTTTTAAAAAAAAAAAACATACCCTTGACCCATTCTTTATTATTGTGCCTAACTTATTTTTTGTATAATTATGAGTTAAGTTACTTTTGGTTCTGACCCACGTATCAATTACTGAATATAGGTACTCAATTTGATAATAAATTTTTTCTCAAAGGTGAATATTTTGAATCATTAGATCAGTTGGCACAGATCAATGAGGTATGTGCGCGCATTGAGCTAGAATTTCTTCTCCTCTGATGCAGGTTAATCTCATTGATTCAGTATTCTTAAGTTTGAGATATGTCTTTTTTCCAGCTTCCTCAACTACTTTGTGGAACGGTGAGATACAGGTATTACCTCCATAGATACTGTTGGACATGTTCTCATTGTTCCTGTTATGCATAAGCATGCTAACCTCTGTAACTTTTCGAGTGACTTCCTCGTGGCAACAATATAATTGTAACAATATTTTTGCAGCTCGGTTATGAATTTTTTGAATTAGTAGTGTTTTTCAGTCGCCCATTTAAATATTTCCCAGAATTTAATATTTTTCATAAACACCTTAAAACACAAATCAGTCACAAGATATATTTTTTATGACAATATATTTACCTAAACATACGCAACAGAATGTAATATAAATTCCTTTTTCAATCAAAAATGGGTCATCCTTAATAGACTTCTGATCAATCATATTTCCGAGGGAACTATGATCTTTACAAATCACTTTGCTTTCAAAATCATCACAATAATTGCTGAAATGCTCATTGAGAGAACTGAAATAAACAAATAAGTATAATGATTTAGATTTATAATTTTTTAACATACTAAGTAATTTAAGAAAGATGTTAAGGTCATGTAAATGTATGAGTTTTCTATAATTGGGAATTTTATATATCGTCGTCCGTTCTATGAAACCTCTTATGTGCTCTAAACCAATTTTTACAGGGTACGCACTAAACTGTTTTAAAGTCCACAGATCAACAAATGTAATCAAATTTACTATAAATTTCATGTAAAACGTCTAAATTTTTACATGAATTTGACAATAATTTTGATTACATTTGTTGATCTGTGGACTTTAATACAGTTTTTCTGCGTCCCCTGTAAAATTTAGTTTCGAGCACATAAGATGTTTCATAGAACCAACGAAGATATGTATGTGTTCGAGAAGCATGTGGCTTGATCACATGGATCAAATCATCAAGGACGGCCGTGTGTTGAATAAAAGTAACCGACGTGCGTATATGAGAAACTGTATGCGAACATTGACAAACTCGAAGTGTTCCAAATGAGATGCCTACGAGAAATTCTGAAAGTGTCCCTACGAAACCGTATACAGAACAAAGTAATTAGAGTGCGCTGCGATAACCAAGCACCACTGGAAGAGGAGATCCGCAGACGCAGACTCAGATGGTTTGGACACGTGTGCCGAATGGCCCCTACAAGACTGCCATACCGGGCCCTCTGGAAACAGAGACCACCGGAGTGGAAAACAAATAGAAGAGCTCCGAGAAAAACATGGCTGAAACACATCGAGTCCGACCTTCTCCACAGACGATTGAAGCCCGAGGATGCGAAGAGCATTGCGGCTGACAGAAGGAGCTGGTCGGAACTGGTTCAGGACCCGCGGGGGGCACCCACTGCCGCATATAGGCTTCGTCCACGTGAACGACCTTATGCAGCAAGGGCTCCATAAGTAAGTATGAATGTGGAAGAAGTAAAGGAAGTGTGTAAAAATATATCTATTTGGCTTGTTCTCTCTGCCTACCCCACTTGAGACACGGCGTGAGGGTATAGTATGGTATGTATACTTTATATTTGTAAAAACCATTTGAAAAGCCAAATAAATAAAATAAAATCCTAAATAACAGTGTTATACGTATTTTACTTAGGTATATCAAGTAACTTTTCATTGTATGTTCAATACAAGCACTCAGTGCATTGACTATTGTGAGAGATGATGTGGCTGTACAGATAGTATATCGACTGTGCTCAGGACAAAGGCATTAAACCACAATTTAGGCAAAAGTCGTTTTCTGTTTTTTTTTGCTTATAACTTGATAGTTCCTGAATATTTTCTCTTCAATTTTTATGACATAATAAAAGAACTACATTACAATAAGATGGTAAAATAATAATGACAATAATTTTTGTCATTTTCTTTATCCCACAGTTTTTTTGCTTCTCCTATGAAATTTTACCGATGTGGTTTAAACCCTTTGTCCTGATCACAGTCGAATTTCATTTGAGTTGAGTGAATTCAATTTGTTTGCCAATATTACAGTAAATAAAAAATATTTATTTGGTTTTAAAATAAAATCAAATATACTCCAAACACCCTTGTAGAAACCAATATGACTGTGTTGTGAAGGTGAGGAGGAATTCTTCTTTTTCTATAAACTGTTATTGTCTTGATAAAATAAACTATTATTATTATTATCAAAAGATAAACCTTAAATGTATAAATGTCTATAGATCTTTAGTAGCCGGCTAAATTGCATCTTGTAAAAAGTAGTATACATGAAAACTTACCTATTACAAAGTGATGACAAATCTTCATGTGAATAAACACAGTTAAGACTGCTTCGTTTCTCATGATAAACATGATTAGACCATTCTACATAAGTTTCTAAAGCTATTAGCACAATAAATAATTTCCAGTATGCCTAAAACAGAAATAAATATTCCATATACTTCGGGAATTTGACGGCATTATATTTAATTATTACATTCAAAAACTAGTACTCAAAGGGTCACCCAAAAAAAAGGAGTTATAGAGTTCATGACTATTAAAGTGGTTTTGATCACTCAACAGATTGAAAAATAATAGATAATAATAATAACTAGACAACTTATTTATAATGCGCCATTTTGTGGAAAAACCACAGCAAGACCCCATTCAAGAATCATAACACCTCCTGAACAATAGGGTTTTTAACCTCGTCTTGAACACCTCCACACTCAAGATGTCAAGCCTCAAGTTATAAATTGAGTTTACAAGGTATTTAACAAAGTATAAGAGTACAAGGGACATCACATTCTCAAAGACAGTTACACCTTTATAAAACATCATAAGTCTTGATGTACCTCTGATAAAGAAATTCCATTTTATGCTACAGCATATTTATTGACAATTGTTTTTAGGTTTAACTGATTGCAAGTCGGATTGGATTAAGTCTGGTGTCATTTTATGTAACAGCATTGTGCATGAAAATGAAAAAAAAAAACAATTTTGTGCTCATAAAATCAACAAAATTTAGATAAGAGTATCATTTTTCAGGTGAAATATTATTTAATCGCGCAAGTATTAAAAACAAAATTTAAATATCACATTTGACCAGGATGCACTAACTGTAATTATTTATTCATAAAATAAAACCAGACCAACCCAAACCTACTCTACAAATTAGTCAAATAATGTAAGTATACTTATGATATAGCAAACGCATAAGTGCAAATAATCAATATTTTTTCCAAAAAAACAATATAACTTCGGGAGTAGTTAATAACTTCCTCAGGTAAAATACTACATAAAAAAGTATGTTTAGCCTTGGAATATCTCAGATAAATAAATTCCTTGATATTAGCAAGATAAATCAGGAAGAAAGAGTTATGAAAAATGAGGTGCGTCTAACTTTGTTTTATGTTTGAAATTCTCATGAATATAAGAGAAATTTTATGTTAACACACATCCTTCCTCATTTTTTTATGATACAGAACAATTATTTTAGTCAATTTATAATACATTATAGCAACAATTCCTCAAGTTTTATAGATATTATATATAGAAAGGAGTTGGCGTTTACTCAAGTAAACGCCAAATCCTTGACGGGTGAAGACGTAGACTCATTGCCTGATCATGGAATCTCCAATGATTCCGAAAGCTTGCGAACAAAAACTTCGACGCGACGTATGCGCAATAAATCTACAATCATATTTATATAAACGAAATATGATAACAGAAGTATGTACCTTAAATGGTGTATTGTACAAAACATGACGATAGGCTTCATTGGATAAGAGGATCAGATCCACCATAATAATAACTGGATCATATTCAATATACTTGTCAGATATATTCCCACAGCGATGCTACAAATGAAAGCGTGATATCATAATTAATCATTTTCGAGCACCTTCAATAAAAGATGAGAAATTTTGAAATAGTCTACATAACCTACACAATTTGTAACTTTAATTACTGAGGGACCGTATTGTCTGTATAGGGCTTCTACGTTATTTCCACAAACTACGCATATATATCCAAATTCCCCCGTCATTTTGTTAACCTGAAATTAAAATAAACATTTGTAAACAAATAACAATCTTGAAAATTTTCACAATGCAAAATTGTCACCCGAAAACAGAAAATGACATTTGAGTTAGAGATGGGAATAACACAGATATAACAGTTATCGGCAAAATCATTACTGATTCAAAAAAAAAACAATACTTTCTCTCTTTAGTATTATATTTAAAATATATACGAATAAAATTTATACGAATCACTGCGGAAAACTTTATGATTTAATCGTAAGTTGCGTGTATTTTTGGGGAGCCGGATAATTTACCGACAACAATTCACCGAGAGGACAAATTACCGAGAGGATAATTCACCGACAGGATAATTTATCGACGTACATTTCACCGACAGACAATTTGCCGACAAATACAAAACAATATAATCACGTTTTGTAATGTTGTATTTTATTGTTTATGTATTTGTGTAACAGAATATTTAAACACCCACTACAAGAAACAATCTGTCTTTTTTTAAAAAAAGAACTTCCGACCACGCCAGAATTATATTATTCGCATTTGTCGGCAAATTGTCTGTCGGTGAAATGTACGTCGATGAATTATCCTCTCGGTAATTTGTCCTCTCGGTGAATTGTTGTCGGTGAATTGTCCGTCGGCAAATTGTTGTCGGTGAATTTTCCTAGACCCGTATTTTTGGTATTATTATCGGAAGATATCAATTTTTATCACTTTATAACTATAAAATTTGAATTTTAAAAGTAACCTTCATTCCGCGTCCCATACAAAATTTGAATAATTGTTCCTTAACACTGAAAGCTTTTTAAAGCAAAATGTAACAATGTCATTATACTTCAAAGAAAAAAATATCTAGTGTAGTGATGTAACGAATATTCGCATTCGCATTCGCGAATATTCGCATCTTTCAAAGTATTCGCATTCGCATTCGCAAAAAATATGCGAATGTTTTGCGAACATTATTTTAGTAATAAAGTATCAGAGGCCTGAGTCAACAACACACTATTGCGTCACGTTCCCGCTCCGCTAGCGTTCGGGTGCAGACGATGGTGCGCCAAAGTGTTAATTTTCGTAACTATTGTGTACCATAGCAACGAAATTGACACTTGCTTGCAACATCGTCTGCACCCGAACGCTAGCGGAGCGGGAACGTGACGCGATAGTGTGTTGTTGACTCAGGCCTCTGGTCTGTTCCGTGTTGGCCGCATTTGTTGTATTGTTTCATGTGTTCGTTTGCTTGATGATGTTATTATTATTGGGAGAAGTATGCATTTGAGGAGATTTAATTTATATGTTTGTTTTAAGTATTGTACAACTGATATGAGTATAGGGCCCTACAATAATTTTATATTCTATTTATATCATACTACAAGGTGAACCACACTAACACCCGAATTCATAGTCGTTTACTTGAGTAATACTTGGCCGAGGAGCACTCAAGTAAAAAGCAATACTCAAGATGTGGATGCATTCTATAGACAAACACTGCTCCTTTACTTCGCTAAGTTAACGCTTGAGTCGTGGGGAAAATAATTATTGTGGCGAAAAGTATTGCCACTAAACAAAATGTATTTTTAATTATGTTTTAAAGCATAAAAAACACGGTTTAACTCTTTATTATTGTGTAATTCTTCGATTAGTACTATTTAAATATTGTTTTGTAACATTTTATAGTAAATTTAAACATAAAATGATAGTAAAATGTACAACCTCGCACTATTGTTATATTATAGAAAACGAAGTACACATCACTACGTCTGCCATTTAACATAACCTCAAAAATCACAAACGACAAACCGTCGTCGTTCCCCGTACTTAAGTTTATTGTTCTATGCTTCCCTGTCGTCGGTCCCGTTGTCTTGTTTTGTTTTGCGTTTCAGATTATAATATAAGAAATTTGTTTAAAATAAATTACGGATTTATTCATATTTAGCCATTGATCTAATATGTTAACATGTTAGATCAATGTATTTAGCAAATTAATCATTAAATATGAAAAAAATAGTGTCGAATATCTGGACAAAATGTAATATCTGCATTGTTATCTGACATGACGATCATGTTATGTATAAAATTTTATAAATAATGTAAGTATTTATTACTTATTTAGCAAATAATTTTATTTATAAATAGGATCTTTGCATACTATATACCTTATTAAAGGTAAATTACTAGAAAAAGGCAAAATAAAATACATCAACGGCGTTTGACATTTCTAAGTAACGCTCAAGTCGTGTCCGACGACGACTTGGGATTCACAGGTACTTGAGTACTACTTGGGTTAGTTTTATAGGACTATGAAATGAAAACCGCTACTTGGCTAGCACTCAAGTATCAAGGAATACTCAAGTTACGACTATGAATTCGGGTGTAAAGTATTCTATCAGAATTTTCGGGGCTTGAAGTCTAAGATCGAGGAGTTTAGAGCAAACTTATTTGCAAATAATTATGATATAATTGTTCTGACGGAAACTTGGCTAAATTGTGGGATATTTGATAGCGAACTTTTTCAAAACGAATATACAGTTTACCGGAAGGATAGGGATTTCATGTTGAGTGGTAAAAGGGATGGAGGTGGGGTCTTAATTGCTGTGAATCGGACACTAGGATGTTCATCCACTCTTTTTTGGGATGATATTGGTGAAAGTTTTTTACCAGTATTCGTTTTTCATCGGTAACACATAGTTCCATGGAAAAATGCTCATCGCTACTAGGTGTAGTATATATACCGCCTTCCACATCCTTAGATACTTAAAACATCTTTTTTAAAAGTATATCTGAACGTTTAATCAGCTATTACGACAAAACGGATATTTGTCTTATTGGAGATATCCCAACAATCCAATAGAAAAAAGACCCCGATGTTGAGTCAATCTTTGTTCCGTATTCTTATTCGGCTCCTGTTGCGCAGTATTTGATAGAATCTATAGGTATCTTTTCTCAATATGTTTCAGTCTAACGGAGTTTATAACAGCAATCAAGTTATCTTGGATTTAGTTCTTTCAACTATTCCGTGTTCTGTTACCAGATGTGACTCTCCACTGGTTGGTAAGGATTTACACTATCCTTCACTGTTGATAGATTATGAGTTTGAAATTGCTGAGGATTTGTCTCAAAATATGATCCAGAAATTGATATACTTTTGTCAAACTTTTCGGAAATAAATTTTGAACTACAAAGTGTTGATTGGGTCAGCGTTTTGGGAAACGGACCGATGAATGAGATGGTTGAATCTTTTTATGGTTATGTTTTGCCAATAATTGAGAAGCATACACCTATGAAGAGGGTGGCACCTAATAATTTTCCCAAATGGTTCTCTAATAGAACTGTGTTGTTGTTTAAGAGAAAGTCCAAGGCTTGGCGTAATTGGAAGATGAACCGTAATGATTCTAACTACAATTCATTTTTTCAACTAAGAGCTCAGTTGAAGTTGTCGCAGAATCACGATTATAGGTCTTTTATTAATAACACTGAGAAGTCACTTAAGGGCAATGTCAAGTCTTTCTTTTCGTTCGTGAATTCCCTTAAAGAATCTAGAGGCTATCCAAGGGTAATGGGTGACGGTGACCAGACTTCGAGCGATCCAGAGGGAATTGCGAACTTGTTTTCGTCGTTTTTTGGTTCTGTATTTTCACTGAATAATTTACATGATTCTAATTCTGAAGAATCGGAAAATATTTCAACTAACTCATGTTTATCCACGGTTAATATCTTGAAATCTGATATTCATAAACGTTTATTAAGTATAGATGAGACAAAAGGAGTTGGCCCTGATGGTATAGCACCAATAATATTAAAGAGATGTCTAAGTCATTTAACCAAACCATTGTATCTGATATTTATTAGGAGTTTACAAGAAGGGTGCTTTCCATGCAAAGGGAAGATGGCTAATATTACTCCTTTGCATAAATCTGGCAGCAAATCGGACGTTCGTAACTACAGACCAATTTCAATTCACCTATTTCAAAAATATTTGAGGGTATTGTTCGTGAAGAAATGACTTTTTTCCTGAAGCCGTATCTTCTTGTAGAGCAGCATGGATTCATGAGTGGAAGATCGACAGTAACAAATCTGTTTTTTTTTCTCAGCTATGGACAATCGTATACAGTTGGATGCCATTTATATCGGCTTTCAAAAGGCATTTGATAAAGTAGAACATCGACTTTTGATTAAGAAGTTAGAATTTCATGGAATTCATGGGAATCTTCTAAGGTGGATTGACTCATATATTTCTGATAGATTGATGACAGTTAAACTTAACGGTTACTCATCTGGGAGTGTCAGTGTTACATCTGGTGTCCCTCAGGGGTCTGTTTTGGGTGCTTTACTTTTCATTGATAAACGACATTAAAAAGTGCTTTAAACACTCAGAGCTCATATTATTTACGGACGATTTAAAAATATACCGTCAAATTCAATCATTATCTGACTGTGAAATGCTCAACGAGGACTTGGGAAGACTACACGAGTACTGTAACAGAAATAACTGGCACTTGAATCTGGAGAAGTGTAATCTGATCTCTTTTATCAAAAATAGAAACAAAATTCGATATACTTACAACATCCATAATCATGATTTAAATGAAGTAAATAAGATTAGAGATTTAGGTGTGGTGTTTAATTCTGAGCTTCACTTTGATGATCATGTGAACAAAATTATCGAAGAGAGCAATAAAATACTGGGATTTATTCTGAAATCTACAAAGTCATTTAGGTTATATGAATCGTATTTGTACTTGTACTTATCGTTGATTCGCTCCAAACTGGAGTACTGTTCCTCCCTATGGAATCCACATTTTAAGAAATATGTCGATCAAGTTAAGAGAGCTCAGTCTTAGTTCATTCGTTTGGTTAGGAAGAGATTGCATTATCCTGTAATTATAAAAGATTTGCCTTAATTGGAATTAAGAAGAGTTTTGCTGGATACATACAACCTGAGAAAAATATGCTTGTCCGAATACGATGTGCCTAATATTTTATATAGGATTAACTTTAGAATGCTTCCTTTAACAAGATCTTGTTTTCCGTTCTACATTAAAAAATAAAAAACAAAAACGAAGACTCTAGAAACCCTGTTTATAGAATTTTAAAGTGCCAATTACGTCAGGTTTGTGAGAAAGGAGAGTTGAGAGTAGAATAAGATGAAATAAATATAAAAAAAATGTATATGTTTGATAAAATGTGAAGTGTTTGGGATAGTATTTATTTTTAGTCTGTTTTTTAAATTTTTGATTTTTCTTTTTTTAGAGTTTTTTTTTGTATTGTTATCGCATACATCAGTGAAGTGTGAATGTGTTTGTGCGAATGAATGTATTATGTGTGCGAAATTGGGTGAGTGGATGTATTGTGAATTAATGTATTGTGTGTAAGATTTTCTATACCTAATTGTTTTTTGTGTTATTGCTGAAGTGTGCACTGTTTCGATTTAAGACTATTGGAATGTTTTTGTCGCTTACATATTTATATTTATATGTGTTTCATCTGTTGTGTACCATGTTAATGAAGAAAAAAATCAGTAATTCGGTGAAAGTACCGGATACTTACCCGGTACATTGTGGAAAAAGGTACTGCAAGAAAATATTCTTTAAGAAAACCGAGGAGTTTTGAAATATTTCAAACTCCTATACCATTTTGAAGTCAATATTCGCTATTCGTATTCGCATTCGCGAATGTCGGCAACAAATATTCGCATTCGCATTCGCATTCGCGAATATCCAAAATCACACATTCGTTACATCACTAATCTAGTGTAATAAAACTTTAATTGATTTCGATATTTTTCCTTTTTACACTTTTTATTACCACCAAAATTAAAAAGCTCATATCTGCGTGTTACTGCGTTATTTTATATAAAATTCTTCAAAAACTCTCTTTTAAAGAGCGATACTATATATTATATTTCTATCTATTTTGTATAAAGCGATATTTTTTTTATTTTAAATAAATGCTGCCAACTTTTGTTTCTTCATTATACATATAGTAGAATTTTTTTAGAAATGCACTACGCACACAGTTACAGGTGATCAGTGTATTACAGAACACGTGATTGTATTAGTAACCGAGTAGCATCGCTGTGATTGGCTGTTGCATTATGTGGTGTGTAGTGTACTCATCACTGAAGGATGTGCATGTGTTAGTTATCATTTACATCTCGAAGTAGGAGCACGTCAGTTTGTTGAAAAATATATCGCTAATTTCGTAAAATAATACGGTGACCATGAGTGAAGCAAAGAAACTAGGAATATTGAAATGATTATTTAAATATTTATTTATTCCTTTGTTGTCCTCACGAAAAGAAAAAATACCTGCTATTGATCATTTTCATATATTTTGTTAATGGTTTCCATACTTATGGCCACCACTGTATATAATATATATTTTCATGTCAGAGGTATATACAGTCGTTCACTGTATAAATAAAAAAAAAATAGTGCTCTCTATGTAATTGTTTCTTTCTCGATTGTATGTATGTCTATGTATATTTGTTATTTTTGTAAGATTTTGAAATAAATGTTTTCTTTTTAATTTGAATTTTAATTCGCCCTGATTATTATTTTAATATTATGATATTGTACAATCTAATCCTAAGATCATAATATTGCTAAAATGAAACAATGAAGTCTGATAAAGAATGAAAACTAGAAACAAAATATTCTGATTAGACTAATAAATTTAAATATTATTTATCATATATTCAAACAATGGACACCCTATGAGCGGTGCACTCTTATATAAATTCTAGTCTACTTTGCATAGAAATAGGTATTATTCAAGTGGAAAAAGACCGCAAAAGCCTATTATATCAGCGATAGTAAAATTAAGACATTTCTTTCTACTTCGATGAAGGTAGGTACATTTCTGGCAAGGTAAATTTATATATCCCTAAAATTAAATATTTAACACTTATAAATTAAATTTTATTACAAAAAACACAAAGAAATCCCCCATAGTTTTAAGTAGTCTTGAAATTCCGCATGTATTATATTTCGTTACGAGTATTAACATTTCGCATGTAAAGGACAGTCCACATTGTGTACTGCGTGTTTATGCATTTCGGTAATTTTATACATTTTTTACAATACTTTTGTGTCTAGACTCGCAGCACGTGGGAAATGAAAACTTAATACAGCATGAACGGGTGTTTTTACTTCATCACAAATATTGTTCCTTTGATATTGTTTGTATCGATAAAATAGACCATTAAAGGATGACGTCACAGAAAAATCATTGAGGGGCATCAGGCATCCCAACACAACAGACGATTACGGTGTAATATTAGGTGGAACGCCTAAAGAATACCTAATAATCAAAAAAACTGTCAGTGTCGATTTTGTTATTATTTTGTCGTCTGACTTTCTTTTTTTTTTCTCTTATGGCACAACATCCTACAAGGATGATTTGCGCAATCTGACTGTTTGCCCCCCAAGCAAAAGCAAATCCATAGACAAGACCACGTGACCTTTAATGGTCTATAATACTGAACATGTGAGCCGCGCTTAATAAATTTGGTTCGTAACGTCGTGTCTATGGTTTATAAATGATTTTATTGGTTTTTGCCGGTATAATGATTTAATATATTCAAAGATTTTGTTATTTTGAATATAAAATTTAGGTCGATATATACTTTAGATGTAGGTATATATTGACCATTTTGGTCAATATATACATCGCTAGAGTGCTGCAGTACCGTGACCTCGGCACACCTATAATAAAATATATATCGTCGTTGGATCAATGAAACCTCTTATGTGTCAATTTTTTTCGAAGATGAGATATTGGTACCAAATTGTTCGGCCCGACGAGACGAATCGTTTGATACCAATATCTCATATTCGAAAAAAATTGACACATAAGAGGTTTCATTGATCCAACGACGATATATTGACCAAAATTTAACCCATGATACGAGATCCAAAATATTAAGTAAGTACTGACAAAAATCTCAGTTGAGGGGCGTTCTTATTTATTTTGTTCACTCTTTTGTTCTCTCTTTTTGAATCAGAGGTTCCCAAACTTTTTTCCTCATACACCACTTTCAAAAATTTGCTGGTTCCGGTGGACCCTCTGTATTTTAATTTACCTTAAAATTTCTACCCTCTCGTCACCCAATTTTCAAAATGGTACCTATAGGAATTTGAAATCTTTCAAAACTCCTCGGTTTTCTTTAAGAGTATTTTCTTTTCTCAAAATACTTCTTTCAAAAAAGTAGCGGGTACTTGTACCGACAATTGTTAAAAAAAATGTGCATATGCTTCGCGGGCAGTACGTAGACACCCAACGGGCCGCGGGTTGGCCACCCTTGCCGTACGACAAACAATTATCCGGTATTTTCATAAAAATCATCGGTACAAATACCCGTTACATTAAAAAAAAAGATACTGTGTGAGAAAATTATTCACTATGAAAACCGAGGAGTTTTTGAAATATTCCAAATTCCTATAGGTACCATTTTGAAAATTTCATACAAAACAAAAAATCAAAATATCATGAATCAATATTTCACCCTCGTGAAATATTGATTCATGATATTTTTTACCCACCCCACAATCTTAGCTAGAATCTGAAAATAAAAGAGCTATCAACCTGGAACAAAAATATTTCACAAGTTTAAGGAACATTAGAAGCTAGAAAACGTTTTAGTCCATCAAACCAAGAAGCGACGAAATATTTGAGTAAAATTTCAAGTTCGTATAAATTCGTACAGGAGTACTTTTGAATGTGCCGTAAATTCTGTTATTTACAGTAAAGCTTAAAATTATGTTTTTCCGCATAAATAATATTACTTCATTTTAGTCGCAAACATAATTATGTATTTTTTAAAAGATGTGTCGCTGAGATACGAAATCCGCTACCACAGTACCACACGTCATACTCGTACGTGTGATTTGGAGAAATTCGATAAAATCTGTTTTTTTTTTTTAATATAAATCAAACTTTTCTGAAGTCAAAGAAGTTTATTGATTGTAAAATTGTTGTGTTGATTCAATTTTCAATTTATTTTTACTGTTAAATAAAAATAAAATGTTCATTTTGTAAAAAAAAGAATAAGAATTTTCTAAAATAAGCCTTCAGATTGTTTCATTTTGGATGATCAACTAGTGTCAAGGTCAAAGTAGTTCATCAAAAGTAAGCACTCTTCTTCTTCCTGTACCATGTCAGGTTCCACCAACGTCAGCGATCATTCCAGCGAAAACCTCCCTGCTCTGTGCTGCCTTGAACAGCAGCCTTAGTCAAAATAATACACTTCAGCGTCATGTTGACGATAAATGCCACAACGCCTGCAGGTCATCCACTGTCCTCATTCCGGTCTACTCTCTAATGTTGCGGAGCCAAGACATCTGCTTTCTGCCAACTTCCCGTCTTCCCTCTATCTTACACTCTTTCTCACATGTAGTTATTCATATCCCTTCACTGCCATGTCAATTTTCACGACTACGTTGGCTTTAGTTTTATGTATGTATTTTCGGAATTTAAAGTGAAAAATAACTGTTGATAAAAATTTAAACAAACTAGTATTCAAATTGCTTCACTATGGATGATCGAGTATCAGGGTCAAATCAGAGCCCGTAGGTAGACAAACCGTACTTAGCGATCGACTACTGGCGAACTCTTCGTTTTTTATGTTTGTTCGCACTTGTTCATCCTATCGCCCAAAACCAAAATCGTTGCTTATTGTAAAAATAACCGATGGTTCCTCACTTTCATATTAAATTAAAAAATATACGAATATCATTGCGAAAAAACTTATGGTTTAATCTCAATTTGCATAGATTTTTGATAAATTTATTTGGAGATATTAATTTTTCATTACTTTATAACTATTAAATTTGATTTTTAAAAATATCCTTCATTCTGCTCTCCATACAAATTTGACATTGTTCCTCAACACTTTGATAGCTTTTTTTAAGCAAAATGTAAAAATGCCATTATATTTCAACGAAAAAAAGTGTTTAGTTTAATAAAACTATAGTTAATTTCGTTATTTTTCTATTTATTACACTTTTTATTACCACCAAAATAAAAAAGCAAAAATATCTGCGTGTTCCTGCGTTATGCACAATTGTGCATAACGATATTTTATATAAAATTCTTTTTCTATTTTGCACAAAACTTTTATTTCTTCATTTAAATACATATAAATATCATTCAAGTGGAAAAAAGACCGCAAAAGCTTATTATATTAGAGGTAGTATAATTAAGACATTTCTTTTTGTATCAAAAAAGGTACATTTCTGGCAAGGAAAATGAGTATATCGCTAAAATAATATATTTTAACACTAAGATAATACTCCCAACTTGTATTTAATTATAAAAAAAACACTAAGAAATTGCGCGAAGTTTCAAGTAAAAAACAAATTCACATTATAAATCACGTGTTTTTTGTTATGCACATAAGGATTTTGTATGTAAAGGACAGTTCACATTGTGGACCGCGGAATTACAACGGTGATAGATATAAATACCACATAATGCATGCGCATAAATTTTAAACACTTTTTATTTGAAAAATAAGTTATTTTATTCATAATATATATTATATTTTATTCATATTCCTATATAATATAATATTTTTTTGCCATAGCTGTAATACATCATATATATGTAAACTTATCTATATAATAAGTATACTATGTGATATACCATTGTGCTCTGAACTAAAGTCTAGTTTGAGAGATCTACAGGAGTCTGATATATAAAAATGTTAATAAACAATAAGGTGACACTGGCACTTGTCTTATTTTTATTCCTTAAATTTTAAATCCGAGCTATAAAAGTTCAATATCTTCAGTAATTTGCGCAAGGTTCCCATATGTACGGGGGCCCCGGCGGTTGTTCTATTTCTCTGTCGTAAAAACAGTTAATTTATTTCTGTGTTAATATAACGCCTAAAACCAAAATCTTTGCTTATAAACCATAGACACGTCGTTATGCACAAGATTTATAAAGCGCAGTTTACATGCTCAGTATGTTTTTTCTTAATATCAATAATTATTATTGCTGAGACAATTTCATTGTTATTTTTTTACTTTTTTGGTGACTTTTAATATAACTTGCTGTGTCTTAATCCATTATACATATACTTACCTTATATAAATTATGTATGTAAATCTTCTACATGTAAAAGACTCGAGCCGTGAACAAATAATAATAAAGATAGTCAGTTGACCAACTGCATGTAATAAACTTGTGAGAGATGCCGTGATGGTATAGATAGTGTAGTAATCAGTAGAATAACGTCATGTGGATATTGGCACGGAGAGGACGACTATTATGTTTATTAGTGACTGCCCCATATGTGGGAAATTTCATGATGATATAGATAGAGAGAATCTTACTTCACTTAGGCTTTAGCACACCTCCGCCGCGAAATAGCGAAAGCGAAACCGCTGAGCGGAGTCGTAGTAGCGAAACCGCTTTTAGCTAGTACATTTGCGCGGAACGCGAACAGCGAAATCGTGATACCGAATAAACACTATTACGTACGCAGTAGTGTGAAATTAGTGGAACTAAATTGCATATTCTAAAGTAATTATCCGATATTGGCCGAATAATAAATATTGAACTATAATCTATCTATACCAGCACGGCTTTCCCACAAGTTTATTACATGCAGTTGGTTTACTGACTATCCCACTTTATCTATCTATACCATCACGGCTTTCCCACAAGTTTATTACAAACAGTTGGTCTACTGACTACCCCACTATCTATCTATACCATCACGACATCTCCCACAAGCATATTACATGCAGTTGGTCAACTGACTATCCCACTTTATCTATCTATACCATCACGACTTTCCCACAAGTTTATTACATGCAGTTGGTCAACTGACTATCCCACTTTATCTATCTATACCATCACGGCTTTCCCACAAGTTTATTACAAACAGTTGGTCTACTGACTACCCCACTATCTATCTATGTATACCATCACGACATCTCCCACAAGCATATTACATGCAGTTGGTCAACTGACTATCCCACTTTATCTATCTATACCATCACGGCTTTCCCACAAGTTTATTACACGCAGTTGGTGACTATGTAATAAACTTGTGGGAAAGCCGTGATGGTATAGATAGATAAAGTGGGATAGTCAGTAGACCAACTGCATGTAATAAACTTGTGGGAAAGCCGTGATGGTATAGATAAAGTGGGATAGTCAGTAGACCAACTGCATGTAATAAACTTGTGGGAAAGCCGTGATGGTATAGATAGATAAAGTGGGATAGTCAGTAGACCAACTGCATGTAATAAACTTGTGGGAAAGCCGTGATGGTATAGATAGAGAAAGTGGGATAGTCAGTAGACCAACTGCATGTAATAAACTTGTGGGAAAGCCGTGATGGTATAGATAGATAAAATGGGATAGTCAGTAGATCAACTGCATGTAATAAACTTGTGGGAAAGCCGTGATGGTATAGATAGATGAAGTGGGATAGTCAGTAGACCAACTGCATGTAATATGCTTGTGGGAGATGTCGTGATGGTATAGATAGATAGTGGGGTAGTCAGTAGACCAACTGCATGTAATAAACTTGTGGGAAAGCCGTGATGGTATAGATAGTAAAGTAATCAGTAGAATAACGGCATGTGGATATTGGCTCGGAGAGGACGACTATTATGTTTATTAGTGACTGCCCCATATGTGGGAAATTTTATGATGATATAGATAGAGAGAATCTTACTTCACTTTACCGCAGACCCACGCTATTTCGACGTTTGGTCATGGTTTCGCTCCAAAAATCTGTCGAATTGTACAAATACAAAAGCGGCACAAAAGCGAAACATCAGAGACTGCGAAAAAACAGGCGGAGATGTGAATGCTTATTTCGTAATCTATGGCGAAACGGTGCTAGAGAGAGATAGATGTATAGAAAACAGTATGTATTTGAGCATGCCATCTCGCTCTTGCGTACGACGCACACGAACTGACAGATTTAAGCGGAGCCGCTTTCTCGATTCTGCCGCGGAGGTGTGCTAACGGCATTACTTCGTCATTAATTTCTAACTACCTGTGCAGGTACATTGAAAACTTGAATCAAAATTTGGACGAGATGTGAAATTATCGCATTGCCGTAATGTCGATAATTTAGTCATTATTTTCCATATAGGTATACCCACCTATTTTGTTTTATGAGAATTTTTATGCCTGCGGAAGTCTTAGAAGGGTTTTATTTATTATTATTTGTTCACGGCTCGAGTCTTTTACATGTAGAAGATTTACATGCATAATTTATATAAGGTAAGTATATGTATAATGGATTAAGACACAGTAAGTTATATTAAAAGTCACCAAAATAGTAAAAAAATAACAATGAAATTGTCTCAGCAATAATAATTATTGATATTAAGAAAAAACATACTGAGCATGTAAACTGCGCTTTAAAAATCTTGTGCATAACGACGTGTCTATGGTTTATAAGCAAAGATTTTGGTTTTAGGCGCTATGCTTTCACTGCCATGTCAACGCTCACGGTCATGTTGTATGTAGTTTGACGTATTTTTGTAAAAAAATTAAACAAATAAAAAAAATGACACGTATTAAAAATTAAAACAAATTAATATGATTCTCGGCAGCATGATAATTTTGTACATGATTCTGACTTTCAATACAAATTCATAGAGAATAAAACAAATAGTAAAATAAAACTTGTTTATGGTCGTTTCAGTGAAAGGAGACTTTTCATCGAAATTATGTCGGGTAGTAATCGCTTTCATCCGTCGTCACTAGTGATCACTATTGATGAAACGCCTGTTCGTGTTCTCACCTTTTCATTTTGGAGGATCATCCAGAGTGATCACTGTGAACAAAATATATGAACACCCTTTTATGTAGATGTCATGCAGAACTACTAACGCTGCGAGTGTACAATTTATGAACTTAGAGTTTTTTCATTTTTAAATCTCGCGTCATTTATTTATTTACGTATGTAACCCGGCATCGCTCGGGTTTAATTAAATAGAAAACCTTGCAAATACATGAGTTAAAACGACAAAATCTTATTGAAAAAAATGTAGTAAGCACTTACGTGGATAAAAGAAGTAAAAAGCTCATCCCAATGAGAAAACTTAATTTTTTACTCCCTACATGCCCATATTTAAGTAACAATAAACAGGCAGGTACCTACATCAAAAAAAGCATTGCAAATCTCTTCTTGATGAAAAACCTTGAAGTTTGATACCTCACATGCCCATATTTAGGTAAAAAAATAGGTAGGTACCTACATCGAAAAAAGTGCTAAAAACCTCTTCCCAATGAAAAAACATGAAGTTTGATACCTCGCATGCCCATACTTAGGTAAAAAAAATAGGTAGGTACCTACATCGAAAAAAGTTGCCAGAAACCTCTACCCAATGAAAAATCATGAAGTTTGAGAAACCTCACATGCCCATAGTTATTTAGGTAAAAAAAATAGGTAGGTACTTACATCGAAAAAAGTGCTGAAAACCTCTTCCCAATGAACAATCATGAAGTTTGATACCTCGCATGCCCATACTTAGGTAAAAAAATAATAAGTGGAACCTACCTGGAAAAAAGCACCTACTAAAAATCTCGTCCCGATGAAAAAGCTTGAAGTTAAGAAATCCCACATATTGGTAGGTATCTACATGGAAAAAGTGCTAAAAATCTCTTCCAAATGAAAAATATGTGAGCTCGACACCCCGAACGCTCATATTTTATTTAGAAAAATAGGCGGGTACCTACGTGCAAAAACTACTAAAAACCTCATCTTAATGTAAAAACTCGAAGATTGTCATCCCAAATTTCTATAAGAAAAAAAGGGTAAATATCCCATTTTGTGATAAAAGTTGTAGGCACATAAATGTTAAAATATAATTGTCCACATTCGAATTTGTATTTTTGGTTTGCAGTACATAAATGGGTATTTGAGAGATTTGCTATGAAATTAAAAAAAAGTCAAGAATTTGTCACCTATGTACACCATATTCCCAAAAAAACCTTAAAGAATGGATGTATCTGCATCCTTCAATATTCATGAATATTTTACTATCAAATATTTCATAATGCATGTCAAAAATATTAGGTGAAAATAAATAGGTTCCCACTCATTGAAAAATCATTTAACATTATTTATGGATTTTATAAGTAAAACTATTATTATTCTACAGTATAGTTTTCTATGGTTTCATAATGTCTTCCATTATGAAAATAGCCCAATATGTCAAAAATACGCAATTTTAACTCAAGTAACTCAAGAGCTTTTCTCATTAGCAAACACGATATTTTATTACGAAAATAAACCCTATTTATTTAGTTTCAGAATTGTTGTATTTATTGTTACATCCATTTTGAAATTAATTCCATACAATGAAAAATGTTTGACTGTGAATATTGCTCTTTACTAAACCTTGCATATATATATTCTTCATACATTTTGTAGCTAATTTTGTGACAATATGGTCGTATTAAAAAATATCTTTATCAATACGTAAGATATTTAAAATGTTTTTAGCCTTAAACCTGCCCAGAAGATGAGACCTCGTATAGAGTGTATTATTTTACTTCGGTCTTTCCTAACTTCCGAGTCCATTAAGGACATACGAACATACATACATACGAACGGACTCAAATATTTATGTGTGGACTCAGACATACACGGCAATAAGCCTTTTACATGTTAAAAAAAATCAAAATACATACATAGACACAACAATGACAAAACAATATGCAAAATAATCATATAATTATTATGATTATGCATAATAATTTCGAGATAACAGCGCACCATGGAATTCATTTTTGGTTTAATTAATTGTACGAGTATTCCTCAATGTCTGTTTTTGTAAACTAGGAGATGAATACTATTTGTAATGAAATGAAAGCCGTAGGTAAGTATATTTCAAAAATAAAAAATGTAGCATAACTTCAAACATGGAAGTGGAAATAGCTTATCACAGAATTCTATAGATGTCAATGTATGTACGTTTTCTCAATCGTAAAGTTGTTCGTAGACGATCCACACGGCACAAGAGTGTACGTATAGCAAAATTAATTTATCCTACACTGCTAGTTTTGTTAGCGGTGTGTGCCGGGTGGTTCGCGTCGGTGCTGTCAAAACCACGAAGCTTTTGCAAATCGTTAAAAAAACAAAGTTTTCATACAAGATAAAGTTTTCAAAATGCATTTTAATGCTTTGATAATATGTTAAGCATTTCTCTGTGTTGAGCAGATCGTGTATAATAATCTAAAATTGTTTATAAACAATAATGATACTTGTACAAACGAGTTTTGAGACCCACATGCTACATTATTACCTTTGTGAAACTTCTTGTGTGATGTGAATATCTGGAATTTAGTGAAAATAAAATCGTTTTAATAAAATTATTGTAAAAGATTTTTTTTGTAGTGCTTGCACTCTTTTGTTTTTTACTGGTGTGGTTGTAAAAGTTTAGTGTTTCAATACTAATAACTGATTTTAAAATCTCTTGGATTTATAAATTATTCGTCATTCACCGTTTATTATTCAACGGCAAAGTTTAAAGGTAATATACAGCAATATTATACTTATTACTTTTTGTTCATTAATCACGTGTTTTTATAATTTTATTTTATGCATGTCTCCGTGATCTTGCACCGACTTTGTGCAAATTGGTGGAATGTTTACAAACATTTAGGTATAGTCAAATTAAAAAGCCTCTCGATTTTGTCACAAGTAAACAAGTTTAAAAAAGGTAGAAAATTAGCGATACTTTCCGTAATTCAGAATTGATTTGACTTTCATAAATATGACCTGTTAAATTATTTCCAATGTGAACCAAAAACTAAGATACCTAGATATTTAAAACAAGTATGGTCATAAAAATCCAATGACTTTTGCGTAATTTTTATGAGTTAATGCTTTCTACACTCTCCTTTAAATAATGTATGTTCACTCAGTTGTTTATTTATTTTTTCATTTACTGTGCATTGATTACATACAATTTCATTGAAGACATACATTCCAATTAAAAACTATCAATATACGGAGGGCGAATTTATCTCAAAGGCGCGATCTCTTCTAACTAACCCAAATGTTATGCTTGCAGGTCAATCATCTAGTTTTACATTAGGTATACTAGTCACTATTCTTTCCAACGATCAACTTTATGATGTAATTGATGTAGATGTAGATATCCAAATGTTATAGATAATACAGTATTGAGTTTGTTAATAATTATGAGTCGTCGGACCTTGAGTTGAGCTAAATGGACAGGTTTGATTATTATTTATGTTAAACGTACATAATATTATCTATTGGTGTTTATTATTATCAAGTAGGTAATTTATACATTAAATGATGTCTATTGTTTTGTTTGTGAATCGCAGTGTATAAAACAATAATTTTAATGAGTACCGAGATACCTAAAGCATTTGCTGGTTGAAACCGGTCAGCTGTGTGAAGCTGCAGGTATATTAATATTATTATTACATTATTGTCTTGTTACCTATATTATTATTTTGGTACACGGAAGATTGCAGCGCTATGTTGCCGAGTCTATCTGCCGGCTGGTGAGGAAGGATGCAACATTGCTCGCTGATAAAACATTCCTTATTCCAATGAAATTATTTCATTGTTTTCTCGCGGATGTTAGGTGCTTGCTTGGAATGTGTGCTGTAGTACATTAATTATTAATACGTAAGATTAGACTGGACGTTTCGAGTAAGTTCTATTTATTTAAAAATATTCCTTGAAATCGTATGTGAGTAAGCGTGTATATTTTGTGTAGGTATTTATTGATATTCACATTTCACTCCGGACATATTCAGGAAAGCTGGCTCATAAGTTCGAAGTTCTAGATTCGAAACCTTTTTTCTTTGTTTCCTTCTAGACCTCGCGATCTGTATTTGCAGAGCTGTCTTCCTGCGACCTAGATCACCAACTGCCCCTCTATCTCTTTGATGGTCTTCCGATTGGATGACATCCCATAGGTTTGCGATGGTGATCGTTGTGGGGAAGTCTGTGTGGATCCATTCTTATTTATTTTTATTATTTTCAGTTTCTCTCTGTCAATCGCCATTATCTTGGTACGCCATCCTCGAGATATTGTATTTTTTATGTATAGTTAGGACGTATTTTTTATGTATAGTTAGGACGTTGAACTACTTTTGAAGTAGTATTGATTTACTCAACAAATATATTGTGATTTTCGACAAGTAGATATGAATATCGTAAACTTGTATACCTGATTTAATACAAATTTCAAACATCTTGTTTATCAAGAGATATGGATTTAATACAAATTTCAAAAATCTTATTAATCAAGAGATACCGATATTTTACGAGTAAAGAACGCTGCCTAAATATCTGCCGACGGTATATCAATGCCCTATTAATGACCCACGCCTAACAATGGTTAAAATTACAAAACCAATCAGAAACCTCGACTGGAGAACCATGTCTATACAATGCAACATGGTTCTCCAGAGTCGAGGTTTCTGATTGGTTTTGTTGTCTGCACCCAAATCCGGTTAAACAATAAAAAAATTAGTTAATATTCTAAACATCGTTAAAATGGATATGCATTTTCTTCCACTTTCATCATATACTATTTTGAGTCTACTCAATGAGTATGTTTATACACGCATACATATCTACCTACATTCTTTGAGAGGCAGGCATAAATTACGAGTGCCAACTACTTATATTCCTGCATACATTAACGTTTTCATGGCACGGTTCTCCATCTATCTACAGTCTACAGGTCGTATTGATGATATAGGAACTGACATTCCTGTAACATTCATGGGTGAGGGAGGGTGCAACCCTTAATATGAGTCTACAGGTCTACACCATCTCAGAATCTCTCACAAGCGGTGTAACCAATAGACTGATTGTATGTAATGAACGCCTTCTGGGATTGCATTGGCCAGTAAATGTAATGATTCTCCCAAGATTTGTCTTATTGTTTATAATATAACCTCGTTTAACACTGAAGGTAGGTACTGGGTTAATAAATTGTCAGATGTTTACATATACCTATATATATGTATATTTTTTAATGGTTACCATTGAAAATTCCAAAGTTATATTAATAGTAATAATATACAGTTGATTTTTAAAGGGCCATTTCGTGGACAGCTCCACCTCAAGGGCGCATTGGATGTACCTATTATAGATGTTGTATTGTTAAAAGATTAGGCTGTTGATGTCAATTAAATAAATAAGTAATAGTGCCATAACAAAATAATACGACATATAGTATGAGTGGCACACTAAATTGCAGGTATTTTAACTTTTATAAGACGCTCGAAAATTCACGGAAAACAGTGGACGGTTGATTATATTCTAGGAACACCACTGATTTTATGACGTTTACTTATATTTTAGCATAGTAGTTTCATTTATGTATAAAAGTAGAATCACCATGTTCATAACACGCACTTAACCACTATTTACCCACTTGTAGGAGATGTCGTGATGTAGAGAAAGAAAGACTGAAAGAATCACCCAATCAGAGGGGCCCAGACATTATAAGTAGGTATATCACGACTGGTAGGTATATCTCTGTCATACTGACAGTCGGAGTACTTTTCATCAATTTGTACACATAGGAAGTGCGTCAATAAAAATATATTAAATTGTAGCTTCACCATGATCAATAGTTGTAGTGTAGTACATTCTC